>JACSVZ010000006.1:23101128-23701128 GCA_014706295.1 Lycocorax pyrrhopterus obiensis
AGTGTTGTAGCTATGTTTCCAATTCTAGTAGTACCCTTGCATCTCTATAAAGGGAAAATTTTGTATCTAACTCCCATTATGAGCAAGTGGAGCAATGTGTTCATAAATCCTTATGTATAGAGAGCAAAATACAGCCTTTAGTTGCTCCTGTGCTCAGCTGCAATCTGACCACTTCAATAGGCCGCCTGTGCTCACAGACAGCAGGCTGACCTCAGAAACAGTTCAGTCAGGGATTCTTGACAGGATACAGAAATAAAATCCAAACTACAATGCCAAAGACAATTATCTTCCCTTTACTAACACTACACCAGAGAGCCATAAACTCCTTAAAAAATATGATAAATTGAAATGTAGAACACACAGGTAAGAAAAAGTTCATTTTGATAAAAAAAGGAAAAATATCAGACAAAATTTAGGGCTTGATCTTTCCCTGAGGCAAGACAGAGTATTTTCCTCAAAATGCTTAGAATCTGACCCACACAGCAGGTCAAGGAGCAGGCTTCTGAGATCAAATTCTTCCACCTGAAAGAGGCATTTTGTGTAGAACTTGTCTGTGGGGATGAGCCAGGAGCAAAAATTGAATGCTTACTCTGCTCTCATGGCAAGCCATGGCATCTGGGCAATCAGTCTAAAACCACCGCTACAGCTTTCAAGGGCAACTAAACATAATTCCCTAGCATATCCTATCCACCAACAAATCTGTACTCAGACTTGGGAATCCACTGACTGGACTGCGACAGCCATCTATGTTCAGCACTGTGAAGTCCATTTTGAACTTCACAAATAGCTAAACAGGCTCCAGAGGTGTCTGTGAGCCATGTTGTAGGTGCGTAAAAGGCATGTTATCTGAGTGGAAAAGGTGTGAATGTTGTCGAGGTAGGGAGGGTGCTTACCATCCTTTTGGAACATCTCTACTGAGAAAGCCAATCGAATTACAATCTAGCATAAACAAGATTTTTCTTTTTTTTCATGTCACAGGACTGTGGCCGTTCTAGGGAGGAACATAGATTGTTGAACACTTGAAGAAAGGCTGCAACAACACTACACTTTCCCAGAGGATTGTATGGCAGACAGAGAGCCATACCATACCCATAAGAGGCTTGCTCCTTACTGCAGGACTGAGAAGCACCCTCCCAAATGTAAACATTGTTGCTGTTCTCACCGCGGATGAGTAGAGGAATGACACAAGAGTCCACGCTCGGGGATAACTGGAAGCAATTTAATAATCTATCAGAAGGCTTTTATATGTTAGTTCGCAAAAGTGTGCTAAATGGCATAAGGTAATTGGTTTTTTTGCCATCCACCCCCTAAGGGGATTGGTCAAGTTCTAAGACACCCATATCTGAATGTTTTTCTAGTTACAACCGTAACAATTCTGCAAAAGAACCTGCAGGTGCAAGAAGTTTACAAACTGTAACATTGTTTTGAGTTACTTGCATGGGAAAGACAGAACTCTCACAAAATGCTGCAGAAAGCTGGAAAATTTCTCTGCTAAAGCTTTTCAGCATCCACAAAACATCACTCTAGAAATGTGGAAAGGGTTTTGTGAAATTTGAACACAGGCAGCCTGAATAGTAAAGACGATTGCTGAGATGAAACCATGCAAAGTAACTCTAGGAAACTGTTTTATATTCAAAGACACGCAACCACATGCTTAATTTTAACAAGTTCTGTGATTATTAAATTCTTCTATTAAACCTCTATTTACAGGGTAGTTTTTCATATAAATTCCAAATTCATTAAAATGAAATTATTTACAGGGAAGATCAAATTTTGTAAAAAACTTACTTCCTATTAAGAAAATCACAAATATTTCACTTTGCATAGGCTCGACTCTTTTTCATTTGATCTGCGGTATTCTGTTTTGAATCAGAGCAGCAGTGCATACAGTTGCATTTTTTATCACTTCCTTATGGAAGCTGTAATCACCACATAATATTATAGAGATACAAGACCTACAGTACAAGTTGGGGAATACACAACTGATAGATTAAAGGAGATACACTCCATCAAGTAGCAGGACCCAAGGGATAGGACTGGGATTGAAAGCATCAGGCTCCAAAAGGACAGCCTCCTACTCAGTGTAATTTGAAGGTTCAATGACTTGTAACCGAACAAGTGGGTTGCTTTACAAATACAAAGGAAATCTTTCACTTCTGGTAATGCTGAGCTGTACTGTTTTGAAAAAAAATTAAAGGCTTGTTTTTTGCAAATTGATTTCCCCCTAAATTTCTGTTTAATGAGAAATTTCCATTTTTATTCCCTGTCCAGAATGAAAGTAAATGCTGGAATTTCCCCTGGGATAAGACATCCAGGAATTAGGAGCTTTCTGCCATTCATTTAGGAACCACTCACAGAGGAAGAGCCAGCGATAATATTTCACATCTCAAAGATTTCTAACAACTCTGTCTGCTGAAGCCTCATGAAGCAATTTGAAACAACTACAAAAAATTCTGTACATTTTAGGCTTGTCACAAAATCTGAAATAAAACCGGTTTTCAACAGAAGATTTTTGATGAACCAGAGACCCAAAATCCTGAGAGATTTTGAATAAATCATTCAACGTATTTACTTTCTAATGTAATTCAGACATCATTACACAGACTGTTACATAGTCATTTAGTTTCTAAAACATCCAAAATGCATCAATAATTCTAATTTTCCAAATATAAATCTGTGCTGCTCCAACTATAATTCTATTCTGCTCATATACTTCACAATCTTATTTTAGACATGCTGTGACAGAATTGCAGCGATCACACTATCGCAGCCTAAAGCATGGCAAATAAGAGCAATCTAGAAAAATTATCATGGAGAAACGTAATTATTCTTTGATGTTTGACACTAAGGTTAATGTTTTCTTCTGGTAATTGTCATGTAATTGTTTATTTGCATAATCTGTGCTACAAATACTTTGCTTACTTCCGCATGGAGGTAAAACATTAATTATTCCAACGTCTTAAACTGAATTATCAATGTTATGATATTCAAAACTTATGACAGCTTAACAAGTTTGTTCTTTTGTAAACTATAAAACTCTATACATTATGTTGTAATTACTGATATGTCCATTCTTCATGGTTAATAAAAAAAATGTATAAGTAACCTAATCCAGATATTTTGATACTAAATTTTTTCAGAAAATTATATGCTTCATAAAGAAATTATGTTATGATGCCTAAGAATATACTCTTTGTCAAAGGGATGGTTATTATTATAATATTTATTTATTCAAAACCTTTCTTAGGAATGGATGTGACAAAACTGTTTTAAATTAATTTATTCATGGCCTTTTAAAAAAGCTCTGAATGAATAACTTGTACACATATGCTCTTTGCATTTATCCTAAATCCAGTATCAGCCTTTAGGATTACAAAGAAGTATTTGGCATTTATGCTACAAGATTTTCTTTACTCAGTTACATCTATTCCTCTCTACTTTTTGTCAGGTTACCACTGCACATGTCTTTCACAGCAGCATCTCATCATCAAATAGTAATTGTACAAAGTTTTACAGCACTTAAATAAAAAACTTCCAAAAAGTTGTTTTTGAAGACATGAGCACCTGCTATAAAAGAGCACAAGCACTTTAACTACTTTCCTCATGACGAACTCAGTAAAAATACAGTTGCATGGAAATAGTTATCAAATATTTTGCAATGTATGTAAATGAATGACAAACTGTTTTCAAATTACCACATATAATTAACTCTGTTGGTTAAAAATCTGGCAAAAAGAGTCTTTTGCAAAGTCCAAATGAGTGCAGCATCCTAACCATTGCTTTTAGGAAAGCACATGCCAACTTTTCGATTGCAGACTTTAGAATAAATCAAAGGTTATTTTAAAAGCTCATCACTCACCTTCATGGATTTTGAAAAATTCAGGTAAACACAAAATAAACACGGTAATTATTCCTAGTGCTAATCTGAAGACTACTGGTTTTCTCAAAAGCAAGCACATGTCACTGAAGCGCTTCCTCCTAGCATAGTGGTGGTAACTTCCTTCCTGGTTTAGCTTTTAACTTACTGCAGACATTATGCAAAATAACATCTATTCATTTCATTTTCTTATCGTGACTTTCCTTTTTACTTCTCACTACATTAACTTGCAGAAAGCCACATTCTGTTCTTACATGGCCATAGATGAAGATGATTCATTCAAATATGCTGAAGATAAAATTCGTGTACCACACTGAAAATAAGAAAAAAAAGAAATTATTTTATATGTTTGTGGTAGTTTTGCTTTAAGAACCCGCTAATAACCACTTTCATATACCTGCTAAACAGTAAATCAATTATCTTTGTGAAGGAAATTTGTTCTCATTTGGCCAAGAAAATTTTTAAAAAATGAGTCAGACCCTCATTATAAAAATTAGTCAGAACCACATGAGTCAGTTATGGGGATTTTATTGTTTTATTTATATACATTTACATAGGGCTAGGTGGAAGATAATTTTATACAATAGAGGACCTTTCAGACTTTAACAGACTATGTATTTGGTCTTTGCAATCTAAAGTTCTTGATCTGGCAATCAGTGATATACTAAGTACAATGAACTGAGGATGAGTTGTTCATATTATCATTGCTGCTGAATTCTTAAAAGATGACAGATGTGTTGCCAATCTGTCAAGTGTCTTCAGTTTGCATTTTACTATTCTTTACATCACAAGAAGACTGGATAGAGCCATTGCTATTTCTATACATCATAGTCACAATTTCTCAGCTAAACTTTCCAGCTAAAAGTGAAGTATTTAGTTTTGACAACCACCATGATATTCTGTAAATTGTTCTTATAGATGAGACTGCAAAGAACATTTCTGAAATGTTCTGAACAAAATACTCTGAATAATGCATATGTAAAAGCAAACAACTTGACTCAAATATAGAGTAATACAGTATAGAGGATTTCATTAATTCAGAAAGCTGTCTTCCGAAGTATTTATCCCACAAGCCATCAAATATTGAGTACTACCCAAATGAAGTAATACTGTTGAAATTAAAATAAGAAATGCCCTACAAACTTGAAATGCTCTTCTTGTCATCTAGTTATCTCAGACAACGAGTAAGGCAAGTGGAAGCAAATACAGTATTCATTCTATAGAAAGAGTCCTAATGAAGATGTAGTGAATATAAATTTATTAATATGATATTTTAAATGTAGCACTTTTATGCAACAAAAGCAGTGAAATCAAAGCAAAATGAACTCTGATTTTTTGACAGTATGGTATAATAGAAGCAACAGGATACAAAAAAATCATAGGTATGAGTTTAAAAGGAAAACATGATGCAATTTTATGTCATCCATTAGCATTGCCCCTTAAGTATCTTCCGTATCGGTGTATAAATGCACTTACATTTTCCTGTTTTCAATGGTCTATGGTGTTCACCCATCCTATCTGCCCAGAATGAATGGAGAAAATACTGGAAAACAGCAGGAGGACTTTTCAAGTACTATGTGTATCTGTCTCTTTCTGGTACAGACTATCACCACTGATGGTAGTGCCCAAGGTCAGAATAGATATTGCCCTGTAGGATTCCACCCAAGCTTGGGATGATACAGTATTAACCTGTGGAATATGTTGAGCTTCAGATTCTACAGAAGGTGGCTTCCAAGAACTCTGCAGCAAGCAGATGGGGAATATCTATTTTAGGGCTATTGTGTTGGCAGAATTCAGTTTTGTTTCTGAGTTCAGAGTGCCCATGTATGATCTGTCTGCGCATCCCCCAGGGACACCGTAAGCTTTAGACACTGCTACCCTAGGGCAGTTCTGCATATGTGTGTGCACATGTGTACGTGTACGTATGTGTGTGTGTGTGTGTGAACTGGCTGAATCGTGTGTGTGTGGCCTAGCCACACACCAACCTGGAAAACATGAGCTTTCTTTCCCGGGGACAAGCTTCCACCTAGCTAGTAATTTTTACACAGCTGGAATGACTAGCATCTTTGAAAAGCCATCCTTCAGTCAAGTTTAGTTAAAACTGTCTCAGTCGTTTAATGCCAGCCGGGATGAGAACTGTCAGACAGGCAAAGCGCACAGCCACGCAGGCCGTATTTCCGTGCAGAACAAGGCACCGCAAGCGCTGTGTACCTCATTACTGCATCAAACCTGCACCGCCACGCCTCAGCAATGGCCTCCTGCACCCTTAAATCAGTTTTAGCAGTTGGAAGTGCATCTGGCTGTCACACAGTCTATTAATTTGGAAAAATTTTCAACCTCTGGATGGCAGCGGTCACTGGTAAGTCATTGCGTGACAAGGGCAGGAGGCGCTGTGTGTGTTTGCACATGTGGCGGTTAGGACCGGCTGCCTCAGCATCGAATACAGGGTCCTGAGAGGAGGCGAAAGGCTGTGGTGTGTATTACCCCAGGTTTATTTCTCTTAAATGGGGCAGCGGGCCGCTACGGAAATGTTTGGCTTTGTGCTTTTGGAAGAAAGGCAAAGACACCCAGGGACGGGACACGGCGGACGCCGCCTCCTCCGCCTCTTCCCCTGCCCCGCCGGCAGGGGGCGCGCGGCGCGGCGGCGCCGCAGTCTGAGGGGAGAGGCCCCGGCCCCGCCCCGCCACACGCGGCCACGCGCCGCTCCCGCCCAGGGGCAGGGGGCGGGGCCGCGGGGTGGGGGCGAGTCCCTGTCTGGCCCCGCCCCTCCCCCGGCCGCCGGAGCGCAGGGAGGGGCCGGAGCGGGGACGCGGGGACGCGACAGCGGCGGGCGGGATCGCTCGGTGCCCGCGGCTCCCGGCGGAGCGGGAGCGCTGGCGGCCGCCGGGCGGGACGGGAGGAGAGGGCGCGGGAGGGGACGGGAGAGGGTGCGGGGGCCTTCCGTGCGATTTTTTTCTTTCTCCGCCCCCTCCCAGCCGCGCCCCCTTCCCGGACTGTGAGAGGTGAGAAGGGCGGTCGGGGCTCGGTAGCGAGGGGAGGGGGCCGTGGCTGCGCGAGGGGGAGGAGAAAGCGAGGAGAAGGAGGAGGGCGAGGGCCGGCGCCTGCGAGGGATGGGGGCGGGTTCGCCCTCGCCGCCACCGGGCTCCCTCCTGCTGGCCGGCTGCAGAGAGGGGCTGCAGCCGCCGCCCGGAGGGGCCGGTGCCCGGTGTCCGGGCTGAGCGCGGCCCGGCGGGAGCCGCGGCGCTCGGCGGGGCAGTGCTGGCGCTCGCCCGAGCGGGGCGGGGCGGGGGCGGTGAGGCGGGACACGGCGCGGGGTCCGGTCCCGCCGAGACGGGCTGCCCCCGTTACGGGCTCGGTTCAAAGCGGTCACAACGGAGACCTGGTAAAAGTACACTAACACAGCTCTAGGGGACTTGCCCCCATGGCTCTTAACCTTTACCATCACAGTATGAAATAGTGGAAAACAATTTTGTTTTAAATTTGAGACTGGTCGAACAGATTAGAGCAACGACTGACTGCCAACTCACTACATGGAGAGCGGCGTTATTACATGGGGAACAAAAAGAAGTGTAAGTGTTGAACATCAAACAGCTGCTGATTATATATATTACTGGTTTATGTTTTTCCTTAAAGCATTTTTGTGGCTTAGGGCTTTGAGCTCGGACTGGTTGAGCTGCGTGAGCAGCGGGGCAGCCCGGCTGAAGCCCAGCCACCCGGGGCTTGTGGTCAGCTCTTTGGGCAGTAATGCCAGAACGGTAAAAAGGGAAGGCTTGTCTTTGTACCTTTCTTTTACTTAAAAGTTGATGATGAAATTATATGAGCTAAACTCCAAATACAGTCATCTTTTGAAGAAAAAAGTGTTACTCAGGTCTTCTACGAGCATGAACAGAACAAAAATTTGAACTCATGGTAATGTTGGTGTAGCTTTTCTATCTAGACAAACTATGTATTGTATGGGTGGATCCTCTTTAAAAACAGATCACGTGATGTATTTTCATGAGCGGTTCATCAGTTTTGCCAGAAACAATCTGATCATTTCTCATAAAGGTATTTTTGCCTGGGAATTCCCAGAGGCATATGTGGATTAATATTACAAAAAAAAAAAAAAAAAAAAAAAAGCACCTTGTTCCTGGCCTTCATATGTGCGTTCCTGATAGGGCAGATTGTATTCCCATCTTATGTTTTTCCGTTTTCCCCCTTGCTGAATAATGCTGGGGAGCATAAAGCAGGATAAAACCAAAATAATAATAATAAATAATAACCCTAATCTGAGTCAAGTAGTGTTTTCCTCTGCCATGTGTCAACTTCATTGAACCATCCATCCCTCAGTCATGTCCTCTGGATGGGCAGGTCCACTACCAAAGGCAACATGTTTACACCATGGCAGTAGATTAACACATTGTGTTTCACAGAAATGCAGTAAGTGCTAATTTAAAATAGAAAAGACTTTGAGTGAAGAGGAAGAAAATCTTCCATTAGACCATTATGGTCAAACAGTAATTGCAAGCTGTTGCTAACAATGACAATTCATATTGGTGGACTTGTTCCAACTCTCTGGACTTTGTATCACCCATGCTTTTAAAAAGATTATTCTTTGCTTATGTTTATGTCTTGTGGTTTTGTTGATATAATTCAGTGTTTCATGGTATGGTAAAGAAGATTACCTAATCAGACATAACATGACCCAATAATGAAAGTTTCTACAGCTCTTAAGAAATTATAGTATTATTTTACATTTCCCTTACAAAATTCTTACAGTTTTCTCTTCCCATAGCAATTAAATTGCTTTTCCTTACAGCAGTCTTACCATGTAGAAAAATGCAGGAGTTACAAACCTGATTATCCACTGTTTGCTTTTTTTCATAAGAATAGAATCTTTCATTCAAAGTTACGCGCAAGGCAACTCTGATCACAGACACATATATTATTTGGCTGTGTGGCCTTAAAAAACAGTCAGATGGGAGAGATGAGGTTATGTGCTCCAGATGCAAGAATGAGGTGGTATTACCCTTCAGAGACCTGGAAGGTTCTTGAAGCTAGTAAGAAAGATCAGACCATGAGAGGTTACATACTAGGTATCACATTATGCATGCAGGTATCATGTAAGGCTACTTTCTTTCACTTCAAAGTGCATATAGTAATTTGTTTGGTGCCTAGCCAAAAGGAGACATATACTATTTCAGCGGGCTAGATTTTATGAGTAGAGTCTAAATTTGGTGAGAAAATTTTTAGTGGCCTGTAAATAGGTAAGGGTTGAGAACCACTAACAGTAAGTGTGAGTTTTTATAGAGCTGCTCCATTTAGGGAAGCATGTTTAGTGGTGGTACTTAGCTTTATTCACCAATACAGTCAGTGTTATTCTTTGGCACCGGTGTTCAGCTTAAGTGCTTCATGTGGCAGATCAGTTTTTCACTGCTTTTCCCTTCAGGGAAGGGAATCGATGAAAAGGGTGGCAGTGGACTAAAGGTTTTTTTTTTGTTTTCCAAGAGGTACTGTCTTTGTAATAGAGTGTTTCTTGAGAGTTTACGTGTTCACATTTCATATTAATTTCTCTTCTTTTTTGTGAGTCTTTGTTGATGGGTATGTAACTTGAAGTTGTGGAAGGAACTAAGGTGACAGTTGTTCAGTGACACAATTTTAGCATCTTCCTATCAGCAAGTGTAGGAATCACAACTCAAATTGAAAGCAGTCCTATCTGAACAGAGTAGGGAATCTGCTTTCAAGATTATTCCTTTCTTTTCTCCTCTCCAGTGGGTGGTTCTTACTTGTTTGTACTGTTATTTTTCTGCCTCTAGATTTTCTTCTGCTACCTCAGTTTTTTTAGAAAGAGGAAGACAAATGGAACTACATGATTCTTTGAACAACTAGAGATGATTCCGGTGTTATAGGTAAGTATTGTATTTACTCAGTTCTAACAGTAAGTTATGCCACAAGGAATGTGATTTTAGCCCACAAGGGTACAGAGTCTTCCTTACACCTGAAATTTCATCCTTTTTTTTTTTCTTATATAACACGTCTTGTAAGGGCTTCTTTCTGGCAAGTGTGTGTAAGCAGGAATGACTGCTCTTGTGGGCCTCACATGCTAGTATTTGGACCATTTTTATGTTATTTCATCACTTTTGCTCTTTATCAAAGCATGCTTTATAGAACACTGTCAGCATTACTGTAAAGTTCAATTTTGATCTTTTCAAAATGCATGAGAAGCCTTTGAATCTTTTAATCATTATAGGAAAAACAGGAAAATTGATACTGAGTCTGTTAGAGAAAATACTGCTTTATAGAAATTCTTATGAATAAAGGCCCACCAAATGCACAATCAAATCTCATTACTCCAATAATACTGACTGGGTTTCACTTTATTTCATTTTTTTAGCAGGAAAGTAGTAAGACTGTTCTAAGCAAAAGTAATTTTCAAAGGGAATAGCTTTGACATTTGTACAAAGCAAAAGGATAAAAGAATGTTGAAAACATGAATACGTGCAAGAATCTAGCTTTATCTGAACTCTCTGTAAAGTAAAATACTGCTGAAAAATAAGTGCTAAGGGTGACAAAAGCAATCCAATTAATTTAGAAATACTAGGTTTTACTAAAGTGAAAAAATCTGCTTTCTTGACTGTGAGATCTCTCTGCTTTGGGAATGTTGATAAATTCCTTTAGAATTTACTCATGTGATACAAATACAGAAGAGAGATAGTCTTTCTCCCTGTTCGTGTTAAGATCAGTCACACTGTTTCCCTCCTCAGTGAACCCATATCCTTGTTGGTATCTTCCACCATAGATGACATCAACTCTTTCCTGAGATTTAGAAATTATTAGAACTGGTAAGGTTCCTCAGAAATTACTTTGTGAACAGAATGTGTTTTCACTACTCTGCAGTAGTTCAAAATGTGGTAGCTCCACCTACTAAAATAGCCAACCTCCTCCAGGCTGTCAGAATTTGTGCAGGCTTGACCTGCGCCCTACAGTGGTCATGAAAGTTAAAAGGGATTTGAAACAAATGCCAAAATGTACTCCAAAGAGAAGGAACTGAAAAGGTTGATCACTATGGGATATATCTTTATTCCCATCTTACTGTAAGGTAGAATGACTAATTATCAAGCAGGGCTGCTGATTATTAATCATGTCTTATGGGCTTTGCTGGCGTTTTTCCAGAGGACAAATTTCTGTAAAGTTGAGTATTGATTTCAATCTGTTCAGAGGAATACTTTGCCAATTAATTACTTCTTCTGGCAATTCTAAGTGCAGCTGATGTTAATGATCCTGATGTCTTCCCTAACAACAGCATATAGTTCAAAGAAAAATTTTTGAGTAGTAGCTTGGATTCTTCCAAGAGCATCCATCAGATTTTCAGAGTTAATGGAAAACTGTTTATAAAATTGTACAGGATGTTTTTGTAAAGCAGTGAAATTTAAGTAAGAGTGAGTACTGGCCAAATTTCTTTGAAAATGTGTGTGGATACACTTATCTCACTGCCTTAGCTGATGCTTTTGTCAAAATAGCAAGTATACATTGTATTGACTCTATGGGAAAGAACTTAATAAGAGACAATGATGATAAAATCTGTCTAGAACAGATTTGAGTTGATTTGGGTGGAAGTAGTGTCATTCATTACAAATAAAAAAGTTCACACCATTCTTGGACTTACTGTAGCCTTGATCTCAGAACCAACAGAACTTGTCAAAATGAGGCTAAAGGATAGCCTTCAAACAGATTAAATATTCACAGCACCTGACTGTGTCATATGATACATATTCGTAGTGTAGAGTAAGACAAGACTCAAGTCCATAGAAGTTTACTAACATGAACTATAAAGAATACAAATAGTCATATGGCTGAATTAACAAATTAGTTAAAAGTTTACAAGCAGTGTGTATGTGGTGAGAAGATGTAGAAGTTCATAGGAAGGTGAGATTTTTATCTGTGGTTTTGATGATTGGATTGTTTGCAAGCAAGTTCTTACTTGTTACCAGAGTAGATGTTTTATGTTGACTTTTGCACAAGTAAGCTATTAGCCTGATGCTTGCTGTGAAGCATTATACCTTGGTTATCCATATGCATTTGTCTGGTAGATATTCTAAAATGTATTCTAATATTCTAAAAAGAAATACTTTTGAATATTAAATGATCACTTTATCCTTGCCAAAGATGAAATCAAAGTTTAAATCTTGCTCTTTTATGCGCAGTATGGGAAATTATATTTTTGAATGTAAATGTAATCACAAGCTTTTGCATTCAAACTATAATGAGAGCATTAAGTAGGTAGGGCATTTCATAATGTTATCATAGCTTGATATGCCTTAGCAAGATCTTCACCAAGCACCATAGCATTTTAAACTTGGAAGTATTTTTCAAGGAAATAAAAGTAATTAACTAGAATTAGTCTATGAGTTTATAAACATGGGCAGATCAAGTGATAAGTAATAGAACTTCACTTTGTACCTCCTCTCACTTCCTGAAAGTTTTTGTAATTAACAAATACAAACTTCAGTTGCACCTTTGCATAAGAAATTGTCTGATGGTTCAACCAAAGAACAATTGTACTTAAACCAGATTAAGTGACAGTTTCAGTGAATATTCGAACATTATTGTTGTTTGAAAACTTATAAGCTCAATGAATGAAAAACAATTTTTACAAATACTGAAAGCTAAGTAAAGAATTTTTAAAACTTTGAACTGATGGAGAAGATAGATGGACAAATGATTGCAGACCATCTAAATCTGAGATCTACATGCATTAGTGCAACATATAGTTTTGTATTTCTCTTAAGAAATGGCCAGAGTTAATATGAAAGAATGGAAAAAAACACATGCTAAGCAAATAAGTAATTTTTTTATCAATTATGCTTTATCCTTCTGACAGTTTAGCAATCTGGATTCAAGACTTTTCCCTTTTTTGAGCATGTTACTACAGTAATGGACCTTGTGCCCCTGGGAGTGCCAACAGTATCCCGTGTTCTTTCTAGTACTTTATTTATATTGCTGGGGTCCAGTTCTTTCTCTCTGTGCTGAACAGGAAACATTTAAGGATTCCTTTAAAACCAGGGGTAAGGCAACTAAGATGGGATCAGTATGCTGTTTAGGATAGCTGAACAGTTAACTCTGCAAATACTTCAGTGATTTAAAGCTTTCATAGGTGGTCAGATTTCTGCTGTTGTTGCCTCTATGCTTAAGCTCATTTCAGTTTTACACAGCCATGGAAGGGTAGGAGCTCAGAGCTGTGTTTGAACAATCAACCAGCTTTTGTGTTGATTTCTGATCTATGTTGTTTATAAATCCTGGGCTTGGGCGATGTATGTAGCCACCCAGGCTAAGGCAGTTGTGCATACTCAGAAGCAAAGAATAGGCAGCTTGTGAGTCTGTAAGTTCCCCAGGAAAGTTTGGTTTATGTCTTGTGGTTTAGTCAGTTCTTCCCTAATAACATTTCTGTCTACTTGCCAATTTCAGTCAAACTCTGACAGAACAGAGCCCTTGTTGCATTTAAATTCCTGAAAGGTTTTGAAAATACAGGTAGGTAGGGAAGGCTAAAAAAGTAATACTATTTGACCTGCCAGCTGATGAGCCTGTTCTCGGGCTGAACGTGACAAAGAATTTGCTTGTCCTGCCTGTGCTGGTACGTGGTAGGGAGAAATATGCATGCATGTGGGATAAGGGAGACTACGTGAGATTAAACATGCAGAAGAATTGTAGTTATTGTCAGAAGACCTTATAAAATACATCATAGTGGGGAATCTGAGATTACTTTCGCATGAAACTGTGGAGACAGAATAAAGAACCTAAGAAACCAGTTTTCTGATTGTGGTTAGGAATACATGGTGACTTGATGCATAGCTTAACCTGAGATTTAATAGAACCCAAGTATAGAATTAAAAGATATTTTACCTTATGTGTCTCAGATACATTAAGCAACATTGATCCAGGCAGAGGACTAGTTTTGGTTTAGAGTGAAAAGGATAGTTAAATATATTGTGATTTTGCTGCATTTTTTTCCTGATAATACTTCCTTGAGCCAAATCACTAGAAAATCAATGGAAGCCTTTAGTTAACATCTCCAGTTTAATCTTCATGACTTTGTGAAGCTTATTGTAACACGAAAAATCTATCATCAAGTTACAATGCTTGTAATAAAAGCAAGTAATACAAGGCATTGTATTCTCTCCTCAAGTGGGGTCACCAAGAGCAACTTGCCCAGGACCATGTCCAGACAGCTTTTGAATATCTAAGGGTGTCGGCCCCACAACCTGTCTGGGCAACCTGTAGTCAGTTGTCTTCACAGTGAAAAAATTTTTCCTCATGTTTAGATGTTGTGTTTTAGTTGTTGCCTATTGACTCTTGTCTTGTCACTGGACATCCCTGAAAGAGCCTCGGCTCCATTTTCTCTGAACCTTCCTTTCAGATATTTGTGCCCATTGATGAGACCCTCCCTGAGTCTTCTCTAGGCTAAACAGTCCCAGCTCTCTCAGACTTCCATCAGACAGAAATGCTCCAGGGCCTTCATCATTTTAATGGACCTTGTTTGCACTCCCTCTCCAATATGGCCATATCTCTCTCATACTGCTGAGCAGAGGGGCAGGATCGCTACCCTGACTTGCTGCAGCACTCCTAATGCAGGCCAGGGTGCCATTAGCCTTCTTTGCTGCAAGGGCACTCTACTGGTTCATGTGCAACTTGGTGACCACCAGGTCCTTTCCTGCAAGTTGCTTTCCTGCTATGTGGCCCACAGTGTGGGGTTGTTCCTTCCCAGGTGCAGGATTTTACACTTCCCTTTGTTGAACTTCATCAAGTTCTGAAGGCTGATACTGCTAGTAAAGACAGAGGGCATTCAGTACCTCAGCCTATTCCATATCCCATGTCCCCAGGGCCCTGCCCCATTCAGCAGCAGGCCTGTGTTTTCCCTAGACTTTGTTTTGTTATCTATGTACCTACACAAGTCCTTCGTGTTACCTATGATGCCCCTTCTGAGATTCGTCTCCAGGTGGGCAAATGGTGGTAGAAATCTTTATTTTGAAAGGACTTTTATGAAAAGTTCTGTTTGACATCTGCAATGTTATGCACAATTGGGTTCTTAAAATGTCATAAGTGCAATATTGATTCCTAAAATAAAAGTTGTTTTTCATATTTATGAGACATTATGATTCTCATAAACATTAATCTTGATACGTATAAACTTTGTTATGAATCTTATAAGCATTCTGCCTTTTAGTGTGATGGTTGTTGGTTTTATGCTTTGATCATGTGTGTTGCCTTTCTGTGAACTCTGTTTTCTGCAACTACTACTGCAACTACTACTGCAACTACTACTTTTGAGTTGCAATGATTAATTGCACACAAGGAATTCCAGATGAGATCGCACTATTTGTTTTATAAATATGTAATAAGATATTATATCCCCATATATTGTCTCTTAGGCGACCTAAAGTTTCAGCTGGGGGGTGGGCTTAACTGAAGCTGTTAATTAAACAGAAGTCCTCACTGAGAGAAATTAGTTTCTTGAGGTGTCTTTTGGTATTAAATGATTCATTTAAAATGCTCAAGTCTATGTCTTGAAATGCTTTGCTTCAGTAGCTGTGGCATTGCATAGCTTGACATTTAAATATGGTGTAAACTTTTCGCCCACAGACCTCTATGTCTTTCTCTTAGAAGTTTGTGTAGTCTGGCATGGAGCACTATGTTGCATTACCTAATCACTTGCAAATCCACTTTTTCACTGTTTTATTAATGTGTCATAACTTGGTGGATTTTTATATGGTGCGTAATGTAGAACTGTGAATACTTGTAATTTTTTACCAAATAAACATCCACTCTGCTGTTGACAATGTTGGAAGAATGGCTTTACTTTCAGCAGGACTTCTTTAAATGTCTCCAGAACAGTGTTTTTGTCACCACTCTTCCTTAACAGTGACATTTCTAAAGGAGATGATTTGTGCTGGACTATTAGTCTCTCAGATTACTTTCTCTACCTTGTTTCTATTAGAATTGGTGCTACCAGTATTCCTGGAGTGTATGAACTGGGAATGTTTTGCTTATCTTCACCTTATGTGTTGCTGCTTGACCTTTTTGGTACAAAAGACTGGTTCTGTGTTTTGAGAGACTGGCCCTTCACAGTATTGTCCATTTTGTATTACAAGTAAGTTTTAACTTAAAAACCACATCTGACCTGATGGACTTGGAGTGCAAATTTTTGAAGAGTGAATAAGCTTACTGTGCTGTTTACTTAGGAATAGCTCTGCTCTATGGCTTTACCTGTAGATGGTGCAGCCCCTGATAATGCTTCGGTAATTAATTGAATAAAGCAATATTAATGTTTTAATCTTAAAGAAATATAAATGTCTTGGATCACAATTTCTGTTGTGTGTGAACCAGTATGATATTTGAGCTTGGACGTGACAGTGTAGTTTTGTATTACATGTGGAAATCTCTCTTGTTCCCCCCCCACCCCACCCTTAGCTGAATAAAATAAACAGCAAACCAGGCTGTTGTACTGTACAGGTCATTTCATGCCGTTGTTAAGCTGACTGCTCTGAAGTCGGTGTTTCAAGGGAAATGTACAATGCAAAGTGGCAGAAAGTTGCAATGAAGTACCAGTAATTTGGCTGCAGCTCACTTCTGCCAGTCAGAACAATGAATTTAAGTACATAAAGTCAGTAGCTGTAGGATGTTTTTCTCTCTTTCTCCTGGGTGAACTGTGCTGTAGCTGCTGATGTAAGGCACTTTTCATATAACCACGAACAAGAAGTGTTTGCATTTATATAAAACTTTGGGATAGGAAGTGATTATTGTTTTATGGACTCATGAAGCATTAATATAGCGATCTTCCTGAACTCCTTGTTGACCTATTTCTGTAAATTTCGGTCTGGAACACAGGAATAGGGAAGAAAAAAGAAAGTGAATATTTAACACTTCTAACATAAGCATAGTTATAAGCAGAATTGCAGTTTGAAGTTTGTCTATAGCAGTTTTCTTTGAGCAGTTTAATGCCTCCAATTAATACTTTAAAGTTTGAAAATCCCATTTTAAAAAGTGTTAAATTTTGAATGCCTTTTAATGCTCTAAGTATGTATTTGATTAATTGATGAACATCTTATGGCCAGTGAACCTTGCTTATGTTTTCAAATACACATCTAGGATCACTAAACATTGACAATATTACTTTTTCACATCTTAATGAGTCTACTTATGTCTAAAACTTATCTTTTTATATTTAATGCTTTTGTTAACCAATATTTTTTCAAGAGAAAAACCACTCTTGCAGTCACAACAAAGACTTTATGTAATTATTTTGACATTTACATTCTTAATTGGCGCTTAAAAGGATCATTAATATCTTCTCAGGACTAGCTGAGCTTTTATGGCCCCTTTTAAAATTCATTTGACACACTAAATACCTTGAAAATATTGTATCTGAATTGCCTTGAAGTTGAGTGGTGAAAGGTTTTGGAGCCAAATCATAGTAGTGACAGGAAAAATGTTACCATGAGAAGTAGTGTTGAGATTTAAATCTGAAAAAAGTATTCCATAAACATGTTTGTTTATTTGAAAGCTTGATTAATTTCCTTTGGCAAGAAAAAGGAAAAATCGTAATGAACAAAAGCACTCGGCCTTATTATTTAAATAATAACATTTCCATATTTCCCAGTGATACATTCTAAATATAAAGTACCCCTTCTTTCTAAATATACAGTAGAAATATCTCAGGACTATAATTGTTTAAATTTTAACTAGTTATGCTGGATTGCAATCTTCCTTTAACACTCGTATGAATAAATGTATATAATATCAGAGAATGTCAGTGTAGTAAATTTTTTGGTTAGTGAAAAAAAAAAAAGGTTTTTTATCTCTGTGCAGATAAACTGAAGATTTTGAAAAGAGCAATTTCTAAAGCGATCATGCTATGTTCTTGGTGTTACCTATTTGCACAGTTGCAGATTTAACATACAGCATTTATTTAGATGTTTCTTTTTGTTCACAAGCCAGAATCTGGGAAACTGTCCCCCACTGCTAACTGCAGGGATTTATAGCTTTGTGAAGCTCTTCATATGAGAGAAATTTTGTGCTTAAATGTTCAGGTGTTCCACTTGAAGGAATATCAATGTGTTCAATTAAAAATCGGAGTTCTCAAAATTGTTTTCACAGTAAGCTGACACAACCTCGTTAATACAAACAGAATTATGTTCTCACAGGTGACAGTGTACTTATATTTGAAATGTTATTTTCATTCACCACAAAATAGAAACTGCCACAGTGCCCAAGGTCAGAAAAAATGGATATAAGCAGTGTTGTTTTCTCAATAAATGCAAACTTTTGCTTAGTAGATGAAAAAATATTTCAGAGTCCTTGCCAAGTCTGTGAATAGTGTGCTTGACTAAGATGGGTTTTAGCAGGTTTCTTAGAAATGTGTTAGTGCATTAGAAAGATGTGCGATGGGAGGCGATGGAGGGTGGGCATTTAGATTTGTGAGCACCAATCACCACATGAGATGTCAAAGATGAGGTTTGGGTGATCCTAGTCAGTGGAAGTCCTAACAATCCATTATGTGAGATCTCCTCAGAAGTCTGGTAACTCCTGGCTGAGGATCTGATAAAAGATATCAGATTATTCATAGTAACAAAGATTGTCCAGAACAAGAGGCCCTCAATTATTTCTGAGGAATACTGTCAATTTGAACTGAAGATTTAGCTGGCAATTGTCTTGTCTTGTCATCTGTAATACAGATGTTCCTATAAAATAGAGAAATATTTTAGATATTTATGCAGTCACTCTTAGAACTGTAATTTTGAGAGTGTGTAGAGGAATTTCTTTAATCTAGAAAAATGAAAGAGAATAGAAAACACTTTTGTGGTTTGGTCTGTTAAAACTACAGCACATTTTGTTTTCTAATCTCTGTTTGAGCCCATAGCTTTGCAGCCAAAGAAAAGCAGTAATTGGGCTGTATTTGCCAGTAAATTGATGAAAAGTGCTGAAAAAGCACTAGAATCGGCAAGTCTGCCACTGTCTTAGTAGACTTGTACTGGGACAGCTTGAATTTTAAATGAGTCTGTTATACAAGAATGAGAATCCAGGTCAGTTCTTATGTATAATGGATTTACCCTACCAGCAGAAATAAAGGTATTTAAAGCTTACTTTTTATAGTTAAATAGATGATTAAAATATTACTGGTTTGATGAATGTTAACAAATACACCGATTGCTTGTCCTACTTCTTCACCTTTGATGAACACCTGGCTCCAATACAAAACTGAAGGAGAGGATGAATCGAAGGATGCCATTTTGTTTTTACTTCTTAAGCCTTACTCTGGTTTCACTCAACTTATGGTTACACAAATGATGGTATTTGAACACTACAGTTATGCATTTAATAATTAGCTGTATGTGTACAAGATGAGTAGGGTCTGCATGTCATATCATTTTGGTTAAACTTCCATATAATTTTAATGCTAATATATTAAATCATTAATCCTTTCTTAAATATTTCCCCGTCTCTCTGTGTTTAAATTAAATCCCCAGGAAAGATGGTAAGAGCTTTACAGATTTACCTACTTAATCATCTTGCATCCAAAGTACCTTCAGCTGTTTTCTGGAAATGCTGCAAAGGTCTCGGTATTTAGCTTCTGGTACGCCAGGATGCCAGCAAGGTACACACTCTGAAATGCATCTCTTTGAGGGAACAGCTGGAATGCAGTTTCTGTAGAAATGAGCTTTTGCTAGCCTTTGTGAGAAGCACTTAGATAAATAACTGTGCTCTGGGCAACGACGGGTGAGCTTTCCAGGTTAAAACTAGCACTTTTAGCATTGTGTTTCCTCAGAAAATAGCATTATATTCTCCTAGCACTGAGTTTGAAACCGAGTGTTCGGGTTTTGGGTGGTAAAATTTGTCACTGTTTAAGTTTTTATATGGACTCTGCATATAGCCTATTTTAAAGAATACTGCAGTTATCCTAATTACAAGGTTCCATATTTTGGAGTTCATCATGTTCATCTGGGAGATAGTGGCTTTCACTTTTGATGAAAACTGTAGGAAAGAAAGAAGCACTTCCTGTAAATTTGTTGTATATGTATCCTGGAAAGTTGAACAGACTAACTGAACTGTAAAGTTTGAAAACACAGATCCCTATATCAAGGACTGATAAAATCCAGTGCTGCTTTGTTGTTCTGAAATTGTTATTACAATTTTCATGTGACTGAAATTAATCTCAGCATTTTATACCTAACTATCTTCATATGTCATAGAGGAAATAGGCTGGTTTTCATGGGATCTGTAAATTGGTAATCATGTATTTTGTGGTTTTGGCTTCCTATTCCTCATTTGAGTAAAAATTTTTGCTGGATATTTTAAGATGTTATGTAAATTACCAATCCTAGAGGGAGTTCTGTCTCAAAAGTATGCATCTCTCTTTTTCACTGTTCCATCACAGTACTTCTAATGTGATGTGGAACAGCTGATAGTATATGATTAGAAAGAAGCCTTTGAGCAGTTGTCTTATGCTGTTTATTTTGCAAGGGTTTATCTGGTGTCTTGCAGAGACCAATTGGCTTGTTCTTGCTTTCTGTTTTAGTGATGTATAAGTGAATGGAAACCATTAGCTCATTTCAAATAGAAAATTTTCAGTTACTGCAGACCTAGATTTGAATCAAAGCACATCAAGATGAAAGGCTTTATAGCCTCCACTACTGGTCCCTTGAGCCTTCCGAGGTTGTTCTTGTCCTTTTTAAGTTAGTGCATGTCCTACAATGGGAAAAAGAATTACTTACAGTTCAGTTTCTCCCCAGCATAATCAGTTACCTTTGGGTTGGTTTTAAGTCTTCTCTGTAAATTTATTTTTTAGGAGTGTAGAAAGGATGTAATTTGATTTTTGCAGTTTTTTCCTCTCTGTAGTAGCAAGAGTTAACAATAAGAAACAGATTGTAAAATTCAGTATAGGAATTGCTTTGCTGTCATTTGTGGTTTAAGAAAAGGGGGTGGTATTTAGCTCTTGAAAGGGCTTTAATGAATATTGTTTGGTGTTTTTGAAACCTAATGGTCAGAGGCAGCAACAGAAACAGCCTCGGAGCTTTTAGGGTGAAGTGATTAGCATTCTTCCTGATGGAGGTGATTGTTTCACCTCCTCTTTTATCTCAGCGTTTTTCACTGTCTGTTGCCTTTTGTTTATATTCAGATGGCATACTGTTAAAGAAGCCTTTTTTGTGTGACTGCAATGCTTTTCCCCTCCTTCTGTAGAAAATCTGCTTGCCACAGACAGGCAGAGCATGTGTTTCTCTTGTCTTGGTTGGGTGCACAAATCTTCTTTTATGTGTGCTGCTTCTTACCCTGTTGCCTAGACGATCGCTGGCTTTCACTAAGAATGTCTGGTTCTCGTAAAGAGTTTGACGTGAAGCAGATTTTAAAAATCAGATGGAGGTGGTTTGGTCATCAGGCATCAGCCCCTTACTCTGCAACTGAAAACCATCAGGGGGACTTCTGGAATAGAGGACAAAATGTAACAACTGGTGGCACAAAGTTTTTAGATTCAGGTAACTTACCTTTAACATCAGTTGACTACAGAAAGTCCAGCCAACAGGATTTCCAGAATTCACCTCTTTGGCCAATGGCATCCACCTCAGAAATCCCTGCATTTGAATTCTCAGCAGAAGACTGTGGAGGTGCATGTTGGCTTGACAGACAAGAAACAGATGAGAGAGCAAGTGAAGAAGAAAATGAATCGGACAGCAGCTCATGCAGGTTAATTATTACTTTCCTATTGTGAGAAATGTGTTTTCGTTTCATGTTTATAGTTAGCATGCATATATGGGCTAGCCTTTATTCTAGACTAAAATGCTTCAGAAACCTAGCAGCTATTGTGCATCAGAAACAGAATATTAATTATAATCAGGTTCTGTGTGTTTACTAGGACCTTTTTAAAAGGCAGTCAGTGGGGATAAACAAAGCGCAAACATGGATGCACTTGTGTTTTAAACAGTGTATAGGTACATGCTGCTGTAAACAAGGTACTGCCCGTTACACGACAATGTTACAGGATGCTTTCTACATTATTTTGAAGTGATACTGATTGTTTAGTTATTTCAGTTAGGAGAAAATTATGAAAATGTAAGCTGCTTCTGATTCTGACCTCATGTTTCCATGTGTGTCTACAGAAAACAGAGAATGAACTGTAAAAAATACTTACACTATAAATCAAAGAAAAAATTTTATCTTTTGAAAGTCAATCAGTTTGTGCTTTAAAGTGATTGCAGTAACCCATTTGGTTGTCTTAAACTGTGCACCTGGCATAAAAAGAAAGCATGGTTTTATTGCTTCTGTAAAGATGTTTTGGTGTTCTTTTCTTACACATTGTTCCTAAAGATGAAACTGTAAAATTTGCTCTTGAGTGAAAATTGTTTACCAGTTGTTGTAAATTAGGCAAGTTAATAACCGTTCTTGTGAAATACCAGTTTAATTCTTTTATTTCATTTACTGCATAAGTAAGTCATTCTTCACTAAAAGTATTTTTCCTGTTTTGTAGTTCATGTAGTGCATAATACCTTACCATTTCAGAAAATTTTATGATGTTTGCTTTCTCGCTTTTAAGATAGCTTTGCACTGATGTGGCATTTCAGAAAGTGTGGCTACTTAAAAGGGTACAGTGTTTAATAAAGGCTATTAAGGACAGATCAATCTACTTATAGCAGTTTAGTGTTTTTCATTCCTTAGGAGAAGAATCAATTTAGTGGAAAGGCAAAATAGTCCATAATATAAATACTAACTGTTTATTGTATATATGACCTTTAAAAATTCAAGGAAAGGAAGGAGAGTAAAATTGCTTAGAAATCAACACAGCGTATTTGCTTTTATCACCACATGTCAGAATACTAGAATTACTGGGAAAGGAAATTCTACATACTGCTGCATCATAACAGCAGTCTCACCGTGCTGCAACAACTATGTAGCTGTAAGTAACATACCTCTGAAGAGATCCCGTTTTAAATGACATTCAGATGTGAATTTTTAAACAGCTATGTCACTGGATATGATACAGGTATAACATAACCTTCCATTTCAGCAACATATGCTTGTGATGGGAAACTTTTATGTACAGCATTGCCCCAGTTAGGATATTCTCTTCATAGCAAGGCAATCATTGTAGGAAAAAAACATGTCATTTAAAAAGATAAATATGTAGATTGAAAATACTACAAATTTGGTCTTAATTGTAAGAGAATAATGTACATATGGCAAAACCAATTTGTTACTTTGTAGAACTGGAGAACTGCAGATATTTATTTAGGAGGTTTTAAAAAGTCTTGGTTTTTTTGCAGACAGTTGTATACTAGAGAAAATGCGCAAAGGATTTGAACTTAGTGAATTGGAAGTATGTTTTAATTATGTGCTTAATCATGTATAGCATCTAGAGGTTTTTGTATTTCTATTACTGTCTTCTAATTCATGCTAATGTTTACTTACATGCTTTAAAAGAAATAATTAAGATAAATTTTGAGTTCAGTGTCAGTACAATTTAATATGTAACTAATGGTAATGTAGGAGCTTGCTTTGTAATGTTATCTGTATCTCTGTCTTATGGGGAGACTGTACTTAAAACATGTTTTGTTCACTTTCTTTGTTAAGAATGTGTAAGCTCTTGGACAGACTACATAATTCTGCCTAACACCTGGAGTTTTTCTGATATTAAGAACTTAATTAAATTATTTTTCTTGGTGGTCTAAAATATGGCTTCTTATATGTGACTCAAGGGAAAAAAACCCATACCAACACTTTTATCTATGTAGTTTTCAAAGGGCTTTTCTTCCCATGTGAAAACCCTGATACCTCCATTGCAAATAAACTGTGTGCATGAAAATGTCCTTTAAAAAACCTTTTGTAGAAGCTACAGTTACCTTTCTTCTGTGCTCCTCTGTAACTTACTGCCCGGTTACAAGCCCTAAAAACATGAAGTAACAGAAGCAGCTCCACTGCTTGGTTTGTATCAGTGCTTTCTCTTTGCCTTGTCATGTAGCACAAGTAGAAAAGCATTTAGATCAGGTCTTTGTCACTATGACATCATTTAGATCATTATGTGATTCATTTAGAGGAGAGCTGCTGTCAAATTAATTTGGTGTTAGTATAGAGCTCAATACCAAGTTTATTACCAGATCTTTGACCAAGGTGGCATCTGAGATGCAGACAGACCATTCAGATTCAGGAATCAGAGCTAGTCAGCTGTAATACTGTTCACATCATACTCCTATGTGTCATTTGTAAGCAGCATTAGCTCGAATGGTTGTTTACTGGGACAGCGAGTTTTGAATTCTGCAGATTTTCATCTCCCAGATTTCCTCCGTTGCTGCTGTTTGTTAACTCTGCTGCATCCCTGAGGCAATATTCATCCTTTTGGATTTGTACACTTTTAAGAATTCTCCAACAGCTTTGCAGACTCTTGAATAGAAAGTGTAAGCGTATTAGCATTAGATTTGGTTTTCTTAACTTTTTTTTTGTGGTGCCTTAGCAGCAATCTACAGACCTTAAAGGCATGGTGGAGATAAAGGTAAAAATACCTAGAGCATACCTAGTGTGCAGAATGTTGTATCTGGTTCATTTCATCCAGGCATGCATTAAAATACTGGAATTACTTTACTGTAGATTGAAGTAGGGAAATGTATTAAAATATAATATAAAATGTATATTTATATTTGAACATTAAATACAAGCAGGATTCCAGAATTCATCAGCTGTGTGCTGACCTTGAACAGTTTAGTAAAATGTCTGTAATTATTTAAAGGCGAGGTCTGAATGTACCAGGTGGTAGCAACTCTGCAGTATTGCTCTGCATGATCAGTCTTGGAGTTAGTATGTTGTAACTTCCAATCTAAGTCTGCCTCCCCCCACTGAGTTTTTGAGCTACAGAATCCTTTTATATGTCTTTTCTTTCGCCTCAGACTCACTGACCTTTGAGGATGTAAGTTCTTTAGGAATTCTCCCAGGCTGTCATGGCTGTGGCAAATGGAACTGGAAAAAGATTCGTAAAACGGTTTGTGGAAGGAGGAGCATTTAAATTTTTCATATCCAGTCACAGGGTAACAGGCACAAATAGCTCTTGAAGCATTATTTTTTCCTTTTTTTTTTTTTTTTTTTTTTGCAAATACTGGAACTATTAGACTGTCTCCTTCATGTTCTCTTTATGGACCACTGAACCTTAGTCTTTCTTTCCTTCCCCTGTTCCTTCATTATGGAAAACAGTTTGTAAGTTCCTAGCTAGAGGACAGGTAAGGAATTGAATGTCTTTAGATGAGGGGGAGAACTAGGCTTAACTCTATTGTGTCCTGAATACGTGCTTTATTGTGGGTACTGGAAAACAGACACCACTGCAGTTATTTTTCCTTATTGAATGAGTGATGAATGAGTTCTGTGTGGAATGTACACATGGGCAGATTTAAAGCTGGCAACTTCCAGTGAGGTTGTGATCCAGCAGGTGCTGGCTTGGAAAGCTTTCTCCTTTGTTGTTTCTTCTTCTTTGTTACCTGCAAAACACTTGGTATGGTTGTAAATAAAATCCTGATAGCATGTAATTTTTAAAAGTTATTATTAATGAAGTTACTTTGAGGAATATGGGTTAAAATATAGTTCTAACAAATAACCATACAAACCAAAAAAACCCCACAACGTATATTAACACCATTGAGAATGTGCTAAATTGTGATACAGAAATACAGAATAATTTCCTAAGTATTTATGTGTTGACCAGCGACCTACTCTTTCCACTTCTGTTGTCGTTTTTCAGGGCTGCTGGTTAAAGAGTTGCTTTCACTGAGTACTTCTTGCTCATTCCCTTGAGAATGCAACCCAGTTGGCCAATATCATGTTGTCCGTGGTTACATGGTTGCATCTTTGTATGAGCCCTGATTCAGTTTCCAGAATGGCCACAAAGAATACTTGTTCCAGCGTGTTCGAGGGCCAGTGGTGGAGCAGGAGAAGTGACTCGTGGGCTGGGAGGGGCAGGGAAGAAGTTGACACATAAATAAATTGCTAACCACAGCTTCAGCGAGAACATTTAACATAAAGTCCCCCAAGGGAACTCAGTAGGCAGGTACACTATCTCATTTCTGATCCATTGTTAGATTTAGCTCTGAATTAAGTACCAAGCTGCTTGACCTTTTTAGCTACCTGGCTACATGCAGAAAAAAAACCAAAACCAAAACATACAACAAAACCCAAGACCAAACCACAACGTTCCCCTTTACAGAAAATCTTCTGTTTGAGATTTAGACTTTAGTCTTGAAGAGTTCTGTCTTGAAATGAGTATCCTACGCTAAGGAGTGAGATAGGTTTTGGGGTGAATTTAGCCTCAAGCATGCTGCCTCAGTTCATGACATCTTTGTGGAAGCAGGGGTCTGGATGCAGATCTTGTGAAACCACGTCCTTCCAAATGTTATGGTAGATCCAGAGTATTTTATAAGTTGCCTGCATTGTTGAAAACTAAGTAGTAGTCAGTTAAAGAACTGTAAGCAAGTAAATGTGCTTTCCACAGTGTACATAATTAGGATTAATTTGCTTTATCTCCTAGGCCCATGCATTCCTTTTACATTGTCTCTGTTCCTGGTTTTTCCCAATCTTCTGTGTTTGTGTATATGGATGGGAATAATTTTTCTCCCCATCTATCCTTGCTTTTCATTTTTGTTGACTTCTGCTGTGGTAGATCTCAGACACAAGGCTTTGTGCAGTAGGAGTGGTGGTGTATTGATGTGTTTCTTTGTGGCCTTTTCCCCTGCATGCCCACATGCTTTTACTAGCTGAGTTTTGTTCTAGCCACCTTAGGCTAAGTGTGAAACATAAGTGGCAGGGAGGGATTTGGTTCCTTATTGCCATCCTGCCATTACTTTTCAGTTTGCAGGGTCTTGGTGGATGTTCTTCCTTAACCACCTGACAGCACTCTAGATACAATTACTGGGCCAATCTCTGTGTATCTCTTAGTTGAAGAGTACACCATGAAATGATCGTACTTTTTTCACAGGGGTCTAGATTAGGTTTGGAGGGAGAAAGAAAGTATGAATATGAAGAAAAATAAAATAGCAAGGAATATATATTAAAACAAATAATGCATATCAATTTTAAAATCACATGTGATTTTTATTTTATCCTTTGTAGATAAAACTTCACCTTAATATTGTGTGAACTAAGATTTCTGTTATTGTCTTCAGCAGAACCTCCAACAGCAGTCACACCTTATCATCTTGTCAAACAATGGAGCCCTGTACCTCAGATGAATTTTTTCAGGCTCTCAACCATGCTGAACAAACTTTTAAAAAGATGGAGAATTATCTCAGACACAATCAGCTATGTGATGTGGTGTTAGTTGCTGGTGATCGTAGAATTCCAGCTCACAGGTAAGTTTATTATAATTTGAAATAACTTCATAATTATTTACAAATGCACCTTCCAAGTGTGTCCCATGTTTTGTTAAAAAAAGTCAGAACATCCTAAACAATTTAAAATACTTTAAACATGTATATGTTTTTTAAACATTTATTTGGAAACTACAAGTTAATTTGTCTGTTGTAGGCAATACAGAATAAAAAAAAAAAAGTCATGTTCTTTTTGTTTCTAAGTATACTCATGATATTTGCATAACAAATTTAAAGCCCCAGAAGTCCCAAATACACTCCCAGAATATTATAAGTTGCAGTGGTTTCTTTACCAAGGAATGACGTAAATTTTTTCTTAGATTTAGTTTTTCCTTTGTACTAGCAATTATGTTATTGGAGTTACAGTTTGCAATAAGGACAGTTTTCTGTCCACATAAAAGTTGTTTTGCTCCCCTAGTAAGAAGAGTCCTTTGATAGGAGACTTCTGAACACTGCCAGTATTTGATGTCTAAATTAGTTCAAACATTACCCTTTCTGTCATCTGTGTAATTAACAGATCATATGCATGCCACTTAAAAGCTAGGAAACTACCAAAGATTGCGAAACACAGGCATGTGTAACTGAAGCACATTACAGTATTTAATGCACAGTATTTATAGTTTGAATAGGAACCTAGGTACAGTTAAACTGTGGTTTCCTAAGTTGAGGTCTGCAACAGAAATAGCATCCTAAAGCATTCTTGTTTTCCATTGCTCATTCCTACTCCCATAGTGAAACTACAGCTCAATACTGTAATAGTAATAAAAAGACAGGAAGAGGTTGCTGGTTTGGAGTTGGTACTTTCCTTAAAAAGCCAGATTTCTGCTTTTATTTGGATATTATTCACACTGTTGTGCTGACTCAGCCGAGGGAATGACAGCATGGGGATGGGAGCTGACTTGAGGATCAGGGAGGCATTTAAACCCTAACTTGCTGTTGCTCTCAGAGACTTCATTTTATGAAATGTTCAAATTAGTCACTGAACTGTTTTGTCCCTGTGAAAAGAATGAATCAGATGAAAACAGGGAATACACACACCCCTAGTGGGAATGTGTTCAAGTAATTTAGGGTCAAAAAACTTCAGAGTGGTGTAAACAGGAAAAAATAGTGATTATAATAAGGAAATCATTTTACTTCCTTATGTAGCCGGGGTAACCCCTTTGCAATACATATTTGGAGTATGCCTTATGTAATAGTTAAAAATGTGTAGAAAGGGTGCAGAGGACAGCTGTGAATATCTTGTAAGGACTGGAAGATTTTATTTGCAATGAAATAAACAGATAGACAACATGCTAAAAAGTCCTTTAATGTGGTTCACACTTGTTTCTCATTTATTTAGAGAATAACTGACTTCACTGCTTGAGTTTCTGCTACTGTATCTGTATCTGTAGTGCATGAAGTATATGCTACTACCTGTGATTTGCTCTGGACTTCTCTTCTGAGGAGAAACATCTTGCTGTAGTTGGTATATTGTGTGTTAAATATGCATGAAAGTTAAGGCCAAAGAAGCACACTTTGTGCTTGTAGCAGGAGGTGGGAGGCTTACGATTGTGCCTTGTTCACTTTATAATGCTGGAGCAACTTAAAAAGAAGCTTTGCCTTCTGCATAATAAGTTCTTTCTCTTAGTGTTTTGTTTTCACAGAGAAACAGCAATAACTACAGTTTTAATCTCAGTAGGTCCAAAGTATCTCACTGAATACTGAATTTGTTTCGGAGTGTGAAAGATAAAGATGGAAATCTTAAATTTGATTTAAATTTTATAGAAATTCAATGAGATGACTACCTTTATGTACTTGTAGTAGCCAATGTTATAAGAAAAAACTTATTTGGTATTTTTTGCTGTCTCCATGCAAGTTCTGATTTCTTTGGTATTGACTGCAGGCTGGATCAGTCAGGGCATTTCAGAACACCAGTGATTATTTTGTCTTGAGACTTAATAAGCAACAGAAGATGTATTAAATAGATCTTAGCTTAATGGCTTGGCATTGTAAGATGAGTAAGAAAAGACACAGTTCACTGACACTGGACAGCTTTGTTTTCCTTTGTTTTTTCATAAGAAAGATAAGAGTTTTTCATAGTATGTGGTCACACAGAGCTGGTAAAAAAGAACATTTTTCATTATTAATATTAATTACACTCATATATAGAGAGGAGTATTCAGATTTTCTGTTTTAAACCTGGTATTTTTACTAATCCCTGTATTTTTTTAATTATCAGTTTCTACTTTTGTTGAGTGTTGTAAGCTGCATGATGTATGTTTTTAGAGAAAAGAGACATGAGTTTGGCGTCTGCATTGGTAATAAGCACAGGTAAAATATTACTGTGAAATTCTGAGAGGTTTTGTATCTATTAGAAGAATTCAGGCTATGAGTCTATGACAAATAAAAGCATCACATGTAGTCATAATTTTTCTGAATATGGCACTCTCTATTGTTCCAAAAGTGTTTATCTTCTTATTCTGTGCTGAAATTATAGCTAAAAACTTATTTACAGGGTCAAGAAGCAAATAGGAAAAGGGGACCATTCTCCACTAGGAAGAAATGTATTATATTCTGACCCCTTTAGCTTGCAGTTCCATAAAGAAATTTTGCATATTTTAATTAAATTAATTTAATTAAGTTTTTCTTAGCAGGTGTTTATTCTGTGTCCACTGCAATCTCAGATGTCTGCCATTTATAATGTTCCTATTTATTCCATTCAGCTAACTGCTATATCCATAATAAAAGCTTGTTTTGTTTGGTAATAACCTACTGATTAGAACATTCATGTAAGAAAAGGGAAATATGTGTAAATTCCTGCCCAGAGGGCATTTAAAACCTGCTCCACGTCCTTTAATCAGCAGTCTGGGCAGAGCCATTGTCTGTCTTTCTGTTGACACTGAAAGATGTCGAAAGACATGGAACTTAAAGAAAGAAGGCAAATGGAACCTTATGTACTCCAGGGTTTAGGAAGCTTGTTTGAAGGAGCACAACTCTTCAGTATCACCTTACAACTTCAGTGAATGCTAGTAGTGAGTTCCCTAGGACGGTTTTCAGCTGTTACTCAGCCACAAACATGGAGCTGCCCAGGAAGAGTCCCTTTTATCTTTCAGATCTTAAGCAGCTTCACTTCATTCTGTCAGGTGAGATGAGCTGGGAGATACTAAACCTGTAAATTGCCAGGTTTGGCAGCTGTCATCATTTTCGATAGTAATTGCTTTGGTGACCTAAAAAACTGTCTAGATGATGTAGCTTGTAGCAGTTCCAACAAGTTCGGTTTTAAAAGTATGCCACATACTTTACTGGCTCTCAGTGGAAAACTCTTCAAAATAAGTTAAGCCATCGTGGTAGATCTTTCTAATTTTGGATCAATACAAACTACAGAAATTAAAGACATCAGTAGCCTTGGAGCCTCCTGTAAGGCCAGAAAAATGTACTGAAACACCCAGATTTTGTCAGTATTTAGCTGTTGAGTATTTCTCCAGAGTGATTAATTGTTCAGATGCCTTATGATCTCTTAGATGAAAAATCCTGATATTCATATGTTCCCTTTTCTCTCTGGTTTTCCTGTGCACTGTAAAAGAGCAGCTTACTGCATATAATTCAGTAGCTAAATTCTTGTGGTCTTACCTATGCAGAATTGAATATTTAGCAATAGCTGGTAATAAGGTAAGAAGGAGAGTAAAGGTAAATATGTTCAATCCACAATCAAACAATACAATGCCAACTGTACTAAGGCTTTTTCTTGTTGTTTTGTGGTTGGGTTCTTTCGTAATCTTAAGAGACCTCTTTAATATCAGTATATACTAATTTCGTAGGCATTTTGGTTGGGCAATTATGCAAGAAATACTACTCTTAGGAGCAAAAAAAGACTACAAACTCTGAATACAAAACCCATAGTTTTCTTCAGTTTCTAAACTGAGGAAAGGCAGTATATTGTAGCATCAATAGTTCACTGTGAATTCTTGATATGGAGAAACATGTTAATTTTAATGATTAAGAAATAACGCAAGGTAACTCTGTTAGATGCTAACAGAGCCAGGATGCCTGTATTTAACAGGAAGATTGTGAATATCAGTGTAGCTTTTATAGTCATTTAGACAGTTTTTGTAGTCAGTACACAGATTTTCTTTTAAAAAATCATACATGTCTCTTAGGTTTTTTACTGCTTTTTTAGCAAAAACGTCAAATATGGATGGGGAAAGTCTTCCATGGATTCTTGAGTTATATGAAGGTATTAGTTGCTTCATGTTTTATAGTCTGTATGTAGAAATGCAGTTTAACTGGAAGTAACTAATAAGTTACTAGCTATGAGATTAAAAGATCAATGAACAAGTGAATATCAAATCACATGTGTGTAGCAGTAATTGATTTTTATTGACTAGTGGGAAAAAGATAGGACAAGAAAAGGCCAGTTGACTGAAAGTCTGCCTTTGTTTTCTTTTCTCTTAGCTCAGTGTCACCTGATGCATTGTCACTGTATATTTTAATCCCAATTCTTTCTTTGAAAGAATTTTTTATTCTAAATTAGTTGAATTAGGAGAAAAGTGTGGATATCTGTTCTAAGGCTTTTCATTGTGAAATTATTACAAAAGTGCTCTCAGTATAATTTGTGCTTTTTCAAATTACCTGTATTAAACTCCTTCTGGACTTCACATACTATGTCAGCATATGCAAGTCATTCTCTGGAAAGCACTTACCACTGTGAAGCATGTATGCCTCCTCATGGATCTGAACACATATGCAAAAATAGTAAATGGATTACATTTCTGTTAATTTCTTTTGGAGGACTCTTGAGTCTGGAAATTACAGGGAGAAATTTGCTGATATCAAACCTCTGGTAAAAGGCATTGGGACCTTCGTGTTATTATTTGTCATTTCTTCAGCAGTTGTTGCTAAAATGTATACAGTCCAGATGTTTTCTAAATAATAGTGCAGCTACCTAGTCCAGATGCACTGCTGGGGAAAGAAAAAAAAAACAAGCCAACCCCAAACTGCGATATGACTAAGTATTAAGTTCTGTTTCCCATTGCAGAAGACCTGTCTTTTTCAAGCTCTGTTCTGTGTAGAAGTTCCAAGTGAGAACTGCCAGATGTGAATATGTTAAGTTGGTTGTTTTGCCTTTTTTAATTCTGAATTGGACCTGCAGAGATACTTGGGTTATTCAAACCACTTTCCCTTCCAGTGAGAACCCCTATTTTGTACATAGAAATCTGATCTTGTCATCTTACTCTAGTATTAAAAGCAGTTGCAGAAATTCTCCCTTGGTACTTACATGAAGGTACTCTCTAATTTACTCCACTTCTATAGATCTCTGGGAGGCAGTATTTTCATTTAAATGCGGATTTCGTTAAACCTGAGGTTAAAATGCCTAGAAGTGATGCCTGGGCCCTACCTCGGCAGAAAATCCTAATTTTTCTTAGCAAGTCACCCACAGAATAAATCTCATCTTTCAAGAACAGAATTTCATTTTTCTGTAAAAGAACAGAACTTTGTTTCTTTTGACAAAACTTCAATCATACAAGGTGTTAAAATAAAATCAATCTTTTCCCCATGCACTCCTAACTCTACTCTGTTGCCTCAGCAGCTAGGAAACAAGGATTATCCTACTGTAAGCCTGACCAAATGGTCAATGATCAGAAAATTCACAAGAAAAATGTAGTATGAAATTAATTAGTCAAAATTTTAATACTTTGCAGTTAATTAACTAAGAGACAGCTCCTTTTATTTCATTACTTTGTATATGTACCTGCAAATCCTCCCCGAAGCACTGGTGCTCACCTTTTCAAATAGTTTTACTCTGGTTTGTAGTTCCTGACCTCTGTCATTTTAACACACCAATATAATGATTCAGCACAGCATAGACTGCCTGTAGTATTAGATCAATTGAATGTGTGCATATGGACTGTTTAATGTATTTGCAGTAGGCTTGGTTCTTGGGCTTTCTGTTTGTATAGATCACTACATATATCATATGTATTTATATTGAATTCCCCATGGGCAAGGCAACAGTGGACTGCTGCAGCACAAAAATTGGTCCAAGCCACAAGGCCATTCCTGGCAGTCTCTTAGGAAAGAGGCCAGCAGTCCTCCTGAATAGTTATGGTAGGTTTCATATTCCTGCCTCATATAATTTTCTCTTTCACCCTAGTCTCTGAACACATATGGAGACATCAAAATTCTTCCATATTTTGCAGAGTGGCATTATTATTTGTAGTGAGTGTTTTACTCTCAGTAATCCAGAGAAATGTCCATTGTGGACTAACATGTTTATTTACAGAGTATCGTAAAATAGTAAGGATTGTTAAAAAAGGCTAAATACATACCACAAAAGAGATTACTCTGTATCATCGCCACATTTATTGTGCCAAGTTTTGTTATCAGTGTTAGTAGTTGAATGTATATGTGTGCACCAACAGTAAAAGCATTTTAATGTACTTTGAAAAGGACTGGTAAGTCATTCTTTCATGTTTAAAAAACTATCTGACATAATACAAATGGAAGTCAATTCAATTTTATTTTTACTTAAATAATGTATATTTATATTTTGTTTCAAATTTCTGTGGATTTTGGGGGGGTTTATGGTTTATGTCTGTGTTGGCTATTAAAAGTCATTGAGCTTTGAAAGGGTAATTAGTTTAGATCAGTAGCAAATGTAGGTTTAGTACCAGTACTTCATTATTCATAGAAAGAAACTAGAGCATGGAGCACTTTGTCAATTTTTAAGTGTTTTTCTCACTACAGTGTTTCTTCAAAGGGAAAAGTAATGAATCATAGATTAACAAACATCAGGTTGACTAAGGTTTTTTTCTTTTCTTCCCTATTTCTCTCCTTTTCTCCTGCATGTCATACTCAGATTGGTTCTCTCCTCTGTTTCGGACTACTTTGCAGCCATGTTCACCAATGATGTAAGGGAAGCAAGACAGGAAGAAATCAAGATGGAAGGTGTGGAGCCAAAGGCATTGTGGGCTCTGGTTCAATATGCATATACAGGTAATTGAAGTGAAAATGACAATTTCATCTAATGAATTGTCTTCATGTGAGCGTTGTATTCCATTACTAGATTTCAAATGCTCTTTACAAATTATTCACATTATCTAATATCTTATAAATAAATAAAAAGAAGTCATAGAATATCCTGAGTTGGAAGCAACCTACAAGGATTCTCGAAGTCTAACTCCCGACCCTGCTCAGTACACTCCAACGATCACACCATATGCCCGAGAGTGTTTTCCAAACACTTCTTGAACTCTGTCAGGCTGATGCTGTGAGCACTTCCCTGGGGAGCCTGTTCCAGTGCCCAACCACCCTCTGAGGGAAGAACCTTTTCCTAATATCCAACCTAACCCTCTGACACAGCTTCATGCCATTCCCTCGGGTCCTATCAGCAGAGAGAAGAGATCTGTGCCTGCACCTCCCCTTCCCTGGTGAGAAAGCTGTAGACCGCAGTTAGGTCTCATTGCTGTTACCTGAGACAACCTGATAAAGTTTCTCTGATAATACTACATTCAGTTAGTTAACAAATTATGTGAATCTATTAAATGTATCATGGCTGACAAAAAAAGGAATCTCATTAGGATTCCCTTTCCTTACATCATTATAGATACTAATTTTGAAAACTATTAGTTATCTAATGCTGAGGGTGATGTTTACTAAGCCTTCTATTCTGTCATATAATCTGTAAATTAATCTGTAAATCTGTTGCCTTGGGGTTTTAGGGAATTTGTAAGATTATAAGAGCAAATTAATGTGATCTTCTTTCTGATGTTACTAGGTCGCCTTGAATTAAAAGAAGATAACATTGAGTGCCTGTTGTCTACAGCTTGCCTTCTTCAGCTCTCTCAGGTTGTAGAAGCATGCTGCAAATTCCTAATGAAGCAGCTTCACCCATCCAATTGCCTTGGAATCCGATCTTTTGCTGATGCACAGGGTTGCACTGACTTGCACAAGGTGGCTCACAATTACACTATGGTATGTTGTTACATTAAGTACCATCTGCTTTATTTAGTATGGAAAATACAGAATGTTTTCCTAAATACAGCACTAATGTTTTTCCCCCAGAAAACCTTTATCATTTTCGAACAAGAATGCACATATGTTCCCATGTTGAAAAATGACAAAATAGCTTTAAAGTTTCTGATTTAGAGTTGGAAGGAAATAGGCAATCATTAATGGTTCCCTGTAACAGAAATGGGATTGTGTGGTATGCATTTAATAAAATAATTCAAGAGCTTGTTCTTATTTCTGACAGTCACAAACTACAGACTTCACAGTGGGCAAATTGCCATCACCTATTCCAAAATAACACATTACTAAATAGAAGTGCAGAGTTCCTTTTTTCTAATGAACTGGAGTAATCAGGTTCTAAGTTACACTTGGGGTATGAATGTGGGCATTCAGCAATATAGATTCTGCATTGTCCTCAGTTTCTTAGCAATGGGATGTCAGGCATCAAATAATTTAATCTTAGGCTACGCAATATGTGACTAAATACAAATTTGCCAATTATATTTTTCAGTTAATTTATAGAAATTCAGACCTACTAACTTAAGTAAACTTCATCTGCTTAATAGTCAACCTTTTATTTTCATGCAAAATGTTCCTGTTTTTGCTTCTCACAAGTGTATTTTAGTAAAGTTATTAGAAGAAGGCAGGAGAACTGTCTCTGAAACAAGTCAGTTCATCAGCTCTTTTCAGTTTTGTGAGGCATTTTGCTCACTTGTTGATGAAATTTTGCCTAAGTAAGCTCTTGGGACCTGAATGAGGGCACTGCATAAGAGATGTGGGAATGAAGATAGTACTTAATTTGCTTGTGTGTCATGGCATTACCTTGCCATTAAGATATTGGCTTAGATCCAAGAGCTGTGATTTATGTCTTGTAATTAGTATTAGAAATCCATGGCTCTTCCTCTTGCTGCCTTAGGTGTTGCTGGTTTAAAACCTATTTTTTTTAAAATTACTTCTTCTTGGCTTAAATTAGTTTAATATGTATAGCAGTTTAAGATAGTTTTTTTTTCATATATGACACAATATTCTTTCACAATGAATGGATCTCTCACATACTTAATATCATGGACACACTGAAATTTACCAAAACAGATCAATAAATAATGTGCAGATTGTAACTTAGGTGTCTCTATTCTTGGTCTTCGTTATTGCACAAACAAAAATAAGGAGACTGCAGTTAGGTAGAATGTGCAATGAAACAGTAAAGTAAATGTGGCTTATGCCTGTGAGGAATATTAGAATTTATATCGAGTGAGACCAAAGATAGAAAAAATATGTGAAAAGAGAAACTCCCTCCTCTGACCTACTTGTTCTTTTTCAGAATAAGCCTGTATTTTGGTCCGGGCCATTGTCATGTTCTTTATAAGTGGACTGCCAAGATAGGAATAGTAAGAATTATTAGACTAATGCATCTTTAAACGGGAATGTTGGTGTTCCAGTCTTAGTATTCTGACTGGCAATTCATGACTTAGGGCAAATAGGGGCTGTGAACTTCCTAAAAGCCATTCTTTTACAGCACCTATCTTTCTTTTGTTCAGACCATAGGAAAATAGTTCTGTGCCTTTTGGCCATTGTTTACTCCAGTGGCAAAATTGCTGCTTTTAAGGCTTTGACGTGAATGAAATTCAAATTAGGTGGATTTTAAAAAGCCGTTTTCAAAACTAATTAGTTGTGCTAGATGGATTTTTCCCAAGGCCTCTTTTAATGTTGTTTAGTTCCAACAGAGACATTAAATTGAATTTTAGTAATAATGAGTAATAGAGAAGCAGCTACTTTAGTTTGAAATGGGTTGCTATGGAAACTGCATAGAAATGTATAGTCCAATTGAATCTTCAATTAAAATAAATCCCCAAGTAATTTCATTTGTTTAAAAGCTGTTTGAAAAAAGAAAATGTTCAACACTAGTAAGTTCTAGGTACTTGATGCTCTTTTCATTTAGAGGTATTAGAGTGTAAGGGTCAAGTACACCTGTAATAGCTGGCAAAATTCTCCTTGTTAAAACTGGAAATTATTTTTATGCTGCATTAGGCTGCATAGAACAGTGTGAGATTATACTGAGTATAGTTTATAGTTCTGGTTCTTTTAAAATACTTGTAGTAGGAGGTAGTGAATAGTATAAAATACTTAAATTTTAATTTACACATGTTATTTTCTATGAGTTTTTCGTTGTCAGAAAAAAAACCCTGATTGCCATTTAACTTTTTTTACAAGTAAAACAACTTCTCTGTTTTAAAGGTTTTTGTGACACATGTAATAATTTTGTAATCATCTTACCTGCTTCATTAAAATACCTTTTCACATGAAGATTTGAAATTCAGGTGAAATGAGCATTTTTTTGAACTGGAGGATGGATCAGTGAGTTATCCCACTATGTCTCCCTCTGTTAATAAGCTTCTTCTGTCTGAGTACATTAGTCATTGGAATGCATCAGCAACTTAAAAAATAATTTAATAAGAAGGATTTGAATGCTCCATTTCTTCATATTACAGATGTATATTATGCCAGAAGGACTTAAGTGTTGCATTACTTTCTTGTTTACTGTGTTGACAGTTGATAAGTTGTTTTTACAGAGGGGAACAGTTTATCAAAACAGGTCAATTTTTGGCATTACAAATCAAAGCTTGAAAAAATACTCAGAACACATGAAGTGAAACATGAAATGAACGGAAGTGATTAGTAGTGGATTTAATGCTGTAAAAAGAGCGACTGATTTTTATGCATCACAGTTTTAAAATAGAGTTGATAGAATCATGAAATGTATCTCAGTAAAGGTGTCTTTTGAACAAAGGTTATCCTGTTTTGCTGTAGTTTATATACAGTATTGGGGGCATACAATTACAAATTTAGGAATTTTATTAGACTTGCCAGTATTGTATCTGTTTGCTTTAACGAATTTGTAAAGGCCTTTTAGCACAAAATGCCTTCTGTGCATTTTTACTGCTGTCTTCAAAGTCACAACAAACACCCCTTTTTGACATCTTGTTTGTTTGAAACAGTTGATAGTGTACCTTGACTGAAAACCAATAGTTCCTTTTCCACAAAAAAGTAAACAAAGGGGAAGTTAATACTTTGAGATAAGGAAAAGCTAGCCTGTGTTATGTCCAGAATATGAAGTATCTGTGGTGAGTAGTGAGGTGTTCTTAGGTGTCAGTAGCTTCTTTAGTAGCCAGATTTTAACTTTCTGATTTACAACTAAAAAAGAAAGAGCAGACATTCGAAACTTTGTGTGATAGTGCCTGAGTTAGTCCCTGTGTAATCATTGTTGCTTCGCTATGCATACTTAAAGCAGAGTGAAAAGTCATTCTGATTTTCATCAGAAGTCTTCAGAAATACATGAGCAGTGGTAGTATTACAAGATTCAGATAAAGTTAGTTTTGGAGTTTGTGTGATTTCTGAGCAAGCCAATGGATGTTTATAAAAAGAAAAACTTAAAAGAACAGAGTAACAGATTGGGTCCAAGCACAGAAAGTAGGTATTTTTGCAGAAGAAAAGGTGTGGCACACTTAGACTTGCTTTCTCCTGTAAGGCAGTAGTTGGGTAACAAAAAATCATTGAAATATGGAGTTACGATTGGAAGGAGGAATTAAAGAGGGATCATTTGTCTTTTTTTTCTTGCAACAGCCAGGACAGTTTTTTCTTTTGTTAGTGGGGAGCATGAAGAGAGGAGAAATGTAAATGCTTTTTTTCTCCACAAAAGGCCAGAACCAAAGATTATGATAAAGCCTAAAACAAGGATTTTACATTCTTGCACCTGAAATTGCTGTCCAAAATATCCTGCTCAGTAATCAACTGACGTGGAAAATACTCATTCACTTTCTTTTTCACCTGTGAAAACCCAAGATATTTCTGTCTTTCAAGTTCCCTCAGTCCTGCCTAGCACAATAGATCAGTACTGCCTTGTCAAGACTGAATAGGTTTCTGCGTGCTGCTCAGCCTGTTTTGGAATTCAGAAACAGTGCAGCGAGGAGTCAAGCTGCAATAGCTGTATTCTAAACAAACCCTGCACACACTGCAAGTATTAGGTTGGTTTATTGTTTAACATATCAGTCAAATCTGAATAAAAGTAAAGTAGATGGTATCTGATATCTGTTTGACTATTAATAGCTTACCAGGAAGTCAGGTAGCTCAGTTCTTAGTGAATTCAGACTTAGTTGACCAGCAGACTGAAGCAGCCAGCAGACAAAATTACATTTCCTGTTTGCTCTTGTTCAGATCCTGTGAGTCAAGCACCTCTTGCCTTTTGGTTGCCCAAGTTCAGAGTTTAAGCAGAGCCCCATGGTTAGAGCTGCCTGTTGGGCAGCCTTGGTCCTTCTCAACCTGCATGTGTCTGATGCTCTCCAAGGTTTTCATCCTTCTGACACAGTGTGCAGGGAGACAAACCATCTCAGTGCATCCCACTGTAGGGATTAAGTATCACTTAGAAATACACATCATGACATCTTATTTTTTATGTGCTCCTAATATTTTTTTGCACTGTACCAAGTCCAAGGCAAATCTGTGGTTAAGAATATTAGTATTACTCACTATGCAGTTGCTGAAGGATGAATTTGGGGTTATGATGTGAATGAGCATTGAGCATGAGGACTGCATGTCCCTGTCTTAGTACATAAGCCTCAGGCTACTAATTTGATAAAGTTTCCAAGCTCTTTGAGGAGCTAATTTTGGGGTTGGGAAACACTGTTTACTTTCAGGACCAGAAAGCAAGGGATTGAAACTGCAGACCGTTTGTTCTCTGAAATATCCTGTTCTTCCACAGGGAGTTCCCATAGGAAGAAGGAAAGAAAAAGCTAATGAGGAGGTTAAGAATGCTAGGAGATACACTGGCTCCTTCTTTTTGTCTTCAGAATATCTGTCTGTAAAGGAAGAGGAATTGTGAGATTCTGATTATAAAAAAACCCAGACATAGGACAAAGAGTGCCTGTATTCCCAGTGGAATGCTTTGATACTCTGCTCAAAAGGAGTCTCTGCTTTAAAAATAGAATGGGAGCAAGAGGAAGTTGAACTTGTTCCCATCAGAAAGCAATGGTCTGCAAGCAACAAGAAGGAAAATCAGGCTTTTTACACATAACAGCTATTGAAGTGATGAAATCCAGTTGGAAAAAAGCTTTCCAAAGAGGATCCCTGATTGACTTATGCAAGATCAGCTTGTTGTTGCCTCCAGAGACAAAAGAACTTTCCATGCAAGTGCTTTCCCCTTCCTCTTCCTGTGATACGGATAGACAATTTGGAAAGTTTAAGGTCGTAAGTGTTGGTGTTTCGCTTTGTCAGAGTTCACTGCCTGTTCATTCAGCAAAACTAAAAGCACAGCTCCAGCTTACATACTCTCTAGGACAGAGAACCAACAAAAAAGCATCCAGGGGAAAAAATGAACTCAGTGGAATATGAATTCCTGTGAACTGCATGTTTAAACTGTGGAAATAATTTTGATCACTTCTAAGATTCAATTTTACTGCCAGGCATTTAATATCAGAGTGAAATAAATAGCAATGCATGTGTAGTGCTTGAATATCAGTACAGTCCTTTCACTGTTTTTAATTAATATTTTTGTTCATTTTAACTTTTATTTTGTAATACAAATAGTTAAATTAATTAAAGAGGAAAAGACAACTCTATCTCTTCTAATCTACTATAGCTTTTGCATGGAAGTACTTCTTTTGTGTAGACAATTAGATCTTTGTTGTAGGAAAGCTTTTCAGATATTAAATTTTTTCAGATATTAAATATTTTCAGATATTAAATGTAAAAGTTTTCTTTCCAAATTCCATCCGTAAGTAGAATTATGCACATCGATAATATTTTCAGTTATTTTCCTAATTTCCAGAATTACCCATGAAGTGGAGTCACTTTGATCTTTCCCCTTATACACCTTGTAGCCATCTTATGTACATTTGGCTTTCATGTAAGGTGGACTGCTTCCACCTAATTAGTTTTTTCCTCTTCGCTCAGCTTTTTTTTTTTTATTAGTCAATATCTTTGGAGTACTGAGGTATAGCTTTGAAAGCATTAGACCAAGCAATAAAAAAAGAAGTGTTAACTTTTTTGCTTTGTTGTCATGATGCCCACTGCATATATAATACCAAACTGTGCTGTCATTTTTGTTGCTATTTTAAATACTAAATTCAGACCTGTTTTGCAGTGTTCCTCTTGCTTCTTCCTGCAAGTTTCTCCCCTTTTTGGACCTAAAAATCACGGTTTTTTCCAACATGTGCTTCTAATCTACAGTTTTTTTATTAGCATGCAATTCTTTCTTTTTAAATCATTAAACAAGACACTAAGTAAGGCTAATTTTCATATTAGGCCCAGTTAGACATCCCTGTTTGTGGATTTAATGCATTTTGTTCCCCAGGTGTTTTGGAGGTGCATGTGATGGTGGAACAAAACCAGCATCCCGTTAGCTGGCTATCTAGCAATTCACAGTGCATTTAATAAATTGATTGTAACACTGTTATCGTCATGAAGTTACTCTTAGTTTTGAGTATGAATTTAGCTGGAGTTTGAGCTACCAAAATACAAGAATATGGTGTGATTTTACTTGTTTGCTTTTGCGTTGCTTTGCTTTGTTGCCTTGTAAAGGTATATGGGGAAAGAGGATAGACATGACCTTTTTCTGTTACATTCAGGTTTTTCACTGTAAGTTCATGGTGCTGATTGTGTTTCTACATACGTCTGCTATTTCTGCCTAAATTGATCAGAATCCTTACAGAATATGCTGCAAGTCCTCATATTATGAAGTAATTGGATATCAGTGTAGGACGTGTTACATATTATGAATTTCTTATTTTGAAGTAAGGATTTGTTGCTGAAAATGACAAGATGAAAGTTAGAAGATTGAATCCTATCCAAATAAATATTGTTAGTGTAGCAAGGCATGTGTAATATTGTGGATTCTTTGTATGTTTTGCTCCCCAGTCAAATCAGATCAATTGTATAAAACCTACAAAATAGTAAAATTAACTTAAAATATTCGATTTTAAATCAACAATAAAATTGTTAGTGTTGTTTATTTCCTCTGAAAACTTAATGCCACATTTTCATCTAGCAGTAATGAAAACAGTTACATGTGCCCAGTTGTTGTAGCATGTTGTGCTCTCTGCTTGACAACGGGAACAAACTGCATCCTTTTAACTATACTTCAGAAAGTATTTCTTTACTTTGTAGTGCCAAGATAGTAACACCCACAACCTATGGCTCATTTCTGTCTATACACATCCCTCAGTTGTTTCAGAACATCTGTCTGTGAGACTGAATGACTGAGTTGGGGAAATGATCAGGGGTGAAAATAATTCAGTACTTTAACTTTTTTTTTGGTCTTCCTCCCAAGTCAGTACTACAGTGGGACAACTGAGAGATGGCTTGAAGGAAGGGAAAAGAGGGGAAGATACAGCCGGTGTTCCATAAAATGTCTTCAAAGTATGATGTCGCCTCTATTAAAATATTTTTCTTTTTCAGGAAAACTTCATGGAAGTAATTAGAAATCAGGAATTTCTGTTATTGCCAGCCACTGAAATTGCTAAGCTTTTAGCAAGTGATGACATGAATATTCCTAATGAAGAAACTATACTGAATGCACTACTTACATGGGTTCGACATGATTTGGAACAGAGAAGGAAAGATCTCAGTAAACTCCTGGCTTACATTAGACTGCCTCTGCTTGCTCCACAAGTAAATTGTTCAATTCCTCTCTAGTTTATACCGTGGTTACAGTGGGCATAATGTCTACAGCATAAATACATTGATAGTGAAAAATCATAAAATTTATAGTGATTTGGATTTTTAGAGCTGCATGTAAGGACTTAGTATGTTATATAGGCATGATAGTTTGTGTGAGGACACTGAGGGGAGACCTCGTTGCAGTTACAATGCCCTCGTGAGGGAAAGAGGAGGGGCAGACACTGATATCTTCATTGTGGTGCCCAAAGACGGGACCTGAGAAAACGGCATGAACTTGTACCAGTGCAATTTTAGGTTGGGTATTAAAAATAGTTTCTTCCCCCACAGGGTGGTTGGGCACTGGAACAGGCTCCCCAGGGAAGTAGTCACAGCACCAAGCCTGACAGAGTTCCAGAAGCAGATTGGACAATGCTGTCAGACACATGGTGTGACTTTTGGGGATATCCTGTGAGGTGCTGGGATTTGGAGTTCATGATCCTTGTGGATCCCTTCCAACTCAGCTTATTTTGTGATTATGGGATTCACTACCTGGTAGCAAGTTTGTAAACTAGGTTTGATTATTTTTCTTTGTTTTTTCCTTTCTTTTCTTTCCTTGCTGGACCTTCTTTAGTAACACTTAATACTTACTATGTAGTCAAAGGATTTTGCTTTATGGTTTTCAGTTTGTTTAGTGAGAATTCTCTCTATTAAATGAAGAAAATGGGATTTTTATGGAATCTGAATAATTAGTAAAATTCGTTAACACAAGAAAAATGGAGTTCAATTAATTCATAGTGATCAAGCACATGCACTACATTCTGTGTATTACCTCTAATCTGTTTTCTTTTTCTGGATAGTAAGATTCACTACCAAGCATTTTAGTATTTATTTCCATACTGATTATTATATATTCAAAAGCAGGATTTTCTCAGTTGTGGCCTTGACTTTGTCATTCACTTTTTCTAGAAACATAATTCAGTGTAAGGCAATTGACCAGGAGGAAATAATTCTTTTGTAGAACATTTAATTAATTGATAACTAAGTAACCCCTGCTGTATTCCTTTTACTTAATTGGCTGTAATGGAAACATCTTTAGAACTGAAAGTACAGCATTTATCCCAGAAATATTTACTGAAATCAAATTATGTTCACTTAGTAACTGATTAGGAAAACAGCAAGATGAAACAAAAGCAAAATTATATTGTACTTATTATTTTATCTTTAATTTTTCATCGCATCTCCAAATATATACTTATATTTCTAAAACAAGATTTTTCTGTTACCTTTTTATTTATTACTTTCTTTAACAAATTAAAGTGTTAAAGTTTTGATTTTAATATGGAAACATTTAGCACGAGTAAACTTACTTGAAGTGCCCAACAGTCTTAATGTTTTCAGAATCATGCTTTTCTTCATGATCATGTGACATTAGGCAATCTGACAGCAAATACAACATGATTTTAAAAATTTCAGTTTTATAGTTGATGAGTTAGAGGTATTTGAAAGAAATTAAATTAGAAGATTGAACAACTTGCTGAAACCAAAACCATTGCTAGCAGAGATGCAGATACACTTAAAAAAAATCTTCAGGGAATACTATGAAACTGTAGCACTAGAAGCAGAAAACTCGTAATGAATTGTTAGTTTTATTGGTTGTTTTTATGCATCTCTTTGTAGATGGCATTCTGTCATCTCTCTGGCTAATGTAAGCAGTGTCCTAAATATTTGTAAGTTTCTCTTTGCTAATGATGCATATTTGTCAGCCTCTTAAGCTGTAAAGTGGCAAATATTACATCTCTGATAAATAATGAAAAAGATGATTTAGCAATTTCTGAATTACAAGATGGCTCAGATTCCTTTTAGACATGAATTCTTAGTACTGGAGTGTCTGCACTACCTTTCTTCTTATCAGATTTGCAGTTACTATGATTTCATGCTAATGTGTCATTTGTAAATGCTGTTAGAAATGCTTTTAGTACAAGGAGCGGTGTAAATAATAAAACTTGGAAAAATGTGCTTTCAGTAAGCCCATTCTAAGTTCTTTGTGTGAGGAATATTTATAGTAGTTTTAGTTTCAAGAGCCTGCAGACAAGATTGCATTTCTTTTTAAATGAAATAGAATAGCTTTCATAGACTGAGACTCTGTGCTGTGAGAAATTCTTTATAGGATGAGTGGGTTAGAAACTGTAGAAAATGTAGGTTGCATCTTGTTGTTGCAGAACTCACATTCACACATAGTGTTGCTTTAAATATTGTATGCTGCTTGTCCATCAGACAAATATATTGAAAGTCTGAATTGGTCATGTTGTGTTACAGCCCTAGTTTTCATGCATGCATCTGTAACAGTGCCTGATTTAGGACAATAGGAATTAATTGATTTCTTTTTTATGTATTTTTAAACTGTGTGCAATTCTGTAGCATTGCACACTACTAGTTAAAAGACAGCTTTTAGTTTATTATTTTATAATCACAGAGTGTCCCTATGAAGTGATCCAAGTGGTCTTCTGCGTCAAAAGAAGAAACAATGAGAGGTATAAAAGTAAAGAATGAGATTAAGTTCCCTCTATTAATTTACATGAGAACGCTTCTCACTTGCTATTTTAAATAGTGAGAACTTTAGCCAATTAGAGGAATGCTGCAAAAGTCTCAGTCTTCTGAAAAGTCACTGATGAAGGGCTTTGAAAGGGTTTTTTATTCTCTCTGTGATTGTTAATTATGTTTTCTGTCGTATTTTGTGTTATTTTGCCTGATACTGAGGTGTTCAGGTTTAGCCATCTGTACTTACCTGTATCTCTTCTGGAACCATGGTTATCATATTTGCCACTTTGCAGCCCTAAGGCAGCTTTAAGCCAGGGATTTTCACACCATATTGTGCCCAACTGTTTCACAGCGAGTCCCTTTAGTACTTCTGATGACTGATGTCACAGCAGTTCTGTACCTGTTAGTGGTTGGCTGTCAACAGCTCAACAATGACATCTCATTCTGGTTTGTGGACTTGCATGTTTAATATTCACAAAGTGTTTGGATTTTGGATTTTCAGAGGCATCTGCCTTTTTTTCTCTCTCATTTTCTGACAACTGTCCAGGTCCCAGTGGGGCACTTCATTTGCTTTTTTCTCTGTTATTCGTGCCATGTTGTGCAGCTCAGAAAAATGCCAGTTGTCCAGACTTATAATAGAGTTGTGACTCTCAACCTAATAATAATTTTTTTCCTGCAGTTTGATAAATATGGTGTACAAACCACTCCAGAATCTTTGAACTTAAAAACTTCTATTAGTAGTCTTTAGTTGAATTTTATTTAAGTATATTTAAGATTTAAAAGTTGCCAAATTTGCTTGCAACCTTGATATAAAAATTTTAACAAAGGCTTTTATTAATTGATACACTGTGATCTTGGTCACTGTCAGGGTGAGGAACAGAATATATATTAAAATATTCAGCCTGTGCTGAAAGGGCTTTTACAGACCTCTGCATTGGGTGAATTTGGGAATAAAAGCATGAGGTTGAACTGACTTGCATACCCAGAGCCTGTTTCCATTTTCTTGAACATTCCTGCATGGCAAGGGAACTCGAATTATGTTTCCTTTCTTTGGACCATTCAGCTTAAATCATCCATTAAGATCAGATGGCCTTCCTCTTTAAATATTTATTTAGTTATTTAATGGTTTGGCTTAAAATATGAATGTTCTGTTTGTTAGAAGTTTGATTTTACCCTAGCCTTTTTTACATGACCATTTTGAAAATACAGAGATTTTAAATCAGGCAGTAGAAGTGTTTGTATAAAATATTATCTTGGTAATCATGGTTTTATTCTTCATGTGGTTTATAGCAATACAGCTTGTTTGCTTTTCTTTCTTTTTTCACAGTTTCTGGCAGATATGGAGAACAACGCACTCTTTAGGGATGACATTGAATGTCAAAAACTCATTATGGAAGCAATGAAGTACCATCTGTTGCCAGAGAGACGACCTATGTTGCAAAGCCCTCGCACCAAACCTAGAAAATCTACAGTGGGCGTTTTGTTTGCAGTTGGAGGCATGGATGCAACAAAAGGTATTGGCTTATGTAATGTTTAGTTGATGAGCTGTTTTGGTTCTTTTTAAAAGAAATGTTTGATAGATTTTTTTACAACCTGTTAAATCTAAAATTCAAGGATTCTGCAGTACAGAACATGAAATATCTGAAGTGTATACTGTTTATTAGGTTTAAAAGGCCTATATGTCTTTGATAATACTGTAAGTGTTCTGGAATCTAGAGTTCTGATAGGAAATTCCCATAGGAATAGCTGATTTCTGAGTAGTGAGGTGTTTAATTGAATGAAAACTAATCTTTATTTACTTGGGGGGGCAGTACTTTGAAAAATGAAGAAAAGGACTGAAAGGCCACAAAGGTGACTTGCACATGCTTTTAAAAAAACCAAAACAACAAAAATATTTTGACTAATTGTTAAATAGTTCTGTCACAACTACTTGGATTATTTTTTTCATAGAAAATTCCATACTTTTTAATGGTAATTAGAAGGGATCTGGCAAGTTAGGGAAGTTATGGCAGAGAAAATGTTTTCTTAAATTTGTTGTTTTAAAGCTGTTTTTCAGTAATTCATGTCACATACCATCAGCTTTTTTGTCTAATATTACAAAACAGTTGATTTCGATACACGGTTGCATTCCACATGGTTGGTTTATATTCCTAATATTTCTATTTCTAAAGGCTTGATTCTGCAAAGCATTTACAAAACCTGTTTTTTGTCTTGAAAAGCACCAAGAAAGTAATCCTTTGTAATGGTGCAGGTAATTGCTGAGGAAGTCAAAAAAGACTATTTGTCTACACAGACTTAAGAACATTCTGTGGGATACGATGGTGTCTTGTGGGATCAGCATAATGCTAAAATAAAAACTATCCTAGTACTTCAAAACTATTTTTTCCCATATATAACTTGCATATATTGTCATTCAGGAGCTACAAGCATTGAAAAATATGAACTTCGTACCAACACGTGGACTCCAGTTGCAAACATGAACGGACGAAGATTGCAGTTTGGAGTTGCAGTTTTAGATGATAAATTGTTTGTTGTTGGTGGCAGAGATGGACTGAAAACACTGAATACTGTGGAGTGCTACAACCCTAGATCAAAAACTTGGAGTGTAATGCCACCTATGTCCACTCATCGTCACGGTCTTGGTATGTACAATTCTGTAAAGGCTGACTGCATATTTTTTAAAGGTTATCTGTTTTAGGATTGGTCAAAAAAACATTCAGAAGTTAAGTTCAGGAGGGTGGAAATTTTGTTTTAATGCCAACTGCTTATTCAATATCTTTTCTCCTTCAGATTATATTGAAGATTGTATTTGGTAGCACTGGCTACCAAAAGAATTTTTTTAAATTTTTTTTTTTGTGGTGCACACTGGACTGTCACTAAGAAATTCTGATCATTATTCCTCTTATCCAGAAGCGATTGTTTTTCATATCTGTATTTTAGGAGTAGCTGTATTAGAAGGTCCCATGTATGCTGTAGGAGGACATGATGGCTGGAGCTACCTGAATACAGTAGAAAGATGGGATCCACAGGCTCGTCAGTGGAACTTCGTAGCTAGTATGTCAACTCCCAGGAGCACTGTTGGTGTAGCAATATTAAATGGAAAGTATGTGAAGACAATTTCTGTTTTCAAATTTAAAATCTCATTATTTTAATGTAATTACTGGACCATCCTAAATGACTATTAATAATTTCTCTTGATAGATACCAGTTGGTAGCATTAGGAGCCAAGTTTCTTCATTCACAGAAAAGATACTGTGCTGGGTCAAGCAAGCTTCTCTGCATCACTACAGCTGTATGTCAAGTGTTCTAGCGCCCTCATCATCCTACTGACCATCAGCTGGACTTGCTCCAGTATGGCAAGATCCTTCTTATACCAAGAACCTGCTGCATTAGATTATGAAATTTGGCAGAAAATAATCCTCTTGTATTCAAGGTGGTCCCCAGAGATCAGAGGGGCTGGGAGCAGCTGGGCCTAATTTCTGTTTATAACCAGTTCAGCGCTGTAAGTCTGGTTGCATTCAGTACTTTCACGATCACAGATCCACAAACAGTGTGGTTTATTGAAGCTACAGAAATGCAGATTCAGAGTTGCTGTTGATGAATGCACTTACTGCATCAGCACTAAATATACTAAGGCTAACAGACGATTAACTAAGATAAGTTAGCAATTCAAACTAAATTAACAAATTCAGTTTCTCACTTCACCCTTAATTCAGCTTAGTTTCACCTAGGTATGCACCTACACAGTTGGAGATGCAATTCTTCTTAAAGAAGTGCCCCTGCTTTGGGGGTGGAGAGAGGAGTAAGTCGTGTTTTGCCAGCATGACTACAGGAATACCACAGCAGACAAAGCTACTGATTTACTGAGTAGTATTGTGGTTGTGGCAGAAAGTTTACTCTCTATTATCCACAAATTTGCACTTCCTGCTTATGCGCTATCTGTTGCATCTCCCTTGAGCTATTTGAATGCTGTCAGGTAAAAAAAGTTTTTCACACTTTTTTTATTTTGGAAGCCTAGTCACTGGTAAATTAGTACTGCTGAAAGGCACCTACAAAGGGTTCTGTGAGGTCTGGGACAAGTCCAAGAATGAGTGGAAAAGCTCACTGCCTACAGGAAGGAGGGATGAACTTGAACAAACAGCAAGCTGAGTGCCTTGGCTGCCTTGGAACTGCAGTCTCAGATAACTAAGTTAGGTCTAAAGCTTGCCATATATCCAGCAGAGGATCCCAGGTGTGACGAAAAGCACCAGAATTAGAGCCTCACATTTCCCTATTATTATAGAACATTTCCTAGACTCTTAATGGAGGCAACAACAAAAGATAACTACAGCTGGCAATTTTAAAATGCATGCAGCATTTCAGATGCAGGAGCAGTAACTAATGCACTTTCTTGTAATGTATGTCTGTAACTTGGTAAATTTCAGATGGTTGGATCAAAACCTTCATATAGGAAATTAGTATGTCTCTCTCCATGTCCAGAGTGTGAAATCACTGCATAAGTGATCAAAACTCTCTCATGTTTTGAGGGAAGGTAAAGTTGGGAGATTCATAAATGTTATGCTGCATAAAGGATTGATTTTAGTCATGATTTTAGTTTATGGAACTGCAGCAGAGTTTTACAGTAACCTTCACTACGTTCCTTACCTTAAACAAGTTGTATTGCTAAACATAGAAACTTCCATGGAATTTTTTTAAAGCGTATTAAAATTGTTACTGAGAAGGACTAGATCAACCATATTTACAAGATGTTTGTATTTAAGTTCCTTGGTCAGTATATTTAAAAAACCAAACACTAATACTACCCAAACTGAGGACATCTTGAATAGTGCTTCATGATAACTGTTGTGAATTGTTCACACTATCATTATATACAGTATCTAATGTTTATTTGATTATTTAGCCATACTTAGGCTCTGAAAGGATTTTGTAAGTGTTATTTGAGGTGATCTCGTACTGGATTTTACTTCTGATGCATTGCTTCCTTTTTAGAATGGCTTCTGTGTTCCTACTTTTCCAAATAATAGTGCTGGGCATGTCTGCTGCTATTGCTAGATTGCTCAAAAACTCTGTTCATAACAAACTCTTTATCAAGTTTGATTATTTGATTAGTTTTAAAGGTTCATCAGTGACTGAGTCCTCCTAAACCAAATTTTTTTCATTCATTTCAGCCCTTCCAAATAGTTGAAATCCTTTGTTTGTACCAAATGCTAGAAACCTTTTTGTTAGGACTAAGCAAATTGGGCCACCTAGTGGGTGTGAGGGATTTAATGTAGTGCTGTCAGTCATGAACTAAAACCCAGGTCCAGAAAAACACTTGAATGCCTAAGAAGAGGCAAGGTAGAGATGGTGCATCCACAGATCCACTACTGAATTTGTCCTTCTGACCTAGCAAGCCACGTATGTAATTTTGAAATTGTTAGCTAGAGGCATAGGTTGGAACATAAATGCTGTGTAAGATATTCAATTTTCTGTAAATTATTGTTATTATGCATTGATCGTTATGATATGAAATGATTGGAGCAAAATCTTGCCCGAGTTTTCACAATAGAGCAGTCTACTGAAAGTTGAAAGTCTCCTTCTAAACTTCCCTTTTAACAAACTTGGAATCCTTCATGTTTCACTAGAAGCTTATTCAGACAACATTTATTGTCTTCTTTTTTTTTGTTTGTTTTACTTTGTAGGCTTTATGCAGTTGGTGGTCGAGATGGAAGTTCTTGTCTTAAGTCAGTAGAATGTTTTGATCCTCATACAAACAAATGGACTCTCTGTGCTCAGATGTCAAAAAGAAGAGGTGGTGTAGGTGTAACCACCTGGAACGGGTTCTTGTATGCAATAGGTGGCCATGATGCTCCAGCATCCAACTTAACATCCAGGCTCTCAGACTGCGTAGAAAGGTAATACCCTGATGAAGGCATATCCTACTATGGGATTCTAATAGTGCTACTCTATGGAGTGATTTATGGAAAGAGCTGTAAGTAGAAACCCAATAAAATAGGTGTGTTATTTTTAGCATGAACAGAGGAAACTTACATATAAAAATATGCTGTGTAGTCATACTATAATTAAAAATGTTACCAGATTATTTAAAGCAAATTCTCCCTAATACAATTCATTTAGATTATTTTAACAATCACATTGAATGAATTATGACTGATAACTGAAACAACTTGGAATTTAATGCTTTAAAAAAAGGAGCAGATCTTCTTTCATGGAAGAAGTCTGAATCTATTCACATAATAACTTTCAAAGAAGTTAACAATAAGGTTTTGTGGATCTTTATATATCTAATTCTTTCTTGTATCCCCTAATGACAGTGGGAAACTGGCATGTAAGCCAGTCATTCCTAAATTGGTATGTCTTTATGTAAAGTGATTAATGAATGACTGTATCACAAATTGCAGAAGCACATGTGATCCATAAAATAATTTTAAAAGATAGTAAATACTTCATAATTCACTGTATTAAATCTTCACTGGCATTTTAGGTATTTCTGAACTATGCTTTCATTCTCTCCCTGTTCTGCCACCACCAGTTGTAAAACTTTTCTTCTTCCCTGGTATCTCCCAACACTTAACAGTAAGTCTTCATTGCCCATATTCTTCTTTTACTAAATTTATTAATGCCAGGAGATATGTTTCACCCTTCACCCCCCAAAAACCCCAGACAAACAAAAAACCACAAACCAAACCAAACCAAAACACGCCACAAAAAAAACACCACAAAAGAGCTGTAGTTTTCAAACTTTCAGAGCCCTAGTAGACCTGGAAATACAGTGTGGCCCATAGCCCTTGACATGTGGAAGTTTCACTGAAAAGACCCCAGAAAGGTTTGCAGATAGCAAGCTACTTCTTAGCAAATACTGAATTTTTAGGGCAATACAGATAATCAGAAGCCCAAGAGAAGCAATACGTCTGTGTATTTTTCTACATCAGTGTTCTCTGAAACAAAGTTACAAAACTCATGACTTTAATAAATAGGAATCATCTTGTAATGCATTTTATCCTTGCTCTTTAAGTGAGTTGAAATTGAAGACCATCAAATTCATGGAACTAGTTCCTGTAAAAACTAAAGAATTAAGGAATATTAATTTAAAAGATCTGGTTTTTATAACCACACTAAGCTTCTGAATTACATTTTGCAATAAAAGTTGCTATTCCCAGATAAATACAATTTCTTATAAATTATAAAATAATTGGGAAAGTAATTTCTACATGTAGCTTACTAATCACCCTCTTCTATTTGCATATGTGCTTCAGGTAGTGTTTTCATGTTACAGTTATGCTTGCATGCATTTGTGTAATACTTTGACTAGAGAACAGCAAATAAAATTGTTAGAGCTCTTTGTATCTATGCTCTTCATGAAAAAAAATTAAGACTAGTGTCTTTCAAACTTGTTTTTAGCAAGTATGAAATTAGGATGGCCTCTTAGTCAAATAATTATTTTCTTTGTATAGTTCTTTAGAGCCTTCAGAGCTCTGTAATTACATCAGTTCTGCTGTAAGCATCTGTAATCTTAAAAAAGATTGTCTCTTTCAGTCAGATTAAAATATATTCCTTGACATAAGCATAGCATGGAATCTCCTATGTAGTTGTCCATTTGACTTGTAAAGAATGTTCATAATGTTCTAGAACCATACAATGTTTTTCATTAAACCATCTGCTGTTTACTGTGCTGATACTTCTGATACCAAAAGTGTTGTAAATTGTCTTAAGGGTTTTGCATTTCCCATAGAATTTTCTCAAACTGTTTTGAGGGTCATATTTTTGAAATTGGTAATCTTAGTAATGGTAATCTTAGTACCAAACCCAATTTTACCAGCCTGTGCTTTGATATACAGTAGTTACCACTTAAAGCAAGCACTTGATCTACTGTGGTGTAGCAGCAGAACTGTTTGTGGCATGGTATGTTTAGATATACAAAATGTAGTAAGAGCAGCTGTATATGTCTGTATTACTACTTGGAAAGCAGCACGAAGTAGGTATCTGGCTAGTAGTGACTGTGTTACCAGATGACCAAAGAAACAGTTTCAGAGGGGAATTAAGGGGGGAAAGTCCTTTGAAATTAACACCCAAATCTGTACTGTCCTGTTTTCTACTACCTTGATAGCATCAATTCCAGTACACTTTTTTGTTGTTGTTGAATTTTGGTGACAGTTTAAGAGCATAACACAAATTATCTTTTAGGTATGATCCCAAAACAGATATGTGGACTGCTGTGGCCTCTATGAGCATTAGCAGAGATGCGGTGGGAGTGTGTCTTCTAGGTGACAAGTTGTATGCTGTTGGAGGATATGATGGTCAAACATATCTTAATACGGTGGAGTCTTATGATCCCCAGACAAATGAATGGACACAGGTATAGGTTCTGATCAGACCATACACTACTATTAATATTGTTATTTCAAATGTGCCTCTTTTTACAAGGAGAATTCAAATACTCCTTCTCTAAAAAGCACTTTCTTACTAGTCTGCTGTGAGTCTCTTTTTTTTCCTTTGTGTGCCATCCTGAGATCACTTATCTTGAACAGACAGTTGTTAATTTCTAATAAACTGCCCTTCTTTATTGGACAAGAGTATAGCTATTTTCTTTGGCAATTTCAGCTACTTTTAATAAAATATATTGCCACGTTCCCCAAACTCTCATAAAGGATTCTGTTTACATGACTCCCTGTTCTGAAGATAAATATAGATTAGTTTTAGCTCTAATGTGTCTCTCAACATTGATTTCTTCAAGGTTTTGGTCATTTTTCATAAATAATCCCTTCCTGAGGTGAATGCTATGTACAGTCTGTGCAGCTTTCAGAAAGCCTTTGCCCATTTTTCTTTTTGCAGCTTTAAAATAAAAATAATTCTTCAGTTCATGTTCAGAAACCATTACTGTCAGTTCAGAGCTTGGTTACTTTTATATAGCTCCAGGAATGTGTCTCTCTGTGGGAAGAGCACGCACAAGGACATCCTGAGCTGACTGTCCTTTGGTATCTAATGCCATTTGAGATACCTTAAGGCATCTACATCCACAGAAGGTTGGCAGATGCAGCACAGAATCTATGGGAGACCAAGGCCCTCCTGGAGTCCAGTTGCAGACCAGGATTAATGTCCAAGCTCATCTGTAATAGCATTAGACACCAGTATTTAGGCAGCTGAATTCTGAACCACCTGAATATGCTATCCTGGTAATAGCCCCAAATTCTTAATTCAAAAAGAGAACTAAACTGCTGTTTATCAAAATCTCTGTAACACAAAAAACTCAGCTGTCCTTTCCCTCTATTTCATACTGTTGCAAGCTCTTAAAAAACAAGTCATCAAGGAGGCTCATCAGAGCTTGGGGCCTTCACTGGTACTGGTAATTATAACCCATGGCACTGTTAGTCCTGCTAAAGAAAAAAGTGTACCAGAGGACAGAAACTGCTTCTCACCAGAGGACAGAAACTGTACTTCTCACCATTGCATCTAAATGAATCTCACATGTCTAGGTGGTGACCATCTGTATGTACCTTTGTTTCCTTAGCCTTGGCCCTCTATATCTCACTGAATGCCGTGATCCCAGTATGTAGAATAGTTTCAAATTCTTCCCAGAGGGATTTGGAAATATTTGTGTACCTTCCTTCTCTCTTGTTATGTCAGCAGTCTGCCACCTCTTCATCTTCACACAACTCAAGAGAAGGTAGTGGAATTTTCTCAGGTGAAGGTTGTCAGAGCCACAGACAGCTCTAGAAAAGTCTGTTGTTCTCGGGAAAAAAAGAAATAGGGGAGTTGGCATAAACAGCATTTTTCGTCTTCAGGATAGTGTATTGTGTATATATTGCTAGATTTTGGCCAAACCGGCACAAATTGTCTCTGTACCACTTGGTGTGCTATTCACATACACTGCAATACATACTATGAAGGTTAAAAGGAGAAGTGGAGTGTTAGAAACTACTGCCCTCTGTTCAAGTCCAGCAGAATCGCAGCAGAAAAGGTTCTTGCCAGAAGTAACTTCTGTTTGCAATTAAAGAATAATAACTGGGAAATTTATTCTGATTTCAAGAACTCTTAACAGGATTTTATCAAATAATCAAGTAAAGAGGAGAGGTTGCCCCTGTAATTTTAGGCGTTTTCTGTTTCTGAGAAATGCATTATTTTACCACCCTTTACTCAGTTGTCTGAGTGTCTAGCTCAGGTATCCAGTTTGTACTAAAACAAAGGTTTCTTTTTCCTGTAATACTGAATAATTGAAATTATCAATAAGAATTTCTTGATGTCCTTAGGCTTGCTATTGTTTTCAAAGTGCTTCATTCTGTCATATAAAATATCTTTTCATTTTCTGTGTGTTTGTATACAATTTTGGACCAATTTGTAAGTCACGTTAACAGAGCATGGGTGATATTGTCACTCTGCTGCAGCCATATAATTAGGGGGAAAAATTACTTAAAGCTGACTGCATTTATCTCACAGATGGTTTGTTTGTTTGCTTACAGGTTGCACCACTGTGCTTAGGAAGAGCTGGAGCATGTGTTGTGACTGTAAAACTCTGAATTATTTTCTCTGGGAAGGTGACACTCTCCTGCGTAGACTCAGAGGATTACTTTTTCCTCAAGCAAACTACCAGTGCACCAATAAACACCAGGTGCAGGATATCTACCACAGCAAAGTGTTTGGTCTGAAGCTGACACAAACATGTTGTTCTTATGGACCAATATTAAGCACTTTTTAAAAACTTATCTTTGTTACACATATGTTACAAGAATTCTACTTGTAAGAAAGTCAGCTGCAACCTGCCAGTTGTCAGCAGAGGACTTCTGTTTGGGAAGCACTAAGAAAATTAATGAACTCACTATAATAATCACATGTTATGGATCCAGGGCCTTGATTTCCCCAAACATGCAGAGCAATGATGCTATAAATGGATATACTTTGATATAATTGGGTCTGTCTCTGGGTGAAACAAGTTATAGGATTGGACCCCATAGATTTAATTTGCCTGTAATAAACACGTTTGGCTGTAGGTATCTGATGGACTACAAGGCAGGCTGACAAACCAATGCAAACTATTGTAACGGCAGGTGTAATGCCTCCCTTGGAAATGAAGTTGTGTATTTGGTGAATCTTTTGCACTTTTTATCATCATTCCTAGTGTAGAGAACTTTTTATTTAACCAAAGCCTTATTTTAAATATTGTCTTATGCTAACAGAAACCTGCTATTTAATAATTTCTGACAGATATTTTTGACATCCAGTGTACTTTTGGGATTTTCAAAGTTGTTATGCAAGATGCAGAACATCATACCTTTTTCTCTGCTTTGGTTCTTGTATTTACTTTGCTATTTTTATGAGTTACTGGAAGAATTCTAAAGTGTGATTAACAATTAACCAATTTAAGTTTAATATTTGCACTTTGGAATTTTTGAAGCATTCCATTGCATCTAGACTAATTACATTTTTACATGAGGCTTTGCACTACTATGAAAAGTATAATTTTGTAAGATGAAGAAATTGTCTGTCTTTCCTGTAAGGTTATTTAAAAGTGTAAAGGGCCCAATCCTGCAAGATGCTCAACTGCCCCATTTAAGCATGTTCAGCGTCTTACAGGAGAGTGACGTGTGCCTCGCAGGGCTGTATCAAACTAGTTACCTTATTTAACAATTACCTAATTTTTTCAGATACTTTATAATTTGCCTTTCTCGAGCCCTCTGCTGTTACACCGAATTGCTTTGAACGGTCTAAATGTTCTCGGGAGAAGCCTTTTAGTATTTGCTTTTACGTGCCTTGCCCTTATGTTTCCCAAACAGCACCGCGCGTGAAAAACGGGAAGATGTGAACTCATTGAATGTTTTGGGGGGTTTTTTTGTTTTTTTTTTTTTTTTAAAGTTTGAAGTGCCCGACACCCAAAGTCCTTTGTACATTTGTAATTTTAAACGTGTGTTTTAACGCTCTCGGCGAACTATTTATTGTTTTAAAAGAAATCGGTGACACTTTGTGATGAAGCTTTGCAGTTGGAATACAGCTGATCTCAAGAGGCTTTGCTGGCGCGTGTGTGCCTTTATTCCTCGCTTAGAGCCCGTTCTGCGTGCCTGCGATCTAAAAACACTCCTTTTCCTCTGAGTACGGCCCGTACCTCGCTCTGGGGACCGCGGCTTCAGGCAGAGCTCTTCCCGCCGGGGCCGGGGCCGGGGCCGGGGCCGGGGCCGGGGCCGGGGCCGGGGCCGGGGCCGGTCTCTGCCCGCTCCGTCTCCGGGGTAACTGCGGCGCCGTGGGCGGGCGGCGCATGCGCGGTGCGGGCACTGGCAGCCCGCTGTGGCCGCGATGAAGGTGGGTCTGGGCGGCCGCGGGCGCCGCGGCCCCGGGGCGAGGGCGGGCGGGGGTCGCGGGTCCCGCCCGGCGGAGCGGGCGGACGGTGGCGCTTGCGGCCTGTGCACGGGAAGGAGGCGCGGCGGGAAGGGCCGCCACCAGACGGCGCGGGGGGGGGGGCCTGGTGTGCTTGCCTGCACTCCCGTGTTTGTTTTCTTTCTCGTGGAGTGACTTCGGGTGAAAGGCAGCTTAAAGATCATCTAGTTCCAACGCCTCTGCGATGCGCAGGGACATCTTCCTCTATCCCAGGTTGCTCAGGCCTCCATCCAGCCTGGCTTTGTACGCCTCCACAGGTGGGGTGTTCACAACTTCTGTGGGAAACCTGTTCCAGTGCCTCGCCACCGTCACAGCAAATACCTTCCTCTCAATAAGTAATCTAAACCTACTCTCTCAATTTGAAGCCGTTCCCCCTTGTTCTGTGGCTGCATGCCTTTATAAATAGTCCCTCTTCATCTTTCTTGTAGTTTCCCTTCAGGTACTGAAAGCCCACAATTAGGTCACGCCAAAGCTTCGCTTCTACAAGCTGAACAATCTCAGTTCTCTCAGCTTTTCATCATGGATAGAGAGGTGCTCCATCCCTCAAATCATCTTGGTGGCCCTTCTCTGGACTAAGATTTTACTAAATGTTTTTTCAAAATCAAACGTAATTGTCAGATGTAGTTTGTGAGTGTGGCATGTGGTGGTTGTATTTTTGCCATTCTTGTGAGTAGAATGCAGATTCAGTGTGAAGAATGCCTCAGTTTGCATTGACCTAAAAGAAGGGATATGAACCTGTGGCAGACTTGAGCAAGTCTAACAGGCATTTGATGGACACCAGGTGTTGGTGTTTATCTTATGACACGTAGGGATATAAGTCACGATAGCAAGCTATGAAACAAACTTGTGGGCTTTCTCTTACACCCAAGTTACAGAAAAGTATCTGTGGGTAGTGTGAAAGGAAAAGGACATTCAGAAATTTTATCAGTTGGAAATCAGAATCTCTTTCTACAGTGTATTACTTTGAGATCTTAGCTTTTAAGACCCAGCAATTCAGAGTAACAAAAAGAGTTCTTCTTAAAGAATAAATGTTGAGCCTTCTGTGTTTTACAAACTAAGGATACTTTCTGGTCCCAGACTTTTCCATTAAATTTAGACAGCTATTAACATTGTGGTCTTTGAACTAGAAGGGGAGAGTGTTATGCAATTTTTTTATTCTTGTAACTAAGAGGCAAAAATAATAGTTTTGATAGTCACAATTCTCTATGCAGACATCCAGCACCAGAAACTTCAGTTTATTCCATTCAAATTGAAAGAACTTTTAGGTGGGATTTTGGTACTTTGGTGCATTGGAATCATGCAGAAGTTGTGTTTGGATTGTTTGGGGGGTTTTTTGCCTCCACCATACTCAGTTGCTAACATGCTAGGAAGTTGCGGTATTTTTATATGCTTACGATTTTAAGATGTATCATTTCCTACTTTTTTTTTTTTTTCCTCAGCAAGTATTCAGTCTGTATGAAAAAGCTTGGTCTGGTTCCCCTGTGCAGTTTACTTGGCAGAAAACTTTAGGAAATTTTCTTGCTGTAACAGGGTAAGATTGCAACTATTTATTGCATTTGTCCATCAAAATTACTGATAAAGAAAGGGAATTATTCCATATATTAATCTTTTTTAGAGGTGATCGTGCTGTGAAAATTTTTGATCGTCATGGTCAGAAGAGAAATGAAATCAGCCTACCAGGGTAGGTACTAAGATAGGTTTAAATTTGTTTGTTGTTGTTGTTTTCTTTAAAAATGCTTCTCTTCTGGTAGGATACTTAGACAATGTGAGAAATTTGTAGGAAGGTATACTATCTCTGGTGAACATAACTGGAAGAGAAGATGCGTTATGTCATTAAAATGTGAAAAAAAGACCTATCATATTAAGAAGGATCATAATGAGGTTGTGTACAATATATCCTTGCATTCTTGCTACTGTTGATTTTCTAACAGTTCGTTATCATGGCTTTGCCGAGGAAAGATACTCTTTTGGTTTAGTGCTTCTGTTTGCATCAGCGGCATGAATGTACACATTTGCATTGTCACTTTAGGTCGAGACGATACTTCTGAAGTGAGTAATTTTTTTTCCAGCTTATCACACTTTGGTTCACATCAAAGAGTGGTATGGGAGTGTACAAATTGGATTTTTTCAGATTCAATTTAAAAAGTCGTGTACTTTGGAAGATACATCGAACTTCTTAGAAGGCAATCAGACCATAGGAACAGGCTGGATATAAGCCAGGGGAAACCTCCCTCGAGAAAAATGGTCTGACATTGGGTCTTCGTACTGGTTTGCTCAATAAATACACTTTTATTGGGTACCATTACTACTTCATGTAGTTTTATTTGTGTACTGCTCATCTCTTCTTAGCACCTTAACTGCTCTTAGTCATCATGGAAACTATCTGATTAATTTTGATTAAGATAATGCCCATAGTCAAGGCAAAACTCCCACTAAGTCTTTAAGACTGAAACCTCTAGTCAAGAGTATAACTTTTAATTTCCAGATCATCACTTACATAGCCCTGTGTTGCTGGTAGATATGAGCCAGAATCACTTAGGTCCCCAAGACGTCTAGAAATCCAGTTTTTGCAGTTCATGGTAGTTGTCACCTTGCACCAAACCAAGAGATGCAATTCTCATTGTCTTTACCAGACTCACTTGTATTTCACTGACTGTCACATCTTGCTGTTTGGGTTAGGTGTCATTCATAATATGGACTGGCTGTGTCAGTCTCCTTGGCTTGGTAATATCCATGGTCCAGCTCTTTCTGTGCAATGTTTTGCACAATGTATGAGAAATGCACATTCTCTCCAGAAAACTGTCCAAAGTGAGGAAAGCTGCATGGAATCAGAGGTGTACTACCGGAAGAATAATCCCAACTCTGAATAGCCTCTAACAAACCAGAACCTTACAGAGGACTTTCACTGTCTCTTGAAAATCAAGGTGACAGTATTTCAAGTACTAGAACATAGGTAGCAGTGCCTTTTATGACATTCCTCTCAGCCCCTGTCATTTGGATGAGATTTGAAGAAAAGTGGGGTTGCTATAAAACTAGTTTACAGGTAAATCTGCAATATGTCATGGGTTTGCAGGGGAGGGGGAAGGAAGGATAGGGACTCAGCTGCGTAGTTCTGGCTGTTTCTGTGCGCTTACATTTTAACATTCTTAGTGACTTTTTTCTTTTCTTCAGTAACTGTATTGCTATGGACTGGGATAAGGATGGAGATACTTTAGCAATAATCACAGACAAATCTAGCACCATATTTCTGTGGGATGCGATCACAAACAAAACAAGCCAAGTAGACAGTGGCATGAGGTAAGAAATTTTTTTTAAATGTGTATTAAAGACTGGGACCACTGTGACTTGTTGATGTGGAGGCTATTTTGCAAGATCATCTTTTTATTGGAGTCCTCATAATAGATATACTAATTAAACTAATATGCTTCAGTTTGTTACTAAATTATTTTTTATATGATTTGCTGGTTTTGAAGTGTTTGTTGTGGATGGGGATTTTGGGTTTTACAGGGCGTTTGTTTCTTTTTTGAGTGTCAGCAGTGCCAAAGTCTCTAGAGAGCTTCTCTTCAATGTTTCGACTTTGTGGTAGCAACAAGGATGGATGAATTTTTTGTGTGTCCGCACTGGCTGTTCTCTGTCCTAAGTCTTTCACACCAGCTAAAGGGAGCTTAAAAGTAAGGGAAGTGGTATCAGTGGTGCTAGGATTTTTTTTGCTTAGATTTATAAGGGAGCTGAAATGCTATTCACAATGTAGACTGGTTTAGGATGGAAGGAGATATCTAAGGTTCAAAGCCTTACCTTTCTGAATTTGGCCACAGACTTTAAACTCTTCTGGGGCCTGCATAACAATCAAGCACTGAGTTAACGAATAAGCTTGCTTTAACAATTAAACTTTTGGCTTCTTTGAGTCTGTTCCGCTGAACTCTCGCATTCTACATAAACATTCTTCCTGTAGGAAAGAGAGTGGAAACAATTCCGTCCTGTGTTTGTTAAGATGTATGTTATACACGTTATATTGTGTGAATGAATAGACCATATTGTACCATTTTCATGTGTGAACAAATACTATGGGGAGAAGAGTAACCTACCAATATGCAAGCAAAAAAAGAACATAGAAGGTACTTAAGAGAATGGAGTCTGCAGTTAATTGCAGTTCCTTTGTGATCTTTCTCTTTAATACTGGAGGTAAATTGCTTACTGGAGGCAGTCTTGCTCAAGCAGTATATATCAGTGGAAGTCCCTAATCCTTTTTTTGTCACAGTGTTAGCACTAAGACATAAATGCTGTGATAATCAGGCTTTTCTGGTATCCTCCCCTTTTTGAAATTAGGAACGCACCCTCATATGCAAACCAAATATGTATTGGAAGTCATTTCGCATGTCACTATCTCAAATTTCTTTCAAATTCTTTTGCATGCCTACCCTGAAATTTAAAAAGATGGGAGGGACCGTGCTAATTAGAAAATTCTGGTTTAATTTTTTTTTGCTTAAGAGGCTCTTTATTTTTTAACATTATGTATAGTATCTGGATAGCCTTAAATATGCATCAAAATAGGCCTTGCTGTACCTGAAACTTCAAGTTAAAATAGATCTTTCTAACTTCTTTATTACGTTGACTAGAGCTAGAACTACTCACTTTTGAGTTGGCGAAATGCATAGGATTATTGAGGTAGAAAAAAATAATACAAAAAGTGACTGGAAAATTACCAGTGATTCCATCAAAGACTCTTGATGTTTGCAGGCACATTTGTACAAGTCATATTACCTCATACAAATTTTTATTACTTTTACTATCTTGTGCGTACTTAAATAATTCTGATATTTGTGGAGAACATTTGCTTAATTTAAAAGTTCTCCTTGGTCTGTGTGACTCAAAGACAAATGCAAAAAGTCTCATGCAAAATGTTTTGATAAAGGAGCATGTGAAAGGAATCTCTATTATACAAAGTAAAATTTTTCTTTGTTGTAGGGATGCAATGTCTTTCTTGTTATGGTCTCGAGTTGGAACTTTACTTGCTGTTGGAACAGCAAAAGGAAACTTACTCATATATAACCGTCAGACTTCTCGCAAGATTTCCGTTCTTGGTATGGATTGGTTTGGCACATGTGCAAGTGGAATTTTGCTAATATACATGTTTCCTTTTCAGTTTTCTGTAGGAACATGCAGATAAAAAATGTGCTCATACTCAACTTGCACCTTCTGGTTTGGTGTATTCAGCAGAGTATTTTTATAGTATACTAAGTTAAATATATATACAAATACCTAATACTGCCTTACTGCCTTGTAGGAGACCTGTATTACCTTTCTTGCAAAGGATTTGTGTGATTGTTCACGTTGCTAAGTTACTCTTTCTTACCTGCTTAAAGTACCTCTGGGCTTAAAGGCTAAGGATATAACACAATCCCCAGAAATGTGATGCAAAACAATGGAAGAACAGGGCCTGCGCTGTTTTGTATAAGGTCAAAAGATTTCCATCTTAGAGCAGAAGATTTTTTGAAAAAAGGCTCTTGCTCTGACAGGTTGTTTCACATTCTGACAATCTGTGTTTGAGTGGCCAAACGGAGTATATTTCCATCGCAGATTTTTTTTGTGGTCGTGTTTGATTTGTGTTGCGTAGATTTTATTTCTTTTTCAGGTAAACACACTAAGAGGATTACTTGTGGCTGTTGGAGTACTGAAAACCTCCTTGCTTTAGGTGGTGAAGACAAAATGATTACTATAAGCAATCAGGAAGGGGATACTATAAGACAGGTAGTATTTATAATGCACATTTGATTTTAAGGTGTACATTAATACTCCTGGTTCCCAAGAAAGCTGGGACCTATGGGAGCTTGTGCATTTTGAACCCTAGTGCTTTCAAAGACAAGGAGCTTTTTTAATATATATTTTATGCTAACATGTCATTAAGATCCAAACTGAGGTCATGTTTTCTCTAACAGTTTTCTTGGTTTTGGTGCTAAATGCAGTAACAACTTTGTCCTTATGTGAAATTGTACAGGGCAGGAATAATGCAATTATTTATCATCAGTATGTGCTATGTTAACTGTTGATTTCTCAATCTGAACTTCTTTCTTGCAGACCTCAGTCAGCTCAGATCCCAGTGACATGCAGTTCTCAGTTATGAAGACTGATGAAAGAGTGTCAACCAGGGAAAGCACAGTAAGAAATCACTACAAAATACTGTAGTTCAAGTGGGAGTAATCTAACAGGATAACTCCATGTGATCTGCTGCCTTTTCTTGTGAGGAAATGGAACTGACTTCTGTAGGAGAAAGTCTTGAATTTGAGCTGTGTGTTCTGCTGAGTTTGCATTTAGATTTGTAAACTACTGGCTCACACAGGGCAATATCCTGAAAATCTCTTCCGCTGTTGATAAAGATTCCGAATTCAGATCCATGGGATTCTTAAGGATTATTCAAATTCTTAAATCTCATCTTTTAGTGAAGATAAAGGGCCTTACTTTGAAGTTATGCCATTCTCCTTATGTTAATTTTTCTTTTCATTCATTGGCAGGTAAGTGCAGTGGTTGGCAAGAGGACTCTCTTCCTTTTTAATTTGAATGATCCTGATAACCCAATTGATCTGAAATTTCAGCAGCCTTATGGCAGTATTGTAACCTACAAATGGTGAGCAGAACTTTCTTAATTAATTATTCTAGTATTAAGAAGCTGAGTATTTTCCAAGTAGTTCTAATAAATGCTGGAAACAAAATCATCTATCCCTTGCTCAGACTGGATTTCTCTTGGAAGTATTGTAGATTTTTCAGTAATTCTTTTCCGAACACAAAGTAGTCTACATTTTGTAACTGTTCTACTTGATGATTCAATAGTTATACAAACAGTATTTTCCAGCAGAATCACTGTTGGTGTGCTCAGCTTCAAATACTAATATATTGCTGTCTTGACAGAAGATTAAACTGAGGGCTTTATGGGTTGTTTTCTGCTTGGATGAGTAACTGATGAAAGAGCTAGGGGTGGAGTTGTGTCCTTCAGGTAGTTTTTTGGTTTGCAAAGCTGTGCAGAGTTCTTGTAGCCTCCTTATTCTGCAATACCATTCGTAATGTTCCTATGAAGAAAACCTAAGCTGGAAGTTTCAGATCTGTACCAGAAAAGTAGCTGCACTATTTCTGTATCTTTGAATCATTACAGCTTGTCTTTTAATGCCTGTTCAGTCAACGTGGAATTGACATCCCTTTACACTACAATTCTAAGGAAACCTGAAGCTATGTGCTTCTTAGTTTATGACCATGTGTAACAAGGCATACCTGGGCTGTTTCCCTTGCAATGATTTTTCTTGCAGTTCAGCTAATGAGTTACTGTTTGAATTCATCTTTACATGCTGTAACTGTTTGTGCCTTAACCTCATTATTTGTACTTGACACTATGAAAAGTAAACAGAATGTTCACAAATACACTTTGTTGCTTTGGTACTTCCACTGTGTTTGCAGTGACCATAAGGGCACAGTGACTGGCATTATTGTTGATGGGATCACATTGGCCAGAACCTTGAAATGAAAGTTGCCATCTTCTGGTGTGCTTATTTCAATGAAGATACCAGAAATCTTTCTCCTGGCATCACTGCCACGTGTGCAGCCTGCTGAAAATAAATGGCATTATAGAATGCAGGAGAGATAAAGATGACTTACGAGTCATCTGGACACAAACATGGTTCTGTCCTTTAAGGACCTTTGATAGTTTTCCCTTAACCTATTTTATATTATATGGTTCAACATGATATATGTAAATTCCCCTAATTTGTTTATTTTTCCTGTTACTGGGAGGCATTGACAGTATCCCAGCAGTCTGAAAGAAAATGCTTTTTGCATATTGCATTAATAGGCCTCTTTTCTAAACCGTTGCCTTTTTGTAACAGGTATGGTGATGGCTACATAATGATTGGTTTCTCACAAGGGTGTTTTGTAGTCATTTCTACGCACATTCGTGAAATAGGACAAGAAGTCTTTCAAGCTCATAATCATAAGGATAATCTAAGCAGCATTGCTATATCACAGTCATTAAACAAAGCTGCATCATGTGGAGACAATTGGTAAGTGGTAGTTTTATAGATAAAGAATAGAATTCGTCTCCCAGAGCTGTAGCTACTGGGCATTCATGCTGTGCTTCCTAAGGCTTCAAGGCTCCCGAAGAAGTGAGTTTAGAAAAGGCAAGATCAATTGCTCTGTGGAACTGCTGCACTGCCTAGAGTTAGGACAAGCTATTATGGACAAAAATCTCTGCAGCTGTAATTAATATAATTAATTGTAAACAAAAAAGAAATTAACTTTAGTATAAATTATTCCTTTTGAGTCATTCTTTTTCTGTTATGTTGCTTGACTACAAAAATGTCCAAATTTCTTTACTAAGATTTATTGATTGAGCATAAACATCTACTTAACAACAGGAGAAAAATTAATTTAAATCTCTTCTGAGTATGCTGATACCTGATATCCTCCTCTCTGGTGTTTGGTCTTACCTGCAGTCTAGACAGAAGTCAGAAAGTGTGAGCAATTAAGGAAAAAATAATTAAATACACTGGAATTTTTCCAGAATGTTTTGTGCATATGATAGAATAGCTCCTTTAGCTCCTCATCTGCTAATCCCTGATTCCATGATATCTGAATTCTGCAAAGAGGAGCAGTGTCATAGTGGGAGTCAAACTGTTCTCTCTGTCCTCAGCTCTGTGTAGGACCAACTGCTGATTTATGATGGTTGCACATCGAGAGTGGTATAACTGTGAGCAAAACATGGTGCAACTTCAAGCACTTGAGCTATTGTACAATAAGGGTTATTTCTTTAGGGAGTGGATTAACATGCATTGAGTGACACGACAGCGTAAGTAAGCTCTCGCTCTGTCCCTTTTATATGCAGCAGGATTAAAAGTCTTTTTTGCATCTGTGTTTCAAGCCCTGTGTGTCCATCAGTAATGTGTTTTTAAACTGTTTTTAAGTGCTGCAACAGATCAAAAGGGAATAACAGTCTATGTTTCCCAACCCTGAATTCTTTCTAATTGGATTTGTGCCTTTTCCTCAATTTTAGTTCTCTGAACAAATATTTTTGTACTGTGGTATAGTGATGCACTATTTACAGTAATGGATAACATTGTGTTGGTTTTTAGGAAATTGAAAGCATTTTGCATTTGTGCTCTACTTTTTGCTCCATTAAGCTGTCTTGATTGGATTGGGTTTCTTCCAGTTTATGATGACTGAGATTTAGATGGGTGAGAATGACTGGCTCTTTATTTTTGTTTTAGCATTAAAATCCATGATCTGACAGATATGAGAGAAATGTATGCCATCATAAACTTGGATGATGAAAACAAAGGTATGTTAACTTTCTCCATGGGGATAGAAATTTTTACTAATTGATTAAACCGGAATTTTGACAGTGTCTCTGTTTATGGAGTGAAAGTACCGCTATTGGAAAAACTATGTAAATATAGAATTTTTCAAAAACTCTTGCTTTCCCAGCTTGTATTTATGAGGTGACCTGTAGCAAAATGGGAGCATATTTTAGCTATTCAAAGTATAGAGAAGTACAGCTCTCAGAATATTTGATCAGTTAGTGTTGTGCGGTTTTGAATCTGTAATACAGTATATTCACATTCCTAAAGTGATACACTTAACTGGTTTCTGCTTCTTTCCCTGATTTTTTTTTTTTGTGCTTTTCAGCATCTCTTGTACTAACATGTGATACTTGATCTGTTTTCATCCTGATGTACAGGACTTGTGCCTGTGGCTTCCAGAACAGTGTTACAAAACTATTTTCTTGAGTAGTGAGTTTCCACCCTTACCTCCTCATGTAGTGCTTATAAATGCTTCAGTTATTGTCAAGTTCCTGGTTGCCTCCAGCATTTTTATTTCTAAGAACCTTCCTTTTTAAAATTTTTTTAAATAAATTTTAGATATTTTCAGCACAACACTTGCCCTGCTTTCTTTGGAATGTTGGTATTATTAATGTCAGTTAGAATATGGTTTTTCTAATGGCATTTTCAGACATCGAGGAACAAACACCATTTCTGTGTTTAGTACTTACTAATTTGGCAGTAAAGGGAATAAGACTGAATTCTGCTCAGCTGCTTCTGGTATTGTGGATCACTTTGAATGTGCTGCCTGAACTGTCAGTGTTGAGAAAGAGTATTGATCAGTTTTGTAACAGATCTGTAATTTGGTCTAGTGGAAGGTGGGTTGCACCTAGATGGCCTTTAAGGTCCCTTCCAACTCAAACCATTCTGTGATTCTGTGAAGTCTTGACTCTCAGTAAAATGCTATATTAGGAAATTATGTATTTGATCTGAGTGATTCTAATTAGTCTTGAAATTACATTAATTTGTTATCTTTGAGTACATTAGTACCTACATTCTAGATACTAATTCCTACCATTTTCATAGTAGAGCAAAGTAAGTGTTTGTTGGTTACAGTAGTTAAAGGATTATATTTTTTTACAAAAACTTGTGAATGTTTTAGGTGTAGATCAGATGGCTTGGACAGATGATGGACAGCTTTTGGCAGTATCTACACGAAAAGGATCCCTCCATGTTTTCTTGACAAAGCTTCCAATCCTTGGAGATGCTTGCAGTACACGGATCGCATACCTCACTTCTCTTCTTGAAGTCACCATAGCAAATCATGTGGAGAGAGTATGATAACCTCTTCCTTTTAAACTTCATGTAGATATAATTAAAGTAAGTATTGGAAGTGGATGAAAATGGTATTGTTTTGTTTTGTTTTCTTACAGGAGCTACCAGTCACAGTCTCTGTTGAAGTAGAGCCCAGTTTTGTTGCTATTGGTGTTTATCATTTGGCTGTAGGAATGAACAATCGGGCTTGGTTTTATGCACTTGGAGATAATAGTAAGCATAAATTTAGTTCTCTTAAAACTAATGCAGCACTCTGTCTTATTTTATGAATTCTGTATTGTGTTTAGCAGTTCTGGACATTCCACGTTGTACAATAAAAACTTGAATTGCCATATGGTCCTGTTAGGATGGGATAATATTCTCAGGCTGAAGCAGTTATGGCAAGGCACTGTAAATAATGGAAATAAAACTTCTCATTTGAGGTATTGGTCATGAAATGTAGACTGTTGCTTTTTTTTTTCACATCATCTTGTTGATCAATGAAGGACTTCAGGCTTTTGAAACATTATATATCTGTGTCTTAAAGTACTGAGTTTAGCATAGGACCTAGGAACTATGATCAGAGAGTTTAAATTCTCAGTTTGGCAGATGTTCATGTTGTTTGTGTGGGATAAGGAAAAATTGGTTATGCTGTGTCCAAATTTTAGATGGTGGATTTAAAACTTTCATGTTTTTCTAAGCATCCCTTTTTTTCAGTGACAGTAAATTAATTAAAACTGTGAGAATACTAGTCAGAGTTGCATAGGAAAAGAGTTTCTCTTGTGCTTTCTAACCAGTTCTCTGACTGCTAAGAAGAAAGTCTCTTTATGTGTGACTTGTCCCCTCTCTGCTTAGTTGTGAGTTTTTCACATCTGCTTACTCAGCTGCAAATTTAGATGATAAGTGAAGACCTATACAAAGTCAACATATTTTTACCTTATCTTTTCTGTTTGAATCCTTTAGATGTAAAAAAGCTTAAAGATGTGGAGTACCTGGGGACAGTAGCAAGTATGCACCTTAATTCCGATTATGCTGCTGCTCTCTTTGAGGGTAAAGTCCAGTTGCATATGGTAAGAGCTCTGGCAATTTGGATTGTTGAACTAATGAGTTGATATAAGCTGAACAAGTTAATGTAATTTTAAAAATTAAATAAAATTGAATGATCTTCAGTTAATGGAGATAAAAATTTAAAATTCTTCTGAATAGTTTTGCTGGCTAATTAAAATCTAGAGCTGAGTTTCTGTAGATTTAGAAATACAACCTAGACTAGAACAGGTAAACAAAAACGTTTTCTTGTCAGCTATTTAACAACTTTTAATTTAAAGGTCTCTGGTAATGTGACAAAAGCAGATGCTGGGCTCTTGAGAAATGCACATGCAAGTTTTTTTTCATCTCATTTTCTTACAGTTTGATACAAGCAACACTATGATACCCTATTGTTAACAGTGGAGTTTTTCAGTTCATTCTGTTCTTTATATTTAGATAGAAAGTGAGGGTTTGGGTGCTCAGGAAGAACGAGAAACTCGACTTTTCCCAGCAGATGATGATAAATACCAAATTTTGTGCCATGCTTTAACTAGTGACTTCCTCATATATGGTACAGATGTGAGTATTACTTCTTTTTAAAGATCTTTTTAGATGGAATGTATTTCTGTGTGAATTATTTGAATTACTGCTCATGCTTTTAGCAAAACAAAAAGTGCATCTGTGGTCTTTACAGTGGATTATTTTCTATACAAGAACTTTGAGTACTTGTCTCCACAAAGCAGAAGGATATAAATATCAAAACTAACAGAAAACCCCTCAAACCTCCCAAATCCTTTCTTTGCCCCCCAAAAATTTTCCTGTCTTACCCAAAACAGGGTGTGAGAAGGAAGCAAAAATACCCACTTGGAAGTAGTTTTTTGAACACTAAGTACTCTTAAGATGGAAGACACTACAGCCAAATTAATTACTTGCTCGCCACTTACTGATGTAATTATTAACATTTTCTGTTATTTCTTGTTAGACTGGAGTTATTCGCTATTTCTACATTGAAGACTGGCAATATGTGAATGAATATCGGCATCCTGTCAGTGTGAGAAAGGTTTTTCCAGATCCCAATGGAACCAGAATGGCTTTCATAGATGACAAAAGTGATGGCTTTGTCTATTGTCCAGTAAGTTAGTGTGGGATACCAATACAATATATTTACAAATAGGCTCTTCAACTACATAGTGTTTTTAATAGAAAATGAAGAAGATTTTGTCACTCCAGCTTGTATGCTGATAGAAGAAATTGTCAAGGAGGCTTGAAGACACCTTAATGGTAATGTAAGGAAATAAAACCTGTCATACTAGATCAGGACAATTTCATTATACTAAGTTCCTGATCAGTAATTTTCAAAAATGTATGTGTGTGTGTATTTAAATACAGATAATCTAGCCAGCTTCACTGCCCCTCCCCATACCTTTTTTTTAAGAATAGTAAATATAATGTATATAATGTGTGTTTTCTCCACTTCAAATTTAAACTCATGTTATTCAGAATCATTGCTTATAAGAAAACTTTTTCTTAAAACAATTTCCCTATTTCTGGACTACTTACATTATTTTTAAAATTCGTAATCACAACTGGGATGAATATTTTGTTTCTCGCCTTAGTCACTTGGTAATAATTTTACTTTTGCATTATATGTAGGTAAATGATAGAGTGTATGAGATTCCAGACTTCTCACCAACCATTAAAGGAATCCTGTGGGAAAACTGGCCAATGGATAAAGGTGTTTTTGTTGCTTTTGATGATGATAAAGTGTACACTTATGTTTTTCATAAGGATGCCATTCAAGGTACCATAAGCTCTTTAAAAAGGTTATTCACTATTTTAGTTAATAAAGTAAAACATGTTCTGAATCTTCATTTGTCTTAAATAAAATGCATATAAAAATAAATAATACTACAGAAGATTTCAAGTGCAACTGATGAATAGAAAACTAGTTACTTTGTAGGTTTTTCTGTAAGGCTTCAAGGCATTTTGGTCTCAACAACTCCATAAGCTTCTTGCTATTATAATATTTCATTTGAAAGTTACACATTGTGCTTCAATTCTATTTTGAAATGTTCATGAGAAAAATCTCAGGATCAGGGTGACAAAACTTGCATCACAATCACAAAACTTGTATTCATTTAAACTGTTGAAGTTGTAAACAGCCATTTCTATATTTGCGACAGAGAAACATTGAAATTTACCTACAAACATTTGGAAAAGGACCTTACTGGTTTAGAAGCTTTAACTTCTGTATATTTACTTTACTGAAAGATATGTGCTTGTATAGTTGCTGTTGACTGCCAGAATTACAGACCTTGAATTAGTGCCCTGCAAATATACATGGTTTCAGCTGCTTGCTATACTTTTTACCATGTAGGGATTTTTACAAGATGTCTTTTTTTCTTCCTGATCTTTGAATCTAGGATCAAGGATTATTTTGGCAGGTGGCACGGAAGTCCCCTATTCCCATAAACCTTTGTTGTTGTATAATGGAGAATTAACTTGTCAGACTCCAAGTGGGAAAACAAACGACATCTATTTAAGTACTCACAGTTTCCTTGGCAATTTGAAAGACTTTGGACCTGATGTACTGAGACAAATGCTTACTCAGACTCTAATGTTGAAAAGGTACATCTGCATTTTAATTATATTGTGTAAATTGTCTTCTGTGCTTATAGTTCAATACAGCATATCCTGGTGATTTTAAAGTGTCCTGCTGAATATTGATAAATTAGATTGATCCATAAGTTCACATAGTTCTCCAGGCAGACCAAACAAAATAAGTGACCCAGTGGTGATTCAGGCTTTTTTCACTGTCAAGTAAAAGCCTAAAGTAATTTTTTTCAAGACTTATTTGGGGTTTTGTGACAGTGGCTCCTCCAAAACTGGCTGAAAATGCTTCTAGTGTACTCTCCTCCCACTGTAATGAAGCAATACAAAATCAGTATAATGGAAAGAATGCCAGAGTAGGGAAAGCAGATGGTTTCCTGAAAAAGTGTGGTAGAAACAGAAGAAATAGAAATGTAAGGTACTCGTTTGTATTTTTCCTTTCTTCCTGATATATCACTCTCTCCGTGGCTTAGAAGTAAATGTTTTTTATGTTTTCTCTAACAGAGAGGAAAAAAAAATTGAGGGGGAGTTTTGGGTATGAGTAATACCTAAAATTAAAATAGTTGTAAATGTGTTTTACCTTCCATAGGTTTTCTGAAGCATGGGAGGTCTGCAGCCTTCTGAATGACCAGTCTTGTTGGAATGAGCTGGCCAAAGCTTGCTTGCATCATATGGAGGTGGATTTTGCAATACGTGTTTTTCGAACGTCTGGTAATGCTGGGATGGTGATGTCACTAGAGCAGATAAAGGTAAAATGTAAAGTCTTACACAGGAAATATGATAATTTAATTTTTCTTTAAGAATTGCTGAATTCTTATTTTGGGGAGGGTGGGGAGGGTAAGGGGTTGTTTTTGTTCAAGCAGAAGTTGAGTTGCTTTCAAGGGATATAGAGGATAAAGTGTCCAAACTACAGACTTCTTGCTTGGTTTTTTCTTGAAGTGGTTGCAGTCTCTACTGGACTGCACAGTATTTCTTTCTGCATTTTTTTGAGAACAGCAGAATATATTCATGTCTCAGGCATTGCGAGGGTCTTATTTCCTTTTTTTTATTTTTGAGAAAATGTTGAAGACTGATATTAAAAAAAAATCCAAAACAGAACTAGATTGCATTTATACATCCAAAAGTGAAATAGTACCTTAAAATTATGCTTCTGCAAATTGCTGATTTTAGACAGCATTAGTGGCACGTAAGGGCTTTTTCTGGTTTGTGGAATCCAATACACATCATTGAAAAATGTAAGGATGTTTTGGTTTACTATTTTGTTTTATTTTGCTTACTAGATTATGTTATTTGTACAGTATTTATTTTCTTTTGGACTACTTCTGCACCTATGATGTCTTTCTACAGGGAATAGAAGACCACAACCTTTTAGCAGGACATCTTGCAATGTTTACTAGTGATTTTAATCTGGCTCAGGATTTGTATCTGGCATCCTCCTGTCCTATTGCTGCTCTTGAGGTATTCATTTAAGATGTGTGTATTTTCTGCTGTTTTCGTTTCCAGATTAATGTTGGAATATTTTACCTTCTGATGATTTTACCCTTTTATGGTTTTGATCTTGCCATTGTGTGACTAGAATCACAGACTATCCTGAATTGGAAGGAAACCACAAGGATCATTAAGCCCGACTCCTGGCCCTGCACAGGACAACCTGAAGAGTCACACCTTGTGCCTGAGAGCACTATCCAAATGCTTCTGGAACTCTGTCAGGCTTGGTGCTGTGACCACTTCCCTGGGAGCCTGTTCCAGTGCCCAACCACCTTACGGGCGAAGAACGTTTTCCTAAATGATATCCAACATAAAACTGCCCTGACACAGCTTCAAGCCATTCCCTTGGGTCCTGTCTTTGGGCACCACAGTGAAGAGATCAGTGTCTGCCCCTCCTCCTCTTTCCCTCACAAGGGAATTGTAACTGCAACGAGGTCTCCCCTCTGTGTCCTCTTCTCCAGGCTGAACAGACCAAGTGCCCTCAGCCACTCCTCCTGCAGCTTCCCCTCAAGGCCCTTCACCCTCTTTGTTGTCCTCCTGTGGACACTTTCGAACAGCTTTAGATCCTTCTTATGTTGTGGTGCCCAAAACTGCACACAATATCTGAGGCGAGGCTGTACCAGCACAGAGCAGAGCGGGACAATCCCCTCCCTTGCCCAGCTGGCGATGCTGTGCCTGATGACCCTCAGGACACGCTTGGCTCTCCTGGCTGCCAGGGCACTGCTGACTCGAATTCAACTTTCTGTTGACCCCAGATTCCTTTCTGTGGTACTGCTTTCCAGTATCTCATTCCCCAGTCTGTCTGTACATCTAGGGTTGCTCTGTCCTAGGTGCAGAGTCCAGCACTTTCCTTTGTTAAACTTCGTACAGTTGGTGAGTGTCCAGCCCTCTAATTTTGCGAGCTGTCTCTGCAGGGCCTCCCTGCCTTTGAGGGAGTCAAGAGCTCCTTCCAATTTAGTATGATCAGTAAACTTATTTATTATACCTTCAGGTCCTGTGACCTAGTCATTAATAAAGATGTTGAAGAGCACAGGGCTGAGAATGGAGCCCTGTGGAACCACTCTAGTGACAAGTCTCCAGTCTGATATGACCCCTTTCACTATAATCCTTTGTGCCTGACCCGTGAACCAGTTGCTGACCCATCCTCTGATGTATTTATCCAGCTGTGTGGTGAACATTTTGTCCAGAAGGATACTTTAAGAGACAGTATGGAAAGCTTTACTGAAATCCAAAAGGATTACCTCAACTGGCTGTCCTTGATCAGCTGGGTGGGTTACCTTATAATAAAAGGAAATTAAGTTTGTCAAGCAGGACATTGCTCTCATGAAGTTGTGCTGGCTGTGACCAATGACTGCATTGTCCTTCAAGTGTTTTTCAGTAACTCTCATAATAATCTTCTCCATAATTTTACCAGGCACTGAAATTAGACTGACAGGCCTGTCATTTCCAGGGTCATCCTAACAGACCTTCTTTCAGGGTGAATGTCTCTCAAATTGTCTGAATCTTTCTAGAATATTAACTCAATATTTGTATTTAGAATAATTTCAAGTTCAGGATAGAATTCCAAATTTGATACTTGCATCAGAAAATGTTACTGTTCTTTGTTAATAGATGCGAAAAGACTTGCAGCACTGGGACAGAGCACTTCAGCTGGCTAAGCGTCTGGCCCTGGACCAGATCCCTTTCATATCAAAGGAATATGCAGTCCAGCTCGAATTCATGTGAGTTCTCTTGTAAGGTTGTACTATAAGAATATTAAACCAATACTCATGCTCAATAGAAGAACACAGGATTGAACTACTTCAGGTGACTGCATTGCTGAGAGAGGATTCAGTGAGGTCTTGCAGCTGTAGTATGAGGAAGAGGAGTTTTGCAAGGAATCCTTCACGCTAGAGACATGTTAGCAAATCATAGTTCCTTTTGACTAATTTTGGTACATGTAGGTTCTTTGCAACTGGTAGGTCCCAATGTATAATATCATCTACTAAATAAATACTTCATTGCAGGCAATGCTTGGAAAATAGATAAAGTCCAAATCATTTAGCACTTATTACACTGGATGAAAGCTATGCCTTTTGCCTTTCTTTAAATATGTATTAGCCTTCATTTTCTTAAATCTTTTAGGCAGAGGTGTGTCAAATTTCAAGGCTGCCAATCCCTGAAAGACAGAAGGTATTAATCGTTTGACATGATTTTAAAGTCTGTTTTGTAGTTAATTCTTCCCAGATAAAACCTGGTCTGTTTAATACCTAAGTCAAGAGGAAAAACTTGCCTACTAATCGTTTGTAGACAACTCCCTCCCCCTGGCAGTACACCTGGCATTGAGAGAGGACACTTGCTGGTCACAGAAAGGAAGGAATGGACACAGCTGAAGCAATGCAACCTTCTGGAACTTGAGTTCTGAATATACTTCAGGAAAAAAAATTGCCTTTGATTTTGTGTTGCAAAAATTATAAATAATTTCAAACATTAGCTTCATTTATCTTCCAGAAAAATGTGGAGTAGAGCTGAGACTACTGAGATGTATTTTGCAGATAGATTCTTTGCCTTTCAAGGCAGGTTTATTGGTCTCTGTGCAACAGAATTGAGAGATGGAAGTGCCTCTTTGACTAAGAGCTTGATAAAGTCCATAGGAAGTGCCATGACATTCTGTATAACTGTCCACCTCTTGCATACCTCACAACCTTCTATGCAGTTGTTATGTCTAAATCAAGACAGATACATGCATAATCTGTGTGGTAGGAAGACAGCCATCTCTTCCTATTAAAAACATTCATCTGTATAACTTCCAGTTTTGTTTTAGGGGTGATTTTGTTAATGCTCTGGCACATTACGAGAAGGGAATCACTGGAAACAATAAGGTAATTCTTTTTTAGTAATGATAGCATTGTACTGTCACAATGTACAGTAAGTTATCATGTTTCAGACTCATTTGAATTCCAATTTTTAATTCAGCTCTAAATTAAATGCTATTAAATCTGTAATGTTTTGTTAGTTTGTTTCAATGCTTGATTACTGTTGCTTCTGTGACCTTGTTTTTCTAATGTGTAACCTATAGTTACTGCTTTTCATTTGATTGCCAGTACCAGGAACACGATGAAGTTTGCCTTGCTGGAGTGGCTCAAATGTCCATTCGAGTGGGAGATATCCGTCGAGGGGTAAACCAGGCCATTAAACATCCCAGTAGGGTACTAAAAAGAGACTGTGGAGCTATTCTGGAGAATATGAAGGTACTCAAAAGAGTTAATAAAAGTTAAGGCTGAATATGTGACTTCATTAGGTTATTTATTTTTTCATGATCTTAATTGAGAAATTATATTTTAATGATTTCCAATATTGTAGCAATTTTCAGAAGCTGCTCAGCTGTATGAAAAGGGACAATATTATGACAAGGCAGCATCAGTATACATCCGGTGTAAAAACTGGTAAGTACAGGTTTCAGGGAAATGTTGTATTTCAGAGGATTTGCTGGGGTACTCTTTGGAAAAGATTGATTCTCTGAATAGCACAAATGCCTCATTAACTATGTTTCATTGATTTTATTGTTTCAAATCCAAGCTTAAAGGTTCTTTCTGAAATTTATGTTGTTTTAATATAGTCTTACTGTAAATGTGAGGTAATTCTTTTCCCTTTTTTTGTGTGTTATATTTCAAGTTTCCTGCAGTTTCAAGTCCTTTGTGGGTGTGTGCACATGCACACATCCACACTGAATTTAGTAACCATATTTGTATAGTTACTGTTTAATTAATTACATTTCTTAGTTTTATAACATGCATAGCTGAGACTGAGTATTTGCACAGTTGGAAATTATTCAAGAGTAGCCAGTATCATAATTTTTTTTTATAAGTTAATTTGATTATTGTGAAGTAGCCATTGGAAAAGTCGAATTTTCTGAGAGATTTAAGGGCTCAGTTCTGGCCTAATTACGTTTTATGGACTCCTCACATTAAGAACTGATTGGAGAGTTTAGTAAGACCTCTCCTCTTTTCATATGAGTGAAAGATTAGGTTGGAATATTATGTCCATTTATTTGAAAAATGAAAATTTTATTCCATCAAAGAATTGTCAGTGGCATCAAAATGGGCCAGGAGAACACTTGGTTAAGGAGAGTAGCTTGCATTTAATGATAGCCTTGATTTGGGAAGTGGGAGGTTCAGGCTTTGTTTACTCTAGTGGAGGGAGGTTCAGTTTGAAGAGTGCCCATCTTTTAGTCAGACAGGTAAGATTTTAAGGTCAGCCTCTCTGGAGTCTCTCTTATCCTTTGTCCTGAAAGGCCCACTGCTTAGTTTGCTGGCTTTTATAGATCTTTCAGATTACAGTTTTAATACTGTCCTTCTTCTGTTGGTTAATGAAAGAACACCTGAGGTAAAAATTCTTGGTCTGGCACTTTTTATGCTTCTACATCTCAGACTTAAAAAAAGAGAAGAGACTATCTTCAATCCTGTATGCTCATAAAGCAGTCTGTAATTTCCAGTTCTTATAAAGTGCAACTTTTTGAAAATATTGAAATTACTTCAAAGCTTATCCATTATGTTCAGTTTCTTCTATCAGATTCCTTTTTGGTGTTGATATAAATATGACAGTTTTACTGGAGAAAATTTGGAACCAGATGTATTTATTAAATAGCTATTGTTTTTCTAGGGCAAAGGTTGGTGAACTTCTTCCTCATGTTTCATCTCCAAAGATTCACCTACAATATGCAAAGGCCAAGGAAGCAGATGGCAGGTACTTTTGAATGCTCTTTTTTAGTATAAAACACATTATTGCTGTTGTTGTTATTGTTATACATTAGTGGTTTTGTAAAATAAATTAAAACACATACTGAAACTTTTGCATAAAATAGTCTTGTGAAAACGGTTTCTAAAATATGTAAACTTAAGTGTACACTTAGTGTATTAAAGATTTGAAACATAATCTAAGGACATTCTACTGGTATCAAAGATGTGTTTCTAATTAATTGTTTTCCTGTCTAAACATTAATATCTTTTAAACAAAAATCATCAAAGGTTTTAAAGTACTGAACATGGTGCAATATTCCACTTAGCAGAATATTCAAGTCCAGTTTGTGTCTAACAACTCTGTAGCTGTGATTTTAAAGGTCATTCGAAGGGAGAATAATCACAAAAGAAATCTTTTCGTTCTAGAATCGAATTACTGGTACATCTTAATGGCTGCACTTGCATAATATTGAATAATATGAGGTTATTAGCTGAAGTTAAAGCCCCAGATAGGTTATATTTCATCACAGAATGTAGTTCCCCCTAGTCCTTACCTGTAAGTAAATGTGCTTCAGAATAATGATACTTTAAAATATGAAACAGCACCAGAGTTTAACATTGGCATTGATGAGACTAGAAAATACTGTTTGTGTCAATTGCATAGTGAGAGAATGAGAAATTTCTTATCTTGTCTACAGAACCAAAATGAGGTCTTATTTTAAAAATTATATACGTAGTTATCATGTTTGGTTTTTATTGTTCTCTTCCTCCCAGGTGATTTCATATGGAACAGGTGAACTGTTTTTAATATGTAGCAAGAGGGATGCTGGCAGAGTAGGTCACAAACAGTATTGTGGTATACATTTTTCTGTTGCCTCTGCTTTTCATTCTCCTAAGAGAAAATGAAATAGATACCAAAAAACCAGTAAATGTGGAACAATGCGATTACATGCAAACTGAAAGGAAGATGTCACAGAGTAATCTCACAGAAATAAAATACTTTATGTTTCCTTCACACCATGTTATAAGGAGTTATTTACAAAGTTAAAACTGATGTGGAACCATTATTTTGCAGGTACACGGAAGCTGTGATAGCTTATGAACATGCCAAACAATGGGATAGTGTAATTCGGCTGTATTTGGATCACCTAAATAATCCTGAAAAGGCTGTTAATATTGTGAGAGAAACACAGTCTCTTGAAGGAGCAAAGATGGTGGCCAGGTAACAATCATGTTATGCACATTAAAAAGAAGTCTATATCTATTGGGAGTTTATGAGGCTTGCTAACATATTAGATTCTGGTTATTGGTACTTGGCCACTGACTGCATAATTCAGTTCAGTTCGTTCATCATCTCTAAGATTTGGACAACTGAACAGGTACTGATTTTTTGTTGTTGTTGTTTACTTTCTGATTAAAATTATATTAACATGAAGTAATAAGTTTAGACAATAATAAAAAATTGCCATGCTGTATTATTTATACTAAGTTAATTTTAGGAACCTAGTTAAAACAATCAAGATAGAAAATGGATTAGAAATGTGTCGTATTTGTATGTATGTTATGTATTATATTCCTAAAACATTTGGTGTATTCATTAAGCTAATTAGTACTAAGGCATTAATTTGTCATTCTGATTAGATTCTTTCTGCAGCTTGGTGACTATGGTTCTGCCATCCAGTTCCTGGTTATGTCCAAGTGTAATAATGAAGCTTTCACATTAGCTCAGCAACACAACAAGATGGAGATTTATGCTGATATCATCAGTGAGTATTCGAGGTTCAAAGTTTGCTTGCATTATGTTTTGCTGTTCTTTTAGTTGATTTCAACCAATTTGAAATCATAACACAATGGGTGTGAAGTTTTGTTTCCCATTTCCTGTCATTGTCGCCAGATTTGGCAACGTGTGTACTTCAGGCCTACAAGCCAGAATCTGCTTTCAGCTTTGATATCTCCCTTGGTCTTCAGTCTGGGTTGTTTTCAAATCTTGCCTGTCCTACAGCTTATTTTGTTTATCCATAGAGATACAACATTTGTCTAGACTATTTTCTTGTGCCCATTGAGGAATCCCTTTCTTTGACCTTGATACAAAATTGAGCACTTCACTGGTATGGTTCTTGATTTTCATTCCCTTTTCCTTTTCTCATGGTTCCAACTCTTTTCTTTCATGTCACTTTTTCCCTTTTTTTTCTCTTTAAGACCCTTCATGGCCTCCTCTTGTCTCAGTGAGAGATGGAAAGGAGACCTTACTGAAAAGCTGGCTTTTATCTTAGGCCATCAAGGCTGTCAGAGTCCAGCTTGTCAATTTGCACTCAATTTTATAGTTTTCTTCTGTGTGAGGCACCTTTGAAGAGTGCCCTATCAGCTCCACATACGTATCTCCCAAATGATCATATTTTCAATTAATCTCTTCCTTTAGAAAATGATTTCTTGTTATGAAGGTTATAAAAACTTGGCAACAGTTAGCTTGGACATGTATGGTTGCAGATGCTTGTCAAGGTGGTCACAATTGTTCTACTGTTCCTTATGCTTTCTTACTTCTATCCAAAATAGGATGTCTCAAACTTAAGTGGGTGGAAAAAGGGTTTAAAACCAACTTTGGAGTTGTTGCTGTCTTTGTTTTACATGTGTACAGCAAAATGGAGTCTTATTTAGAAGACTTAAATAGTATTCTCTGCTGCCACATGGTTGCATTAGTCCTGATAGCCTTGCTTTGTACAATACAAGTATGCTTCCATATTCTTAAACTGTGAAAGCAATTCAGGTGATAGTCTCATAATCACTTGCCCTGCTTTATTGTTGCCAAGACATGATGGAAAAATTCATTATTAGATCATGTAATGCCATTTCATTATGATTTTTTAGAAGAGAATGTAGTGACAGGATGACGGGGAATGGTTTTAAACTAAATTAGGAGAGTGGATATAGATTAGATACTAGGAAAAATTTCTTTACCATGAGGGTGGTGAGGCACTGGAAAAGGTTGCCCAGAAAAGTTGTGGATGGTCCCATCCCTGGGTGTGTTCCAAGGCCAGGCTGGATGGAACTTTGAGCAAACTAGTCTGGTGAAAGATATCCCTGCCCATGGCAGGGGCTTGGAACTAAATGATCTTTAAGATCCCTTCAAACACAAATCATTCTATAGTTCTGTGATTCTGTGAAAAACAGAAATCCCATTATGGTGTAAAACCTGTGGAAGCAATTATTTCCCTATGTTATTAGCTCCTAATATCTGACATTAAGTCTGATTTAAAAGGGACAAAGTGTGTAAGACATAATTTGAGTCTGTCTGGCTTTGGTTTCCTTTGAATGTCAGTAGAAAAAAAAATAGAATAGGAGTATGTTCCTTCAGTAGGGTCTTTATCTTACTTAATAAGAATACCCTGCTATCGTCTGTTGCAGGTTCTCAAAGTACTACCAATGAAGATTATCAGAGCATTGCACTGTATTTTGAAGCAGAAAAGAAACATTTTCAGGCGGGAAAATTTTTCTTGCTGTGTGGTCAATATGGACGGGTCAGTACTTAAAGGATAAGCCAGTAAAAGTTAAACCTTTATAGAAACTGTTCAAAATACAGTACTTCAGGGAAGTTCATGTTAGATTTTAGGTGCCTTAACTGATGACATACTGATTTTTTTTTTAAGTATAAAAAATGTAAGCAAACTATTTATATTTACAGTTATCTAGATTGTGTTCTGTGAATTATACGTTGCCATGCACAAAGGTTTTTCATGGCAGTAGAAGCTTGAGGTGAATCAAGGATATACTATTGTCAATGAATCTCTAAATGTCGTGATTCACTGCAGCAATTTATTTACATTTCTTTGGCTTGACCAGTGGAGACTTGGTTGCAGAGTCACGAATTCATTTAATTGCTGTAGTGTACCCTAACTGAAAGCTTTTTCAAAAAAAAGAAAATACGTTAATTGAAGTGTGTTGATTGACACACTTTTGATCAGTTACAAGTCTGTGAACTGATGCTTATTAAACATTTGACTTTTGCATACTGAACACATACGACATGACGGCTTTTTGCAAATTACAGCCATTGTAGGTGACAACTCCTTCAGCATGGGGGGCTCCGTGACATTAAAAACATGACATTAATCGCATTTTGACATTAATTACATTAATCATTAATTTGTTCTCACCATACTGCTGTGAACATCTTTCACAGTTAGTGAAGGTGTACAACAGAATTTGGCAAAGACTCAATTGTTTCTTGCATGAGTATCTGTAGGAGCAGCTGCTACCTCTATAGTTGAGATAAGCATTGAGTGTGCCACCTGTCTATCAAAATGCAGAGAGAGAGAACTTGATAAAAATTAGAAAAATGTGAGTTTCATGTGTTTCAATTTTAACTTTTCTTCTGTATCATTTTAGGCATTAAGGCACTTCATGAAAAGTCCAAGCACAGAAGATAACTTGGCTATGGAAATGGCAATTGAAACAGTAAGCAACTTTGATAAAACAAAAAATTCTTCATCATTTTAAAAAGTTTACCTTCAGTAATTGTGACATTTTCCTAGCATCACTGTGTTTGGACAGAATGCAAATAGAAGGAAAACCATATCAGTAAAGATGATATCTAAACATATCTAAAAATGCCAGTTTAACGCATTAGAGAATAAATACGAACTGCTGCATGTCAAAGCTGGTGAACCAAAGAATCATCTGGTTTGAACATGCAGAACTAAAAAAATTATATTCTAAATCTATCTAGTTTCAGTGCTTTATGGAAAGGCTCCTTATGAGAAAGTTATTTTTCCCTTCTTCTTTGGTATCATAGTTGTGTCTTTTTTTAACAGGTGGGACGGGCAAAAGATGACGCCTTAACAAATCAGCTGATTGACTATCTAATGGGAGAGGGGGATGGCATGCCCCAGGTATTGTATTTTTATCACTGCTATTGTGTCACATTTCTGTGCTACAAGATATTTTGAGCTTACTTTGTCCTAAAATTCTTGGTAGGCACAGACTGTGCTTTAGCTTTTGTTAAAGAGCAAGACTTGTATGACCATTCAGTGAGTCATTCACCCAGTAACTCCAAGTTCAGAAATATAAGAAAGGAAGGAACTATCTTGGATAGAATAATTTTTATTCAGTCGTCTTTATGAAAGCAGGCAGTTGGACAGAGGAGGTCCAAATTAGTGCTCGTACTGAGGGTAAGAGACAAAACTTAGCTGTTTGTTGATGCCAGTTTGCCAGCTGGCTGTTGCCTTTCCCAGATGGACAGTCAGCATGTGTGTGTCTCGAGATGAGCTACAGCACTGATCTCTTCCTGCAGTAGCAGAGTTGGTCTGACTTTTGCAGTGGAAGAAGGTAAGGTACAAAGTAGGAGATGCAGGTCAAAACCCTGCATTTGACCAGGCTACGTTAGTTCCTGCGTTCAGCATCAGTGTAAGGCATAAAAGGTTGTGGACAGATTTTCAAAATTAGCATCTCCTTTTTGATTTCTGAATGGCTTTGATGACAGTAGAGCTTGTAGTACATTCAGTCATATTTGGTCTTGAGTTCATGGAACTATGTGGCTGAACCACTTAAGTTTTACTGCCTGTTACAGCACACCTGAAGGCTGTTGCAGTCTGCAATCAATTTCTTAGTTAAGGAATTTAGGGTCTCATACGACGTCCTGGTAAATACAGTCAGGTGCAATATGATATATCATGGAAGACTAAATTATGCCTTACTGGGGGGAACAAGGTTTGGTAATTATGGAGATGACAGGGGCTCAGTGCAGTAAGTTGATTTCACCCCTAATATTACAGCTGTGGTTTGCAGTTCTGTTAGGAAATTGGAAACTCTGTCTCTTTCCTCTCTGCATGGATTAAGGGTTTGATATTTTAGACTTTTAGAGACACCAGGCAGTTGATGGCCAAAAAAACTTTGCTTTTGTAAAATGTAAAAAAAAAAAAACCAAACCAAACCTCTGTCTCTTTATTACTTACCTCTTACTTTACCTCTAATATGAAATGTGAACTTCAATAAAATTATGAGAGAAGCAAAACACAGCAAAACAAACAGAATTCAGCCGCAAGAACCCAAAGGTAATTAAGCTGTTGGAGGCACTGGATGAAAAATCTATGCAGTATCAGTGCAAGCAAGACTAATTTCATATTTATGCTGGAAGTTGGGTGGATAGACACTGTAGCATCCGGTCTCTTTTCTCAGAACAGCAGCCTATCTGCCTTGTTCGAAGAAATGCATGGGGCTTGGTGAAGGAAGTGAGCTGCAGTATGATATCCATAGTGAAGAGGTTCTAAAGATTTTAGAAAAGACTTAAGAATTTTTGAATGCTGTTATTGCTATATTTAACATTGTTTTGAACTTCAGTGTAGAGCTTTGTTTTCCTTATGTAAAAGCTCTCTCTTGTTCTTCTGAATGCTTTAATCCAATCTACCATAGTCTCTCTCAGTGAGTAACAAAATTTTACTTTATCAAATCATACATATTTGCTTTAAAAACTACTTTAAAAACAATCTTTATCTTCATTATGCTATGGAGACTGTTCTTGAATTTATCAAGCAAGATATTATTGTTTTTAGAAAATAGAAGCTTCTATGTCGTGGCATTTTTGTAAAGCTGAAAGTGTGAGTGAATTTAAAAGTAGCCATGCAGCAGAAACTTGCTAATCATTTCAAGCACTAATCTTCAAACCACATCATCACTGACAGCAGGCTGATTTCTTTAAATCTTTTACAGCCAACAATTATGTGGCATTTTAATGAAGTGCCATATTATCAAAATTATTAAGTTCACCAAAATTTTGCTACACTATTGTCTGACTGATTATAAACGATTTCTTAAATGTGTGATTATGTCAACTGTTGTGTTTGTTAACTTCAACATGTAAAGATTCTTAATTTGTCATGTGCACTCTTTCAGGGAGCATTAACTAACAAGGTTCTGCTGTTTTCTGTGTGCATATTTTCTGACTACATATGTTTTAAAAAGAAAAATTAAACTAAAATTATGAATATCTAATATTAAATCAGCTAGATTGCAATAATAAATTTTCCAAAGACCTTAGGAAATGTATTGTATTAGAAAATTCTTTCCGGCATTTTTTGCTTTTAAACTTACTGACTTTAAAAGTAAGAATATGGAAGTAAAATGTGGGACTAATTTTTCTTGAATGACTTTCACTTTTTTTTTTTTAAGTAATTTAAATATATTATTTAAGTAAAATATAATTAGGAACATGGCAAATACCATATAAGACCACTGGTCCATGCTGGGACAGGTTCCTTTCCTGCTGCAGCAGGAGAAAGGGGAGAAGCAGCCTGGATGGCGAAGTAGTGCAGCTTTGGGCTAATCATCAGTGGAATGGCCATCTGTGTTCATTAGGTGATGTCAGAAGTTGGGAAGAATTATATCACAACCCGCTATTCTTAATAATTTTTGGTTTACCCCACTCAGGGAATAGCAATTTTTCTTTTTAAGGCAGTTTACAGTGGAAAAATAATATCTGTTAATATAAGTAGTTGTAGTTACTTTATTATCCAGATAACTATTTCATTATTCTTAGTTACAATTTTTACGATGTTCAACCTTTTGATCATGTGTTACTTAAAATTCTGCTCCATCATTAGTTTAACAGTAATTACTTTTGGTTGCTTAATGTTTTTCCTTATATTTCAAGTTAAAAAGAAGATTTTGTCTTCTCTTTTTTCTTTCCATATGAGATTCTTTCTCTCCTGCTTTTATTTCTGTGATTTTTTGGTAATTTTTTCTTTGCTTCTCAAATACAAGCTAATCTTTACAGTCATCTTCTCTATAGGGAAATATCTTTATATCTTTAATGTTTCTGTTACCTTGAATTTCTGCTTTTTTTTGCTGTGTCTGAGACTTACAAAACCCACACAGTATTCCAGAGAACAGCACAACATTGATTAATACAATTCTTTTAATAGAAATTTTTATACCATTTTAACATAAAATACACGCTTTAAATGTTTGGATTTACTACTAATATTGCAGAATTAGTTGGTTTGGATTTTTTTGCTAAGCTCTCTATAAAGCTGCCAGCGTCATCTTTGTTTTTTCATTTGTACATTTAAGTTGGAACCATACCATTATTTACAATATTTTAGCTCAATTTAATCCCAATTAAGTTTATCATGTACAGGCTTTACTTTTTATTAATCCCATTTTAGGAATCGCTGCTGGTGATATAAAATAGTGACACTAGCCCAGTTTTTTTTCACTTAATAGTTTCTTTTCATAAGAACATCAGCAAGGTCAACAAGGTAACAATTTATTTTGCATTTTTATTTTTTCTTTCTTGTTTTTTTAGTTTTGTTTTTAAATTATTTCACTAATTTGCCTGCTGTTGGATTGCCAGGTTTTGGGCAAACTCTTTGCTACATTTGCGATTCTTGAGTTATATAATCTATCAAAAATATCTGGTATAGCAAATTATAAATTTTATGCATTTTATTAGCTGGTTGTCCCCCTCTTCAATTTTTAGGTGTCTTGGATGTCTACCATGTGGTCCCAGAACAATACATTCATTAGTGGCCAGATTTTGTGATCTTCATCCGCACTAAGCAATGTTTGCATCTAGATCCATAACGCAATTGAAGCATTTCTGGCAAGACTCCTATTTCTAAAAGGAGTCCTTGGGTTCTTTTCTGACACCATAAATGCCCACACAGCTGGAGTTGTTTGGTTTCCCCCTGTACAACTCTCCACGTGCATAGTGGTCTGTGGCTTTCTGCATCCCTCCTGACAGGGTTTGGCCAGCACCTGCCAGGACTCCCTGCGGGCCCTCAGTGTGGGTGTTCTGTGCCTGAGCAACAGCCAAAACCGTGCGGGTGACCGTGGCACAGCTGGAGCGTGTTCGTAGAAAGAGCTCTTCATGAAGCAAGCTTGTGTGCTTTCTTTGGAGAATGTGGTGGTGGGATGAGCAAGTCAAGAAAGGGAATACAGCAGCAGGTATTTGGTCAGTATTAATTGCTTTTGTATGATTTCATTAAGGATGCCAAGTACCTGTTTCGCTTGTACATGGCCCTAAAGCAGTACCGCGATGCTGCCAGGACTGCCATAATTATTGCCAGAGAGGAGCAGTGTTCAGGTAAGTCTCTTTTCTCTGATGTGATGGCATCTCTCATGCTACCTCCTTAGTTACCCTTCTTAGGGTGCTGCTATTTGTGTGAGTTTATATTTAGAGAAGACATGTATCAGCGCTTTTAATTATATTCAAGGTCAGTTTTGAATTTGAAAGTAGACTTGGGGAGAACCTTTGGACTCACACCTGTATATTAAATATTGGAAAAAAAAAGAAACTTGTGGAAAATAGCTGTATTTTTTATTACATTCAAGTGGACATAGTGATTAAGACAGCCTGTGACTTTACCTTTCTGTGTATTACAGGTCATAGAATTGCAGTTTCTACATATGGTTTCTGACTTGGTACTGATCCTTTAGTCTTAGCATCTGACTTTTATCAGTGGAAGATGGGCAGAGGAGATGATTTCTGTTGAAGGACCAGACATATGCTTACTTTAAGCTTTGTTTTCCTTTGTAATGGGTAGCGGAAGTTAAAAATAGAAAAAAATAAGAAGAGAGAGGGCTAGAAGCAAAATAGCTGCCACCTCCATTATTCACGCTTCTCTGTAGCCATGGCAACAACCCTACCTAACGCTGCTTGCTTTTCATTTCAATTATGTAAAAGAAAAATCTGTAAAGGAAAAATAGCAGTCTAGGGAATAACCCAGGCAAATGAACATTTATGGGCTGCTCCTCGGCTGCTCCTCAGCATTGGGCTGAGGAGTGGAAAAACCTCTGAAACCGTTGGCAAGCAAATCTCCCAATCCATCATAGTAGTGAATAATGCATTTGTGCTAATTATGTAAGCAGGAAATGCAAAGGCTCAAGGATTTAAATATTTACTAGCTTCTCTGAATCCGAAAACTTGTATCTAAAATGCAGTACCCCATGGTGTATTTCATATTCCCTAATAGTATGGATGTGTTCTGCAACAGTGTAATAGGAAGCACAATGTTTGTCTCATTAAAATCACCAGTCTTGCAGTAACTGTTTCTTCTGGAAAGGGAGTTTTACATCAGCCCCCTCTTCCTTCAGCATATTCAGTGAGTTTGATTCTGAAGTTTGCACCAATATAGTTTGTTCTTTTCTTAAAAATCCATTTAATAATAATATTTAAGTCACACTGGTTGGTATTTTTCTTTGGGTATGCCATTTTAAATGCAGTTTTCTTTGAAGTTGTTTTTATGTAATCACATGATTTTAAGACTGATTGTATTATACTGAGAGTCAGTAACACAGTATAAAAAAATAATGTTGTTTTCCAGCAGCTAATTCTGAAGTGATGCTTAGCTGTCTCACGCAAATTTCACAGTTTGATTAAATTGTAGTGTATAACAAAACTTTACAAGTTGCTCTGTAGAGTAAAAACATCTGCTGACAGAGAAATATAGGGAGGCAAAGGAAAACGTTTGCTGAAATAACTGGAATGTCCTTTAAATGCCTCCAGCTGCAAAGAGTATGACTTCCTCAACCTCTAATAATGCAAAAAATCCCAAAACAACCACCAAAACAAAGCAAGAAAAAACCAGCTAAGAATAGACTAACTGTGCAAAACACTACTTGATTTCAGCTTTTAATTTCATTAAAGTGATAATTTAATGAAAGCTTGTGGTTTCTGGACAATCCTCGATAGTAACGTTGAAGGAGTATAACCTAGTGAATTAGCGTTCAAATTTTAACTATCCCTTGACAGGTTTTGGATTTGTTTGGTTGCAGAGGCAAGGCGTTTCCAAAGCAAATGATCAAGTAAAAGTATGCTAAATTAAGATTTAAAAAAGAGCTTTTGAATATCTGACATTGAAGAACAAGAAAAAAAATCTGTAAATGCTCTAAAAGCATCTTTCAGTTTTAAAGTTCATTATATTAAATTGCTATCATGTATATTTTGCTACTGTCTAGACTGTTTAGATTACTTCTCCCAGTGTAATTTTTTTTTTTAAACTTCCTGGCTGATATTGTTTAGGATACTGTGACAAGCAGCTGCTTGTGGCTTTCCAAAGAAAATGTTATGCAATGGTTTTACTCCAAGCATCAACATAACTTCAACTTCCCTGTATGTCATTAGTAAAGATACTGTTATGAAAAATTAAATTTTCTTTTGTTTTTTTCTTAAGGAAACTACCGAAATGCACGTGATGTTCTTTTCAGTATGTATTCAGAGTTAAAGACCCAGAAGATTAAAATTTCTTCTGAGATGGCTACGAACCTTATGATTCTGCACAGCTATATTTTAGTGAAGGTAAGGAACTGAGAAATTGAATTTATGTGTAAGTTGCACATAAAGTGTCTGATTTATTGAACCGTATGTATGGATGCGCCGTGTACATAAATTACAATGTCATATAGATTGTTATCACAGAATCCAAGTGCATGCTAACAGCAAGCTTCAAGAGGACAATCCATAGTTGTTTCTGCCTCTTTGAGTAGCATATTCTTTTTTTAAATACTGAATAATTGAAAATTACATATGGCTACCTGTTTCTCTTTTGCATTCATACTTAAAAATGCTATGCTACTTGTACAACTGTTTATTATTATTGTTGTTGTTGTATTTGAGGTTATTATCCATAAGTAGATCACTGCTTTTCTGTAAATGAAATTAAGCAGGGGCTAAATGATCTCTAGTAGTTAACCCATGGATGCCCATCAGGATATCCATTCCTACAGCCAGCTTCAGCCTCCCTCTCTACCAGCAGTGAGGCAAGAGCTGCAAATGGTGGGCTGAAGGCCAGAAAGACCTCTCTGGGGAAGAGCCACTGTGAGGTCTCTGGTCCCTTCTCTAGTCCAGCTCTGCTCAGTTTCATGAAGGAGCTGTTGGCTTGCAGCTCCCAGCAGGATGAATGAATGCCAAGAGCAGGCTGCAGGAATTACTCTCAATGGCTGCAGTAAACATGGCACGTTTGCTGTATTCCAGATTCACGTGAAACGTGGTGATCACATGAAGGGAGCACGGATGCTTATACGTGTAGCCAACAACATCAGCAAATTCCCATCACGTAAGTGCTGACAGGAGAGGAGCTGTGCTCTACAGGACAACTCATTAATCAGCACTGCATTACAGGGTTCATTCTCCTCCTGTGGTCCTGTGGGCAACAACAGAGTGTAACTACACAGTGTGCTCTGCATCCTCCTCCAGACAGCTCTTCCATACACAGCTTCCAGGATGGGATCCTCACCAGCAGTTTAATCTGTCCTCACGTTACTGCAGTACTGAGCAGCCTCAACCACACACAGTCTCAGGATTGTGTGTAATTAACCGATTGGTTCTGGGATTTTATCACAAAATTTTAATTGATCTTTTTTGAAAATTAGTTTTGGGTACATGGAAAATGTAGACTAGAAAGTAGGCTTTAAAGAGTGCAGACCAGATTTAGGAGACGTGGCTACAATCAGAACATTCCTGCTGCCATGGTGAGCTTCAGGAGTGTGAGGCAGTGAGAGGTGAAACCATGGTTTTCTTGTATATGGTTCCAGGAATGGCCCAAATTGTGCAACTGTGTACCATGGGAAAGAAGAAAAATAGTCCTTTTTCACCAGTACTTTTTTAGCTGTATTAGCTCAAAGGTTTTTAACATTAATATTGGTAAATAAATATTTGACATCATTGTTTCATTCTGTTACAGACATTGTGCCAATTTTGACTTCAGCTGTAATTGAGTGTCACCGAGCAGGATTGAAAAACTCAGCCTTCAGTTTTGCTGCTATGTTGATGAGACCTGAGTATCGGTGTAAAATAGATCCTAAATACAAAAAGAAAATTGAAACAGTGGTCAGGTGAGTGATGTTAATCAAATGCACACAATTTCAAGGCTTTATTTGCAATGCTCTTTTTGCTCATAAAGCCTATAGGCTGTTTTCATATTATTTCACTGTCTTTGATTTGAAAGGCTAAGAACCATTTCCCACCCTTCTCTGAGAATTAAAGACTTCTCTTGAATGTGATAAGCCTTAAATGCAATGTGCATGTAAAATGCTTCCTAACCAGCAGTAACTTTTCCATCTTGTCCATACACAAGGGCAGCCGTACAGGTTTAGTTGGTCTCTAGTTGAGAATCCACAGCCAAACTGTTGGCTACTACAGCAGCAGCATTGTGCTCTTCTATGATTTAGACTACTGACTAAATGGCTAAGATAAAAAAGAATGGGAAGGCAAATAAAATATATGAATTTTTGACATTTTCTTCCTTATCTGAAGTTTTGTTTTGGTAGATCCTAGCCAATATTTTCTGCCAGAGGAGGAAGCATAGGTAACTGTAAAACAGCAGGGCACGCATATGTAACACTTTTCTCATTTATTTTACTAGTCTCTAACCAAGGCACAGGGACTTGCTGAGCTCATATGGGTGGTTTAGGTATTTATTTATTAAGTCTCTAAGCTCCCCATGAGCTTATCCAATCTCTCTGCTTAAAGCCATATAAATTTTTAATGACATTTTGACTCCTACAACAAGAAGTTCCATTATGTCAAGACTGGTCTCTAGCTAGTTTAAGGTGATGCCTCATAGTTTTCCTCTTGGGAGAGATCTACCCTTTTCTGTGTCATTCATGGTTTTAAACACCTCTATATTTTATTTATTTCCCTTCTATCAGTTAAGTATTTTCAGGACCTGAAGAGTCTCAGCTTACATAGCTATTTTATGGATACTGGTTTTTATGGCATTTCGCTGAAACTCTTCTTACAGCCTTTTTGGAGGCAGTTAGAAACTGTATAATCCCACTAGAAAGCCAGTTTTTTGTCACTCCTGTTCTTTGTGGTCCTGCCACAGAAAAACTCCGAAACAAAGAAACCACAGCTTTATAGTCAATACATATAGACCCTGAGTTTTGAAATCTTTGAAAGTATTAGGATCTGTTACAGCTTTTAAAAGATGGTGTTGTTTCTAATTAAATGGAAAATGACCTATTTCTGAGTTGACATAATTGTGATGAAGCTTGGGTGATAGTTAAAAGGAAGGAGCTGATAGAATGTAAAATAGCAGCTGGAAGCTATGCAAGTAACTCAGAGGAAAGACACTTGCTAAATATCAAAGGCATTGTAAAACAGCTTTGTTAAGTTCAAACAGCTTGAGGGTTTTATTCACAGCTGTATCTGTGTTTTAGACGTCGAGACACAACTGAGACAGAAGAGCCAACAACAGCCTGTCCCTACTGTGCTTTCCAGCTCCCAGAGTGTGAACTTCTGTGTCCCAGCTGTAAAAACAACCTTCCATACTGCATTGCAACTGTGAGTGTCTGCTGTGCTTCCTGCAGTCTGACAGTAAAGGCAAAGCTGCTTTCCCTTCTAAAAATAAGTTCATTTGAACATCTTTAGTTTGCTAGTGGATCCAAGCTAGGTGTTTTTATGCATTTATGGGGTTTTCTAATCTGTTACCGAATTTCTTTTTGTCTTTGGCTGTCACAGAGTGTCCTCACTTGCCACCTACAAGTAGCAGGCATTTGAGGGTGCCAGTAAAATTAGGAAGGTATTTTGGGAGACTTCAGCTTCCCAAGAAGGCAGGTGGGCACCAGGAATCCCCAGCACACACATTTGGTGCAGTTGGTGCACTTGGGAGAACAGACAGGATTGTGCTGCTGGTGCCTTCCCAGCTCAGCCCTTTGCCCAGGTGCTGTAGTGCTCAGAGAACTAACGGAAGTCCCCCTTCCCTTTTCCATGTACAGGAGCTTGTGGAGGGCACAGCCCTCCTCCCCTAAGCTCCAGGCTGCCAAAACTTCAAATTAAAAAAAAAATTTAAAAACCAAACCAGTCAACTAAACACAAAAGCCCCAACAAAACTTCGAAAATCTGCTTTAGGGAAATTTAAGCACATCCAAAGTTAATGGTTCAGCCAGTGACCTCAGCACTTCTTACGTTACTGATCCTTACAGAAATGAGAAGTTCTAACATTTTTTGTTTCTTTAGAGTGTACTGAAAAGGTAGGGATGGCATACATTCCTGGTGGAAGTTACTGTACAGCTACTGTATAACTAACAATTTTTATTGGGTTCATGTGAATTGTCATACTAAAATTGCAGGAAAAAAAAAGACAACTTACTTGAACAGGGAACAAATGTTAGAGTTAACATTCTTTATTAAAACTAAAGAATTACGTCTTACAAAAAAAAAAATTTCCATTATGTGGGGGTCTTTTTGCTCTATTGGTTTAGCAGAGTAAGATGACAGGTATACTTTAGAAGTAATATCTTCAGGAAAACAAAGGATTTTAAATACAATTTTATGAGCCAAACACAATGTACATGTTAATATATGTTACACAGTATTTATTTAGGCTCCATCTTGGCCTTAGTTTGTTTATGTCACAGGTGTTTGTAATATCATTAAGACTGTGGCATTTTCAAATATCTAGTAAGAGTCAGTCTCTAAACAGTCTGCTGTTGCATATCCTGTTAGAGCATAAATCTCTCAGTATAGTTCAAGGTGCTGCTGTGTTTTTACAGTATTGAAAAGGTACATAAAAATTCTTTCCACCAAAAGTAAACTAGTTAAACTGTAGCAAAAAAGAGAAAATGTAGAATGAAGAGGCAAAGGCCAGGCAGGCTCACAAACTTAGTGTTGAATGTGACCTGCTAGGCTCAGGTGCCGTGGCTTTGGGGGCATTTTCGGTATGTCATATACAACACCAAAAATGCCAGCAGATTTAGGTACAGCTCTGGATACAGATCTATAGATAGCATTCTAGAATTGCCAAACTGAAAGAATTCTAAACACTGTAATTCAATTCATTTTTAGATTTCTATTTTTAAAAGAGGAATGCAAATGATAATGAAAACACTGCACCTCTTTGAGAGCTCCTTTTCTAGTTACAGAATTTACACAGTAATCGAACTACAGTAACACTACTATGGGGCTTTTAATGCAAGATCTTAGAACTCAGTTGCTGAGACTTTTTCACAGTAACAGGTCCAGAAGTAAATGCTCACTGTACTCAGGCAGCACTTGCCCCTTCATTACCTGCAGTTTTTGTGTGCAGGGTCGGCACATGGTACGCGATGACTGGACAGTTTGCCCACACTGTGACTTTCCTGCCCTCTACTCAGAATTCAAAAAGTAAGTTGGGATTTTTTTTTCCTATTGCACTATTCCAAAGTTTGTTCATATTTTAGCAGCAAATGGGTCATTTGGTACTAAAACCATGTAACAGGTGGGCTGGGTGGAAGAGGAATCCCTCTTACTTGGCAGTTGCACCTAAGACACTCACAAAACGTTGCTTCAAAGTTGACCAAAATGATATGGTATGATAAAGAATTGGGCCAGTGATGCAGGGCTCCAACAGGAACGGTAATGAAGATGGATGGTGAGCTTGTGTAAGGTCTCAGCTCTGTCCAGGAAGAAGGCCTGATATGGGGGCAGGGCAGGAACACAGGCACACCAACAATCCCCAAAACAAACAAAATGCACATAAAATTAGGTACAGACTAAGACAGCAATAATCTCTTGTCCCTGATAATCACATGTGGCAATGGGCTTGGATAGCTCTGTTTCAATGTCAGGAACTCTGAAGCTGCTAAAACATCCTTTGTTATATGTTTAAACACTGCAAACAACAGCAGCCTTCCTGGTGTGGTGTTAGTTCTCAAATGTTGAAAACAAACCAACCTTTGCTCCATGTAGACAGAAGCAGCCATTGCTCTGTCCTGCACTTGCTACATAGCACTGGTCAGAACTCTGCTCTAGGCTTTGTGCCTTGGGCCCAGCGTCCTTTGAAAAACGTTAGAATTAGATTTTGACCAGTTACCCTTCCTTTAAAACAGCATGTTACAGACTGAAAACTTGTGTCCCATGTGTTCTGAAAGGATTAACATTGTTGATCTTATGAAAATAATGGACTGCACAGAGTACCTCAAACTAGAAGATGGGGACCATTAAATTCAGGTATGTCCTACAGTACTTTTTACGTAACAGGGCTTATTCCAGAAGACACTGGGAGTTTTCCCCAGTAAGGCATCTTAATTTCCCCAGTAAGGAATCTTAACTTACAGCCTGGGTCAATGCCTCAGGTAACGTGAGACCCAGTTCCATCACCTGTTTGCCCTCAGGCATGCAAACACCAGTAGGTTTTGCTACTGCAACTAACCTGGTTGTTAAATTGGGCTTTAACTCAGTTTACCCCTATGACCACATTAACATCCACAGGATGTTCTGGTTTGGAACATGTTCCTGAGCACTAGGTGTGCTTGAGTAGCACAGAGAACAGTGTGAAGATCTCAGCATCATCCAGACTTCTACAGATCTAACAAGGGTTTAGATGTAGGGAGACAGAGCAAGAGGGGTACTAACTGGAAGGAGCAAATCTAAAATGCAGGTTACATGATCTTAACTTGCCTATTTAACAGAATCTATCCCAGGATAACACCAACAAGTACTGGCCTGAAATATTCATACTTCAAAGAGTGAGAGCATGGCTCTGTCTATACCAAACACTTAGATCCAGGACTTTGGTTTTTTTTTAAAAAACTGGTAACTGAAAATGAGTTAACAATGTTCCTCAGTAATGTTGACATTTCAAGGCAGAGTTACTAGTGAGAACAGCTTATGTGAGAAGGCAGCTGTGGGCCAGAGTAGTGCACCTAAGTTCTTTTGGGGAATTTTTAGTTGATTTTATTTTTCCTGATCTGCTATCACAGTGTTTCTCAGAATACAATTAACCACCTCTGCTTATTTTCAGAACTACTTGTGTTGGCTGACAAGCAGCAATGAAAGCTCTATTACTACATCACTCATCTTTTCCCCACAAAGGCCTAATAGCAACTACATCACTTCTGTTTTGTGATATCTGTAACTATTTAGCTTTTGATAAATTTTGTACTTTGGTTTATTGTAGTAATAAAACTGATTGATAATTCTTTCAAACAAAATCTGCATTTTATCTGCACCAAAGACAAACCATGGGGCCATCTTTTTTATGTGAGTGGCAGGAAGAAGAACCAGTTCCCTACTGTTCTCTTTTTCAGTATCAGTTCTGGACTGTTACAACTATTTTCAATTAAACATTTCTTACTTTTTAAATATTCCTTTCTGGTTCTGATTAAAGATATAACTTGTACAAGTACAGGCTACTCAAGTTTTGGAACTAAATCCCTCACTGCTTTTCTGTGTCTCTAACTGAACAAAAGGGAAGTTACAGGAAAAGAGAAATGCCACATCATGTACATGAAGGAAAGACAAAACTGTGGAATAAAGGAAGGAGACAGGACAGAACACTCCATGAACTTAAGCAAAGCTTTAAAAGAGTTCTGTGAAACAGTTTATTGTAATTTTATATACTGCTTAATTTCTATAATGTACAAATAGGCCATTTATGTATGGGGTTTTTGCATCGTGTACTATTTACAAGACTTCACCACATAATGTCAAGGGATTTATATTAAAAAAAAAAAGTAGTGAAGTCCTAGGAAGACTCAGCAGAGATACCAGGTAACTAAGCATGACATTTTCAGCATGTTCATGCACCTGGTGGCTGTTGCACAAAGACAGTTATAGCTTGTAACATGTACCATGTCAAGAGTAAGCACAGCAGGGCATCGTGTAAGAGCACAAGAGCTACAGCACCTCTATAAGAGGAGCGTTTTCAACGCACTGGTTCTGCTTTCCCAGCTGCAGCACTGGATCTGTTTCATGTTCTTGCCGGAAGTTAGATAAGCAAAGCTGTGTCCAAAGCAAGATTTTACTCTAAATGTCTTGTTTTCTCTTTTCTTTTCCCTTCTTTTTTTGTTGTTTCTTCATTTTTCTCTCTTTTTGTCAGCTTGGAAGACTTCACCTTTTTTTGCTACAAACAGAAATATACAGACAGTTTAGAATCCAACTGCAACCTGACAAAAGTTTCAGTCTAACTGTAGTCAGTGTTAAGGAAAAAGCCACCTCTTTCCCTCCCCTTTCAGGTGTGAAGTTTCTAAATGCCATGGAGAGTACAGGCTACAATATTCAGTCTTAAGGGCTGACCACAGTTCCCCATTTGGTGATAGCTACACAAAGGTATTACTAGAATTGTCACCTGTGGTAACCACAGGCACAGGCCTGTGGCTGCTCCTTGCCACTGGCACCATCTTCACCAACACTTAAAATATTACTAAGTTTTGGAATTGAATGCAGAACTCATAGATTTAGAGTGATGTCTCACTTTGGTCCAACATAAGACAATGGCTGGAAGTAACTTAGACTTTTCCACTCTACCACCAGTTAAAAATTTAGAAGCTGAGAGATTATATATTTAATATCTACTATGGTTTTTTCTTAATTCATTCAGATGATGTTAAAAGTCATAGAAAGGTAACTAAAAACAAAAAAAGCCCCAGCACTTCAGTGGGGTAGTTTAATACTGAGGAAATTAAATCACCTTAATCATTGCATCACTGTCAACAGTATCTTGCTCATCCTCATCAGACTGCACCTCTTCCACATTCAAGTCTTCACTGAGACCTAAGGTCACTGCAGATCCCGACTGCCTTTTAGATGCCTTGATAGAACTAAGTGAATATGGAGTCAGATGTGCCTCTTTGTTGTAGGCACGTGTCAAAGCTGCTTTGACCTGTCAGGGTGGAAGGAAGGAAACTGAGCATCAGTTTAGGAGTTTAGATTGTTAGCTAACCATCTTACCTGGAGATTCCATATCGACTTTCCTTTGGAAAGATGGACCAAGGATACATAGAAGGGGACACTCTCAAAAGGACACAAAAAGCATTTAAGAGCTGTATGGTGAAGGCTCATTTTAAATGAGTCCCACATAATCCTCAAATAAAATGTGCATCTTCAGATGCTTCTTGCTTAGGCCTGCAATAATTTCAGCACTGTTGTTCTGCTACCACCTAAGTCACAAGTCTGCTACAATCCAAGTCACACCAGAGCCCCCTTCAGCAGCACTGTACACCTGCCAGACTAAGCAGCATATTCAGACTAGGGGTAAACACCTGATAGTAGTGTAGGTTTAGTTACCAGCAGATTGTTCTCTTTCCCTGAGCACCTGACCTGGATGAGGGAGATCATGGTTCAGATCATATCTGCCTGGTTTGTAACAGCAACTTGAGCTTAAGATCACCTTGTACCAGGTGAGGGTCCCAACCACTGGAGTGGAGTAACTGGACACTGGAGGAGCAGCACACGAAGCACCCCAGGTGTGGCAGTTCTGTCTAACAGGACTGTGAAAGGTGCAACCTGCGAGGCAGCGTCTGAATGCAGTGTCTGCTCTGTAACACAGGCAGCTGTGTGTCCCTCCTCCTTGGCAGGATGGTAAGAAAGGCAGGGCTGTGCCTGAAGGACATACAGCCAGAGCTTGCTTGTAGAAAGGTACCAGCTTTCCCCGTCCTTCCTGTGTTCCACTTCTATATCCAAGATACAACTGACTCCCAGTAATCCTTTACACCAGGAACAAAAAGTGTAAGACTCCTGAGTGAAGCACAGCCTGATTATCTTTTAGGACTTACCTCGAACTTTTACTGGTATGTTTGACAGCTGATTCACAAAGCCTACTATCAATTACAGTTAAGGTGGTGCACCAACTTCAGCCTTTCCAAAGCACATCCATACTGTAAAAATTATTCTAGGATTTCTTTTTTAAGATATGGAAGAAAACAAAAAAATTCACTGGTGAATTTTACCTTGGGATCCAGCTTTGAAAAAGGACTGGGTTTGCCTCCCCATGTGCTTATTTCCATGATATTTTCAACATCTTCTTTCATCAAGCAGTAAGAGTCCATAAATGTTATAGCTTGTTGTACACCATCTGCTCCAAAGTCTTTCAAGGGCTGGACAAGTGCATCCCGCAAATACGACAAATATTCCATATTTACTGTCCTCTTGCATGTCTGAGTTCTTTGTCAAATTGAAAATAAAGTATTGAGTAAGTGAATCTGTCCAACCACCACCACTGACTTCTAAAGACAAGAACAAATAGGCAAGAAGGCCCTCAGCAAATCAACAATCAGCAGCCTTGAGACCAAACTGCAAGCTGTACTGTGCCATTCCTTTTGCCATACCTGCACTAGGGATAACCAATGCAAGGTATTTGAACACCAAACAGTCTGGGGAAACACATCCCTAACTGAGAAACAACTTCAGGGGAAAAACGAAAAAGGCAAGGTACTAAAAGCATTTCCAGTTTGACTGTTGTTCAAATTAAGCACTGAGAAAAGTGTCACCAACAACACAGGAGCACGTTCACAGAACACTTCAATGTGTCACTTGTTTTTGCACCAAGCACAACAAGGAATTGATGGTAGGTAATGAACTGCACGAGAAAGAACTGTATCAGAGGAATGTCAGTACTACCTGAGACTCATGTGCATTGCCAGTTCTTGAATGATACGATCATGTTTGCCTGTGGATGAAAATTTCCCCAGCCAGCTGGGAAAGACAGGAAACTGGGACATGTAACCTCTCATCAGCTCCCCTGGGAGAACGCTTGCATAAATAGCCTGAAAAAGTAACACACATGCCAAACTCAAATTGCACTGAAGTCTCATGGACCCCATGACACACTGCCTTGCAGTGCACTGTCTCCAGGGAAGAGGGGCAGTCAACACAGGGCCACAGTAGAAACAGCTTATTTTAAGAGAACTCTCTCAATTTCTTGTTTCTGTTCAATCCCTCTTGGGTTACAGCTTCACCTCTTGTACCACCCTGTTTGTTACCATGTTCTAAAATACCTGTGAAATTATCTGGGTTTCAAAACCCAGAAAAAAAGCCCCAGACATTGCCTTTTCTCATGTCCAGTTTAGAGTGCAGTCAGACAAATAGCTGACTTCACACAAACAATTGCTGTGATCTCCAACACACAGACACGGTGAAGGAGACATTTCCAAAGAACACTGCAAATCTACATGAAGTCAGCTAGCTGTGTTCCTAAGCAATTCAGCTCTTTGGACCTGTACCGAGCAGGGGGGTGACCTAGATGACTTCCAGAGGTGCGTTCACCTACAATGCATTCTCTGATGCCAGTCATAATCCTTTAAGCACAAGTCTTGTCAATGTTTCAGTGAGCATTAAAAGCAGCACAGTGACCAAGCTTCAGTCTTCTGTGTTTTGGGAGAAATCCTGCTCTGGTGAGAGGAAGGACAGAGCAGGCTTGTAACTGCACAAGTGATAGACACCGTGTGCTTCTATGCTTCGTGACAGTCCAACTTTTCAAAGTTTCAGAAGACTTCATTTCATGTTGCAACATGGGCTCAACAACATGGATATGGGAAACTCTTCTGATTACCAGAGGAACAGAGAATACTACATGAAGTATGAACTATACAGATCATATAATTATACTGAAAAACCAATTTTCACAGAACCATCTTTAACACTGGACACTCCTTAAAGCACATAAAATAAGCATTAAGTGCTCACCTGTGTTGGAAGAAGATTCCAGTTCTGCTTGCTACGAATCTGCTTGTCCACTATATCACCATCACATATACTATCAGCAGCTCTACTCAAGAGCACCAAGTGCTTTTTTAAATTACCTCTGGAAAAAAAATGAAGTTGACTGTATTGCAAAGCAGAAACGTGCAGATAGGTTTTAGTCTGCTTTGACTCCCTGACACAAAAGCCTATGTCAATTTAGGGTTTGGAGTAACTCACCCAGCAGCAGCCGGTTTCACATGCACGTAGTTCTCTTGGACAAAGAGAGGAGCTAGTGAATAATCATGGAAGAAAAGATCTGATTTGTCTATAAGAGACATACGCGCAGCCTCCTCTCCAGTAGCAAAAACCTTCCGGACAACATCGAAAGGGCCCTAAATAAATGGTATTTCAAGAAGTCAGCAGCTAGAAGGTCAACACAAAAAGACAGCACAGCATCAACAAAATTAGTATCCAGGAGCATCTTGACTCATCGGTACAAGCTCCATGTTCAGCATTTCCACCCTAGAACTTCACCAGTTTTAAGAACTGTGTTTTACTTTTGATATTAAGAGAATTATCTCCTAAACAGAGGACAAAGGATGAGAAGTATGAGCTTCATAATTGCATCTTACTAAGACACCAGTACATCAAAATATATACCCAGTCCCTGATATACTACTCTTCAACTATTTGTGGCAAATGTGATAGCTCTTGGCATCTAGGCTTTAGTTCAGTGCTTCAGTTCAAAAGATGCTTATAAAAGCCTAGCGATCATATCAGAATATGACAGTAAAAGCCAAACCAGTATTTTACACTTACCAATTTGATGTCCTTTTTGGCTCTGCTGGCATCTGTTTTAGCCTCATCATATGTCAATGATTTATCTTTTGCACACCACATATTAAGATTATGTAAAACCTGAAGAAAAAAAAATTACAATACTGTTCAAATACTTTGAAGTCAATGTACATAATCTGCTATCCAAACGGTCACTGATGCTGAATGTGTACTGACCTGTCTGATGTCCTGATTTGCTGCCAGGATTATCTCTTGCATAGCAGGTGGGGGAATTTTTAAACCTTCTTTAAATGCAATAGACATCATGGCACCCTGTAATAACAATTGAGAAACTGTCACTAGAGAATTCCTACAAATTGTTCCCCCAGCAGAACATACTGACACATCTATAAAAGAGCAGTACATATTTTTCTAAATTTTTAAAGCACATATAGCTCAAATTTTCTCTCATAAACCATCATTTACCACTGGTGCAAAAAAGAGCATGTTCATTTATAAAAACCAATTTTGGATGTATTTTTAAGACAGGCATCTAAAATCCAAAAGGCTTTGGGAAGAACTCGGACAATTCATTCTGAAAAGCAGTTACTCACTGAGATGATCCATTAAGTGGTGTATCCAATTTTGAATAAACTCTGCCACAAAAAAACTGAAGTTACTGATGGCAATTGAGTGCAGTCCATAAAGCCACAGCCTGCTTACCTTGATCTGTTCTAGACGAGGTCTCTGAAAACGAAGATCCAAGCAGTAGTGGACCAAGGAGCGGATTTTAGGATGGTTGCGATCGTTGCACATACAAATGATGGGTACCTTCGTGTGTCGGATCAAAGCAATCAGCTCCTGTAATTTAAACATGTTACATCAGATAATCTGGATAATAAGAATTATCAGAATGTCATACCAAGCAGCATTAGTCCCTGCCTTAAGTCAGATCTTTGACAGGTTCCAGGTCCATAACACTCCTCCTGCTGTAATCACATTTCTACACAGTGCAAACCTAGCCCCCTTGCCTACTGTTTTCACTTTCCGTTCTATTCAGCTGCAAGAGATCTGCTGCCTACCCACTTCCACTGTCTGCTTCCAGCAACCATGTTTGGAACTTTCTTCAAGAAGCAATGAAGACCAATAGCCCAGAGTAGAGCTGTCCACCTGCAGAACTAGACTAATTTCTCCACAGGCCAGTTTGACCTGGCTTATGCCCAGAAGGAGCACACAGCTTTCTGGTGGCACCCTGCCACAAAGAATGAAGAAGCAGAAAGTAAAAAGATCAGCTCATCCCTGCTCCAAGAGCTCAACCCTGAGGCTTCATCATTTTCAGGCTTGCCAGAACAAACTTTGCCAGCTCTAGCGAAGGTGAAATTCAGTTCAGTTTCGTATTCCTGCAATGAAAATACCTGCACCTGAGCCAAACATCTGTATGGCCTTCACTGTCAAAGTACTGCATGTGACCATAGGAAATCCTCAGGAGCTAAAACTGGAGCTACTAAAGAGAACAAAGGATGCTGCTGCCTATGCCACACATCAGTTACTCAGTGTTACCGCCTATGAAAAAGAGCAACAGTCCCAGCCAGATTAATGAACCTCGCACTGCAGGTAGCTCTTACCTTAGAGACACCTTAGGATAAATGTACCTGTTCTGAAGTGCACACACCCAAGTTCATCACTCCAGGCTTCTACACAAGCATTCTTTGCCCCCCCCCCTCTGCCAGTGCACAATTCTGACACAAAGACAGGCTTCTAAAACACATCAGACTGTACTCTGCAGAGAGATTGTTTATGGACCATGGGTTGAGGACAGTAGAGTGGCTTGACTATTTTGTGCTATACATGGCATGTGCTCTTGGCAATGGCATTAGCTAGGAACTACAGTGGCTTCACCTGAATCCCTCCTCTGTCTTCATTGCCTGCCATACCATCCACTTCATCCATGATCAATACATGTTTCCCGCTAACTGATGAGGATGCACCTGAAAATGAATATGGATAAGAAAATGAGATGGGAATAAAGGAGTCTTGCTCAGAGTTTTACCCAATGCTAAGTAAGGTAACCCCATCCTAGGCAACTAAGGTGGCGGCTCTGCCACTTGATCACATGAGTCTATGTTCACAGACCAGACTATAACCTCATGTCATCTTCTTAGAAACAAGACCCATGGAACAGAGGAGCAACTGCAGAGTTCTTGAGTAGCTTGTGCAGATTAACAACTCATTCTACGAATAGCAGGATTTAATTCTAAATTGAAGAAGAAATATTACAGCTTATTACATGAACCCATCCCTATTAGAGCCGAGTCCCTCCACCTGCCAAGCAAGGTAAATTCCTAACACTGTTGTGTAATAAGGAAGCTCTGTCTTTCCTGTAACCAGACTCTTAATACAACAAAAATCTCCTTCAAACAACAGACGCACCAGAACAGAAGTCTTTGATGCTGGTGTTGTTAAGTGATTCAGCAACTACTTCCTTTAGACTGTTCTTGCTGCGAGTGTCACTGGCATTCAGCTCCACGTAGCTATACCCCAGTTCCTGGTCCAAACACAAACCACACAAAAAATGAGAACACAGATCAGTGAAATATCATACAGATTTGATTCCTTTCTCCCCTTATACTCCTTTTCTCTGGCACTTCAATAATATTTATAACCATGCATGGAACAGATAGGCCCAAAAGAGATTATTTTTATTTTGGGGTTTTTTTGTTCGTTTGTTTGTTTTTGTGGTGGGGTTTTTTGGTTGGTTGTTGGGGGTTTTTTTGTTCGGTTGGTTTTAGTTTTGTTTTAATTGAGGGGGATGGGGAAGCATTGAAGTCAGTGGCACATACTAAATTTTGGAAGACTAACAGAACTGCCAGCTGTTCTATCCTTCAGGGATAGAAACAGAGCTAGGAGCCAAGTCTGGCTAAGCTCCATGCTCTGTATTTCCAGCTGCATAACAAAAAAACATACCACATGGCTCCCCCAGCAGCACTAACACTTCAGTCAGTCCCTGACACAACTTAACCCAGCTGTTCCTTTATCAGCAAACTCTCCTGCCAGAGGCAGCCAGAACACAGAGAAATGCTCTGCAGAGTCCTGAGGCAGCTGAGAGCATGCCAGGCTGGAAACCAGAAAAGACCATGCTTTGAGAAAAAAAATGAGCACGAGACAGCATATTCACCTTAAGTTCTAGGTGTGGCATCAACTTGTTGCCACAAAGCTCTAAGGCATGTGGGAGGGAGGACAAGGTGGGGGGGGAAGAGGATAAAGAGTTACTCAATACAACCAATTTATAAATTCAGATTTTGAAATGGACACACAGCCCTGTCAATTTCTCTCGCCCTAAAGCAGCATTTCAATTTAGAAGAAATCTGGGAAAGATATCTCTGTTAGATATATAAAAACCATGACCTTAGGCTTTCAAAAAGCTTGCCAGAATTTGACTCCCACTAAATTTAGTGCAAATATCCTCCGACGTGCTGAACTAGCTCACAGTTTTGGAAAACCATTTCCAATTGTTCAACATACTGTGATACGCTTCCTCTCAATGTAACAAAGAAATGCAGACAGCCATTGGTGTACCTTCTCACCTCAGACCTGATAAAGGTATCTAAACAGCCACATACTTTCACCTGTAACCCTGTTCTGAGCAGGTGCAACTTGGCTGAGAGCAGACCCTGGTCATTCAGAGCACACCCAACTGCACACTGTATCTGTATCCAGGTACAGAATTAATACGTAACACAGAAGTGCTGGGAACAACCACTACTATGAACTCACCTTACAAACCAAAGCAGCTGTAGTAGTTTTACCAACTCCAGGTGGACCAGAAAGTAAAGCTGCTTTAAAACTTGTCCCATCATCTTTGCTTCCAGTTTTATTGGGTTTTGCTATTAAAAAAAAGGTTTCAGGTTTTACCTAGGTATGTAATTATAAAACAAACTGCATGCCCTTAGAGGTATCAAGCATCATTGGAATTTTTCCTCATTTAAGGCCTGATAAGAACATCCGAAGATGCATACACAGCTGCATCCTAACCACTTGCGGAAAAGCAGCTTAAAACAGCTCACGGTTTATGACTTGCAGTAATTTTGAACTGAAAAATACTAAAAAGTGCTATGAATGTAACACAACTATTTCAGCACTTTCCTCACTACCATATCATACACATAAAAAACCAAAACCACCACCAAACCCACACACCACCATAAACAAATTAAACCAAACCCCAAACACACCACACACAAAAACCCCACTACCCCCTACGGCTGAACCAAAACCCTATTTTAAACCTGTCTGTCTATAGGATGACAAACTGTCTACTTGACACATGCACTTGCCAGAGCCAGGACCTTGACAATTCACCCCCATGCATGACAGCAGCCCTTTAGACCTGCTGTTATCCTGTATCTTCACCACTGGCAGTGCCTAATCTACATCTTCTTGCAGAGATAAAAATCAATAGGCTCAACACAAGGCCATTTTTAGATACATCACAGCTAGGAGATTCTGGGGTTTTTTGTAAAAATGAAACCTAAGACTTGGGGGAAAAAAATCTTCTGAGACACATTTTTCTGCTGTTTTTTGAGGTGGGGAGGTGGGTAGTACATGAACACCAAAACCACTCAGGCTCAACTGCTGCTAGAAATGCATCTGACTGCAGCCTTATTCCTGATTTCTAGAGTTGCTCTGCTACCACCAAGGCCCTCACTGATCCAGGGAGGCAAGCAGCATGACGAGCATATAAGAATACAGAGAAAAGTTAACCAGGCCAGTCACCTTGTCCATCTTCCAAGGTATTCTTGTGCCAATTTCTGAGCCATCGGAGCAGTTTATTGGCACAGCTTTGCTCACCCTGCTGTCCAATAATTGCCTTAAGAGATACAGGCTTGTATTTATCTACCCATAACAATTTCTCTGTACCATCTTCATTAACCTCAGAAACCAAGTTCCCCTTAGGTTTTGGGGCTTCTTTCTCCTCTACTGTCTGATGTTTAAAGTCCGTAAGCTTTCGAACAGCAGTGGTTTCTCTCTTGACAGATCTGGCGGTATCTCCTTTTTCAGGAGTAGACTTGTACTTATTATTAGCTTCCCTTTTGTAGGGGCTAAAATTCCTTTTTCCAGCTTCAGCTTTCTGAGGTGTCTTTTTAGGTCTTGACTCCACTTTCTTTGCCTTAGGAAAATAAAAGTAAAAAAATTTAAAATAAATTAAAGAAAAAAACATGCAGTAAATAAACAGTATATTTATTTACACAATTACAGGAGTGCTTAGAAAGTGACAAAGCTTATGTATTGATTAAAAAAGCTTCAAGAGCAGATATAGAAATACTCTCTGAGAAATAAAGCACTGCTAAACGTGTCACCGGGGTCCGCAGCACAACCCACAAAAAAGAGGCAGGAAGTGTTCTGGTCATTCCAAAAGCAGTCCCCTTACTCACAAAGCCTGAAGCATCATAAAATGCTGAACTGACTGCCAGGTTGGAACAAGTGGGTCAGACACCCATGAAGCTCTTGCAAAACAACATTTGCAGAAGTTATTCAACTCCAAACAATTTAAAGGGAGTGAAAGCAATCAGCTAATAAGCTTAGAGTTGCTTTTCCCTAGGACACTAATGGTTTCTTTGCATAAATCAGTCATGTCTGTACTGAATGCACCACATGTTAGTGCTAATAGAGATTTTAGTAACATTCTATCAGCTACTACAACCTAAATTTAAATGTGCACAAAAAACTTGTTACCTCTCTTTTGGTATTGCCTGAAAAAATTACCTTTACTATTTTTAGTTCAAGTACCACAAAAAGACAAGATCTGTTATGTATACGCATAGTTTACATATCCCTGGGCCTGTCTGGGTACCACATGGTAGCAGTCACAATTACCTATTCCAAAGAACTAACAAATACTCATTGTTTAAACCTGATACCATCTAGGGAGATGCAATTACCTGCTCTGTCAGGTACCTAAAATGCAGAATAATGTCAGAGTGGGAAAATAACCTATAGCTCCCAAGTAGAGTCATTTGTCTCAAACACAAACAAAAAATTTTCACTTTTAACCTGAAGGTCAAACTGGTGATTGTGTTGTTACTGTTACTGGAACAGAAGACAAACTTCTTTCAACTAAAAACAAACCAAAGCAAAAAAAGCCCCTAATCCCCTAAGTTTATTATAAACATACCTCTGTTTCAGCTGCCAGTTCATATTTGGACTTTTTGCCTGGCATAGTTCGAATAAGATCAAACAGACCATCCTCATCAATAACTTTTGTACCTAAAGTTGATGCCTGGAGCAAAAGAAAGAATTAAATGTAAAAAATCAAGTTACATTAGGATTTACATAATTCATTTCAAAGTGTTTTCCAGTAAAAACTATGAATAGGAACACAACAAGAACAACAAGAGTTTATATTTTTTATATATATGCGCATGTGTATGTATGCACAGAAGTAAAAACAAAACAAAGCCGTAAACCACTCAGCAACTTTTCATTTTAAAAAATGCACTTTATTGTTAGTACTACTTCCTGTTGGCAAGGATACTGGAAATTCCCATTTGAGACAAGAACAATTCAGTTTCACTTTGCCTTCGGCCAGGCGTTCACGGGAGGTGCTCACCTTCTCACATTTGGACTGGCCGCAGTCTCGCCCCATCACCAGGTAATTTGTCTTCTTGCTGACATTGCCAGTTACTTTTCCTCCGTAACGTTCAATCAGAGACTTGGCCTCATCTCTTTCAATGCACTCCAGAACACCCGTGATTACAAATGTCAAGCCTTCCAAGCAGTTTTCAGCTCCCTAAGAACCAGAGAATCACAGAAAATGCCATTACTGATGCAATTCTACCAAATAGCTCTTAACCATCAGCTTTTATAACCCTCTACCACGTCAAGTACCCTATGAAATTTTAAAAATAAGACTATCATTCTTAACTAGGTAATAGTTCTAAAAGTTCAAAAGCCATTAATGGGAATAGCTACCAACAAAACTTCACACATTGTTTACTTGACTGATCATACTTGTAGCACTCTGTGCTTCAAGCATAGCATGTCAGTCAAATGAGTGACAGCAATCTTCAACTTGAGGACCAGTAACTATTTTTGATCATCCGACTTCCTAAACCAAGTTCCAAATATAAATTCTTTAGTACAGTTCCTTATGTTTAGTCACTGTTTTGCATTACAATTCAGGTTTTTCCAATACATGCTTCCTACTGGAAAAAAAATAGCAGTCTTGAAACAGTTTAGTTGATACTTGTTAGACCACTTACAGCAGTAAGTCTACCAAACACTCCACTTTATGTATAGAATCCTGCTGTAGCCAAACTTACCTGAGGTATCTCTTTGGAACCCAGTGCTTTTGGACCCTCACGATTAAGGAAGCTTCGGTAAGCTTGGTAATTGTTTCGCTTCTTTTCAGAGTCCTCAGGACTTATAGACTGGGTCAGAAGAGGGGGAAAAAATTAATATACGTATTAGACATATAAAAACAGCAAAATAAAACCAAGCATCACAGTTTAAGACATTTTTATGCACCAAAGGAAAAGCAAGGTCTAATGCTTGGTTTTAATCTATTAACATGCAATACTGAAGCTTGCTTTGCTTTTGGTGTTTGTGTTTTGAGGTGTTTTTTCTTGTTCCTTTTAAAAATATTTCAAAAACCTGAGAGTTTAAAAAATATGTACCCATTTTTTATTGTCAAGTTTCTGTAGATTCGTCTGTTGCACATGTCCATGCTCACTTAACTCATCAAGTGTCACTTTAAATGACAACATCCTATTTAATTTGTGATCTACACTCACATAAAAGTAGAAATACTATGAAATAGACTTAAAGAGACACTTAAGCTTCTTAATCAATAAACAACTGTTAAAAACTCACTTCCAAAGGAGGTGCAGGCTCTCCCTTCTAATTACAACTGTTATTTAATTGTCAAAATGGGGTACTTTATACTGTATGATTAAAAAGCACATTTTAATGTTGCCAATAACTGACTGTGTTCGACAAATACAGTTACTGAATCAGATAAAAATGCTAAATTATATTCCTACACAACATATCAATAGTAAGAAAAAATAGGAGACTAGGGAGAGAAATACAAATCCCTAAACAATGCCACCTACCCATTCTAACCACAGAACAGAACCTCAAGGTCACCACACTAACATCAGTAAGTTTTCACTCACTAAGTGTCAGAATTCCTGCACTCTGTGTTTTCCAGCAAAGTTAAACATGAAAAAGTACAGAACTGATTTTGCAGTGTACCTGCACACCTTAATGAGCATTACAAAATCTCAGGTCCTTCATGCGTTTAATTTACACTTTTCCAGCTAATTTTTTCCCCATAGTTTTACAACTGCTGTAAGGAAGGAACTTACAGCCTTACCAGAATTCAAATCCTTAAAAGCTGCCCAGGAGATTGAAAGTACCAAGTTACAACAGTGACACCCATAATAAATGAAAACTATTTTCCTGCAAACTCCACCAAGACATCTAAATTAATTTTGACAGCTCCTACCTGTGTCTTCTTGGGAGAAACTTTCTCCTTCTTTGGTGTTGTCTTCTCTTCTTTCCCCAAAGCTGCTTTTTCTCTTGATAGTGAATTTTGAACACCTCTTTCTTTTTCAGCAATCTCTTTCTCTTTCAACTGTTCAGATTTATTTTGAGGCTTTGCAGAATAATTCTTGGCTGCACCAGCTGAGTCTGTTGCCTTCACTTGAAAGGAGGCAGAGGGGAAAAGAGCTCATATATAAGAATGTATCTCATTAATATAATATAAGTTAGTGCAATGCTTTTCAGTTTCTGTGTCCTACCTCTTTCTGACTGCTTATATCCTGCTGTCCTATTAGGGCTGCTATTGATGCTCAGCACTGTTTGCTCTCCTTCTGTATCTTTCCGAGCCTAAATAAACACACAATGCCAAAGTCAGGGATGTGTGTCCCAAGCTACCACTGGAACACAGCAACACATTTCACTTAATTGTGACTAGAACTTAAAACATCATTCCAACAGAGGCATCCAGCACACACTGATTAGGCAGGACACCCTTTACTGAGACAGGAAAAGCAAGGAGGGAGGTATAAAAGTGAGTATGCTATTTTCATGAAAACATTTTCTTGCTGTTTTTAATGCATTTGTATGGAAGTCTCAAAACAAAGGTGTCTAAATAAGAACATTCCCAGCAATGCAACTCCTAAAAGCTTAAGTTTAAAAAGAATTCAACCTTTTTCTTCTGCGGTGTTTCATCCAACATGGCCAGAGTTCTAGCAAATTCTTCATCTTCATGCAGCTGTCTCTCCAGCTGAAATTAAAAAACCCAAGATTTTTAGGCTCATGCCAAACAAGTTCTAACTCTAGTATACTTATTAAAAACTCTAAGCAAGCACGTAGCCAGAAAAAGGTGTCCTACCAGAGGCAAACAAATTTCTGGAAATGGCACTGAAGAATTACTTGTTTCCCCCAGAAGGCAAGACTAGTTAAATCTAGTGAGAAAAATGGGTTTGTTGCACTAGAAACATTACTGTGCCTGTATAAGCTGTTTTCAAAGGAGTTTTTTGTCATATTTTTTATTGTGGTGTACCCTTTTGTTTTAAATAATCAAACTTCAAAGGCAGCACTTCATAACAAACAGCCTGCAAGAAGATATAACCTGTTGGCTTTATCAAAGGCAGTCCCAAAAGACAAGTAGTAAGAATGCCTGTTAAAAATTATGATGTGGTCCAGAATGAATGTTTTATTCTCATTTACTACTAGCAACATATATTAAAAAAGAAAAAAAATCTCTCAGTTTTGGAGAATTTAACTACTGATCTTAGCCCTACTCTTAGTGTCAGTTCTATATACTTTAGGGAAGCAAATATACTTGAACTTTGTATTATTTATACTCATACAACTGATTTTCTTTGACAGAAGAACCAGTAAGAACAAACAGTGCACATTACATCTGGGAAAGTTATTTATTAGTTGTAAAAAAACCCCACCAAAATCAGTTTGGTTTCATTTTTATTTCACCTAACAACATAAACATGACATCTCCAGTGGTAAGTGATCCTTTGGTTACCTTTCCTGTCCAATATGGTGCCCTGGGGAAAACCTTTGCTATTCCTGAATAGTGTATATTATTGCCAATAAATATTGACCATTGTTTCAACAAGAGAACAACAAAAATACTTTCACAATTGAAATCTGACATGCCATGCTCTAAGATCCCAATAGATGACTTTAAAACCAGTATGCCAAAGGCACTGTTTGTATGTGCCCGTAACAGTGAAATGCATCTACCTTCCCATGTACAGTGAGAAAGGAAAAGGGCAGTGACCACCAAATGCAAACCAGACTGAGGCAGAGATACACCTGATATAAAGTACTTTGATGTACAGAAACTCCGACTGTTTTAGGCAAGATTAGTTCAAATGAAAGACATCATCTTATTTTTCCTGACAGGTTGTTTACCTTTCTAATAGGTTGAAGTGGGATTCATTTACTTTCATCCTTACCTTCAGAGGTGTAGATTTGTCTGCACAATCTACTTATTTCAAATAATACGCAATATTACAAATATATGTGGGAAATCAAATTTTCCCAAAAGCAAGTAAATATGTGTAAGTGTACCTTTCCCTCATATTAGTACTGATTCAAAAGAAAAGCTTAAGACATGTGAGGGTCATTCACATTTTTCTCAACTAGAAGAAAATTTGGAAGACAAGTAAAACACATCATGGATGGCAATGATTTTTAATTTTTCACTCCAGAGAATGAAAAAAAACAAAACACCATCAAAACACTACCAAAACATGAGGAAGCAGAAAGTGAATTCTGTGTGAAAGGCAGGATTATTATAGGCATATCAGCTGCACAGACAGAAAAAGTCTGAATAGAGAGAAAATAGATTAGAGTGATACATTCTATTTACATAACTAAAATAATGCCTATAAAAATAACTGTGTAACCATACTTGCACGTATTGATGAATTTTATTACACTTCTATCTTGGGGTGACGTTATGATGCGTATCCCCTATCACCTGCTCTATGCCCAGACATGAATCCTGTGCCTTTCTGTAGCTTTAAGGCAGACCTTTAAGGGGAGGGGGGGAAGCCGGTGGAATTCCTTTGGCACTGTGTTCAAAAACAGAGAGAAGATCGCTGGCTTCTCCTGCCCTGGCTGCTGCGCTTCTGCAGCACGAAGGAGAATTATGTTCCTTTTGCTTTCTAGCTAGCTTCTTTGTTCGTTAGCTAAAGCAAGGAGTTTTTCCTGGGACTTTGGCGGCTTCTTCTTCTCTTCTCTGGACCGTTCAGAAGACCGGAATATCACGACCTCGCTGGGAGGCCTTTCCACCGAGGCCCGGAGGGGCCCACGCCAAACCCCAGCTCCGGAGAGGAGAAAGCCACACCCACAAAGTACTCTGAAATCTACCCAGGTTCTCTCCACAGCAAGAGGTTTTATTATTTAGCATTATTCTTTTCCCGTGCCTGCATGCACTGTGCTTGTTAAATAAATAACTTTTTTTTTCCTTTTTCACTTTCCTCCGAGGAGTTTTCTTTCCGAACCTGGTGGGGGAGGGACAGCTGAAAACCTGCCTTCTTTGGAGGGGGCGTTCCTCCCACAGCATTTCCCTTAATTTGTCTCAAACTGGGACAACTTACTTATAGCATACCTGGAAAGTCCATCTCAATTTCTTAAGGAAAAACAATCTTAAGTTAAACAAACTGCTCTTGATATAGACCATTAAATTTGTAGAGCTTTTACCTCTGAATCTTCTTCAAGCTGCAGTTGCCTAGCAATGGCCTCATCATCTAGTGTGCTGTCTCTGCTTTGTGAAGGCTATATTAAAGAAAAAAAGACCAACCATTCAGTTACCCTATTACTGTGTCAATTACAATAATTTGTTTACTTCTGTATGCTTGTAGAAAAGGACTGTGAATGAGACATGCAACATTTAATTTCTAGCTCTCTGACTTAAACACTATTAAACAAGGCTATTGTCAAGGGATTTTATTATTCAAAACAAGACCATGCTATAATATAAACATCTTATTTCTTCAAACAATGCTGAACATCTCTGAAGCTATCACAGTTGGCTCACTTGAAAAATAAATCAATAACTACCCTGGGAATTTTTAATTTCCTCCATACTTTACTTGGTGCTTTGTTATTCCACGAGTATGTGTGCCATAAAGCTTGGGAAAACAACCTTCTTCCTCTCCTGTCTGCCCTCCACCCTCAAATATAAGCTATCCCTTCTGTTCACTAACCTCAGAAAGCTTAATGAATTTCAAGAAAAGTCACTTGAGAAGAGGCAATAAAGAAAACACTACCTTCAACTTTGTGCTATCCTATGAAACATGGCAATGCTACTCCAAACTTGTATTTGAGGACTTGACATGCACACATGTATCGGAACTCAACCTCTGCGTGACTGATCATTACTAAGTAACAGGAGGCAGAGCAGCAGTTAAGTGCTTCCTTGCAGTCACCAGACTGTCCATTTTGATCTGTCATCAGACACACAAGCAGCCTAAAGAACATCATCAGCACTCACCTCTTTCCTTTTACTTGCTACCAGTTTCTTTTCTGACCGTTGGACACTCCTTGTCCCAAAGAAATCAAGTGCAGAGGTGGGAGTCTGTTTCACTGGAGAGAGGGGTTTGCTTTTAGATTGTGGTTTGACCTCTTCTTTTTTGACAGTATTTGTTCCTGGACAACCAACAGCTGATGTTCCATTCTCCTTCGGTTTCAGGGAAATTCTTGGATTGACAAAATCATCTTCTTCATCTAAACACAGAGAGAATTCCATTACTTCTGGTAAACAGAACTGAGAGAAAATCCCCCAAAATGAGCATTAGACACAGTAAAAAAGCAGCGGTAAGACTTGAGAGGAACAGAAACAGAGGCAGTTTTATTTGCATGCCTCTAACTGAAGTCTAGTTTTACTTTTCTCAAAATAGATATTTTGGACACTCACCTCAGCATATCAAACACAGATTGTTCTAAATATCTGGTTTTTTAACAGAACTTAAACTGACAGCATTATCACAAAAACACGTTCATTTTCCAGCAACCCCTAATTTAAGTCCCCATATTTCTTTTCATACAAAAAATTGTTTTCTTACCACTTCCCTAAGTTTAGAAGATGTTACATGTCTGTCATCTCTTATTTTTGTTGTATTCTAGACAAAGATGGACGGAAACAATTATTTTTTGTTTCACCTGTTCTCAACAGATGGCAGTGTTTTAGAGCATTTTAGGCATCAGCCAGAACTTCCTGCTACTACCGAACACTTACTAGGCAGAATACAATGGGAACCAAGCAGGATTCCACCTATTCCTGGGAGAGAAAGCTGAGAGAGGGAAAAAACTAACACAAAGGTGCATCTGTAAGGGGGTAAATTGGATCAGCAGTTAAATTGAAAATGCCTAAAGACAAAAATTTACCCATGAGAAAGTGGCATTGTAGCCAACTCAATTCACAAAGCAATATACAGAAGAGAAAATTCAAGCCCAGGCCCTCAGCTGACAGCAGCAAGTTTCACACAAAGCTAAAAGCTTTACTATTCTGAACACAATTTATTTTCCCAGTGCAGTAGTAAATCTCTTACTGCCTTTTAGCTCAATTTAACAAACTATGACATATCAGGGAGATTTGGACTCTAGATGCTTTAGACTCCTAATTTATGATAGTTTCAAGTCTGAATAGGAGATTGCTTATCTCAAACAATTTCAAGAATATTTTTGGTTCTTTTAAATTTTTCAGTTTAACAAAAAATACATTTGCAGGAGTAAAATATACTGTTACTGGAAATCAGCAATTAATACAGGTGTAATTACATTTATTTGTTGACTGCTCGATGCTAAAAAATAATTTTTACTCATTATTGTTATCAGAAGATCTGTATGCAATATTGATTTTTTTCATTATTCACTTATAACCATAAATAGCAATAAAACCCAACAGGATATTGCCTTCTCTCAAGTAGAAAGAAGCAGAGTAAATACAATTAGATTTTAATTTAAAAAATATACAGACTCAAGTCATTTATGAAGCCAGTACTATGTATTATCAATAGTCAGAACTTGGCTCTAATTATATTGTTCCACGAAATTACAGGATTAGAAGCATTTATTGACTGCAAGCAGTGGCTGAAGACAGACAAGAGACTCACTCATGAACAGTCATGAACATTGATAAATGTAAATAAAGAAAAGGGAGAATGAGGACACGGAAGTGGTCATTAGGAAACAAAACCAGCCTGATTCTATTAAGTGGGTTTCAAAAGAGGCTTTAAGGGACTGACACTCAGGCTCCAGTTTCATGTCAGGTTCAGGAAATTCATAAGCACATCACAAATTCACCTGATCTCCAGGCACTCCCCTTATTTCAAGTACTGATGAACACCAACTTTTTCAGTAAAACCTTAACACTTCTTCCTCAAAACAAACTGCTCCCACACACCTACTGCCACAGAAGTGAACAGCAAAGTTAATCAGCTGCACGCTTCCAGTCCCCTTACAAGCATGAAGGCAACTTTATTTACAACTTTGAAAATGCCAAGAGAGTACTACTATGGCTGCTGCACTATTCAGGTTAATGTTTCTTAACACATGACTTGTAAAAGGAAAAAGATATGTTCTTATTCATACAAGCAAGTTAATAATTTGTGGGAAAATACAAGTGAAAATTTGGATTTTAACTTGTAAAAATTGTAGATTAATTGCATTCTTACAGCAGCTGCTGGGCAAACCTTGAGATAGCCTTACATGGGGGCATGGACTTCACCAAGAAACAGGAATCAATTTCACCATCAACTAGACAACTTTTCTGTTGTAAAACCTTTCTATAGCAGAACATGACTATCCCAAGAACAGTATTTCCTGTTTACATTGATCCATTTTTGTGTGCTACACAATGAAAAAAATATCCTGAACATACACTTCTTTTTTTTCCCCCAGGATCAGCTCAGAACTACAAACACAAGTAAACACCATATATTCTGGTTGAGGCTTCTGGAAATCAAGTACATGTGACAAAGGGAAAGCTAATCATGTGATCAATGGAACACACAGGCAGTGACAATCAGGAGATTGCTTTTAATTATTTTGTATGCAAACACTACACATGAAGCAGGGATCTATTACGCCAGGCAATGTAGGATGACAAACTTCCCTAGCAACAAACAATGTTTTAAGAGGGGGTTTTAAGAGCTATTCCATGACGTTAAAGCACAGCTGGCTTTAATATACCGTTCCAGCAGTAGCACAATTATGTTAATACACCAGTGCCAGCAGGTCACTTGTAACTGTTTGTTATTCCTCTTCCTCTTTCCTATCCTCACCCTTTCTCAAAAGAGTTTCACCTGCTGATAACTGAGCAACATCTTCAGCTGTTCCCTAACTGAGCCTGGTGAAAATTATCTAGGCTATTTTAAACATTGTTTAAATTCAGATCCTTTTAAAAGGCCTGGGTACAGGAATGACCTCAACCAATCTAAAAAGGGAGCAATCTATTGCAGGCAGGGACAATGGCAACAAGCAGTATAGGACAGATCCTCAGAGGGCCTTCAGAGCAGTGTATTTTATTAATTTATTATTTCTGTACTGTTGAGTTGCTCATCACAAGAGAATACAATTCCCTGGTTCCTATTCTATTTAGGATACAAAATATTTGAGGCAGAGACAGCCTCCCACAATGATGTCACAAAATCAACTCAGGCAACTATATCAACTATAGGCAGGGCATCTACAGGTTACAAATAACTTGTAGTTACTATGATGTATGTTGAATTGGCATTTGTGGACTAGTACATAAGGATTTCTATATGGAGCTAAAGGACTACATCCTAAAATCATTAAATCTACATTACTTGTATAAAAGAGTAATATTCTGGACATTCTTCAGTTTCAATGACACCACTTCTGTGCAAGTACTTAAAGCAGTTCCTGTTCTAAAGAACTTGCAATCTCCAGCAACAGGCATTGCTGTCTAAGCTGTATTGAGGGTGCAGAAAATAGAGTTTGTCTAGTATTGACTTTATTTACTTTACCTACGCATGGGTCAGTACTCAACACTCCCAACACTTGGCAGGATTGAGTTTTGTACTCATCTTTTGCTTAAAGTAAATCTTTAAAAAGATTACCTTTAAGATAACCACTTCTCAAAAAAGCCAGCAAGTCTATTCCAACTCAACCCCCGTAACTCCTTCCAAAGAGCACATGCTATGTGTGACTAGCAAAGTTCATTTTTAATTTCTCCTCATCTAAAAAGGCTAGTAGTTGCAATCTACTTTTAAAATGTAGATATTATGTCACTATGTCATTTTAGATTTTTCGTGCCATTTCTCAAAAGCTAATTGATTTTAGATGTACTACAAACATGCACTTTAAACCACAATTGTTAGCGCTTGGCCTATATTGACATGTCAAGGTTCTGTGCTGTTGTAAAAATACAAAGCTTACCTGAATCATTTCACCTTTACACCCCTGAAACAAATTTATCTTTGGATTTTTCAATTATCAAAGGTAACAGCAGAAAGTTGCCTCTGCTTTATTTTTCACTTTGAGATAAAAAGGTTTAGGGATACAAGACTGAAATGCAGTTAACTACCATGTTCTTAAGAGTTAGACACTTGAGTGTCAAACTACATAGTCTTTGATATCCTTGGTCCAATACATACCAAATAAAATTATTAGTCAAGTCTGTATGCTGTTTTGGCAACATCAAAATACGTAAGAAAGGTGAATATATTTAAAACACAGTAAATTATCTTAGATCTGCAAACCCATCAATTACAGCAACTCCTTCCAAATGAAATGCTTGCACTTGCCATAGAAACAGCTGTGTGTATCACCTCGGCAAGCAATTAGAAGTGATCAGTCCATTAATACTTTCCAGCTTATTATTACTGAAACTTTTATTCACTTGAGCAGGTTACTTTTCTACAATAGTAGTTCACAGAAGCAGATCTGAATCCCCACCATGCAATGAAATTTCATGTTCTGGTTTAATTGCCTGAAGTTCCGTGCATGACAGGAATACTCAGTAATGCCATGTGAATAATTACAAAACATGAAAAAAAGTAACTTAAAGCAATCCAGGCAAGTATAAATGTGCTAATTTTTTCCAGGTGCAGCTCAGGCAACTGAACTTACTGAGCCTCTCAGGACACATTGCTCTGTTTTCAAACAAAATCCATCAGCGAGAAGAAAAATCCAAACATAAATCCTCTTTTTACATTTTGAACTAATCCAGCAGATTAACCACATTAAGACCAGTTACTCTGGCAGCTCAATAAGGAGATCTGAAAGGGAGAAAAAAGGTCTCCAGCATGGAAAATAGGAACAGGCAGATCTTGAGCTAACACAGCTACAGCTTGAAGAGCTGCTACAGAGACTAAACTAAAATTAATTTTATTTCATGTCCTGCCACGTTTGAAATACCGGCTGACAAGTAATTCGAATGTCTTCTGATAAATGAATCCTTTTTTTAGTCAAAATTACATTTATTTCTCAATATTGCTGTTATCCTAGTTTCTGTAGAAAGAAAAAAACCCCACTTCTATAAGAATAAGATATTTTACTTCATCCACACCCCTGGTTTACACTTACTCCCCTATTCAGGGAGTTAACTACTACCATACATTTACTACGTTCATACAACAGTCCTCTCAACTCTTTAAGAGTTTGAGCTCAAGACCACATTTACCATTACACAACCCTTACGTTGTACTGCTGGTATCCCCAAACTTAACCAAATTAATTTTAAATGGGCTCACTCCTCAATAACTTTTACATTTTCCTCTGCAACACCCATCCCAGCTTCTTCAGAGCATTTCTGCCAGAACCCACTCTCGTTCCTCAAGTATGTTTCAAAACTCCCTTAAGGCTCAACTACACCTCAACTGACTTTTCATGAAACTCTTTAGGGGAAAGCTGGTATATAGAGTACTATTTATCCCCTCCTCACATTTTCACCTAAGTATAGCATTTTCCATAAGTAAGTAGAACACAAGTATTGCCCAGGAAGTGCCAGTGACAATATTTTATTCCCCCATGAAATATTTCAGTGCAAGACATGCTTATTCACTGACAACCTGCTGCTCATTTGAACCTGTGCTTGAACGTGGGGACTACTTTTTTCCCCACCAGTATTAGCACTTAACTAATTTTTTGTCTGAGGTTGTTTGGGTTTGTTTTGTTGTTTGTTCATTTCCCCATCCCCAATATTCTCTACATTAAAAGAGTTTATATTCAGCAAGGACCTCCACAAGCTATTATTTTTGTCCTGTCTTCTAAGCTCTAAAGTAACAGTTTTCCAGTAACCTACAGACCTCCTCAGTTCCCACCATATCAGTTTTTATACCTTTATAAATAATTCAGCCTACCACTACAACAAGGGTTTTCTTTTTTTAAAGATATTCAAGCAATCAAGGCAATTGCTACATATACATGATTACCTCTACACAATGTATATGAAAGATGAAGTATTCACTTCAAGAGAGGTCAAAATTCCTGCTAAATCACCACCTGTGATGAAACCAGATGAAGTTCAACAAACCACAATAACAGGTTATCTACAAAGCTCAAGGTTCCACACTTCATTAAACAGTACAAGTATTATTTTAACGAGTACAACGAACACTTGGATTTTTCCCAATCTCCTAAGACTGTACTACCAACAAAAAAAGGCTCTTTTTGTCTCCTTGTTACTGTACAGAATAACTTCGTTTTATCTTTGGCCATCATTAAACTAAATATTTATTTAGATTAAATGTATCAACAAAATCCAAAGAGCAATTATTCTTGCTTTGTTCTTTTGCCTTTTAAAAAATTAACTTGTTCACTAGCCAATAAGAAACAAAGCAACACAATAATCCAGATCAATCTACTCTTAGACAAACCAAAAAGTTAATTTCCCCAAACACTTTTGGAGAAAGCTGTATCCCACATAGTTATATTGAACAGCTGAAAAGAAATTCAAATCAAATTGAAAAATAGGTTGAGGGAATTAACTACCAAACTTCTACTGTCTTCTTGATGTCAAAAGGCTCTTTCAAACACTGCCATGGACAGAACCCTTGAGAATGAGATTCTGACTTCTGAGCAAGTCCAAGCAGCACATTCTTGATTTAAGTTTTCAGTTTCATAACAGTAAAAACAAGAAAAGGACAAATGCCTACAAATTTTGTTAGGATCTTTTCTATCTATATGTCTATACTCCTATTCTTGTAGAACATACTTATCTCAAGCTAATTACTGTATTGATACCACTTAAATGCACTCAGCTTGACAGTTCCATTAAGCTGAAGAAACAATTTCTAGAAATTATATGTAAACAAAATTCAAGCATTATGTCTCAAGGTTATAAAGGCATTGTTTTAAAATACACTGTTAAGTCAACCCTGTGTGTACTTAAGACTCTTTTGATAAGAGTAACCTTGAGCCCACGGTTTTCAGGGATTTCACTAATAACCTTGACTAGTGGTCCCGTGGTACCCCTATGCAGAAAAACTTGATTACACCACTCGGAATTGCATAATAAACCTAAATAGGTACTGTTTATTCCCCAGGAATTTGATCATTTACCTATTCTGGGACAAATGCTTTTAAAGATCCTTTTAATTAGGAAAGAATTGTGGGCAAAACTGTCAAAGGAAGCAAAGCTTTGAGTAAAAGGATAAATAAGACAAATAAAATGTTCATGTTATTTTGGAAAATTGAGTTCATTCGAATACCTGACATGGTACAGCTGTATGCCAGGCTAACTATCTAGGACAAGCAAAATAAGCACAATGTATCTTAGAGACAAGGATTCTGAAAAGACCCCAAGGAGGAAGAAAGGTATAGAAAAAAACCAGCTGAGCCACACTTCTAATGCAATACTGCAACAAACAATCCCTTTTTGTTTTAAAAACAAATGATTATATGGTTTTATTATGATTATATGGTTTATTATGATTATATGGTATGATTATAGGGAGGCAATGCTTATGTTCAGCAGTAAACTTACTGAAACTTACTGAAAAAATACTACCATACCTAGGGACAGTGTCCACTCTTCCAAAATAAGTATAAAACTCAAAGAGGATCACAGAAGAACTACTGAAATTCTATTACTTAAAAACCATGTTTTATCAAAACAGATTTGGATTCAAGCCTGTTAATTCAATCACAGTTTCTTCAGGAAGTACTGTGGCTAGTAAAGAACTCTGCTCCAGAGACAAATACAGAAGGCAGAAGACAGAAGTTACAGGTTCAGCCCAACTCAGACTGGGTGCAGAAGTACTGGCAACCACTGCAGCAACTGACAAACTGTGTTGAGAAGCAAAACACAAAACCCAAGAACTTTTGTAGTCACCAACATACCACACAGAGATTAGACATGGAAGGTTATATAGCAAGTAAAATAAAAATCCATGTTTTCAAACCTGCAACCAATAGTTATTTCTAAGTACGCTAGTGAGCAGCTGAACTATATTAAAGGTATTTAACTTCTTCCCCATAATCTGTGGAATTCTCTTAAGCAAGGAAGCATCACCTCATTAAATTACATGCCTAGTTAAATCAACCTAAGCCACTACTCAACATCAGCTCAGTTTTCACCCTGCTCTTGACTTTACAGTACTTGAGGCTAAACTTCTGAAGTGTTTTTGGTTAGCTTGTTTACGGAGAACATAATTTGTCTTCCTTGATATTAGGTTTTATGGTCACATTTGAGTATACCAGTCAAACAGTCCATCCCACTGCAACATAACCCCCTCCACCCCCCCACTACAGGTGAACATATAATGATTTATTTCCTCCATTACCTGTCTCTGAAATATAAACAACAGGATCCTGCTTTAGAACTTTACCAAGTTTTGAAGTAGCTGCTTTTTTCTCAGGTGACTTCTTGGATTTTTTCACTGATGACACCTCCTCTTCTGAATCTGTATTTTGACCACAACATAAATGTAGATTTCCGCCACATACACATAGGCTTTAAGTAACAGATCACATAACAGTTAACGTGTGTTCACATATATTCAGCTGAGTGAGAAAAAGACTCCATATTCCTACCATATAGTAGGAAGGTTAGAGCATAGCTTCGCTTTTCATCCATCATATAAATGACTAAATGAAAATTTGGTCAGAACTCAGCCTTGACAGTGTTTTTTGTTTACATACCAATACATACTTTGTTATTTATTTCAATATCTGCTATACCTGTATAACAACCTTTCTGAAAAGGAATGCGACCATCAAAAATACCACAGCACCTTACTTCAGAAAAAGCCAAACATCCCCAACAAAACCAAACAAACAAACTTTTTTAAAAAAACACCCAGAAAAAAGCCCAACACCAAACCCAACGCCAAACCCACAAAAAAATATAATATTATGCTGGTGTGTTCCATGAAACTATTCCACAAACTAACAACAGGCAAAAAAAAAAAATCACTGTGGTGGTACTCTGATTTTTCAGGAGAACACTGGTGACTTGCCATTCACATCACCAACCATTCTCCACATCCCAAAAGCTGTCAAGATGACAGATTTACACTACTGTGGATTATGTATCCCAGCATCCAAATGAATAAGCAGGACAAACTGAAGAAGCAGAGACAACAAACAAGTGTTAGAGAGGGCTAACCTTCAGTCTACCTCTTCCCATGATAAACACAAATATACTGTAATTATATCTAAAAAAAAGGCTGGCTACAGTCAGTTGACTTGAATACTGTCACCCTGCACAAAACACAACAAGCAAAAACAAAGAAAAAAAAAACAAACAAAAAACTCTCCCAACCCTATCAACAAAAAAACCCAACCAAACAAACAAAAAACCAAAACAAAACCACCCACAGAATTTTCCATCTTGAAGGGCTTAGAGTACTATTTCTCTTTTTCTCTCCTACTACTAAAGGGCTAGAACTTGCCAAATCTCCAAACAATACCAGTACTTTAAAGGTACCAGCTGAGCAATATATTAATTTTGTACTCCTACTATTCCTTACTGCTGAACAGGAACTGTTTATAAAACATTTTATCTAAAGATTTGAAAACACTTTTCTATTTACAACTGCATTATTAGGACATGTTTCTCTGATCATTTTTCTTCAACCAGAGAAGCAGTCTTCTATTAAAAAGATTGCTTCTAAAATTTCAAGCTTAAGTCTTTGGTAGGAGTCAAAAACTGTACGAACACCTGCACTCTTTTCTACAGCTTCACAACAATTATCCAAGATACAGAAAACCATCAAAGAGGATTTAAATTACACAGCAGATCAGAAATTTTAATTTTAAACTAGAAATGTCAGGCTTTAATCTAACATCTTGACATGCAAGGGCTTGGGTTTTCTTGTTTGGGGATTTCTGTTGTTTATGTTGTGTTTTAAGATGTAAGTGCTATAAAATAGATTTCCCTTATTGTAATACTCCAAAGAATATTTTTAGAATGTGATATCTTCAAATTATATTCTCTGTGCTCCATACTGTAAATTTCTAACTATGGAATAAACATTTACTAGACTTTTTTTTAATAGAAAAAGACACATAAATGAAACCCAAGATTGCTTTTAAAACAATCTCCTATATTATGTTCATGCAATGCACAGAAACATAAATTTATAGTATATAATCAGCCTCCTGTACCCACTGTAGGATGTTATTTATCCTTAATAAAACCAAAAACCTAAAACATTCCACAATGTATATACAATCTCATAGCAATAAAAAAAGTTCCTAAGTTTTGATAAAATTAATAATCTGAATTTCTTTTTTGTGGGGTTTTTGTTAGTGTGTGGGTTGTGTTTCAGGGTTTTTTTAACAGCTATTTTGTTAAAAGTTACCTTGCATTGTATATTACATACCTGGCACTCTTTATCAAACACATGTATCCATCAATATTTACCATGACAAATGTTTTAACTACATTGACTAAAAAAAAACCTCAAAAGACTTTCAGATGTACAATTTACCTAATCAACCTTGCATGCTGATGCAAAAAATACAAAGGAATATTCAGAAACAACTTTGAACACTACCTGAATCATAGATTATTCTTCTCTTCTTCTTGGTCCGCTTTTGTTTGGAATCATCTTCACTGGGTGAATTATTCACCTAAGTGTAACAGTCCATTAGTTCAACCATTAAACAGATCCTCTCAGCTTTCAGTCAGTCATACATTCTAATTTATGAGTTTCAAACCAATTCCAACAGAAATTATTTATTTTCCAATATTACATTTACAAACAGTCCTAACTCCTGTGTGGGAGGAGAAGCAGCAGAGAGAAAATAAGGAAGAGTTTTCACACTGAAATTATACAGTCAGAATACTTTTTTAAGCCAGATCTTTCTTCCAAACTATTATGTTTCACATTAAACATTCCATCCTATTAGAAATCCTTCCATTCTTTAAGTGACTTTAAAACTAGCTTCAGCCATTGCTTTTTTTTTAATACAGCTCAGATGACTAACATGGAAAGTAGTCTGAAACCAGAACCCAATCCAGTTTTAACCAGTCATTTTAAAGAATTTGGTCTTTGCAGCAGGTTTAGAGAAGTGATCCCAACAAACACAGTGTTAATGTTTCCTTCACAAGTGTTAAAACACCTGGTCAAAAAAAACCTACCTTTGTCCTACAAACCAAATATTTTTAAGTAGCAATTTTCTTCACCACCTACAAAGTTTTACTGCTAGGAGTTAATTTTAAGTGGTAGTTTCCTCCCATACCTATAAAAACAACTGACATACCGGCTGTTATTTTAGTATGTGAGAAGAACCATGACTTTAAAAAATGCTAGATACACAAACAATCTTGCATCAGAGAAACCAAACACTTCATAAGCATGAAAAGCAAAATTAACCTTAGTCTCCTTTTCCCTTTTCTTCCCACTTGAGGGTCCTTCACCATTTTTAATTCTTTCACTCTTTTTCACAGTCTCACATTCTTGTCGCTTTCCAGGTGGTACAACACCAAAGAATTTCCGGATATCCTAGTAAAAGGGAAAACAGATTTATAAATTTTTAAATACAGACAGCTCTTCACACTACACAGTAGCAATGCACTTAAGTTACCTTCTCAGCAGCTCCATTGCATTTATTGATTTTGAAATTTTGTTTACAGTTCAGAGAACAAAGCCCAGATAGTTAAAAGTAACTGCTCAGACACCCACACCACCGGACTCTAGTCTTTGAATCATGAAAAAAATTTATTTCTTCCTTAGTTGGGCATCTTCACCAATACAAACTGCAAGACAAACTTCCACCAGCAATGAGATACAATGACTTAAGACAGGTGTATAATTAGAATTATTTTTTTCTGATTGTCACAAACCTAGACTGAAATATTTCTATACTTAAAATGATCAACACAACTATGAAGTAGTGTCCAATGTACAAAGACAGAAAAGGACCAGGAGCTTGAAAGAGTGAAGTAGTGGCACATACTGCATTTTCCACCTTCTCATAAACTTTTAAGACAGTAACTTACACTTCACTAAAAAACTAGCCAGCAAGAAACTTATAAAATTTAAATAAAGAGAAGTAACACCAAGATCTGTTTTGTTACCTTATTTTAGTACCTGACTACAATACAGCCATAACAAGCTTTCTAAGCATGTAAAATCAGCAGCTGAAGCCTAAATTTTAGAAAATCACTATTGTATACACAAAATCACATCTGACTTCTGTTTTTAAAATCTAGCAATCCAGTTTTATTAAAAGAAATTGAGAAAACAGGTACCTGGTTGGTATCACTACCTCCAGGGTTAGCAGCCATTTTAGAGAAAGAAAGTACCTCCTCTGGCCTAAATCATACATAACAGGTAAAGGATGGGGCTCAGGACTCCACTGCACCCAGCTGAAAGCTATTCCCTATCATGGAGTTCAGCTGGCACTTCTTTATTATTACAGGGAACCACAAGTAAAGTAGTACATTCTTAGGAAATTGGCATCAAGTCTGATTGATAATAAGGGGTCTTTGAGGCTCTTTTTCTCACAGTCACTCCCCGTCAGTTTGGATTTAGGGCTTAAAATCAATGGAACATCTACTTTGAAAGCATAAACAAAAAATGGGACATGTATAGATTAATTTAGTACACTTAAAACAACTTTCTAGAACTGGAAATGTTGTTTCCTGTAAAAATTTAGGCTCTTTGTGTTTTAACTGCATATATTAATCAGGATTCAGCAAATGGTAGATTGAAAATCATTCTTCTTCAATGTGACTTCACACTTTTCTATCCATCGAATTCATGCCTTGAAGCACAGACTTTCAACACTCTACTATTTTACATATATTCTACAATATAAATGCAGTACTATATAAACTCTGAAATTTTGACTGCTGATACCTATAGCTAACAGATTTGAAGAGAGCATCTATTTAAAAAGTTTCCAAGTAGATTTGTGGACCTGATCACTCAATTATACTCATTATTACTGACTTCTTTTTAGGCTTAAGGTAACATAGACAAAAGAAGAACAAGTCTCATTAGATCTTTTAGGTAGCAAAATAATTTAAATAGTTAATACAACACTGCAAAATAAAGTGACTTTAAAGTTTTCGTTTTTTTTAATAGTTGTTACTTTAAAGCTTAAAATATTTGAGGATTTAATTTTAGATAAACAGTAAGGCTCTATTCATTCTACTGTTTTCACTAAAAACTGTTAGCTGGTAAGTGAGGTGCTCTGCAAATCTACCATCCTTTGCCAACCTCTGTGCTACCTGGCAATTGTTATGTGAGGGAACATGAATACATCCCAAAATTAGAGTCTTCAAGCTTGTACACCTTAAAAGTGGTAGCAGGGAACACTGGTTAGCCCACTTTAAAACCACATGTCTGCTTTAATTTATTTCTAAAGCTTTTCACTAGGCTTCTCCACAGGCTTTTAAGCAAGATTTATTAATTTCACTATTTTTCCTCTAACTAGATCTTGAGTTTTGGATTCTGGTTCTGGAATCAGTTTTAAAGTGCACATAATTCTGGCAGAAGCTTTGCAGAACCTTTTGGTGTTTTGAGAATAGGCAATAATATTAGAATTTTTTAAGATTTATACAAGGTCTATGAAATGCAAACTTAAAATACACAGCCCTAAGCTACAAAGGAAGATTGACATCTATGCACAACCTTCTTCAATCTTCCACTATAAATTCACCAATCTTCAGTTATCCTGCTTTTCAGAGGAGAAGGTAACCTTGCTGACGTAACAGAGAGTGAACACAGAATTGCTTGGGGGAAAAGTATGCCTCAGGGCAACAATAAAGGTACCTTTCAGTGAAGCTTTTATCCAAGAATCATGAAACAGATTTTTCAGGCCATTTATAAAGACATACCAGATAAATGAATTCATTGCACAACTAATTGCAGAAATCAAGCCACATAAGTATCTATCATACCCAGATAGGACCACTTTCCTCCATCCTGGGCTTACCTATTTCACATACTCTAACTGACCTTCCTATTGGCATATTATGCCATCCATACATATATGAGACCACCAGGTGGAAAATCTGTATGTTTAGCTTTTATCTATGCTCGTTCCAATGAGGAAAGGCTGGAACTGTCAAGCTTCCTTCCAGGACATCGCCCCAAAACCCCCAGCAATGTGCCCTGTGTATCCTGCAGATACTCACCAGCATGGCAGTTCCCTTGCCCGTAAGGCTAAAATTAAAATAGGCAAGGCTGTTTTGCTGTGGCTCCCCAGGGCTGCTTCAACAGCAGCTCCAGCAAGGAATAACTTTGAGCAGCTCCACCTAGGTAGGAGTTGTAACTAAGAATGTCTGATCACTCTCACTCAGTCGGGTGATTGATGCATAGCATCTGAAAGGCCTAAAAAGCTGGTTCCTGCTCAGCTATCTTAAGAGTTGTATGGCTGTGCCATCTAGTCCTTGCCTGTTCTGACTACTGCTTCAAATCCTCCATCTTATGCAGTAACAGAAGACCACAGTAATTAATCATGCCAGGCTGCAAGTTTTCTCTTGAAAGATTTGCATCTGTCTGTTTTATTGGGGACAGAAACAGAAACCTATTTGTTAGGTAGTACAAAGACTGGTAACTCAAAGAGTGTTTTTACAAGACTAGTGTTCACTAAGGCAGAATATTTTCCAAAGTAACATCATATAATCCAGTCTGCACCTCAAAATACAAGATAGAAAACTGAAATTCACCAACCTAGCTCAAGGACTGCAGCAGAAAGTAAGACACCTTACTTCAGGTACTGTGAGTGTCTCAATGAGGGCCTTACATCAAAACAATCTTATTTCTTTCCAGTCTGCCTATTGCAGTGCAAGTTTTGCCCAGATATCAGCTCTGACACTTGGCACTTCCAGAACAATTGCACTAACTAAAATCAGATTTTTACTATCACTTCAGTGAAACCAGTAATACCTGCTTGGATAACTATACTTAATGAACAGTTACTGATAGTGGTAACTGCAGCAGTGCTTTTCAAGCAGTATCACAGTTCTAAGTGTGTAACAGCTGATGCTCCAGCTCCAGCTATGAGAGTCCCTCTCAGCAAGAGGAAACTCAAGAACCCCCTACTCCTGGGCATTCATGCCCTCAAGTGTACCAGTGTAGCTCGCTGCTTGGGAACTGGGTCAGGCCACTAATCTGGGTGAAAAAATAAATCCCTTCTAATACAAATCAGCTTGTTGTGTAATTCTGCACACATCAGTTCAGCACAGCTGAGAATATGCTTCAGAACCAAGCTAACAGGGGCTACTTACACTTGACACTACATGAAAAAAGTTTGCAAGGGTATGACATGGACTTACAATATGCTCATGCTGTCGCTGCACAAGCAGAACAGGTTGCACCATTACTAACAGCACTGTACTTTTGCCTCTATTTCCACAGCTGCAGCAGCAATGGTTGAGCAGCCGCTTCAGCACTGAAAAAGGGAATGGGTTTAGGCAACTTTTGCATTCCCCAGAATGATGGCTGCCTCCTTCCCTTCTAGGACAGGGCCAGACACTGCGAGATGCGTGACATTCAGGAGATTACACAAGAGGGAGAATGCCTTTGTCTCAGGAAGGTGGGAAAGGAGGAAGCAAGCCTTCCAGTAAGATCAGTTTTCTAAAAAGGCAATAGCAGGGACACAGAAGAGATGTGTCCTTGTACATAAATTTGAAGTCATCAGCCAGCCCAAAACAAACCACGAAAATATCACAGTTTAATAGTGCCAGGAGTCTTAGTGCTGGCAGATCTCTGTCATTACAGTAGAAGACTCAGGCTGTATCACCCATCATTGCAGAGGACCAGGTGTAAGCTATAAACAAGCTTAAACTCTTTGGAGAGCCCAAAACTAGAGTTGCACCTTAACTTGCAAAATGACGTCTGTAGTTAAGCCAGTAAAAGGTGTGGACAGAGACTCCATCTGAATAAAAGCAAACTTATCTGAGCCTGAAATGAAAAGGGGATACCATCTTAGAGTGGCTGTAAAGGTGAGCAGCACTTTGGAAAGCACAGGAACACGTACATATTTACATTTAAAATCTCTTTGCATCCTACTGAAGGCTACTGATCATTATCTATAAACAAGTGTCTACTTCCAGACTTTCAAGCTCTTTTTTTCCCCACTCGAATTGTTTTTCTGCAAATACTGCGCACTCGCCAGCTCAGCATCAGAAACGCCGCGTGTGAGCTCCCGCTGGAATTAAAGGAAGAGTTAACACTCCGGCACACCGCGTTTACAGAAGGTTTGCTCATCCGCATTCCTTTCCCAGACGAGCCCACGGTCCCCGCCCTACTCCCCACCCGCTTTCGGGAGGAAGGGAAGCTGGAGACGCTCAGCCGAATCTCCCTCTGGGCAAGGGCATTTCCTCGGCCACGGGTTCATGTTCCTGGCACGCACGGGAAGCCTGGGCCCCTGCGGGCGGGAGCGCGGCGGGGCGGCCTCTCCGCCGCAGCCGCTCGGGCACCGCGCGGGGCTCCGCGCCCGGGGCCGCCCGCGGGGCTCGCTCAGCCGCCCCCCGGCCCCGCGGGACCCTGCGCGCCGCCCCCGCCCCGCACAGCCCCGGCCCGGCGGGGAGCCCCTCACCATGGCGGCGGCGCGGTCCCTGTGCCTAGCGGGACGCTCCCGCCTCCATGCTCCCGCCTTCGCGCCAACTCCCGCGGCCCGGCGCGCAGCGCTGCCGTCACGGCCGCGACGGGCGGGGCTGAGGGGCGGCCGGGGCGTGCCCCGGGCCGGGGCAGGGGCCATAGGGGTGGCTCCCAGCGGAGCCCGGCTGCCTCCAGCGCGCCTCCGGCCCCGTCCGTCTCACCCCTGTCCGCGTTCGTGTGCGAGCGGCAGCGGCCCCTCCCCGCGGCGGGGGTTTAACCGCTCCCGCCGCCTCAGGCGCTGCCCCGGCCGGAACGGCAGCGCTGTAGCAGCCGCTCCAAATGGAGCTGCGTGTGCTCGGGCGCCTCCGGCAGAGCAGGCGAGCCGGCAGGCTGAACTGCTGGGTGAAAACAGACAAGAGAGCAGTGCTAGGCCTCCATGATTTTCTTCTCTTTTTAGGCCACTGAGGCAAACGCAGCACCCAAAATAGGCGGGCAGCCAGGCCCGGGTCAGCGCAGCACTGAAAGGCATTTCCTGGTCATAAACATGTGACGGTCCCTTCCACCCTAGCTGTGCAGGGAGTGTGGGGCTCTGGTTCCTCTGATGGTATTTTCTCCCATGCGCTAAGGCTGGCGAGAGCTCGGAGTCTTAGGAGTCCAAGAGAAACCGCGAAATTAACGCTTCTCCCACAGATCGCTTAATTTTCTAATTAATTTCAATGAAATCTATGTTTTCTTCCATTTTTTCCCCCCTCTGCTTGCTGAACACCGGAAGGAAATAAACTTGGTCAAGCCAAATAGAAACGACTCCACTCTCAAATATTGTCTAATGTTTAGATTCTGCCAGCCCACTGAAATGCTAATAATTGCTGGACTTGGAGAAGAATAGGGAAGGCAAACGGAATTTGTGACGTTACAAATACTGCCAGTGATTTCGGAGACCACTCATCAAAAACCAGCCAAAGAGTACAAGCTCAGTTTGTACTTGTCTCATACTGCAGTTCCTAATGCTATCACTTTTGTTCCCTCTGTATTCACTGTCTACTTGGGGGCATGGTCAAATTCCAGATTAACTGTTAATGATACCTATTACCTTTCTTGTTTAACCCTTGAAATTGGACTTTAAGTAATTGTAAGATCTGTTTTTGCAGAAGCTGCTACCGCTCTTTTGTGAACACACGTGGTTAGGTGGACTCGTGTATTTTCAGCATTAGCATAGCTTGTGAATTTGGATTTCTGCATAAGGAACACAGTGAGCAAGTAAACACAGACCCACAGCACAGGCTGTGCTTTATGGCCTGTTTTGCAAGTTATTCCATATGCACTCAACATAATGGCTGTGCAAACAAAACTGATACTGCTTTAGAAAAACATCTCCAGTGATAAGTTTGTATTTACATATTTAATTCTCGTTATGTAACTTTTAAAGCTGTGCATATTCCTGATACCTGAACTAAAGATCAGTTAAAATGGCTGACATTTGTAAGAGCCAACCTGTTCAAATAATGCTAAAAGAGTTATTGCAGGTGGTTATCTCTATTTGTAGTTGATAAAGCTACCTAGAGTAACATCCAGCAGAGCAGTATCTGCCTGTGGGCTTGTGACAGCTTCATGTTTCTTGGAAGGCAAGAGTTTAACCCTTTATGGAGACATCAGGCTGAATACCTGGAATGTCTATAATTCACTCCCGGGTATGGTGTGGAGACACAGGATACCTCTGTTCCTATGGACATGTCTATGAAACCAGTGGAAGTGGGAAAAACCTTGCTCCCCCACAGGAAACAAAACTGAATACTCATTGTATTGTGATGTGCTTTGCAAGATAAAATCAAGGCAAAATCCATTTTGAATCTGTAATTGATCATGGGTTGTGTTTTAAAGGCCTATTACCCAACTAAAATTACAGCTTTTTAAAAAATAGATAAAGTACACTTGATTTCACCACTCTATTTACAATTATGACAAATAGTTTTTAAAAAATTAGTATTGTTTTCTACCTTTCTGAAACTCACAGACTATTTGCCTTTTTGTTTTGGGTTTTTTTTTCTAAAATACCTTTTAAAAAGTGAGATATTAACTCTTGAACTTGAGGGTTTTTTTCCCCCTGTGTAATAAGCCCAGTCCTACTGTTTTTATTATTAGTGAAGGCTTTGTCTTGCTTATTGAGAGAGGAGGTTGTTAATAAGAAAATTACATTTTCTTATATTGAGAAATAAAAAATCATCTGTTTTCTTTTTGTTAATACCTTGTTTATTTTATTTTCACATTTTTGTATATTGCTATGTTGATACTCTTAGAATTGAAACCAACTTTTTAAGTGAAATTTCAGGTTAAATTCTGATTTTTTGTAGTAATGGCATTAAAATACTCATTTACTCGATTGTAATCTCTATTTTGGAAGAATCCCATAAGGAATATTTTTCTTACTAGACTAGTAAAGAAAATAAAATTTTTCTGGCATTGTAGGAGCAGGAATTAGCATTTTGTTACAAATGAAAAATTCCAAAAATTCTTCATAAATCTGTGGTGTAGTTTCTATTTACATTAGGCTTTCTCTAGTATCCATCACAATTCTGTGCCTTTAGAAAAGACTTGATCCCATCTCAAACAGTTTTTGCTGTATAAGGTAAAGATAAGGGATTTGCATGACGCTGTTGTGGGCAATTACGTAAGTTGTGCTTCTCTGAGCACCTCACACTAGTAGATGTGAGCAGCTGATGTTAATGTAAACATTACACTTTTTCTGAGTGAACTTTGTCTTTAGGTCTTCATTTACATATCTAGGCAGAATGAATGCCTCAACTCAGATACTCAGTCTAACATTCAAAACTCTACCCTTTCAACTAATGTGTTCAGCATTTCTGTAGATCAAACCCCAGATTTTCAAGCCAAACCCCAAAACAAGGAGAGTAGATATTCAAGAGTCAAGTGAAAAGTTTTCTTCATTTTAATCACATGCCTTGGCAAAGGCAAAGAAGAAAAGGAAAACTGATAGTTAAGAACTAAACTGAATAATCATTAGGCTTCCTAACTACTGCATCTGTATCAGCAAGTGCCCTGGAGATTTCAGCTTCTCCCAGTCTTGATTCATTCCGAAACCAGATTGATTAAGTGCATGGACAGAGGCAGGAAATCCCACTGTGCAGCATCATACTGTATGATGTCCTCATACAGTACCAGGGATGGAGCCTGTCCTGACGCTGTCACTTGAGCCAGTGGAACCATTAATTCTCTTCCCCTCCTTTCACATCCTCACCTCCCAACAGCCCTATATCACATCTCACTCTTCTGCGCTGATTGCTTTCCAAATTAACAACAGTCACAGTATTTCCTTTCCCCAAGTCTTTGCTCAGGTCATGAAATCCTCCTTCCAAATTCAAGTCACTATATGATTCGCATCAGTTAAACTGCTTCCTCTTTAACTTAATGAAGTTAAATTACAGCCCAGTTACATTTGACCAAGCAGTAAGAAACTGGATTCAGTCTTGAACATCGAAAGACTTTCAGACCTTGATTATAGCATGCTCCCAGTCATGTCAATAATAAGGAAAGAAATACAGTTCATAACCTTGTACAGACCAAGCATCTGGGAGCACCAGTCTCTGCTGCACCTTACGCATCTCAGGCAGGTGCAATACATTGTCTGCATCCTCGTGCCAGTGGTACTAACACTGCTGTATTTAGTGGGGAGAAGCCTGTTGTCTTTCTCTTGCCAACAGATTGTCATAGTGTTACAAAGCTGTTGTGGATGTTTGGAGCTCGACCATCTGGTAATCATGGTAACTAGCTGCTTTAGAAGTGTAGTGGCATTGATAACGACTTGTATTTGGGTTTTCTTTCACAAAGTAGGATACATACAATCAATGCTTTTATGGGTCAAAGTAGAAGGATGATGTTGATGCAATAACTATCAAACAGCATTTTAAACGCTGTTCCATAGAACGAAAAAGGAACACGTCAGTATGTACGGTAAACCAACCTGGTACAGGCCCTGTCTGCTCCTCTTGTTCCCAAGCTGCCTGTGTGTGGTAGGATCTTGGCTGAGAAATGTAGATCAGTTACTTCAGGTAGCTGAGGGAGTGCTGGGTTTGTTATATGGGAGAGGCTCATATTAGATTCATGGCTACCCCACCACCAGGGGCCTGGAGTGCAGAAAATATCCGTGGGAATTCTTGTCTTCATCCATCGTGAATATGTTTCTCGTAAAGGCACTGCAGAGAAATGCTTACAAACATGAACTTTTTGTTGTTTAACCTAAAAATAAATAAATTGGCTTCCATTTGTATTGATTAATCAGCTTTACTGATAAATTAAAGGTATCAGTGTTATGTCAGTGGCATTATGCAGGGCTGCAAGCGTGCTCTCACAGGGAGCAGGAGCAGTAAAGCAGCAGTAGCCCAGCAGTGCATCTGGGCTTTCGTGTCCTACATGGCAGCAGGGGTAAATCATCTGAGCAGAGTGCCCTGCTCAGGTGATAAATTGTTCCCATGTTCAGCTTTCAGTGCATATCTTTCTTGCATGCAAAGTTACTTGACACTTCTATGTTGTTCCTCAAGGCTCTTCTGCAACTGTGGTCAAACAATTCTGTTACTATATGGACACACTTTTTATTACTGTACCTCAAGAAAAACAAAAATGGCAGGCATCAGTCTTACTGTATTGAGTAAATTGACTGTATCTCAACATACACAGTGTTGCTAAACATGTTAAAAGATCAAATTATACTGCAAAATTACTCTATAAATATTTGCTGTACTGATGCCCCAGCTGTGCATATGAATTGTTAAATTAACCAATACTGAAATAGCATCTTTCAGGGCTAATTATCTTTGCTATTTTTTTTTTATTTTAAGAAATCCAGGAAAATTGTGTAAGAACTGGAACAGTCAGTCCCCTGTTGATTTTGTACTGCTGCTGTGTGTAGTGCTGTACAGCAGACTTTTATATAGGATAGAAAAATAGTTGCACGTGTTTGAAAGAAATATTGACTTGCTTTGTGTTTTTATGTAGTTAGTAGGATGTGTGTATATCTCTTGTTCACAGCAAAATTTCCGACAAGTCCAGGGAGAGTTTTCAGCAGAAGTAGGTTTTTTGAGCAGGGTAGAACTGAGGAATCATGCACTGCCCTTCCAGCCATCCAATTACACAGATAGGATAAATCTCCTTTAAATTGGTGATTATGTAGTGTGACTTGTATTAATGTTTTCTCGAAATACAGCTCCACAAGGAATAAAGGACATGATAGCTTCTTAGACCCTCTGTCACTTATATTATCCTGCCTGAATGACTGAGCTTGAAATGGTGATAAATTAGTTCCTAGCATTTCTGCTGTTCAGGCAGCCTGCAGTGAGAAGCCAGGTAGGTGTCTCAGTGGTCATACAGAGGCCACCTCCCTATAAATTACACCATTCTCTGACCCGTTCTACATCTCACAGTTCGGGCTAATCATTGACAGGGCTTTTACGATCACAAGCTTTTAGTGAAGCTTTGATAAAACACTCCAGCAGCTTGTGGCAAATGAAGACAGTCTGCACGGCATGGACTCCAGTGAAAGAATGGAATTTTTTCAGCATCAGTACAAGAAATCTGATTTTTAACACTGGCACTATAAACTGGCATAATGTGTGGCCAACGACTGGAGAAAATTGTTACTTTTTGGACATTAGTTTTCATAAGGATAGTTACTGGGCTTGCTGGAGAAGGAAGATCTGTGTGGAAAAAGGACTCCCACTTCAGCCCCGTGAGTGAAACACAGATGTTTTTATATGACACTTTCCCCAAAGAGTTTCTCTGGGGTGTAGGGACAGGAGCTTTCCAGGTGGAAGGCAGCTGGAGGAAGGACGGGAAAGGCTCCTCCATCTGGGACCGCTTCACCCACTCGGAGTTCAGGGATGCTGACAGCACAGGCACCTCCAGTGACAGTTACATCTTGTTGGACAAAGACTTGTCTGCTCTGGATTTTTTGGGAGTTACTTTTTACCAATTTTCAATTTCCTGGTCAAGGCTTTTCCCCACTGGAGTGGTAGCAGCTCCCAATGAAAAAGGACTTCAGTATTATAACACCCTTATTGACTCCCTACTACACAGAAATATTGACCCCATGGTTACACTCTACCACTGGGACCTGCCCTTGATGCTGCAAGAAAAATACGGGGGATGGAAAAATGAATCGATGATTGATATCTTCAATGACTACGCCACATTTTGCTTCCAGACCTTTGGGGACCGTGTTAAGTATTGGATTACAATCCACAATCCATATTTAGTTGCTTGGCATGGGTATGGCACAGGTATTCATGCTCCAGGAGAGAGAGGGGAAATAACAACTGTCTACTCAGTAGGACACAATTTGATCAAGGTACAGTATAATAAGACTTTTACAAATTGATCTTGCACCGCTGTGGGAAGTAATGGGAGGCATTGGTCCTGTGATCAGTGTTTAAAAAAGAAATCACCTATGGTGAAAGCACCAAGAATTAGCCTTTAGCTAAGGCAGTCTTTCTGTTAATCCTCGCTTTGATCTTACTGCTCGTCACAACAGCTGACTCAGTAATTGTTTGTTTTAAAGTGTTTGTTTATTATTTTATTTAAATTAGCTTTTACATACAAATTCTGGCTATTAAAGAGCATTCTTTATTCTGTACATTTAGTTAAACAGATTTGGCCATACTGAAATGACTGTTCTATTAGTTTAAAAGGAAATTCATTTGTATTTGCATATTGAATAAATTTTACTGGCCATAGAGTATGTATATGTAAGTATACATATCTAGCTTAGTAAGATCATATTGCAAAATGTTTACCTCTAAACTAGTAAGGTTGGCACTTCTTGGGTTCAGAAGAAAACAAATGTCCTCTTCAATACTTGAGAGTTTCAAATTATTTCTATGATGTACAGTATTTTTTGCATCTGCAGTGCTCAAAGTGCTTTACAGAGCAGGTCACTGTCCCATCTCTGCAGCCAGTGTAATTCCCCCTGCTGAGACTATTCTTAACTGTCACAAAGAGAATTTTTCTACAACTTGCCATACACTATACATGTAATTAACAAATAAATCTGAATGGGTCTGTCCTACAGAAAGAAGTATGCATGTGGGAAAAATTTATTTGCCAGAGTAGTTAAAAATATTCTGCAACTGACAAATTCTTGTATTTGCTTCTGGCCTTGAACCTTCAGAACATCATTTTTCAAAAAAATCACACTGCAGTCAATAGAAGTTTTACACACAGAAATGTTGTCAAGCACCCTGAGTCACTAACTGATTTCAGACTTAGCAGAAGAATGATTTAACTATAAAGATTTGTGAAGCATCTCAAAGAGAACTGATGCTGAATCATTCTTTTTATTTTCAAGTGCTATTTTATATAATGCATGTAAAAGATGCCATGTAAGTTTGCAGTATTTCTTGCCTTCATTTCTGAGTGTCACAATCAAATGTGGAGTACCAGCTACACAGTCTCTGCATTTTCTGTAAAATCCATGTAAGCAGCACACCACATAGAGCGAGCGATACTCCTCTGCCGAAGAATCAATTGGATTTTCCAGGAAGCCAAGCACAGCTGGGTCTGATATACAAATTACTGACCTAATTTTCTTGGTCAACATTATTTATCTCTCAGACTTGATTTGATAGTTGCTTCTAGTTCTAGAGTATAAAATAAATTACTTGGATGAAAGAATTAAGGAGACTTTCCGCAGCACACAATCCTTTAACTACTATTTTATTATCCTTGGGCAGAAATTATTTTCCTCTGGTACCCTTCTTACAGCCCCGTGAACATTACCTAACAAATGAGCAGTTCTCTCCTGTACCACTGTAAAATTTCTGAAGATTTTAGATTTGAGATTCATGAAAAATCTGAAATTTGTAGTAAGGTATTTGAGGAACTGGAGTTTTCTGATTGGGGTTAGAGATGGAATGGAAACTCTTGAGGTACCAGTCAATATGAGTCAAGTCATCTTTAGAAATCATTATTTCTTTCTCTTAATAAACTGTAATGCCAGTCAGCCATTCCACAGAAGTCACAGCTGGTACTACATGTTTCAAGCCAACTAGCCAGAATCTTTCTCAAAGATTTTTGGGCGAGTTTAAATGTTCAGCTCATTTTGCATTGTTGACAATACAGTATTAATAGAATGTATTGATGCACAATCAGGATTCATGTGTTGTGAAGTATCTCTCCTTTGAGAATCAAGAAAAGTTATAAGATTCTCTCTTTAAAGAGATTTCACATGGGTTTTTATTTCAGGACCAGTATATTCTGGTCTGTTTCTCAGACACTTGGCTACCTTCTAATTTCCCACTGCAAACCAAAAACATTATCCCAAAAATAAAAGACCAACCAAAATGTCAGGTTTTGGCAGTGTGTGGCAAAGCCTGTTAAAGCTCTTGAAAAGATTGCCATTTATGTCATCAGCTTTAGGAAGAGCCACATTCCTGTTCATGTCAAGGCTTCATTTTTGGACAGGCTGTTGACAGACACGGTCCTCAATGCCACCCTGTGCACAAACCGGGTTCACCCATTAAATATACAGAGCAGGAAAAACAGGTCTGTAATGCTGAAAAGAAGCTAATCTGCCACCACACTGTTACACAGCAATTTGCTGAAAATCATTCTCAAGCCTTTTTGTAGTATCTTTGGATAAATTAAATGTAGCTGTCGCATGAATCCTACTTTTAGTTTAATTTCCTTGTGTATTGTTGCAGTTGTGGTGTTATCAGAACTAATCACTATTTATATAAAGGAGTGCTTTTATGTGATATATGAATCATAACCTGAAGCAAAGTTAAATAGAATCACAAAAACAATATACCAAACCATAAACCTTTGCTTTTTTGGACTTTGGATTATTTTATTGTAAGAACAATTTGAAAGTTGCTGGAGATCTTTGTGTCCCTAGAAAAGGGCTGAAGAAATTTCCCTTAGTTTTAAACTATCAGTTTTATTTCTTTCAAAAGCAATACAATGTCTTAAAACTCAAATAATTGGCTGGCATGTGGAAAAGTTCATAGACTACCAGGTTGGAAGAGGCTCAAGGATCATCTCCATGCATTCTAGAACTGATTAAAAAATTACCCGCTTCCATGAATGAATTCATGTAGGTAACTAGGTAGATAATGATCTCATTAAGGCTTTTCAACAAAAGTAGGGTTGGTCTGTCTTCATCCAGCCCCAGAGCTCTGTGTGTTGGCTGGCACAAGGCATTGCTGATGCGGAATCACCTGCTACCTGTGCTCCCCTTCAAGCCTTGCATCCTGTTAAGGGAATGCCCCAGACACATACTTATGAGACAGCCCTGCCTTTTACATGGGCCTTGTTATTCAAGACCTATAAAGAGAGATAGTGAATGCAAAATCAAAGGCTGCTATGCAGGGTGCTTAGGAGGTCCACACTGGGAAAATAATCGAGAAGAAGAATTTCAAATTTCAATATTAAAAAAAATTCAATTTTAAAAACATATTTGCATGTTACTTTGTATGCTATTCATACACAGAGGGTAATAATTGCTACTGATAATTTCAAAGGACTTGATACTACGTCTACAGAAATTAATAGGGAACCTGAACTGTGATGCTTATTAATTATAAATTGCTAAGGGGTTCACTTGGATAAATCTCTCTTCAATCGTATAGTCATTATGAGTAATAAAAGGAGCCTGTGGAATCTTACACCAGATGGAGAGTGGCCACCAAAAGTGTATTTCTGTTCTTCCTTAAAGGAGACTGCACTGTACAAAGGCAACATCAGGAAACAATTACTGGTAACATATAACTTGCTATGCAACATTTGAAAGACACACCAAAGAAAATAAAAAAACTATGAGTTTGCTCCTGAGGCAGCTGTCATACTGAGGCAGAGAAGAAAAAAATGGCACACAGAAAAATTAGGTGGATTTCTTTGATTTAACAGTAAATAAATCTGACAAGAAGCAACAAAATACAAAGCAGAAGAATCATTGTGGCTGGACCTATGTGAGATATATACCTGATATATTATTACCATTTCTCTATATCTAGTTATGTTCTTTCATACTTGGATTGAGGTTTGTAAATATGACAAGGACAGACCAACCTGTCTTCTTTTCCTCCTCTGTATCAGTGCCTTCCAGGAAGTTCTGCCTTTGCTACATAATAAGCAGAAAGGGGCTCTTTTTTTTTTTAAATTTCCTGTTAAAGATTATTCACGCTCCTTCCTATCTGCAAAAAAGCCCAGGAGAGAAATGTCATAACGTCTCCCTAAAATGTCTTCATCACATACTTGAAAAAAATAATAAATTCACTTTCAAGCCTGGTGTCTCCCTATAGGTCCATTGCAGATCAGGTTCTTCTCTGTGCCCAGCTGCATCGCTCCCAGCTCTTTGGTAGGTCTCACTATGACAGGATCTCTTCATGCACACTGCTGACTTTGGGATCTGTGGATGAGTGTGCCCCAGGAAAGTCCTATAACTCATTCTCCTTAAAAATAAATTTCTGCTTCATGAATGGAGAATAATTATTGCCTCTATGTCCAACCAGACACTTCCTTCCCTTCCCCCAAAGGGGACTCCTTTCCTCAGGATGCAGAGAGATGAAACTACATCAGCACCTGTATTTCTTACAGGAGAAGGGAAACCTATCTCCATCAAGTATGGCTCTAGGGTGGACACCAGAATCATTTATGCTTGTAAATGTCTTTGCTGGAAGATTTTTCAAATAGTAGTAGCCATCAGTGATGATGTAAAATTCAGCACTGATTCATATTTTTTTATGATTTGTTCTTTTCAGGTTAGCTTTCTTAGATTTCTTGGTAATCATTAGGGAAAACACAATCCAAATGCAAGACAGTTAACATACAACAAATTTGATAGTAAAGCCTCAGTCCTTCGTAACACCCTCTTGGAAGTGTGGTTGCCTGCACCTCAAGATGTGGGCAGTCCTTCACAAGGATTGAGATTCAGTTTGCAAAAGAAAGGGTTTACTTCTACTTTAGCTCTACTGACTATGGGGCATCTTTACTACAGATCAAAAGGGCCTTGAATGGAAATACGCTCTCCAAATAAGCCACACACCCCTGCCCTTCTTCTGAAGTGTAACATCCTCATCATCATCATCAGACTATATTCTAGCTCTTCATGGTTTAAACACCAAACAGTTAAACAAAAAGCCCGAATAATTTTATTAGCCTTTTTTCAATTCTAGTTTTCCTAAATGTTCTTGCTTTCCAGCACCCTAAAATAACTCCACATACCCCTGACATTGTTTTGTATACTCATTGCTGCTCAAAGAAAAATTTCTTGACTAAAGTATCTTAAGACTTTGAAAGTATTGCTCTTTCTATTGAAAGCTCTTTGCATACGCATATGATAGATTACGGAATCAGAATTTGAAGGAGTATGAGAATATTTCAAAAAGAGAGAAGAACAATAATGTTGTCTTCAGTTTATTAAGTTGACTTTTCTAGCCTTTTTATGGGGTTAGTACTAACTGACATAGCACTTTCTGTGACTTGCAAGTCTATGGAATATTTTCTACATTAATACCAGGAACATATGCTGAAATTAATGAGTCATACATATCTAGAATAAATACCCAATATTGATCCTACTTTAACTGTGTACTTAGCCTTGACATTTGTCCTTGCTCTAACAAGGAAAGTGAAAGATTAGGGATTAAACTCTAACTGAAAAAAGATTAGTCAAGATTTACTGAAAATACTCAATTTAATGCATGATACAGCTTTTAAATTGATGTTTATTTCATATCTGGTCTTAAAAAACAAATTATATAAATCAGCTGATTCCATGAACAATAGTTTGCATTTAGCAAACACGTTCTATCTGAGAATGTTAAGCTTCTTTACAGATAATTAACAACTCAAAACAGAATTATAGGCAAGCAGATTATATTGTGTCTATTATGTCTGTAAAACCCTTATTATAGACAGTGACAAGTTTTTTTCAGTAAGAGTTAATCCTCAGAATTAAGAGTCATCAGTGATTCATACAAATTTGTATATGAGGATTCTATCTTGACTCATATTGAATGTACTTATTTGTACTTGAGGTCTACTCCTCTAGAATTATATCTGTGGCTATATTCTCTACTGTACACATTATTTTTAACAGTAACTTTATTTTCTTCTAATCACCTTCTGAAGATGTGTATGAATACGAGTTGTACCTGACTGTCTTTTACATGTCAATATAATATTCTAATTGGTTTTTGGCAAAGCCATCTTTCTCCATTTCACCTAGAAAAGTGTGATTGCTGTGATTTACCTGGTGCTATTGTCATGGTACTTGGCACTGTGTGTTATACAGCTCACTTCAGTGGGGGTTTTGTTGTTAAGCCAACACAGCGATATACCTCTTGTTCAACAGTGGTGTTCATGGCCTGTGTCTGGAGAAAAAGTGTAGAAACCAGGTGAGAAATCACTAGAGGCAGAGCACAGAGTAAGCCTGGCCCCAGCAGCCACCCCAGGCAGGAGTGACTTTCAGGAGAGGACAGTGAAGGCAACTGAGGAGATGGCACTGGCCACTTAAATTTTCTGATAAGGCTGGTGAGAAATCCATTTTATAATACTTTAACTGTATCCTGCAATTTGCCTCATGAGTCCATTTTTGCTGGCTTCCCTCTTCAGCTACAGAACCTGCATTTCAAAGGTTAGTGTCACTTTATCAGTATTTTCAAAGACAAACCTTGAACAAATGTTACAAGCATGACCTTAGAAACTATAAACAACTGATACACAAAATTTCACAAATTGTAATTCTTTGGTACTCCCTAGCTTAAACAAATATCTACCTGACATCAGGCATTTTGTGGTTTTTTTAAACTGTCAAGGCTGTGTGTTTCTAGATAAATTAACTGAAATTATTGTCAAAGGTATGCAATGCTGTTTGCCTTAGGAATGATGGCAGTCTAACTCAGCACTCAGTGTTTCACAATGCTTCTAATGTTTTTTCTGGGTGCAAACTATTATTTTCTTTCCAGCTTAAGAGTATAAAGCCACACTTTAGGCATAAGGTAAACCCTGAGTTACTTGACAACTCTTCAGCTGTGAGAGGTCAGCTCCCCTCCCCTGTGTCAGATCACCTGATGTGATTCACGCTGCCATCCAGAGTAACTCCTCTCTGACCCACCTGTCCTGTTTTCCTATAGGAGTTTGATAATGCTAGTGGTTCCTCAGTCTCCCATGTATTTCTGGTGTAAATTTTGTCTGCTGGACGCCCTTATTTAAGTAATTAATAACGTGACATTTGAAGCTAATTGTGATGTGTGATAATGTTACGCTTTCTAAAACTTGATGATAATCAGAAAAATGGTATTAAGATATGATACAGTGTTATGGCCATTTCAAAGAAGAAATTAACTAAAATCCTGAACAAAATTCTCACTCAGAACTGTGAAAGTTGACATTTGGGTTCAAAATTCACAGCTGGGTCCTTTGTCCAAGTTTTTACGTTTAGGGATTGTGCAAATATCAGAACTTGAACACTTGGTCAAATGACTAGGCCAAAATAAAACAACTAAATCCCAAGAAGAGGGATGGGGTGGATGTGGTTTGATCAGAGTAAGTCCCGGCAACGCCCGGTGCACAGAGCAGTTAGTAGCACAAAGTCAGCGCTGACAAATGAAATATCATATGAGATGCATAATTTATGAAATAATTGTGAAGATGGTTTAAAAGTTTAACCATATCAGGAATCACTTTTTGACAGAGAAAGACTCAGATGGGACTATCTAGGTCACAGAGTTCAAATCCCACCATTAGAGCTGTTTAGTTCCAAAGTGTCTGTGTAACAGCTATTCACATCCCTGCTGAGACCTCTCTTGAAATCAAGATGTATGTTAAAAGGTAAAAAGTCACAGTCCTAACATGTCATAGGAACAGCACACGAGTTACTGAGCATTGCCCTCATCCCAAGGAACCTTGCAGGGTAACAGGGATTGCCCATTAAACCGTGCAGGGTAATTCATGTGCCTTAACTGATATTTCCATATAAGCCTGCAGTGAATCAGATGGAGCTCCCTGCCTCTCTAGCTGCCAACACACAAAGACACTTATTAGAGTTACAATTTAATGCTATTTTTCTCTCATCAGGCTCACGCAAAAGTCTGGCATAACTACAAAGAACACTTTCAGCCCTTTCAGAAGGGGATGATATCCATAGTATTGGGATCCCACTGGATCGAACCTAACAAATCGGAAGATGAGTCAGACATTTCTAAGTGTCAGAAGTCTATGGAGAGAGTACTTGGATGGTTTGCCAAACCTATCCACGGGGATGGGGATTATCCAGAAGAACTGAAAAATGAATACTTGTTTTTGCCACACTTTACCGAAGATGAAAAAAACTACATAAAGGGAACAGCTGACTTCTTTGCATTTTCCTTTGGTCCTAGTAACTTTAAACCTCCAAACACTCTACGAAAAATGGGACAAAATTTGTCACTCGATTTGAGAGAAGTACTGAACTGGATTAAACTGGAATACAACAGTCCTCGAATCTTGATTGCAGAGAATGGCTGGTTCACTGACAGCCATGTGAAAACAGATGACACCACAGCCATCTACATGATGAAAAACTTCATTAATAAGGTTTTACAAGGTTTGTACAGAAATTAGTTGTTGGGTTTTCAGAGAGCACTTTTGGTCATTTGATATTTAGCTCTGTAATAATTTAATCTTTTTTTAAAAGAGATAATGGCAACAAAGTTAATCATTAATTATTTATACTGCATGAGTACAAGTCATGGATCAGGATCTACTGGTGCTAGGTGTTGTACAAACAGAAAAAACCCATAGCCTCTGTCCCAGAAAGCTAAAGTCCAACATCTGCATTGGGTTAGGGTTAGGGTCTCCATGCTGAAACTATTACTCCTGCAGGACTCCAAGACTCCACCTGTAGTAGATACAGAAAAGCCTTGAGATCTTCTTCTGTGGATGTCACCTCTGGTGACATAGGGAGCTTAGTTAATTCCTGACCTTTCCGATCTTCAGCCCCTTGTTCCTGCCCTGAACCTTCACCTTGTTTTTCAGGAGGCTTTTCTCATCGTCACTCTAACCCTCAGTCAGGATCCTGACTTGTTTCTGCCCTCTCCTTTCACTGTCCCTGCAGACAATGCTACAAACATACCCTCACTCTGATCCACCAGATGTCTACCTATCACTTGCCCAACTTTTAATTTTCTTTACCACAAAGTATACATAAAATAGTATTTTTTCCCTACCCATTTAAATGGCCACAAATGCTCAGCATGCACCATCTCAAGTACACAGCATCTTTTGCTCCGACAATTAAACTTAGCCCCATCTATTCAGTATGCTTCTAGAAACAAAAATATTCTCAGTTGTCACCTACTCTGTCCCTAGACATCTTCTCCCATTTCTTTAACCTTCCTCGTTGCAGACATCAAGTACTCATCTTTACTTGCAAGGCCATTCTGGCTTATCTCTTTATCCTCTACATCATTCTCTGCCTCTGCATTTTGCAATGGATATTTTCAGACTTTTTTTACTTTCTCCCGTGGTTTCCCTAATATTTAGAAGTTGCTTTCTTTGAAAATACATGTCATTGTATTTCTTTGTTACATTTCCTCATCTCCTTTCCAGTATTCTGGCCTTGTCTGTCAGCTTCTCACATACTCACATTGCAAGCTCTTGGGCTTTCTGACTTCATCTGGCAACTAGGAAAACATCCAGCTGGACTATGCCCATGCTGCTGGGTACCTTGTTACTCTGCTGCACGAATATATGCACTGTGCAAAACTGCTTTCTGCTCAACTTGCAGCCTGGTATGACTAGGGCAAGGAAGTTCAGTGGAAATACAGAATTATGCAAAATGAAATGTCCTGGGAAAATGAGGCAAAATGATATTGGGAAAGAATAAACCAGAAAACTTCATCTTTATTCCTTGGCTTACTGGTGTAGTGGACTACAGGTAAAATATGACTTGTCCACCTGTCTGTGTCAAAATCCTCAGCAACCCTACTTGGTCACTGCTTTACCTTGGGTATTCCAGCCCTTACAAGGTTAACGTGAGGAGTTATCTCGCGTTATTTCCTAGCTCAAAGCTGGCGACAGGCAATGAACATGACTGACCATGGAGTTTGGACTTTTTCTTCCAGGCTGCCAGCTGGCATGTGCCTATGTGGGTAAAAAACATCATGGTTAGTTGGTGTCTGCCGAGAAGCTGCTCTGCAGGTTCTGCCGCGCTTCCTGAAGAATCAGGTTCCACATCTGGGAAAACAGTTGTGTTGTCATCTTTCTCATATAGTATATGTAAAAGATCATATCTAGACTCCTTTGCAAGAGGGACATTAAGATTGCCTGAAGAAATCAGCATGCACTGCACCCATTCTGTAACTAAATGTCTCTGGGTTGGTCAACCCAACTTCTTTAAAGTCATTAACAGTCCCATGCCAACAAAATAAATCTTTCAATTTACAAGGTGAATAGACATTCCCAAATGTTTAAGCTTGCAGGCATCTTTCAAATAAATGTAGAGAGTTTTAGCCTCATGACAAAGTCACAAACCAGATCAACTGTTGCTCCCTTTATTTTTACTCATGAGTCTCTAATGTTACTGGTATATATTACTGGGAAATTGTCAAATGCAACTTCAAACCTGGATGTGGTGTAATATTTCTTGTTTGCTCAGAGCAGAAATAAAGCATCCTACAGTAATTTAATTTCTTAAAGGAATTAGTGACTTTTTTTTTAGTAAATAAAGACATATATGCCAGTTTTGCAATGAATTACAGTGGGTCAATAACCCTATGAATGTTGAGAAGACACTCAAGATTTTCAAAGTAAATAGCCCTTTCTTATAAATACCCCTTATATATGTTAGAGTACTAAATACAAGACTCATGGATGTTACCTTCTCTTACGCAGCTATTAAATACGACAACATAGACGTGTTTGGTTACACAGCCTGGTCCCTCCTGGATGGCTTCGAATGGCAACATGCTTACAACATCAGGCGTGGATTATTTTATGTAGATTTCAAAAGCAAAAAAAAGGAAAGGATTCCCAAGTCATCTGCACTTTATTATAAACAAATCATACAAGAAAACGGCTTCTTCTCAAAGGATTCTACCCCAAACTTGCAAGCTCAGTTCTCCTGTGACTTCTCCTGGGGTATCACTGAGTCTGTTCTCAAGGTAAGCATAACATATTAAGAGGATCACTGGAAACAGAGTAATCAGTGACTTCAACTTTGTGAACAAATGACTGTGTCTGGCACCTCGCATTCAAGAATTTCAATGCACACTGCCAAAAGAAGTTAAGCCATAACTGCATTAGTTCAATTTCATGTGTTTCCAGGTTTTCAGGTGAGCTGGTCACAGAGTGCTGGGTACTGCTGCAGCAGCAGACCCTGCTGCAGGAGCCCTTCCAGGCCCGGCCCTCCCTCACCTTCCCTCTGCTTGAGTCTCCACGTGGCAGATCAGATGAAGAAATTTCAGACCAAGAAGTTGATCCAACCAATTGTTACTGGGTTATTTTTCAACCAGGGGTTTCCAAATCCAGTTTGCAGTGTGGCCATAGGGATGGTTGTGACAGCCTGACGGAGAGGGTGACAAAGGGCAGGGACGAGGTGGTTACACTGTTGGCAGAAGAGCTACCTGCAGGCTCCAGGTGTTGTCTAAAGCAGAAACACATTCCTGGGTTAGGCCTGGCTCTAAGTGCCACTTAGACAAGTGGGTAAGAAGCCATTCTTTAAAAAGACACATAGCATACGTGACGAAGACCAACCTTGAGATTTTACCATCTGAGCTCACATTAGAAAACAGATCATACCACCTTTTGTCCAAACTGGTTCCTACAGGACCTATTTATACCTTATTTTTCTTCTATTTCTGCTTTAGACTTAGTAAATAGGCTAAATGTATGTATGGCAAGTGTTGGGATACCCTTTTTGTCATCCCATGACAAATACTAGCCTAAAAAAATAACAACAAAACCCCGTAATTTAGACTATTCATGGACAACCATAGAAAAAAAAAGTAAAGCTTCTATGTATCTTGTTAATATACAGCACAAAAAGTACATTTTCTTTTTAAAAAAGTAATTAAATATTTTTAACTTTAGTATATTGTACTTTGAAACCTACAAAAAGCATTTAAAAATTGGAATATGAAAAAAATTCATGTGCCACTCAGAACCTTTCCTACTAGTAGGAGGTAGAAAAAATGTAACTAAATGCTACAAGCTGCTTGTGTCAGATTACTATGCCTTGGTTTCACAAGGTTGATCTCAGCAGCAGTGCCAAAATAATCCATGCCTGCCTCGTATAGCCCCTGGTGCTTGTTCTCAGCAGCAGCTCTCCTGGGAGCTGCCCGAGAAGTGCTGTGTGCATGACCAGAGTGAACTCATCAGGGAGAGCTATCTGTGGGAAAACATGTCATGTAGGCTGGTGGTAGGGCAAATGCTCCTGTGTAATCAAACAGAAAAAAGTGCAATTTTAATGTTTTCTATAAGGAAAGGAACAGAATGATAAGATGACCACTAGCACAAAGCCCATATAGGTGAGTTGGTTATCCTCTTCCCCCGGGAGCATCTAAGCAGGGCCTTCTGACATCCAGCACTAATCCTACAGCTAAGCACAGGCAGAAATGCAGACTACAAGTAGGTACTGCATTCATTTAATTAAAACCCACTGTAACATATTTTTATTTTCACAGGCAGAATCGGCACCTTCCTCACCACAGTTCTGCGATTCCAGCTTGTACCTCTGGAATGTCACAGGAGATGGGCTTCTGCACAGAGTTGAAGGGGTAAAGCTAAAAACCCGACCAGCACAGTGCACAGATTTTGTCAGTATTAAAAAGCAACTGGACCTCCTGGAAAAAATGAAAGTCACCCATTACAGATTTGCACTTGACTGGTCACTAATTTTACCTAACGGAGATTTGTCAGTGGTCAACAGGCAAGTTCTTAGGTATTACAGATGTGTGATTAGTGAAGTACTGAAACTCAACATTCAATCCATGGTCACCTTGTATTATCCAACTCACGCCTACCTGGGCCTGCCGGGTCCTTTGCTGCAGACAGGAGGATGGTTGAACCAGTCCACTGCCTACGCTTTTCAAGACTACGCAGCTTTATGTTTTAGGGAACTCGGCGATTTGGTTAAACTTTGGATTACAATAAATGAGCCTAACCAGCTAAGCAATGTCTACAACAGGAGCAGCAATGACACCTATCGGGCAGCACACAATTTATTAATAGCACATGCCATGGCCTGGAGAATATATGACGAGCAGTACCGGTCCTCTCAGTATGGCAAAGTGTCCCTGTCCCTGCATTCAGACTGGGCTGAGCCTGCCAACCCCTTCTTTGAATCTCATTCAAAAGCTGCCAACAGGTTTCTTCAGTTTGAAATAGGCTGGTTTGCCAACCCCATATTTAAGACTGGAGACTATCCAGCTACTATGAGGGAATACATCAGCTTTAAGAACAGAAAAGGCCTCTCATATACTTTGCTGCCATCTTTCTCAAGTGAGGAAAAGCAGCTTGTCAAAGGTGCAGCTGACTTTTATGCATTGAATCATTTCACCACCAGATTTGTGATTCATGAACCTCAGAATGGAAGCCAGTATGAATTTGATCGTGACATTCAATTTCTGCAGGACATCACCTGCCTGAGCTCCCCTTCTCGTTTGGCAGTGGTGCCTTGGGGAATGCGCAAAGTTCTCAGGTGGATTAAAAAAACTTACGGTGACATGGACATTTACATCACAGCAAATGGAATAGATGACCAGTCCTTAGACAATGATGAACTTCGAAATTATTACTTGGGCAAATATGTACAAGAGGTTTTAAAAGGTGAGTACATGACAGATTCAAGTTCCCCAGAGCCATTTCCATGGCTCAGACCCAGGCAGTCAAGTCTTGCCCTGGACAGAGCAAGCAGTCCTAGTTCAGATGCAGGAGCCAGCAGCACTGAGCTCCCTGAGGGGCCCGACTCTGCAGTCACACTCAGGGCAGCTATGACACAAAGCAATGGCATCAAGTGCCTTGCACAAAACACAGCGACAGCCGCCTCCATTTTAAACCATGTGAGAAGCTCCCTGGGCATGCACATACAGCAGAGGAGTTACTCAGAAGTTATTAGGAGATGGCACTTCAGCCCAACAACTCCCAAGACACAATTAAAATTTCTACTCTCCAAAGAAAGGCAAGAGCCTCCTTGCCTGCTGAACTAGTCATTGGACAGGAAAGTGCAAGCAAGTCCACAGAGACCTGGAGGGACATACAGAAGAAATACAGCAGGGTACCAGCAGCACCAGCTGCTACTGAAGGGAGAATCCACCTGTAAACTGAAAACAAGTTCCACTACTTGTTTTCTCCTGTGCACATATGGAAATCCAGTTCTTCACTTCAGAGAAAAACTAATAAGAGTTATGGTGCTAGAGGTATTCAAGGCAATGATCTTCAGCAATAGCTTATTGTATGAGAAATACTGCAGGAACCTCAGCCCTCCCCTCCCTCTTCCTCCAACCAATCATTAAAGAAAAGCAGTGAGATACAGGCTACCAGCAAGGCCTCGGTACCTGAACCATACAGGCAAAGTGAGATGTGCAATACATCCCTGTGCTCACTATTCTCTACTGGTGAGCATGAGAGAGATCCTGATCAGGACATGGCGTATTTAAAAGCTTCTCTGAGGCAAATGACATCAGACAGTCTAGGTATCCTGATTTCTCCTCTCTAGGAGTTAATAAAAAATGAGCCAAATCTTACTCATGGCTAAGCATGGCTTCGGATTACTTTTAGACATGAGAAACAAAGTGTTCTCTCTCCAGTGCTTAGCTTTCTCAGTTACTACAGGACTAATGAGCATTTGCTGATTTATTTTCCACACTAATTTCATACTGCAAACGAAAGAGCAATACATTATTAAAGGAAGTAAGTTATTAAATGAAAGGGTTGTTTAAAGGGCACTTCATTACAGTATTCCCGTTAATTTTCTGAGAGCAAGACATTTTACAGTACTCTCCCAATTTACATGTTCTTAATCTGGGTCACATTCCCAACTACGCTCACTGCTTGCACATGACTTCAAGGCCTGCTATTTTTACATATTTTCACCCAGCAGTTGGGTGCAGCAGTGTAACATAGAGCCATGCACGCTGCAGGGATGAGCAGCTGAGTTTGGAGCAGGGCAGGAATTCTTGGAAAGCTGCTCTCACGGCACCAATGGGTAGCTGCTCCCCCTGAGCAGCTCATTGCAGCTGGGTTAAGAGCAGCATCTGTCTTTTCCCAGGGAAACAAACTCTCAGTTCCAACCCTGTCCAAATCCAGCTTTCATGGGGTAGGTCCAAAAGTTCCCAAATCATAAGGTTTTTTTTAAAACAGTGCAGCACTGTTCCTACTTAATTGAGACAACTGAGTATTAGAAGCAGTAAATATTTTATGGTGTAATTACAGTTTTTAAATTAGTTACAATTTGAAATCTGAACTCCTTACCAGAAAGTCTGCAGGTTTTACTTAACATACACGTTTTTATTTACACTTTATTTTGGTTTCTTTTCCTTCTCAGCCTACTACATTGACAAAGTCAACATTAAAGGCTACTATGCATTTAAGCTGACTGAAGAAAAATCTAAGCCCAGATTTGGATTCTTCACTTCAGATTCAAAAGAAAAGCCTTCAATAAAATTTTACAATAGCCTGATAAGCAACAATGGCTTTCCTGCTGACTACTCAGTCTGTGGCCCCTCTAGCCACGAAAAGCAGTGTAGCTTCTGCTTATTCATTTCTCAGAAGAAGCCGTTAATATTCTTTGCATGCTGTGTTTTCTCTACCCTCATCTTGCTTTTAGCTATTATTTTTTTTCACAAAAGAAGGAAACGTTTTAAGGCAAAAAGCATCAAGTGCCTCTGTGTCTCATTTTAAAAGGGGTCACAAGCCCGCTTTCAGTGAGATCCATCTCTGCATTCTACAGTGGACAATGCCATTCAGACAACTGTGGAAAAGCACTGAGTCACTCCAGTCACACAGACCAAGCATTTCATTCAAAAACAAAGTAATCACATTCACACTTGTTTCTGGTGAAATTACTTTTATCCACCTACTGTACATAGAAGACAATCTATTTAACAAAAAAAAGACTCTCCTGTGCCTTGGAATAACTTTCAAACAGCTTAACTTGTAAAGAGCAACTTTTGAGAACTGATATGGACTTTTGTATGAATAAATGTGTCTTGTGATATATATTCAGGTTATGAGTGTTGTTGAGCATGAAACTGCAGCTGTTAGGGTTTATAAACTGTTATTAAATCCCACAAAACTTCAACTAAGTAAAACATCAGGAATGAAATGTGCCAGGCCAGCTTCTGAAGATACCCCTAAGAACAAATCCAAGTTAACGCCATTATTGACCAACAGACATCCCTTACATATTGGGTGAAGTAGTTTTAAGCAAATATAACTGGAGACAAAATCATATACAATCACTATTTTTCATCTCCAAAATGGGGCAGCCATAAAAATTACTAGCAGAGAACATCTAAATAAATAGTAACTACTAATCCACTCAAATCGAGTGATGAATGCAAATTGCACTTGTCATCATACAAGCAGATCTTTGGACAATTTTTGGAATTTCTTAACATGTGTGGGTGCTTTAGCAACTTGTTGCCAAGTACATTTCTGCACTATCCCAGTACTTTATGTATTTTTTCCAAATTGAATGGAGCAAGTGACAATGTGGATTTTACTACTGCACAGAAATAGTACAATCTCCCAGTTAAGATGCTGCTACATGGCAAGATTAGTACCCAAGAAAAAAAAGCTGTATCCCCAGATAGCACACATCACTGCTGGTGAAACTCAGCAATACACTCTGATCCAACTTTGAGGTCAAGTCCTTTGTTTCCTTAATTGAGCAATAAAAATAATGCATCATATTTCCAGACTACTGCTTCTATCTATGTATTTAGTTTAAATGGTCTTACAAATCTAGTTCTACTGATTTCAGTTTTGTTTTTCATCTACTTCAGATTCTGTCATCATAGTCTGAGGCTTGAGAAAAGATGTGAAAGAACATTGGTCTCCCCTCTGTGAGAACAATGAATGCTCTTACTATTTCTTAATGCTACGATTCAAAAATGCCACTTCATGACTTTGTCACAGAAAGATCATGGTAGCACGGTGTACACGTTGCCCTACCAGTCTCTGAGAACATTCAGTCTGAGTGAAGTCTGATGGTTCGAACGCACATTAGTAGTGTGGACCCAGTGTGCAATCTGCTCCTCCAAAAGCCATCAGGTTCATGCAAACACCATTTAGTGCTTTAAAAAAAAAACAAAAACCAACAAACCCAAGATATGAAATACGGTTTATTTTATTAAACCTCTCATAGCGTTTAGGTTTGTACCAGATTCTTTGAGCTGGCACTTCGGGTATAATGTCTCATGGTGATTTCTATCAGGATACAGACAACTGTAAATAAAACATTAAGAGCTTTCAGAAAAGTTTTATCAGTGCATGTGAAACTGAAAGTTTATAGCCATTTGATGTTAATTTATCTGATGATTTTAATGCAAGACAGACATTAATAGTTTAAAGAATTTGCTTGATTTTACACAGACAAGATTACTTAAAGATGCCTTCAAACACAACAGCTCAACTGTTCAACAAGCATGTAATACGTTGTTCCATCTCTCAAGGCACTTGGAACAGCACTAGAAGTTATTTTTTCAGAGGCTTGCAGATGTCTGGTACCTGGATGATGATTATGAAACTCAATTTATGTACATCCTGCCTCAAGCTTAGGTTCTGAAGGCACACAACATGGAATTTATTTGCAAGTCAGACTGCCTACCCTGCACAGGTATTTTGTACTATGTATGGAACCACATACAGCTAAAATTTATCAAATTCCTTTAGCGGTTAAAATTTCTAAATTATCCTCAAATCCTTGTACTCAACTTCAGTAACAAGTGCCCATAGACAATGTGAATAGTTGTCCCTGTTAAACTGACCTGTTTACCAGCATTTACACACAAACTGCTCAGAAGACCTTTCTATATAAATTGGGTGCTGACCACTATTTTAGTGAGGGCAGTGTCCAACCAGGAGGAACATCAGTCTGAGGTCTTCTCTGTAAATAGCTGTAAACTGGTCTGTCAGGCCAGGTCAGCTGGTTTTAGATTCTCAGCCACCACTGCCGCTTTCATTCACACTGCAGAGGTACAGCACCGGAGAAACAGATTTTCTCCATAGAGTAGCAAAATGCCAAGTTGATGGACAATGGAAAACTGCAGTTTAAAGACCTAGCAAAATTCAAGTTTTATGATACACCTTATGATGCCTTTTACAAACACAATTTCACCCCTGTTGGGAACCTGTTTAACCATGGCTGTGTTGAAGCAGATAAACCTTGTCAAGTCCCCATCTCTACAGAGAAGATGTACAATGTGCATTAAGATGATACCAACCTATGAGTTTTACTCATCTGCCTGCTGTACTGTTCCTTTCTCGGAGACATAGATACCATCCAAGAATTTCCTGATATCCTTGTTCTTGACTGTGGTGGCTTGCTGGATCAAGGCAGCTGCAGACAAAGTGAGACCATTAGCACAAAGCCAAAAGGTCCAAGCCAACTTGTAGCCTTTGTTTATGCTCCAGTATTTCAACAAACAGGACTGTCATCTAGAAACAGGAATTACCAACTTCAAATCCTGTAAGGTCTAATGAAAACAGGATGCATTCCAGTTCATTACTGCACCCATGTATAACTGAAAAGCTGAAAAGTTTGGTGCCAAAAAAGCCGTAAGTACTGACTCAAAGAAGGTTCTGTGGACTTGTAAAAATATCTCTAAGCTTAGAAACAGTATAAGGAACTATGAAAAGCAATTACAATGACTAGAGCAAAAAAAAAAATTCTGGGCTGTTGTCTACCTCAGAGTTTGAGGTAAAGAGTTTGCTAAGCTGACATCTTCAGATAAAAGTTTCCATATAATCTTCCACACATCTACTTCCACAAACCTGAATTGGAGACCAACTCAATGTCATTCCCTTCAAGGATCAGCTCATCTTTCTGGGCTTGAGATACTGCGCAGGTAACGCCTATGGAAAGGCAAAAACATAGTCCACACTGTTAAAGATGTTCAGTGTTTTACAGAAACAATATTAATGTCCTGTCCCAGTTTACATATCTAGAAAGTAGTATTCAAGACAGTAATTAGCTTCTATGACTTTATTAAAGAGAGTCCCTCAAATCTATTCCAGGGTTGTCCTCCCTTACACACTTTGAAGATTTAAAGATTAGTGCAAGTCATGCTCTGGATTGAAAGCTGCTAAAGTGACACTGCTGCTTACCCATTATTACATTAGGGCATCAATCACCAACACTGTGTACAAGCCAGTGATTTTGCCAGCACAGCTCTGTCAGCCAGGTGGTGCCATTTCCCACAGGCTTGTGCTCATTAAGAGAAAACTGGAGCCACCCCAATCAAAAGCCATTAAAAACCACCTGTCCCCTGTCGTATCAAGTACTGTGTTTATACTAGCAATGCTGCAAATACTCACAAAGAGTTAACATAAGGGCATTTAACAGGAAACTCGGAATTTGTAAGAATAACAAAAGGTTTTACAGTTTGATCTACTTAATCAGCAGATAACAGCTTTTAGGCCAGCTTTTTACTAACAGTAAATGCTGACTTAAAAACAATCAAATACAGTAATCAAACCCACCCATAATATCCCACAGTAAATCAAAAACCCTGTAACTCTGCACTCTTATCTACCAGTGTTTTGGGAAAAGTCTGATGCGTTCCTCTAAAGTCACCTCAAAACATCATCAGACTCATTAAATATCCTTACCCCTACCCTCACCAGAAGTGGAATTAGAAAAAACCAAATGGATATGGGAAGTCTTTCCTACAGTCTTTATGTAACTGTGTTTATGACATGTTTTGTTGCCTCTTTTCAGAAGCTTAACAAGCTCCATTAAGTGCCTGCTCTTCTGTCAAGACATTTTACTGAAACTCTAAGTGTACAAGATACGAAAACAGCTACCAAGATGCCCATTTCCAAGTTTATTGTGCATGCTCCCAGATAGTCAGCAAATTCAAACTTCAACACCTCAAAGACCAAAACTATGATGTGGTACGAAAGTAGTTAATGTATCGTGTTTTTAAAATAGAAACACAAATCTAATACTAAGCACCTGCAGGTTACCAACTATAAACACTGTCAAGATCTTACAGTGATGAAAGTAAATCCTGGACTCCTTGTAATACAGTAACTCCAGACTAGTTATTAGCTAGCACTCACTAATAAAACTAAATTACAGAAGCATCATTAATAATAAATCTAAACAGTGGCAAAGGTATTGTAAGAAGATTACATACATTCAGACAAGCAAATGCTGCTCCAACCATTATTCAGCATCTCCCATTCTCAGTGGCAGTGCCCAAAGGAAACAGTTTGGAAAGCCTAGTTAAAACCGGCAGAATACGCCTCCAGAAATGCTCACCTGGCCTCATCCGCACTCTGCGAATGTACTTCTCTCCCAAGAAGTTTCGGATCTCCACAAGTGAGCCATTATCCTGTATGACTACATTGATTGGGAAGTGAGCGTACACCGACCTCATCTTGTAGCGAAAGCCCTGGGATACAGGACATAATCAGGTACTGAAAGCAGAACATGCCCAAAAGGAAGGACACGTGCATGAAGCTTACAGGAGAAACTAAAGCCGAGGTCTATCAAAGGCTTCTTAAAAAGGGCAGGACACTGAACCCAAGAGACATTTGTGCTTTCCTCCACCCACAGAACTTGCTTGACAGCAAGGGCAAGAAAAAAAGCAAAAAGAGAAAGAAGTTACATCTTGGATGCTTAAAAACGCTCTCCACAAAATAAAAGGCTCTCACTGCAAGTAACAAAAAAGGCTACAGTTATTCAGGCTCCAAACACAACTTACCAGAGTGACCCCCTTGATCATGTTCTGTACATGGCTGCAAATTGTGCGAACTGTTGCCAGCTCCTTTCTGTTACCCCACCACTTGTCAACACGCAGCTGCATCAAAAAACACATTAACAAAGCTTTCAGCTACGCTTCAAAACCAGCAACAAAATAATTTTGTGACAAATGAGGAGCAAAACTTTCAGATAAACCACTTAAAGCCCACCAAACAAAACCACAGAGCTATTTTGTTTCTTTTAAAGGCTACTAAAGGCCCACCTGACTCCTGTCTTTTAAATCCCAACCCTAAGACACGTGAGAAACATTTGTTTTCTTCATGTCTTGCCACTAACAAGTCTTCAGAAGAGCTAGGGTAGATAAATATGGAATGTTAAACTAAAGGATGTATTAGCAATTACTGAGCAAACTGTTTTTAAGTCTGTCCCCTATGCATAATCAAATTAAATGAAACACTGTGGATCCACTGTTTTAATGAAGCATTCGATCTTTGTGAAAGAGTAGCTGAAATCAGTCACTCTTGCTATTTTCTTATACTTTTGAAGACAATATAAAAACATCAAGCATTTATTTAGAGAACATCTGCTCTGCTAATGTAGCTTCCAGTTTCTTGAAATCAAATAAACTGATTTTTATCCTCTAAACGAACCAGTTTTAGAACAGCATACAATGATCAACCCCTTTCCCTGTAACTGACTGTCACTACAGAAGAATGCAATCAACACATTCGCTCCAACATTACACGAGTGCAAGACTCCCACAATGCCTGAGGAGGCCCCACGCCTCCATGACACCAACCTCTTTCAGAAAACACAGGAATAAGCAAAACCGACCGAACAACGCACCCGCAGCTGAACATTTTCGGCCACTCTCCGCCACCACCAAGAAGTTTTTAAGCCAACTGTAAAGCTCCCCTCCATCTCGGGGCAGCAAAACGGCCTGTGCAGCACTCACCTTCTTGTGCTTCTTTCCCAGGAGGGACAGCTCCACGTTGATGTGGTTAAAATCCCTCCGCAAGGTTCCTCGGGGCCCCTTCACGATGACCGTCCGCCCCTTCAGCGAAACTCCCACTACGAACCAAAGGCGGACACGCGTTACGGGCTGCGGGGGCGGCACCACCGGGCGCCTCCCGAACGCGGCACGGACTGACCTTGCTCGGGGATGTCCACGGTCTGGTTGCTGAGAATAGTCTTCATCCTGTAGGAGACAACGGGAGAGACTGGAGGCTCCCTCGGCTCTGTGCCCGCGGGGACCCCGCCCGCTCCTCCCCCGCGCGAACCGACGCCCCCACCCGCGCTGCCACCGCCGGGCTCCGCTTCCCGCACCGGCGCCCCCCGACCGGGCCCGGAGCGCGGCGGGGCGCGGCGGCCTCAGCGGGGCCTGGCTGGGAAGGCACCGTCCCGGGGCCCTCTCGCGCGGGGTGCGGGGCGGGACGGGACGGGACAGGACAGGACGCGCCAGCGGGGCCCGGCGGGGCCCCGGGGGGCTGCCCGCGCGCGGGCGGGGCGCTGGGGGGCCGCGCGCCGCGGATGATCCCGGATTATCCCGGTGATCCCGGGCGAGCCCAGCTACGCCGCCCGCCCTCACCTGGCAGCGCGCAGCGCCGAAAGAGACAGCGTATGACGTCATCGCGTACTTGTAGCCGCTCCCGGCCCCGTGACGTCATCACGCCGAGGGAGGCGTCCGATAGGCAAGAGTAGCCGATGCGGCCGAGCGCGTCGATCGGGCTGGGTGCTGCCATGTCGCTGCTGCTGCCGCGGGGCCGGTGCGGCGCTGCCGCCGCCCGGGGGCTGCTGGTGTCGCGGGGCCGGGTGAGTCGCTCCGTGTGCCCCGGGGGCCGCCGGCAGCAGGACGGGCCGGGCAGGCGGGGGGCGCGGTACGGCACGGCAGGAGGAGACCCTGCGGGACGCACCGCGGTGCCGGTGCCGAGCGGGTCTGTGCTGGTGGCGCGGGACAGCGCGGGGCGGCCGCGGGCAGAGCCCGGGAAGGACCGTCCCAGCCCCACACGGGCACACGCACCCCCGGGACACCGAGCCCCGGCCCCGCTCCCACGGGACAGCGCCCGGCAGCCACCGGGAACCACGGAAACGCCGCTTCTGGGGCCTCGAGACACCGGAGTAACCCACACAGTTACTTCACAGAATCAATTAGGTTGAAAAGGCCTCTGAGGTCATCGAGCCCAACCTGTGACCGAACACCACCCTGTCAACCAGACCGTGGCACTGAGTGACACATCCACTCTTTTCTTAAACACCTCCGGTGGGAAGCCCATTCCAATGTCTGATCACTCTTTCTGGGAAGAAATTCCTTCTGATGACCAAACTAAGCCTCTCCTGGTGCAGCTTAAGACCATGTTCTTTCACCCGGTCGCTGGTTGCCTGGGAGAAGCAGCCCATCCCCACCTGGCTACACCCTCCTCTCAGGCAATTGTGCAGACCAGTCTGTTCCCCTCTGAGCCTCCTTTTCTCCAGGCCAAACAACCCCAGCTCCCTCGGCCGCTCCTCACAAGCCTTGTGCTCCAGACCCTTCCCCAGCTCCGTTGCCCTTCTCTGAACACTCTCCAGCACCTCAGTGTCTTTATACTGAGGGGCCCAAAACTGGACACAGGATTTGAGGTGTGGCCTCTCCAGTGCTGAGTACAGGGGGATTTTATGTTACATCATATAACTTAGTGTTATTATCGATAAGTTTGTTTCATGAGGCTTAAAATAAAAAGAGAATTATACATTTAGCTTAAAGGCCATTGGAAAAATGCTTTCACAAAGCATACGTTAACCAGCAGAAGGGCAAATTGTTGTTTAGTATATGATGCCAGCATGTTTGTTACTAAATAAGTTACAATTTTCCTTGTTTTAGGCATCAGGGAGCCATGTGTGTAAGCAGTATGGAACATCAGGTTCTTTGCCAGGGGAAAAAAAAGAGTTCCTGCAAAATGGACCAGACTTACAGGACTTTGTCTCTGGAGATCTGTCAGACAAGAGCACGTGGGCTGAGTATAAAGGCAACTTAAAGCGTGAGAAAGGAGAAAGGTAATTGTGATTTTATCAACTTCAGTTGCTTCTCTGCACGATCTTGGGTGTTTAGTAATAACTACAAAACATATACTATGTATCTTTATTAAATTCTACCCTACTGTGTTGCAAATGTAATGATTTTTCAAGAAAGGAAAAATTTCATTAACTTCAAATCCATAACAAAATGTGGAGACATGGGGGTATTTTCTCGAGTGCCAGTAATTAAATTACAAATATATATCAGTAGGTGACTGTATTGAAAAAGTACTGCTGGTAGAGAAAACAAAAAATGAAGACTTAAGTTAAAAAAATGTTTAAACCCCCTATTTCCAGTTATAAATTTGATCAGACTTTGTGATAGCTGTGCAACATCCGCTGTAATTAATTGTTGCAGTCTCCAGTGTGGCACTGTTCAATCGCACTGGAACAGTGAACAGTTTTAAACATTTCAATGACAACAATTCCTATGCTTGAGTGTTGGAATGATGATGAACAGGGAAGAGAAGTCTGGTCTGGCCATGAATGATGTTAACATTAATTGCTGAGTTGCATCAGTTTTCAAGGGACCTTTCCTTGTTGGGATCTGTAACAAATTAAATCTGTGAAATTAACGAAACTTGCCATGTAAGTAGTTTATTAATCTTCATGTTTGCTTGGCGTTATTCAGGCTGCATCTTCCTCCATGGCTGAAAACAAAGATTCCCATGGGAAAGAACTACAATAAACTAAAGAATACCTTGAGAAGTTTAAATCTTCATACGGTAAGTCTGGCACCAACCAAGTGTTCCTATAGAAATAAGGCAGATTTTACATTTTTTTCTCTGTGGAGGACAGGTAGAAATCATGTTTTGCATGATCTTCAGTGCTGAAAGCAAGCCCAGTGCTGATCCTTTTTGCTAGCAGTGAATTTTTCCCCTAAAGAATAGGGGTAAATCCAATAGATTTAGTGTTTTTCCTACTGTGATTTTAAATACTAGGGTTTACTATTTCCATCACCAGAGATAAGCAGATGCTATGTGCAACCGTTTTTAAAGGAAACACACACAATTTCAGAGTTACATACTCGATTTGCATGAAAAGAAACTGTACAAATTTCATTAATTGTACTTTACAGGTAGTAAAAAGTGGTGAGAGTGCATGGAGGGGCCTTTTTAATTTTTTTTTTCAGACTAAGTTCATGCTTTAATGAATCACATAGTTTGTGAACATTTTATCAGTTCTTAAATTAAAAATGTTAACGATAGTCTGTGCTAATTAATAAGACAGTTACCTGGTTGAGGAGTTTTTGCAGTTGTGAAGTAGAGAAAAAGAATGGTAATGGATGTCAGGAAGCAATTCTCTTCTTTTGTAACAAGTCTGTTCTACTGACTTGTTATAAAACAGCAGGGTACTGATAACCTCATTTATCACAGAAGGAATTGTTTGTAGGCTACTATTAAAATCAATCAATAATATAATAATTATTTTAAAAAATAATATGGAAAAATCCAGGTACAGTACAGTCTTTCACCTTCAGGTATGCGAAGAAGCGCGTTGTCCCAACATTGGAGAATGCTGGGGAGGTGGGGAATATGCCACAGCGACAGCTACTATTATGGTAAGTCATTAACCATTTCTTAAGTGTTCTGTTAATGTCTGAGCTGTTTGTACTCTATTGTTGGATCTCTACTGTAGTGGAGTGGGTTTATTACAATAAATTTAGAGTAAAGCACTGTCCTGGGTTTTTTTTGCTTAGTGTTGGGATTTATCTGATGTAGCTTATGCAGCTGTTTCCCAGCTGAGCAATAGTGATTTGTACTGTGTAAAGGTAGGAATGTCTTTCATGTTCCAGCTGATGGGTGACACGTGCACCAGAGGCTGCAGATTTTGTTCAGTAAAAACTGCAAGAAACCCCCCTCCGCCGGATCCGCAGGAGCCTTACAACACAGCCAAGGCGATAGCGGCGTGGGGCTTGGATTACGTGGTGCTGACGTCTGTGGACAGGGACGGTGCGTACCTGGGCTCTCCTCACGCCGCTCGGAGCTCTCACGGGTGTTACATGGGCTACACACAGGCCACAGAAACATTTCTCTGTGCAGCTGTCCATGAGGACTCTGTTAAAGGAGACAACAGTGCTGAAACTTTGGAAAGTTCTTACATTTGCTTAGTGTTTCTCTGTGTCTGGTAAAATACAGCAGAAATGACACTGTTAATAAACATCAATAAATGCCACAATACTAAATATTTTATAACTAATTTTTAGCAAAATGCATGCATATACACCATGTTCTATTACTTGGATAGCAAAAAGACAAATATTTGTATACAATACCATTACAGAACTTCTTTCCAAACACTAAACCTCGAATATATTGTATGTAACAGAACTGGAAGGTGTGTTTTCCTAAGGTTGCAGTAACTCCCTTGTGGTGACACCATATAGGTGGGGAAAGCCATTGTAAAAACTGTTCAGTATGATGGAAAGTGCAGTGGCTTCAAAGGGGCTTTAAAGAGCTCTAATACGTACTTTTCAACTTTTGTACAACTGTTTCTCAGACCAGAACCATAAATAGGTAAAGCCATTCTGTGCTCAGGGAGACAGGGAACCTAGAGACAAGTAAATCTGTGCTCTGCCATAGACAATCAGAGTTAGACTTTGTGTAGAGGCTTGGTAGGATATCTTTTGTAAACCCTTGGCATAAGTGATGAGATAAGACTGGGGCTTGACTGCTTTATTATTTTGCATTCAAGGTTTGAATCTGATGGGGTTTTTTGGCTTTGCTAGTAAGTAAATACATTTCTTGAACAGAAAGATTAACTGAATAATTGAAATGCTTCTAGATATGCCTGATGGTGGAGCTGAACACTTTGCAAAGACAGTCTCGCATCTGAAAGAAAGGTGTGTCATTAATGTATTGCTGTTACTGTTAAAACTTTAGAATGTGATACTGTGTGTAGGTCAAAGCTCCTTTAGCTGGGTTATTCCAGGGGCCATGCAAATACAAAAGTCTGCCTCTAGCCTGTCTGTGCCCCCTTTTTTTTCCTTCCTCCATCTTTCTCATAGAATGGTCCCAAACTGTTTTGAATTTAGTTGCATTTCCAATTCATCCCAGACTTATTTAAAGCTAAGTACTGGATTCTTTCTTTGAGCAGACAGCTGGTTTACCAGGAAATTAATACATTCTTCTGAGGTATGCTCATTCCTGAAGTTTGGGGCTCAAACCCAGCAGAGTTAGGTAATGCTGTCACCATGTGACTGAAGGAGTCTGGTTTCTCATTCAGCAATGATCAAATTGCTTTTCGTTTTGCCTCAATGGCCATTTCCAAGTCTATGATTGTACCTTCCTGCTTTCCCTGGCTGTGCTGCCTTCACCCTACATCGGTGCCCTGTATGCCATTCGACCGCACACTTGTCTGCCTGCAGAATTCATTTGTATAACCTCATTTTAAGTCTTTATCCAGTATACCTTGGGACTTGAAGGGTTCCTGCAGTTTTCCCCACCTGCCTTTCTGAGCTGAAATCAGGCTCCTCGACACCAAGACTAGATTCTAGACTCAGAGTCTTCTTCTTCCAGTAGCAGAATTTTAGCTCCTCTGTATTTTGGAGCTAAGATCTTTAACAAAACGTCGTGTGTTCAATTCCTGATTTTACTGATGTGAGCTGAAATACAGCAAAAACAAAGTAATAAATATAAAAGCAATTCCAAGTCTCTAAAACAATCACGTGCACTGTTTATACATTTTTTTTGTCTTTGTTGCAGGTTAACACGAGTTTGTTATAAAGTGTTTGCAGAAACCTGTTGGTTTAGGATTATCCTGAATTAACTTTGTTTTGCTTATTAGAGTGTCATGTGTTCATGTTAATGGTTTTTGTTAATGGTTTTTGCTGTCTTGAGTTTTTTAGCAACAGTGACACAAAATCCCACAGGTGTGTTCCTTTTGTCTCGCCTTTTCAGGAATCCAAAAATCCCCACAGGTGTGTTCCTTTTGTCTCGCCTTTTCAGGAATCCAAAAATCCTGGTGGAATGCCTAACTCCCGATTTCCGAGGGGACCTTAAAGCAGTTGAGAAAGTCGCCTTGTCGGGGCTGGATGTGTATGCCCACAACGTGGAGACGGTGCCGGCACTGCAGAGGTGAGCGATGGCTCTGGTGTGCGGGATGAGGGGCCGGGCTGCGGGGGCCGGGTGTCGGAGCGGGGCTGCGGGGGCCGAGCTGCGGGGCCCGGGTGCGGAGCGGGGCTGCGGGGGCCGGGCTGCGGGGGCCGGGTGTCGGAGCGGGGCTGCGGAGGCCGAGCTGCGGGGCCCGGGTGCGGAGCGGGGCTGCGGGGCCGGGCTGCGGGGGCCGAGCTGCGGGGCCCGGGTGCGGAGCGGGGCTGCGGGGCCGGGCTGCGGGGCCGGGCTGCGGGGCCGGGCCCGTTCCCGGCCTGCCCCGCGCGCGCCGCCGCCGCCGAGCCCGCCGCCGGCGGCAGGGGGCGCGCGCGGCGCGGCCCCGGGTCGGTGCCGCCTCCCGGGGCGCCCCAGCACGGCCGCGGCGCCTGGGCCGGGCCCGTCCCGTCGCCGGTGTCCAGCTGCACGGCCGAAGAACCTCTGCGCTGCCACTTCGCAGAAACTGGCAGAACTCGCCTTTCCTGGCGTCTCTAACTAACGTGTGCCCTTCCACGTGTTCTTACCCCGTGTGCTGGAAATGTGCGAAGGAAGGTCCGCGACCCCCGAGCCAACTTTGAGCAGTCCGTCCGTGTGCTGAAACACGCCAAAGAGGTCCGGCCCGGCGTCATTTCCAAAACCTCCATTATGCTGGGGCTAGGCGAGACGGATGAACAAATATATTCCACAATGAAATGTAAGTTGGTTTGAAACAGATGCCAGAATTCACAGGTATGAATTTTACTGTGTTGAAAAGCAATTGTAAGCATCTTTGCCTCTACATGGAAATCAGTTTGCTGGTGCAGAAAATGTTTCCTAAGTTCCATTGAAAAAGAAAAGTTTGGTTAAAAAAGACTGAATTTCTGAAATATTTTTCCTTCTTATAGCTTACAGATTCAATTTGACAGGTAAATCCATCTCATGTTGATTTCAGTGGAACTTAGAACTTTTTAAAACTATATTAACATGATCTTTGCAATGCTTAAATAATAGGCTTGCAACACTGTTGCCTCATTGTGCATTCCTTTTTAGAAGTAGCAGACCTGGTTGCTTAAATTATTTCAGTTTACTTAGACGCAAAAATGTTGTTATCCTCAGAGCTATAGCATGTTCTTATGTTTTCATGTAAATGTGTCTTTAAGAGGAGAAAAAAACCCACTCACAGTGGTAATACACTGCACTTCGAAGAAGTAGTTCATAAATCCTATGGCATTTCTCCTATATCCTGAAAAAATGTTTACCTGGTACTTCATTTCGTGCACAGACACATTTGGAATGCAGCTATGTAGTCTAGTATTTCTGCAGCTGGACCAGAAAAATTAAAATTCCTGATTTTTTCCCATTCCTCCTTCCTAGAATTTCCTAGCCACAAGGATATGAAATTTCAGATATGGTGCTATTTGCAGTCTGGCCACTTTTCTGCACGTATACAGAAGCAAACTGTAACCCACCACATTCATTCAGTTACTGTAGTTTTGTTCCCCTTCCATCCTCTGGGTACAAGTTAAAGAGCATCTAAGTGTGCTGGTATTGTCCCCTTTTCTTTACAGAACCATATCAGTCTAAACAGAGATTCCAGGTTAATAGTGAGTGCAATGCTGTAGTCACAACACTGTCTTTTCTTCCTATTTGACTTGGGGCAAGTAGCCAGAATATATATGGGGATGTTCATGCAAACTCTGATTCTTCAGCCATCCCTTTGTTCAGAACACCCTTCTCCTGCAGTGAACATAATTCTTCAGGCCAGCTGACCATGAAGTGCTGGGGTTTCCCTCTGTAAATAGATCACCTGAACTCCTTTGCTGCTTATTGGTTCTAGTATATACTCGAATTGTAAAGACAGAGTTTATGAGATTCTGGAGGCATCAAAACTGACATATGCCCTAGTGTGTAAAACTGGCCATTCCCCCTGATTTATGGTACAAGAACCATCCACATCGCCTTGGCATGAAGTCTGTTGAAAGAGTGAAGTGCCCCACGTGTGTGCATGTACCCATCTTTTATCAAATGAAGGCTCTGACCTAAAGACACTGTGGAAAGCAGCAGGAGACAAGAGGATGTCATCTCTGCAGTGAGACATGACAGCAGAGGGTGCAGCACCAGGGATTCTCTGTAGCTTTAAGCTCGACAGCTCAGGTCCAGCAGCAGCAGTGTGTGCTCGTGCGAGGTGTGTGATGACTGCGCGTGGAGGCTGCAAGTTTCCTTCACTGCCAGCAGGACGTAGCTCCTTGAATGACCCTTGGTCAGACTTGGAATGAGGATGTTTTCTAGTTGCTGACAATCCCTTGTGATCCTTCTGCCACTAACAAGGAATTTTGTTTTACAGTATTGCGGGAAGCAGATGTAGATTGTTTGACCCTAGGACAGTATATGCAACCAACAAAACGTCACCTAAAGGTAAAATTGCCTTTAATTTACAGGCAGAGTTATGGTCTGTACCTTGCACAGTCATCCTTACTCTAACTGCAGATGTTGGGAAAAATTTCCTTCCTTGTTTAGCTTGACAATGATTGTCTGTTATGGACTCTTCACTAAAAATGACCTCAGCCATCTAACCCCTTCCATCTTCTACAGACTTTCCAGTGCTAGTCTCTACTGTTAGGCAGGGAGACAGCTGGAGCTGAGGCATGATTCTGGAAAACAAGAGCTTCAGTGTATGTGTCAAACATAATTGCTCAAGTCATCGCCCCTTCACTGTCTTATAGGCTCTCCCTTAATGGTGCCACTTCAGCTGGGAAATTTACCATTTTCTGCTGGGATCTGTCCAGAACTTTGCTCTCTGTTCTGTTTTGTGTTTCACTGAAACAACTGTTAGTGAAGAGATTTGTAGGACTGCTGTGGTTTTTCACTAACTTGAACAGAAAAAAAGGCTTGCTCAAAAAGACCATTCAAAAACAGAGTGAAGAAAATGATAAAACAACAACTAGAAGTTAAATTCTGAACTTTTCAGCTTTTTAGCCAATAAAACATGTTTGTTTGGTAGAAAGCAGAGCAAAAATGCAGTTTGTGACTTCACTGATGAAAGTTTTGGAGTGAGAAATTTTGAACTTGCAATATAACTGTATTTCATTTCACTGCATGCTAGCTATAGCCATTTCCTTTGTATTAATACCTGAACAAAATTAATTTTTTTCCCCCAGGTTGAAGAGTACATAACTCCTGAGAAGTTTAAGTACTGGGAAAAAGTAGGAAATGATCTTGGATTCCATTACACTGCTAGCGGGCCTTTAGTGCGTTCTTCCTATAAAGCAGGTAAATTACTGAAAGCGTTGGATTATTTAGCATGTAACATTTTATTATACAAAACTAAAGCAGTGAAGTAATGGACAACAAAGCTCACCTTAGCTCAAGGACACCTCATATAGTCAGCCTTTTTTAAAAAATTATTTACATTATCTCCTGTAGGTCATCCAAATGCATCAGTATGACAGTATTTAGTAATATACAATTGCAGTGCTGCTTAACCTAATTTTTTTGTCAAACCTATTCTGTACTATACTTAATATGTGAGGCAGGATAAAGGGTACCAAATTTGCAAGTTTTCCTTCACATTCTGCCTCTTGGATGCTTCTGGGTTCAACGAGGTCCTTGGTTGTTTGTGATGCAATTTTGTTGCTTTAGGCAGAATTTATTTATAGTGCTTTAAAAATAATTAGAGACACTTATGGCAGTGCTTTTTCTGACTGAGCACTGAGTAGTATGTAGCAGCTGATATTAATGGAACTGTTGTGTAGGTACAACATCCTGCTTTGTCCTAAGGAAAGAGCAGAGAAGACTCATTTGGGGTACTTTGGTGCTCAGTCTTTTAATGCAAGCTTGAACAAGGTTTATAGCAGGTTTCACTATAACTTGCTGATACTTTATGAAACAGGAATTAAATTTTAATTAAATCAATTCACTTCTTCCTGTTGGAATGCACAAAGCAACAGAGCTATTTCACAAAACTGGACAGGAGGAAAATCAGGGTTTTGGGAGTGGAGGCGTTGTTTGTTGGGTTAGAGTTTTGAGGGTTTATTTAGATCCTTGCTGTGTGTATTGGAAGTGCTGTTATATAGAATTGAATTCCTAGAAAATAAGTGGCAAAAACAATTATATTGTAGAATAGAACACTTATGTTAAATAGGAATGTGTTCTTTTGCCTTATTTTATTGAAATACCTACAAATCATTTTGGTGTTTATTTTTTCATTTTAATTAGGTGAATTCTTCTTGAAGAACTTAGTAGAAAAAAGAAAGACAAAAGCCATATGAAAATGAGAGGGAACCTATTTAAAGCAGCCAGTTTTAAGGATCCTTTTTTCAGAGCATAATTATACTCAGTTCCAGAAATGCAGAAGAACAGATGGTGGCTATATGAATAAACTCACTATCTTTCCAGAACACTTTTTCCTCATCAAAACACATTATTTTACCTCATTTCTCCTGGCAAGGCTACAACAACAGAGTACTTCTAGTATTCAGCAAAAAGACACAAGATAGAACTGATTTTGAAAGAGTGGTGGAACTGAGGTGGAAGAAATAAATGTAAGCTGGGAACAAAGATTGGACAGATTTATGGATCTGCTACGACAAGCAGCATTGCTGCAGTTAATACCTGTGAAGGTGCTCATAGTGGTTTGAAAGGTACTAATACTTTGGTGTATCTTACTACTATGTAACATAAGCTTGCAGGGGCTCTGGGAACTATAGGAGTTCTAAAGAAAGACACTGTACATGATAACGCACCAGATTAGGGCTATCTTGAACCGCACCAGAGAAAGTGTAGTGATACTCCTTCAAAAGATGGTATCTCTTACCTGCATCTTGAGAAAATGAGCTGCACCATTCTGATAGCTAAAGCTTTTCCAGAGCTTGCATGTCTCCAAGTGTGAGCCTTGGTATATACAAGGTATCAAGCTAAAGAAAACAAAATGTCCTTTCTGGCAAGACAATTAACCATGTGTAGATACCATTGATCTAAACCATTTGGAAAATCAGAGCTGGTAAAAGAGCATAAATGGAGCTACCCCTAATTTATGTTCATGACTGTAACAAACCCCACTGAGCTGCACAGATGTTTCTTTAGTATTGAGTATGCAGAACTGCTGCTATTCTGTACTGTGCTCCTATTGCATGGCTATTGTCTTGTCATTAAAGGAAAGTTAAAACCTCAGTGGTTGTGTGTGGTGGGTTTGGTTACCTGCCCCTTGAGGCTTGGTCTGGCTGGTAAATCTGAATGCAGAGAGTGAACCACACTGTGGGTGAAACATGAAATCCACTGCGTATCACACTAAGCTCAAGCAGAAATAAAAACATGGCATATGGTACATTAACAGCTCTACTTGCCTCTCTGTACAGCAATACTACTGATGATTGTCTCTCTAATGCTCAGCTGTGGACATTAGATACCATCTCTGAACTAGCTTCACCTGTATCTTTGTGAAGTTATTTGGGACAGATTCCAGGACTTTGCTATCTGGTCCTAAACTCTCATCATGCAGGTAATTCTCTGACTGGCCCTAATACTTTTCTAAACCACTGCAGTCTGTAGAAGGAGAGTGGACCCTGCACACCCCACCAAGTCAGCAAGATGCCAGAAGGAAGACAGCTACCTAGCAAGATAATATATAGGAGAAACTTGTATGAACATAAGATTATACCACCGAGGCCAGTGATGCACAGCTGACACTTCACAAAATGAAGTACAGCAATATTAAAGCATTATGAAGACAAAACTTTAACCAAGAAGGAATGTACTAATTCACCAGTGTAAGGGGAAGAGAAATGTGAGCCATGAGAAACAAAGAGGAAGAAGGGATAAACAAAAGAATAATTGTTTTGTAAGGGCAGAGAGACAAGCAAGGTTGGTTTGGTTTTTTTTAATATTATTAATAAATTTTAAAAATGAAAGTAAAAGGTCTGATTGCTAGTCATAGAAAGCCCAGGTACATTTTGAGCCAAAAATGCCCTGTTTCAGCTGAAGTACACTTGAGTACTAGAGCAGGGAAATGTTATCAACCATTGCAAGAAAATTCAACACACTCCCTCCACTGCAGCAGCCGGAGAGGGTTGCAACATCAACCCCAGGATACCCACACATTTAACAGCTGCCAGCCTTTATTAGGGGTCCTACTGTAAAGAATGGTTTTGACTTGCCTACAGAGCAGATGTAACAGAATATGACTGTAGCTTCTGCCAAGTTACTGCTCTTTCAGCATATCAACACCAAAATATAGAAAAAAGGAATTCTGAGCCATACAGCCATTATCAAACTGGAACAAGAGAACATTGCACGGTGACTTCTTCACAGTGAGAGAAATAATGCTTCTTGAAACACAGTCCAATATTACTTCATGTTAGAATTATTTTATTAATTACTGCTGGGTGGTTCAGAAGATAATCTCATGTTCTTACACAACTGTCTGCCAGCTGTCTGGTACCAAGTGTCAGAAGCTATACAAGCTTTTCTAGCTGCATGTTTTGCTGTGGATTCTAGTGAAAGTCACACTTTGACTTCATAGATTGGAGAAGGCCTGTGCCTGTTTGTTTTTTTTTTTTTAACAATGTTTGAAGACAAGCCCTAAAGTTCTTTTCCTAGTTACAAATTCCTGCTTTTACAGCCATCTTACTTCCCCTATTGCCCATTCAGTTTTTCCATAACTGTGTTAAAGCACCAAACTCTCACAAACATCCTTGTAATTCAGCACAGGTTTCATGACTCGGTTTTGTTGAAGTTTCATGTTTGGTGACATTTTCATTTTGTATGTCGATCACATCATTCTGTCAGTTTGTTTCACAAAGCAGCTATAAAATATTTTAAGAAACATTAATCATCCCTGCAACCAGGAAAACATCTGAGTTTTGGGAATAAGATTTAAAGTTGAAACAGACACTTTGAAAGAATGAATAGTCTTTTTTAGCATCATCACATCAATCTACTACACTGTCTGAAAGACAATTAAATGTTACTCATAGAGAATTGCATCTTCCAGTAACTTCAAGTCCTTAGGTGAACGGAACACTCTGGCTTTGTCAATTTAAAAGCAGTTTTAGATTTTTTTTCCTACTTGATGAATAATTAATATTGGTGTCCCCTTCATTTAAAAAGTAAGTGTCAAGTATTTATGCTTCCTTACTAGAACATGTGGTAACTTACTGCAGATGTTCAACTTGGACCAGAAATTTTAGCTTGACATAGCAAAAGCAGAAATTTTAGCTTGACTCCAGCATTCCTAAATCAGATCTCCATTATGCTTTCCTGCATTGTTTTAGAATTAACTTCCAAGTTTAGTTGTTGAACAAGATTATAGCACTACAAGAACCTCAAATGAGAAGTGTAGACTTTTTGGCCAGTACAAAATCTCACCCCTAACTGCTCCTCCTCACCCCTATAGTAACTAGTCTTGGTCAAATATATGTGTTCTATTCACTTGGAATATTCTTGGCTATTGTATTCCTGGAACCAGACTAGTTTTAGCTGTACAAAAATGTGACTGCACATACTCAGAAGAAAAACAGTATATCTTGCCTGGCACTTACAATTTGTGTACATCTTGGGTAAGACCCAATTTATGCATTCGGTATCAAACTCCTTCTCGACTTGTGTTAAATCTGGCTTTGCTTCAGCTGTTGTATTCACATTTTTGCAGTGTAAAGCAGTGTTACCATGGGATTGCATTTTAAGAACCCTGTAAAAGGAATTTCAGAGCACAAGAGTCCATTGGTCACATTACACAATTCTCATCCAGAATTACCTGCTGTAACATCCATACACAAAGACTCGATAGCACTAAACCCTATCTCTTATGTGCACTACTCAAGCCTTCAAAACAGGAACACAGGTCATGTCCAGTTCTTATTTCCCAGACAAATGTACTCTGAAGACGATGGCTTATGATTCACAGTGCTGCACAAGCTTCTGAAGCTCTTCCTTTTGGCCTGTGGTAAGGGTCTCTGGCATATATGCAAGGTATGTATTGCTGTATCCTGAAGGAATGTCCCACTGGATTCATCCCCCAATCCCAGTTCTCCCGCTAAAAGAATGCGGCCACCAAGAAAATAAGTTGACTCTAAGAAAACAAGGAAAATGCCAGTACTAGTTTTACCTCTTGTTGCTCCTCAGGATCTGCTGCTCTCCTTTTGCTAAGAGAGGGAAGTTAGAACGATCCCACTGTAATGAACTTGGCCATTCTCTAATATCTTCATGACTAAGCCCCAAGATACTATTCAGGCTTTGACTAAGCCTGCAGGAGAAACAGAGTAGCAATAGGGGTACAGTACTTAGCTTCTCCATCTCTTTGGGATGGCTTGTGAAAAGCCACTGGAATCACAGGAACACTTGCACATTCCTAAAAGGAGCAATACTTCACACAAGAGTAACAGTTCATCATCTGCTTCAAACTGATGAAGACAGGTCCCATAATAGAGGCACTACTATTACAGGTGTGTGCAAGTTTCAGAAAGGCATCCTGATTTTCTGACACCTCTATTCACCCTCCTGATTAAAATACCCTGAAGCAGTGCTGTGCTAACCTGAACAGTCAAGGACAAGAGATCCTTCGAGTATAACTTGTCAGCACCCTCTTCTAAATCCCAAAGGAGCAGTGACCAGCCTGCCCTCTCAGGTGCTACAGGGCCAGAGGTAGCTAAGAGGACACTCACCTGCAAAGACAGGGTGATCTGCCTCTTGCAGATCACCTTACAAAGACAGGGTGATCAACTGCTTACAAAGGTTGTATTGCAACCCTGACTGCATCCCAGGCTTGTTACATGAAAGCAGCACTAGTCAGTAGGGAGGAGGAAATGGTATGATGAAAGATGACAGTTTGATTTTAAGCCCCCATAATTCCCACTCACTTTGAGTGGCTTTTGATGCACTTCTCTGAGAAAAATCTTACAGTAGGACAAAAAGCCTCAGGCATATTTGCCCAAAGTGCCAGATGATTGTTACAGAGTAAGTTCCTATGTGGAAGCCATTAACATGCAGAATCTGAAAGCTGCTGGTTCAAGGATACAGCTATTTCAGTCAGGTAACAGTGTCTTGTATCATCTATCCAAATTATTATACAAGTTCTTTAAATCTTCAAGGACCTGTCCTAAAGCTTAAACTGTCCCTACATTTCCGTGGGTACGCAGTTACAGTAATAGCACTCATTACCAAGACACTGATCTTACCTCCTGTTTAACTATTGATACACCATGCTTGAAGGCACACAAGTTGAATAATTCAGAAGGTATTATGTGACCAGTTGCAGGATAATTTTCTACTATCCCAACACACTGTTATTCAACTAAGATGTCTACGCCTTCAAGTCTGAAACCTGTTCATGGTCATCCTTCTCTATCCTCCCCTCCATTTCACAACCCCATGCAACAAGCCAAACACTGACAAACACTGTCATCTCAAGGATTTTAATAGCACTGGCCAATTGAGAATAACAAAAAACCAGTAGAAACAAAGTAACAATAAAGGCAAAAATATCAAGAGAACATTGGAAGTATTCATTCCTGCTAATCAAATGAGGTAGCAAGCTGATTTTTGGGGCTGAATTTATGGGGCTGAATTTATTTTTAATAATTTCTTCCCAGCAGTGATTATTTTTTTGCAGATTCATTAAAAAAGCTGCTTTCAGGTGTATGTAAGGAAGGAAAAAGATAACTATCAGGTAACATTGAAACCAACAGTTGTTTTCTACTTGGGCTGATACCAAATTAAGGTAATTCTGCTTAAATTCAATGTTCAAACAAGCAGAATGCTCCTTTGCTGAAGACAGGTTGTATTGCTGTAACTTAGGGAATACTTGCCCCAGGAATCTGATTGAATCAAAAATGTGCGGCTGCACAGGGAATGTAGGCAAGACAATCAAAGAATGAAAACTGAAGATCTGCCAGTGGATCAGTTTGTAGCTGCTGTCCACTGGCACTAATCACACGATTGATGCCTGCAGAACGATCTGGTCTCCCAACAGATGCAGTTCAGACTGTATCAGCACCTATGGATCCCAACCATGACTGGGGCATTATTGTTGAAGTCAGTTCTACCTTAGGGCTGGACCTAAAGCCTACCAATTTACTTAGAAATGATCTTTTGACTTGAATGCCAGTTAGAGCAGGCATTTAACTGGGCAAAGAATCACCCCAAAAGAAAACGAAAAATTGCTGAGACCAAAGTTCCAGTCTATAGATCACAGTTTATATAGACTGATTACAGTCTATAACTGGACTAAGGTAAAAAGATATTCTATTTCTTTTGCTTTTGTATCACTTGAAATATTTAAAGTGCTGTTTAGCAACATTTCTGGAAGCAGAGATCTGCAGTTTGAAGGTAACTTTTGCACTTAAAAGATGATCCATTATTAAAAACAGGTTTGTACCATCTTCAGTAACCAAAAAAAATTTGCTATAAAAATAGAGATTTGAAAATAGACTGAATTCACAGGTACCAGGTACCATTTCTAGTGTAAAATTGGTTTAGTTTATGAAAAATATATTTCCTTAAAAAAAGCATAGGCTTACAGCATTATCACTAAGAAGATCCACAGAATTCCTTCAGTATCTATTAAACATTATACTCTAGGCTTTTTGACAGGTGGATCCTGCAGGCTGAATTTAGGAATTTCACATGAAGAAGCAAAAGGAATTCTTTTGGCTGACACCTTCTTCCCAATTGTTTCAATCTGAAAAAGAAAACACATTTAACAAGTGAGTGTGGCAAGCTAACAATCATGCCAACCTATGAGGAATCTACAAAGAACACATTTCATGAACACCTGAACAGCACAAGCCACAAAGCACAGTGTGCCCAAGGACAGTTTCTGTGACTGGAGTTGCAAAGAGTTTGTTTAAAAAACAAAACAACCAACCAGCCTTTCACAGGTGCCTGCTTTGCCTACTTAAAGCTGCATCTTGACAATGTGAACATCTATCTGCCTCACCTTCCATAGGACTACCAATACAAATACCATAAAATGTTTCTGGGTGTTCATAACATGTGGGTTCAGAACCCTTTTCCTAAAAATTTATACTAAATTAGCATAGAAAAAGCTTTTTCCCCTCTGTAATGCAGTGGGCTGTTTCTGAAGCAATACAACTCTGAAAGGGTAAAGGCAGCCAACACTACAAGTGAAAGCATGTGACAGAGCCAACACACACAAGTCAGGTATGGCAAAATTCAAAGAGCAAGGCAAATTCCCCTAATTTCTAGTTCAGACTAATGTAAATCACGAAGGACAGAGCTTGTAGAAAACAAAACACTAATTAGTAGGACAGTTCAGACATTGAATAAATAAGCAGAACTGTAGCTTTCCTCTTAAGTAAAACAGGTCAAAAGCAAAGCTCCAAAAAACAAAATACTTCAACTATTCTATTTTAATAAAATTTTAATGAATATATTCTAAGCAGACATCTGAGCTAACACTGAAGAGAGTTGTTTAAACAGTCAAGAGAGCTGTATGTACTGTGTTTGCTCTTTAGCAGCTTCAACTGCCTAGTTAAATGAATTTATACAAGCTGGACTCACAGTGTACATAACTGTAGCTTACACAGGGAAAAAATATCAAGAGAGAAATCCTACAGCCATTATGAGAGTAAGCACAGTACTCAGAAGTACAGGGAATGAAAAATGACTGAAACATGCATCTGATCTGGCTTGTAGATTTTGTTCTTATGGTATCTGGCTGAGATGCTTCTATCAGATTGTTCCAGGATTTGGTGATTTTAGTATTAGTCACATTCCATCTATGCTGAAAGTGCTTCAAGCCCTTCAATCAAGGCTTACTCTACTTTCCCTGCTTGAGATCTGAGCAGATTTTTTTTCTCAAATCAGAAATTACTTTGCCTAAAATCACAGAGCTTCACATTCATATGTCCTGAATTAAGCTTCTACTGTGGAAACAGGTTATAATTGAAATGGTAGGTGTGTTCGAAGTTATTTAAACTCCAGTTTGAGAAAAAAATTTAAAACCACTCAAATTAATAGATTTAGATTGTGTACAATGGAATTGCTATTAGCATCTAATGTAGCTATTAGGCCGTCTAATGCAACAACTTTTAACAAGGGAAGTTAAAAGACTAGGGCCCTAAAAACTTAAATTTTGGGATTGTCCGTTTAAGACAAAATCCTTTTTATTATTTTAAGCAGAGACTATAGGTCAATTGTTAAATGCCTTTGCAATGATATTCTGGATGAAAAATCTGGATAATAAACCTGGATGACCAATTGCATTCTGGTTGGCAAACTCACAAACTGGTTAAAAATTCAATGAGAATTTCATACAAGAAACACAAAAGTACAGTCTCTGATCTAGAAAGTCTTTAAGCCACAGAAGACTTCAGAAGAGAAATTCCTAGGAGAAACATCACACAGACTAGAATTTGATACAGAATTTGCTATTAGCTTGGCAAAACACTTAGCTAAAAAGTTAAGGATTTGCTTCTGGGCCCTCTCTCTGGTGTAAACAAACACCATTGTTTGGATCTTCTGGCTGATCTTAATCAAACACAAAGGACTAAAAGGACTAATCAGTCATCTCCTCTAGCCTCTCATGTAATACTTGAGCATTTCACTATCTTCAGATACATCTTTGCATTCGCTGCTTTCACCTCCAGTATCAGCCAGCTTTGTTATGCAAACCTCAGGGAGAAGAGTCCAAAACTTCCGTTAATAGTTTGTCCAAGTGAAGATCTCACTGCTGATAAACATTTGTTAACCCACATTACATCTTGTCCAGTGTTTAAGTCTCATGTCTCCAGTAAACCTGCTTATGTCTTTTGTGAGGAACAAAAATGGTACTTACAGCTTACATTTACTTCTGCAGGAAGTGTGTTTTCCTATCCTGTTACTGTCAATTTCAAAAGCTTTTTTTTTTTTTTGTGATATTAAAATAAGATTCCAGGTAGGGGCTATGTCATAGGTTATAACATTCAAACTCAGCCCTTCTGCTGGGTGGTAGCAGCAAAGACTGCAGGCCTGGAAGAAGCAGTGAAGGAGCTGGTTTTGGAGTCAAATATCATGCCTAAACTAATTTAGGCATGAGATTTAGCAGTTTTTCACATTTACCTCCTAACTGTCGATTATTTATATATATGCCCTGCTGCAAAGAAGGGCAGAATGGCATTCAGATGTTGTATTTATGGTTGCACTCCATGATCTCAGAGGTCTTTTCCAACCTAAATTCTAAGGCAGGCTTATACTGCAGATTGTTGACAGCATAGTCTGATGTAGCCTCAACTTTAAAAGAGCATCAGTCTGTGAAAGTAGTAAGATAGTGGAGGAAGACAGCACTAGTGAACACCTAAGAACAGACAGGTGTACATTTAAATCCTCACCTGCAGAGGAATTTTTTTCCCTTGCTACTCAGTCACTGAAGAGGGAGAGCAAGAGGGTAGGGAGCAGAAAGAAAGAAACATAAGAAGCATCACCCAGATGATTACCTGGAAGCCAATGACTTGTAGCTCATTGTGAAGATCATCTAGAACTCTCCTACCGTCAAAGATAAATGCAGGCTTTAGCATTTTCTTATGAATACGTTCATAATCCAGCTCCTGTAAAGAGTAATTAAAGCAGATAGAATAAATAAGTAGCATAACACTCCCTCTTTTTTCCTTTAGTTTAAATTTAAGACATTTACCTTAAACATGTCCCATTCAGTGCAAATTACAAGGGCATGGGCTCCATCACAGGCTTCATACGGATCTTTACTGATAGTGACCAACCGAGACACTGTAACAGAAGGAAAACAGTTTTTATTCTGCACATGCCTTTACCATCAATCTGGCATGTTTCTGGCAAATGAGTCTCCTTCCTTGCCCTACACAAACAAATGGTTTCAAGTCACTCACCTAGAGATATTTTCTACCAAGATACCACTTGGATTGTACTCATTTAAATGCAAGCAGCTCGTACCTGGCATCTGAGTAGTCACGGCACTTAAATGTTTCAAGTCAAGCATTCAAATCTGATGTAAATAGTCAAGGACATGTCTAGAATTAGAAGGTACTATGGAGTGCTCAAATGCCAACTCTCACAAAGGGCATTGTCTGTAGAACAGTAGCACACCACACAGTTTCTATTTAACACTCAGTTCACACTGAGGAAGAGACACATGTGGCTCCCCAGGGGCTGTCTGAGCAGCTGCCTAGAGGAAAGCCTTCCCTTTCCCTCTAACTCAAGGGCATGTCAAATAGTGTACACCCTTCATTCTTCATCACAGCTCAGTCTGCTCCATTCTCTTCACCTCTAGAAGCCTCATCTATTCTCCCCATCCATCAGCTCCATTCCCCCTCTCCCCAGTAAGAAAACAGAAGTCATAGGTGATTACTCTAAAGTGTTCTTGAATGTAAGGGAACGAAGTAATTTGGAAGTGATATGAGGGAAGGGAGAATGCTCAACAGTGCATTCTGGAATTACTTCTTTATTTTAGATATGTAAGGAAGAACTAATACAAGATAGTACTTGCGACACAAAGAAACTGTCAGAACAACTAGTCTCTCCTTCTGGATATTCTTCTTTCTCTTACTTTTAATTACGCAGAACTAAAATTCTAGGCATCTATTCAAATGAGTATTTATTGAAAGAAAAATATACAATAGTTGGGAATTAGCATTTATCTACAAAAGCTATGGGGAAAGGAAGAAGAGTGAGAGTAATCCTCTGAGCTATAACAATTTTCTAGTAAGTGCAACCAACAGCACAACAATGTCATGCTGAAAATGAATTTATAATATTTAAACAGACCCGCCTATATTGAGAATAGGATGGGAAGAGGCAAATAAGCCTTACATGAGCATTCTTACCTTGGTTATCTTCTGAGACACCCAGATGTGAGAGATCAAAGATGATTTGTTCCTTAGGTACTTTAGGGTCATAGATATGGAGCTTTGCTCCTTCATCCATTAAATACTTGCTAATGTAGATACTGGATGACTCTCTAGGGAAGAGAATCAATCAGTTAAAGAACCAGGTGGCATGTTCTGAGTAATGCAAGTTTTCAGGTATCACGATATGCAATACCCAAGTTTTTATATCATTTTTACATTAAATATCTTAGTGGCAACCATGCCAGCAGGAAACCTGTGATCTTGAGGGACACCAAGAAGAATAATATGAAGAAGTCTGTATCTCTCTTGCTGAATCATATAAGAGACAATAAGTCTGAGGACTCCTACTGACCAAAATTATATAGGCCTAGAGTTTATAAGCTTTCCCTACAAACTGCAGCTGAACAGTTGTATGAAGTTTGACCTTTACAGGAAAACAGAATTAACCACTTCAGGAAACCAAGCTGAAACTTTGATTTCACAAAGCAATTTAGAACCAGCTGCAGGAGTGTTTGCATTCTTTTCTGTGGAGAATGGAAGGAGTCTGTCAAAACCTATCTTTGATTGTGTAAGTTAAAAAGGACTAGAATTATCTGCAACTTCTGCATGATTCAGGTCTGTTGTAGATGTTGAGAATCAGTTCTCACCCATTTAAGAAAGACTGATCTTTGCTATAAACCAATTCAGTCACAAGAAACGAAGGGTCCCGTATCTCAGGTATTAATACAACTCAGTGGGGGGCATTAGCTGTGTGGCTGGCGACAACTGTAGGGAATCCCTGCTGGTGAACTGAGCCTGCTTGCTTACCTTGTGTCCCCAGTATCCTTTTTGAAAGCAAACCCTAAAATAGCAATCTTCTTGTCAGTGACAGTATTGAACAAGCTGTCAATAATGCGGGAAGCAAATCTTCTTCTCTGATAATCATTCATGTCTATTACCTGAAATGATACAAGTCATGATGGTACAGAAGGGAGCCATTTTAAACTATAAACAGATTCTATTAACCATCAAGACAAAATACCCATACATAAATTTAATAGAGGCTGAATTATGATACTCAGTATCATAAGCAATCCAAAGATAAATTTAGTTAACTTACCAAATTCTGAGATAAATCCTATTTAATGAGTGAATTCTGATACACATACACACATCTTATCATGCATCATCTAGTTTAATGACTAGGATTTTTTTCAGATTGCCTTTTTTTAAAAAAATTAAAACTTATTGCTTTCCATGTCTCTGCCTATTTCAGTCCTAGGGTACTTGATGTCACATGGACATCCCATTGCCAGACCTACACTTTTTCACATGCCACATGTAACAGCTGTGAGAATATTTTTAGCCTTTTTAATCCACACTAACAGATGCCAATACAGGAAACTTGTGTAATTCAACCACACTTAAATGGCTCACTTTCGTTATTTTGTTATTACATGAAAGTGGGTTTGATCACCCATTGTTCCTGTGCTTTCCTCTAGCCCGCTTCACACTTGGATCTCCAGTCATCACACACAGAGGACACTGCACCACTGCTAAAATAGTAAAGGTACATTCCCCCACCTTTTCAGTGTTCAAAGTGGATTGGAAAGAGCTACACAACCCTCTGAGTTTTGAAACTTTTAGCCCAAATCAAGAACTAACAGGAGCAGCCTATGAAACATAAGGTATAAACTATTCAGTAGACGAATATTGGTGAACCATATTTATTTGAGGAAAAGAAATAAAAGCAGTGAGATTTATGCAACTCAACAGGTCAGTGACAGGCAATGAATGTACAGCTGGCAGGGCAAGAGGAATGAATTTTCTTCTGTAGGTAAATGTTCAAAGAATGAAGGTTTTGGTATTAAAGAGGCCTCCTCTCTACAAAAGCCAGAGAGAATAAAAGTTAGGATCCTGGGACTGCTCTGATCAGCATATCCTCCAGAATATGCCTCTGGTCTGAGCTCTCCCACTGCCAAGAGTGCAGTGCTCAGGCCACAAAGAAGGGGCTCATACAGTTCCTTTTAAGGGTGCACATGAGTGAACATTACATGACTTGAGCAGTGTGGGCTGGGGCAAACAGACCCCTGTGAGATGACAACAGGGCTCTGAGGAAGCAGAAGGTGCAGCTAGGGGGTTGCAGTATGAGCATGGCATTTTACCTTACCCTAACTCTGCAGCAGCTGTTCTTACTATCTGATCTGTCCACAGCTTAACAAGCCACATAGAAACACTACAAAGAACACTGAAAGAAAAAACTCTCTTGAAAGAGAGCATAAAAGCATCAAAAGCACTTTAACTGTCTTGTTTACAGTAACAATGCAAACTTTTATGCTTTTGTTAAATAAATACCTCCTGATAGAACAAACTAAGTGTTCCTATGCCTTTGGGTTGCCAAGATACCAAGTAGTCTGCATTTTGAGAAGGGTCCTTGTGATCTCACAGGACAGAGCCAAACCAACTTGTTTCTTTCAAGACAATATTAATTTTTCCCTATTCATCAGACTATCAGTGAGGTAACATGGTTAGTTCCTGCAGCTCATGCTGCTCCAGGGACTGTCCATTGTCTGCTTTCATCTTATAGTGAGTAAAAGCAGCAGCTCGTAAAGCAAATGTCAGAACCTAGTGCTCCTCCTCTTCCCTGCTGTGCTGACGCATCCACGTCCTACACTGAACCAAATCTCTCCTGGATGCTTGCACAAGGCTCATTCAGTACATTAGTCTCTCTTCACTGATGGGATGCAGGACTCTCCACCACGGACTAGGCTCTCCTAATGAAATATATTTTTAAGGAAGATGTCAATCCAAACCTCTGAAGAGGCAGACAACATAAAACCCATACCTTCCTTGTCCCAAGCAATTAATGTAAGAGTTATAGTTGCAAGCAAGTAACTAAGGCTGCTGACTAGCCCCCTGGCTGGAGGTTAAACTCTGAACAGGGCATGGAGAGCCACTGGACATCACAGGTAATGGAAGAAGCTGACAAAAGCCACAGATACTACCTGGAGATGGCACAGTTTTACAGGCAGTTACAGGAGAATTGTGAGTGAGATCCAGCCAAACTTCAGATATTTGGAAGGAAGTATTATTTGGAAAGAAGCAAGTATTCTCCTCCTGGGGAGGAGAACCTTACAAAGCCAACAAAGCCTAAGTAGGCCCATCCACAGCACCATATGTCCATGATGACCTAGATAACAATATAACCCTGGACTTCAGTACAGATGTGGCACAACTGACCAATGATGTACTAATAATTATTGGCAGGTTGCTTCTTTGGCAGCAGACTGGGATGGAGAAGAGTGAAGGGAAAAAAGGCTAGCCAAAATGAAGATCAAAAAAAGCAAAGCTGCTAATAAGGTAGGCAAATCATGTACTTCGTATTCTGGGGGCATCTGCTGGGCAGCCTTATACTTGACCACCACAGACAAATCAGCACAACAAACCAAAGGGGTTTTTTGACCATACCACACATCTCAAAGCTTCTCGTTCAGGACTAGGAAGAAAGGTGAGGTGCTTTCACTGGTTAATAGGGAAATGCTTGCTAGTACAGACTAGGTATTATTGCTGCACCGGAGCCAGGCCTGAGAGTATCCGTATCTTCCCAACCATTCCTAACATTAAACCAGGGAACAACAGCAACCATGTTTATTTTTAAAAATAGCAAGATCTGCTGAGTTCTTTCAGAGCTGTAGAAGTAGACCCTGAGGAAAAGATCAAACGTTCTGAATTCAAAGTGGACAGCAAACTGCAAGAGAAAGACAGGAGACACATGCTTGTACTTCACATTTTCTAGTGCTGCTTCTAGACAGCTTCCCAATCCATTTGATCCAGGTAACTTAATTCACCCCAAAAAAGCCTAAGTACCCATAAGTATCAAATGCCAGTGTTAGGCCAAGTGCCCTAAAATGTGAAGGTAACCAGCGCTAAGGTATCTGCTCCTTAGAGCTGAAACACAGTTTGTGTGGAAAACGCTTAAAAGCTCAATGCCTGAAAGCTGAGTGCTGAAGAAACACCACCTTCTGAAAAAATTGGTGAAGAACTTGTACCTGTTGCCAGTAGCGAGCTACCTCAGGTAAGTTCAGCGCCTCACAGAGGTACACTAAATTCAACACATCCTTCTGAAAACAGCTACCTCCAAACCCTGAAAGAGAAAGCAGTTATTTTACAGGTGACTAAGGTACTGATCCAAGCCAATCTGTGGAATCAAGTAGCTTTTGGCAATCACTGACATCGTCAGCATTATAATTTTTTCCAGTATTTCACTGCTAGCAAATGAAAAAACTTAATCTCTTAAAATCCAACTCCCGGACCTACTTACTTTGTCAATTACAGAAGGCTTAATTATGCTTCAGGTTCCACTGAAATCAATGGAAGCTTTAACACAGAAACCTGAACCTGTATGAGAAAAAGCAACTATGGGCAATTATTACAAGTAGGCAGAAAAGCTCCTAGGCCTGTTCTCCCCCCACCTCAAGATTTGGACTAATACTTCTCAAAACAAGTGTGTTAAGATTAGGTTCCTTCCTCCTGCACCCCCAAATGGATATCTAATCATTGCCAAGAACCAAAGATCACCACAGCTGACCAAGGGAAAACTGAGACAATTAGAGGGGTCCTTGAACCTAGAACTTTGCTCAGCAAGCAGAGTCCCAGAAACAACACAGTGTAGAAGGAATTATAACAACATAGTAGGAATTTTGGTAATGCATTTGCTATCTATTTTTCACTCTTGCATAGACTCTAGGACAGGTTATATTTAATAAGGCTATTTTAAAGTCACACTTTCTAGCATAAAATCATACAGACAGGCTTTAGTCTTGTTCTGAAGTTTGAAAGTTCGATGTACTGATCACCATTTTATCACATTTTACTCTCTCATAAATCTAATCCAGAAATGACTGTATGTGGCACTTAGTGCCATGGCCTAGTTGACAAGGCAGTGATTGGTCAAAGGTTGGACTAAATTGTGGAGGTCTTTCCAACCTTATGATCCTATGAATTCATCCTACAAATTAGAAGCTGCCATCACACATTCTGAGCTAGAGGTATTCCCTCCCTCAGGCCACTGGCAGCAGCTCCCAAACAAAATTGCTGCAGCTGCAATCGGAAAGACATCTTGGAGAGCACTGTCATCAGTGAAGCTTCAGAAAAATAAAGCTGCAGCTTTTCTTTCCAGTGTCACAGGCAGGATAAACCATGCACTCTGAGCTCTCCAGTTTCAGGTTGCTGGGTCTGAAGCAACCTGAATCCTACATAGTTTACCAAAAAAATGGATTTTATACTAGTATTCTACAGCAATATTTTCATACATTAAGTACTTCTAATGCTGTAGAAGATTTTAGAGAAACAGATTACTTCAAAACACTACTACTGCACTATTAAACAGAAGCCCAGCGGGGGAAAAAGAGAGAAGGAATTTTTCATTTACCAACACTGGCTTTGAGAAATTTATTTCCAATTCTTTGGTCTGTTCCAATAGCTCTTGCTACTTCTTCAACATCTGCTCCTGTAGCTTCACACAGAGCACTGATTGAGTTAATGCTGCTGATTCTTTGGGCAAGAAAAGCATTAGCTGCCTGTAAATAAAAAGCACAGTAAAGAACCTCATTTTTCCAGAAACCAAGATGTCCACAGACCAAAGGGAGTTGCTACTGAAAGGATTACTTCAGTATCTATGCAACTTTGTTGACATAAAAAGGGTAACATAAGTAGTTTAATACAGAGATGGGATTTAAGCAAACCAAGATGTTTAACTTGCAGAGTTTGAACCGTTTTATGACGGTAATCAGTTTCTGCAGCACTTGAGGTTTGCTCTTAGTAACAAATAACAGCAATAAAAGTGAGAAAAGGACTTTACAGAAAGTTGGTATCATCTATTAACTACGTCAGCTGAGAACTGGAAAAGATCAATATCCTTTGACACGTGTATTGGGTCCTCCCAACCCCACCTGTCTTTCCTAGCTGCACCACTCAGTGTCAACAAAATTCTGCTTCCGAGCTTTGTCTCACACCCCTTGCTCATTGCAAACCACAGCAGTGAGTAACACTAACCAGTTTAGAAAGTTCTGATGACCAGGTATTGGTTGTAAGGATTTTTTCTTTGGGCACCCAGTGCTCATAAACGGCACACAGAGCACGGACAGCTTTCTGTCCCTCTGGAGATTCATCTCCACCGATAAGCACTCTGTCAGGGTTCTTCAGGTCCTTGATGGCTGTTCCTTCAGCAAGGAACTCTGGGTTAGACAGCACCTACACACACAGCAAAAAAGGAACAACAAATAAAAGCCAAAACCAACAGCCAGTCTTTAAATACACAACTCAAAGATTATGTTTACCTGCAAATCCAAGTTAGGCTTAGTATTGGCATCAAATATTCGACGAATGCTCTCTGCAGCACGTACTGGAACTGTGCTTTTCTCAGTGACAATTTTATAGCCATTTGAATTCTGTGCAATTCTTCTAGCGCACGCTTCAATGTATTTCAGATCAGCTGCTCGGCCTTTTCCCATCCCATAGGTCTTTGTTGGTGTATTAACCTAATTACAAACAGATGAAAGGGGAAGAAATGTTCCAGGTCTCTTGTGTTAGGAGGCAAGGTGAAATTTTTAAGACTGATGGACATCTTCTTTCTCACAGGAAGGAAAATGCTTCTACCTCAGAATTATTCTGGTTACCACATCAGATGAAGAGCTATTAGCTGTCTCAGTTACCCATTTTGTTTTCTATGGAGAGCTCACTGGCCTCTATTCAAATAGGATTTAAACAAGGGCAAGTCATAGCAGCTCTGCAGGCTTTGTTGAAACAACCCTTATTCTGGAAACACCAGTAATTTCTTCATTATTATGGCCAGCCACTTTTTGTCACCTGTCCCACGCTAGGAGTGCAAAAGCTCACATAAGAATCTTGTGGCCAGTGAGGCAACTATAGTTTAAACTCACTTTGCAAGGAAACCTAAGTGTAGGGCTGATGAAAATTAGTACACTGATGTACACAGAAAAGGCAATATGAGGGAAAACACGTTGTTTAGATTAAGACAGAGGGTCCTTTTCATCACAAATGGAAAGAAGAAATGGCAACAATGTGTAAAACACAACAGCTTGTTTTGAACCAAAGACAGGTGGCAAAATATGGGCTGTATTAATGGCAGTCATCCAGCCACACAGCATTCATTTTAGACTTAATGAATGAAGAAAAATACTGTCAGAAAGGGAGCTCCATACTACAGTGCCCTAACAAAGAGGGGATCTCAAGAAAAAAGGACTTTAACAAAAAACTCAACTGTGGCCTACCAAGACAAATAGCAATCAATTCTTTTGGACTCTGCATTAGTTACAACCTCTAGATAACAAAAGGTTCATCTTTGACTGAATCCTCTTTCTAGTGGTGTCAATAGCTTTCAAATATTAAAGCCACCCCCACTTCCATTAATACACTATTTTTAAAAGCTTCTAGAAATAGTTCAACTTTGTAACTGAATAACCAGCATATGATTTTGCATATCTGTCTAGGAACTTTACCATTATTATCAAGGTCCCATAGATTTCATCAGTACAATGCAATGACAGAGCTGCATTACATTCTGCTCTGACTCCATACACCTAGCCAAGTTAAACATCAACATTACCATTTTGACTTAGAACCTATTCATTTGTCAAAGGTGCTACTGGCTACAAGAAAAACAGATAAAAAGCTTACTTAACACTTTTCCCACAGTACATAGAATGACAAGGAGAAATCTGTGACACAATGACATTGCTAACTGAATCTACATGACAAAACAAAGGCATCTTCCTAAAAGAAAAGCATCATAATGATTTGATAAGAAAGAAAAAAAAGATAAACACAACCACCTTCTCCCCCTAAACTTACAGAAATAAATACAAGATCAGCTTCTCTAATGGCATCATCAATATTGGTGGAAAAGAAGAGGTTTTTGCCTCGACAGGATTCTACTACTTCTTGTAACCCAGGCTGGAAAAAAAAGCAGAAAAAAACCAGTTAATGCAGTTAAGGTTAGCAGTTAAAAGAACAGCAAACTCTACGCCCAAACAGCATATAATTTTAGATACAGAAAGATTTTCTTTTTTCCCCCATCAGTGCAGCATGTTTTCAGTCTGACAGAAGTAAAGCTTTTGAGGATTTACACAGTGGAAAAAGTTAAGCTCTTTCTTATTCAAAAGACTCAAAATGCTGTCCTGAAACTTTCAGCCACATTGAATTGCTTATTTGCACAGCCAGATTTCAGCTTCCAGTTATTCCCATGCTCAGTTCTACTTCCATGAGAAGCAATTAAAGAAAATACCTGTAGAGTGATGTTAAGTAGATTCAAGAAGTCTTACAAACAACAAAGGCTGCAAACAAAAGAGGTGGTCCCAACTCTCCTTTTCCCTCTTTCCATGATCCCCCCAATCTTAGATCTAAAACTGCTTCAGCACAAAAAAAACCACCCCACAAAGAAATCTTCCACCAAGTAAGCAAGCCCAGATACAGTGAAAGATAGGCAGCAGAGGCCCATGGGAAATCAAGACCACTCCTTTTAGCAACCACCCATCTTTGGGCCAGATTAAACTTATCATGGAACCACTCCCACACTATTGAAGAATCACAACAGCAAAAATATGATGAAATTCTTTCCAGAGACACATACTGTGCTGTCATACTTTCCCTTCCCTTAACACTTCCACTCAGACAAGAGAAGCAGGAGGTCACATATAAATAAGCAGTCCTCTGTATTAGAATGGTCTAAAAAAAACTTAACCAAGATATAGTTGTCACAGAAAAATAAAGCTTTTACTTTTTGTTTGAATAGTCAGTCATGCACTTTCACGTGGCAATCAAATCTCCAACTTGAGACACCTATCATGACATTAGATATTTGAGTAAATACCAGAAAGGCAAAGGTTCACTGGAAGGAGATAAGAAAACAGAGCAGAAGCTTTCTTACGCAAGACATTTTTACTGTCTCATTTTACATCAAACACTGCCCACTTAGAAGAAAAACAAAGGTCAGAACAGGCAAAATAACATGTGTTACAACCCACTGAATATTCCAACTATGGTCTTACAATGGGATGTAAATAGAAAGGCAGCCCAATAGACAATTTCTGACACTGAAAAGAAGAAACCCAAATGAAAAAAAATATACAAAAACCTCACTGTGCAATGACTCAATTTTACAACTGTCTGAACTAACTCTTGGCAGTTTTTGTACATTCTTTGTAAGCAAAGGACACCATTCCAGGAAACAGATGTTACAAGTTTGGGGTTTTTTTTTTAAAAAAACATGCCAAGGAAAGCTCTACTTCAGCTCATTCAGTCTAAGTGTTAAGAGAAAACAAAGTACTTGCTTTCATAAACTTTATTCATGTCTCATCTGCTAATCTGAACATTATACAGCTTCTTTTGAATTTATTTGACAAAGGAGGTCTATTAATCTTGACTTAGTCACAGTATAGCTTTGGTTTTAAGAGGGAAGAAGACTTATAGCAAAAGAGCAACTGCTAGTACCAGTCAGATGCCTTGTCCTTGACACGTTTTCACTCCTGTTAAAGAACTCAAACCAATAAAAACTGTGTTTCATGAAAGAATGAAGGAAAGAAAAAGAGACCTATTCTTTTATGATGCAAAAGAGTGGAAAACAACAAATGCTAAGAGAAGCAAAATAGAAAAATGCTTTATGTATTTTCAAATTAAAGTAATTCTGTAATGAAGGAGTGACAGTGTGGTACATTTATCTGGCCTAGTCTTCCCAGGTCCGATTGAAGATTTATGGTACAGCTGAATCAGAAACATGACTGTCCCCATCTTTCCATATAGTTAAAGCTAGGCAGCACAGATTGGACTTCGGCAGTATTCAGAATGCAAATAAAGCTTAAAGCTCAGTATTACACATTTATACTGTGCTACAACACAGCGGGTAATATCTGCAACTGAGCAAGAGGACTATGTTACGATCAAATCACATCCCAAAAAAAAGTCAGCATGATTTAGCACAATTCACTATGTATAGAATTACATTTTCCTTATTAGGCCCTTCATATAATCATTAATACACATCTGCAGCTGCATCAAGTTATTTCAAAAATCTGGTTTAATGAGCAGTAGTGACAAGCAGCTGTTCCAGAATACTCTTTTTGAAGGACATCGCTACTGTGCTAAGCTTGACAAGCTTCAGAAATAGGCTACGGGGAAATGCCATGTAGTGGGTGGCAAGCAAAGGCAACACTGGCTGGAAGAAGAGACAACAGTGGTGTTTACCTCGTAGATTGGGAGCGTGTCTGAATTCCAGGCATTGATTCTGGCCTCATTGACATCCACAACAGTAACTTTGATACTGGGGCACATTTGTGCAATAACGCTACAAGTTGGCCCACCAACATAACCAGCACCAATGCAGCAAATCTTCTTAATTTCAAACATGATTGCTCTAATAAGAGGAGGGGGAAACAGAAAATCAGGAGTTGCAAATTAAAATACCGGCCAACAATTCCAGGAAAACAAAGAGTATTTGCGGTTTCAGATTTTATTATGCTGCGGCCCACATCAACGTTTTCTTACGGCTGATCTCTAGAAATGAACTGCTACTGCTCTCTCCAACCCGAGGCGGCTTTGGAGCCTGCCCCTCTCCGGAGCGCCAGCATACACAGACCATGAAGGAAGCGTTGCTGTGGTCGCTTTGAGTCCTGACACCCCAAACACCACCCTCGGGCCGAGGAATTGCTGATGCCACGGCAGTCCCGGGCACGAGCAGCGCCCGCCGCTGCACACAGCGCTCGGCGGGGACCGGCGCGGCCCCAGGCTGCGGCCACAGCCGCGCCGGGACCCCCGGCCGCGCCCTGCCCCTGGAGCCCCTCGGCCGGGAAAGGGAGGCCGCAGCTCCCACCTCCTCCCCGAAGAAGGGTGCGGGCCGAGCTGACCGCGCTCCCCCTGGGCCGGGCCGACCCCGCGGGCTCCATCCCCGGGAGCGCAGCGGGAAGGGAGCGGCTCCCCAGCCGCGCCCGGCCCCACGCTCTGGGGCGGGAAGGGCCCCCCGGGACGACAGCGGGGGGACTCGCCGCCGGCACCGCAGCACGGAGACTTACCGCAGGCAGGCAGGCGCGGTCCGGCCCCGGCGCCGTGGATCGAGCAGGAGCGCTACGGCGAGGATGCGCGGCGGGGATGCTCAGGGAGGATGCGCGCCGAGCTCAACGCGACGCTCCGCTGTGAGGGGAGCGGCAGCGGCGGCGGCCGCTATTTAAAGGGCCGCGGCGGGCCCGAAGGCGGCTACTTCATGGCGAGGACGCCAAGCGGGGCTGTCCCGCCTCCTCCTTCCCCCGGGGGCGGAGAACGGCGCCGGCCCGCCCGTCCCGCGCTCCCCGCCCGCCGCGGTGCCGGCGAATGGCCGCGGGACACCTCGGGCAGGCCCGGCCCGGCCCCACCCGGCCCCACCAGGGCGCGCTCGGCTGAGGGGCTGCAGGGGCCCCGGGCACGGCTGGGAGCTCCGGGCCTGGTCGGGGCCGGGCCGCTGAACTGCTCCTGTCTTCTGCCTCAGGGTATTTTTGTAAGAGAATTTAATTGTGGTGGTTGAATATGCACGTGAATAATTTTTTATCCTTCAGCTATGGTTACTGTGAAGTAAAGAAGGCGGTGTTAATTCTCTTTGCTTTACCGTAGCACCGTCTCAACAAAGAGGAGTGAAGGGAAACGTGGATAGGTTACAGTAAAGTGCATTGTTTAAAGTCCAGGCTGTGAACATTGCCCAGAGGAAGGAAAAAAGAACGAGCTTGCACTCTTGTCCTTGTGACCTGGGCGCTGCCCAGGGACCTCTTGCCTAGCAGTACTAAAGTTCTTAGATACTGCTCTCCCCTTTTGTATAAACATGATATGATATTATTATACTGCATCTGGTTTTGGGAGCAAAAAGACTGTGAGAAATCTGCAGTCTTTTCTTTTCCAGTACATTTAAATTCACTTACACTGCCTCACCTAGAAGCTGGGTGTGGGAATTTGCTCCATCTGCAATATTGTAGTGATTCATGCTTTAAACAGATTACAATTTCTGTGTTAAATGTTGCCAGACTAGGTGGATAATACCTGCACATTCTTATCGAAGTGACTAAAGAATTGCCTTGTTCTTATGTGGCATTTTCAGCCATAGCTGTTAAAATATATTTTAAAAAATTGAATCATTATTTCTGTTCTATATTTTACCCTGTTACTACTTTGGAGGATCTGGTCTTTCCCTAGAAGAATTTCTACTTATTTGAGTGAGTACATACTGTAATCAGGTCCTTTAGAAATGCCTGTAAAATACGTGTGTTTCTACTGAAAGAGCCTACTGAGGTAGGCAGGATCCTGGCACAGTCAGCGTGGTTAGCCAAAGAACCGCCTGGCGAAGGCGCAGGGTTCACTGTGTTTATTCTGAAGTAAAAACAAGTCATACCTTTTCTTATTGCTTATTGGCACAGATGTCTCAGTTTCGAACACATCTGGGTTTTTTTTTCCCCCCAGGAAAACCTAAGCAAAGCACATAGAAGCTCAGTGAGTGACTCAGAAGTCAGTCTCCCTTATACCATCCTCATCAAACCCCTGTCAATCTCCTTAGGTCTCAGAATAGCCATGAATCCATACATTTGTACTGCAAGAATGTTATCTAGTCCCTCTGTACCAGCCAGAGCCAAACCCACTTCAGGTCCTTTAAGTGGTCCCCCGAGGGTGTTGGTAAGTGTGCTTAGTGTGTGCCTGGCACACAAGAGTGGATTTTCTAGAAACAGGAGGGGTACAGTGGTTGTGTGCAAGGCCAGGTGTGTGTGAGAAGGACTTCCCTCTACCTGCTAGTGTATGTGTGGGTAGTTAGTAGCTCATTAGAGCCAGCTAATACCTCCCAGTTACTGGGTTTGCTAAGAACGAGGGCAAGAGCTTCAGAGCCTTTCTCGGCTGGGGGGGTTCAGGCATACTTATCTCAGGAGAGTGCTGTGTCCTGAGGATTATAAAGAAATGTGGGGATCTAACTCTCCACCTGCATCTATCCTACTTTGCCAAGGAGTTTCAAAGGGAGTATTTTTTGGATCTGGTAATCATGGCCCTTTCCTGGGAGCAGAAAGGTCTTGCTTGTAGTCTATTATTTGAGAGCTGTTTCAAATGTCTGAACAGCCCTTGGAACAGGCAATGGACCCCAGTCCCTTTTCTTGTAGCAAAGGACCTTCACTGATAGACAGTCACACCCCTGCCTGGATTGTGGACCTTGAATTCTGTCTTGCAAACAGCACAACTTAACCTGAAAGGTTGGACTGCATGATCTTGGACATCTTTTCCAACCTAAATGATTCTGTGAAAGGATGACAAGGACTGCTTTTGTTTCCCTATAACCTACACTCTGGTGGTGAGGGCACTGCTGGCAGATTAAAAAATGCAGGGCTCAAAGGCATTGCAATGAATATGGTGTGAAGTTTGGGTCTCCCCTCTTCTTACAGAAAAAATTCTGAATTATTGGGTGGGATCTTCTTGGTTTTTCCATTCAGGCAGACCCATCATTTACCAGGATGTAGCATTTTTTACAACAGCACGCAGAGGCAAGAAAGCTTATATAAGGCTGCTACAAAGCAGATGAGTCTGGTCCACTGCTGGCCATTTTTAAAAATAAAAAGTTGTGAGTTCTGCTCTGTTTTTTCTTTTTGAAGGCTCAGTGTAGACTGAATACTTTTGCAGTGCAGGATAAGTAACCTAAATAACAGGAGGAATGGGATTTCAGGTTTATGTTTTTCTTTAGCATTGGCAATTGACTAGGTCAGGTGAATCCCTCTTCCAGCATATTAGGGAGTGGGTTTGAGGCCACACCTCTGCCTTTCCAGAAACCACCGAGCAAAGGGTGATCTGAATGCCAAAGGTGAGTGGAGAGGCCACGCTTCACCTCCCATGTACAAGCTGTTCCATTTTGCAAGGGAGAAATCATGATTTATGAAGGATTTGGGGGATGAGGGAGAGAGGGAAGACAAAGAGCAAGTGAGTGCATGATTGCATAATCTCCTGGCTGGCACCCTGATGTTGGAGGTGAGAGGAAAGCCAACAAGGAACCCTGGATATTAAAGAAGTTTTACATCCTATCCGAGGAGTGTTTAATGTGAGACCAATGGCCAAGCAGATTTAGCTGATCATTAAAGGCAGGCAACTGAGTTTGTGTAATCAGTTTCTGACACTAACATCTGACACAGATTCAACAACTACCGTTGTCTGTCAAGCCTTTCTTTAACTTTTGACACAGCATGACTGGGAGGCAACCCCACCTATAACCAGGAAATCTGAGGTACTCGGCAACAGTCCCAGGCTGAGGCACAAAAGTGCCCAGAAGACCAGTTGGATCAGTATTTGAATCCATGCTTTGTATTTTACAGTGCTAAGAGGAAGGAAGGAGATGCAGCTAAAGAGATTATTCAGGACATGTGAGACTGGGCATGCTGGGTGTTGAAAAGGCTCCAACAGCTGCATAAAGCAGCCATACACCATTTTTGAACACAGGCAGACAAGAACCTGAGCTCTACGTGTTCTCAGAGCCAACACCGGGCTGCTACACGAGACATTTTCTACCTGGCATGTCCCTGCTTACACCCTCTCCTCATCTCCGCCTCTCTGGCTCATCAGAACTTTGACATTGCTAAACGATCTGGCAGTTTGCCCAAACATCTTATGATTGATCTAATACAATTTTTTTTTTGCTGGTGACAACCATTCTCTCAAACTGCAATTACTGGTAAAATCTGTTGCAAAATGCAGTGAATTTCTGGTCAGGTTCAACATGCCTGTTTGCATAGGGCATGGAACATCTGAACAGTAACTTCATCAGGACTCATGCACAACATCGCCATATAAATAAAACCCCAAAGCCATGCAGGATTAAAACTTTTAAAAGTTGGAGGAAGGCCACCCTGAAAACTGATGAAAACATCCTGTCAAACCCCATTCTTTAAGTTACTGCACAACAATATTTTGTTTTCCAGTATATGAGCTTCCTCTCATTAGATTATTTAAAGCTCTCAGTATACACACAAATTATTCACACTTCCTTCCAGGCATGATTGCATTTGATGGCCTTATCTGTTGTTTTGTAAATGTCTCTCTTTTTTTTTTTTCATTCTCTTCTGATGTTTTTCTGGAAACCATACACTTCATACTAGACATCAAAGCTGTTCCTCCAGAAGCAGTGCTGTGGGCAGTGGCATTGCTTTTCTGAACACGGGGCACACTGCAACTCCCAGCAGGAGAGCCATTCCAGGCTAACAGCCATCTCAACGAAACAGTAAGGAAACATTAAATGCTAAAACTAATGCAATGGAAGTGAGAGCAGCCAAATAAGGCACTGCTTTTCATCACTGCCTCATTGGAGAGAAATCATCTTGTAGCATCCCTTCTTTAAAGGGTTTTACTCAGCTGAGCTGTCCCATTGCCATAACAGTTGTTTGCATAAAATGTGAAGATTTGATCCACCCTCACAGTATAGCTAAAAGCTAATTTGGCTTAATCTCTTTTCCTTACATGCTGAAGCCCAACAAAAGCATACAGCAGGAGGGGGTGTCAGAGACAGGATGCATTTGTGATTCAAATGGAAAGCAATATTCAATGATGTGGGGGAATGATTATTTGGATTTTCTATTTCAAACAAGACTGCATGAAATCACTAGGGGAGTTGAAGAAACCAAATTTTTACTCATCATCACAAGAAAGCAGATTTTGATGCATTACATGCAGTGTTCGGTGTAGTGCCAGTCCTGTGGAGGCTTCTTTGGGTTGTTTTCTTGCTAATCATATTCATCTTATCATTTATCATTTCAAGTTCTGCCCTAAATGGAACACCTTTTTTAAGATTTGCTTTTTATATCAAACCAATGGCTGTGACCTTCAGAATATTGTACAGTGGTGGGGTTTTTCACTGGTCTGCTTAAGGAAACATATTTTCTCATCTCTAGGATGTTCTTCTACATTTCTTCTATCCTTCTTCAAGGATAGTTTTTGCGCAGAAGAAATTAATTTTAAACCAGTTATAAGTCTGAAAACCACACAGTCACAAAAATTATTCCTCTGTTTCATCATTTATAGCTTGGAAGATGTAACAACAAAACCTATAAAATGCAAAAGACTTTTTATTTAAACCTTGCTACATGTGATCTTTCATTAAATTACTGCTTTATTTTCGATTAATATTTTATTAAGTATTTTACGGTAACACTTTCCATAAAATCAAGAAGAGTTTCTGAAACCTTTAAAAAGCTGTATATATATGGTGAATTAATATGTACTACCAAATATTGAAGCACATTTGTTTCAAACACTCCCTCTGGCCAATGCTCTGACCTGCAGATGTTAAAAAGGTAATGTGGAAGCCAGATTCTTCTAGCTGTTATATTTAACTACAAAGTGTTTGCTATGGGAGTTGGCAATTTTGATACAAGTGTTCACTTACTTTTCTTATACGAAAACACAAATCTTCAGCTGCTGTTGCCTGGAAGTTGGTAAGAGTTGTGTTGTTTTACAAGTGAGGATGTGGTCCAGTATGGAATATTCCGCCTCTTCCCCCACCCCAAGGTCCAGATCTTTGCAGTGAATGGCACTGTAGGCCATTTCCTGGTACTGAACAACTAAGGAGAAGGAGAAAAGGATTTAAGTAGTCCATTTTTGCAAGGAATCCACGTAATGGAATATTTTGCTGCAATGATTTTGTGTATTTTCCCCAAACATTCTAGATAGGATAATTTTTTTTTCAGGTTTTGAGGCAGAGTAATCTCAAATTATCTGGTGATCTTGAACAGCTAGGCCTTGTACAGATCCATTCAACAATGTGAATTTAGATTTGTGGCAATTTCCTTTCTAAATTGCTTTCTCAATAGGCATTTGCATCCTTGGCAAACATTTCAACAAGCGTACTCAGAAGTTTAACTTTAGTTTTAGGGGTTATTTATAATCTCATGTTTGAGTAAAAGGGTAAATCTTGATGAGCAGACATTAATGACTGCTGATTGTTGATTAAGATCTTGTACTTTCTAGATCAACTCAAGTGCCTAAAACGTGTTACTTGTTGTTTTTCTTATTATTATTATTACATTATTCTGATTTTGTTTCTGATTCTCTGGTATTTATTGCCACTATCTCTGGATAGCTATATATTATTTTAAACCCTGGTTCTCCTTTTCTTCCTCAGATTAACACAGGAATCCCTAACAAGGGATCTGAATTGCTGTTGAGGCAGTGCTCAGAATTTTGTGCTCTTTCTGGAGGAAGAAGAGTGCTGCACTTCATGGGAACGATGAGGAAGCAGCAGGTCTCTACTACTCCTAAGTGCTGTATTAGATCCATTGCAGCATCTTCCTACTTCAGAGCAGCTCTGGGTACAACACTGCCAAGATCTAGAACTAGAAAATAGACTGCAAATCCAAAAATAGTAGGATTTGATCTAAAACAAATTAACATAATCAGCATATTTGTCATTACTTTTCTTACTGTATTATTTCTGACTTCCTAGGTTGCCTAACTACTTTGAAGAGCAAAAGGCAGAGACATCCATGTTGGTCATCGAAGTATCTTAAACCTTGGAAACTGCTTTTTATTTGTTCTGACTTGCTTGAGATACATACAGAAGGCAAGTGTCCATTAGAAATGTTAGAATTTACAGTTTAAAAGTTACACAGGTGACACACTATTTTTACTGATACTTATTTTTAGATGATTTCAAATTACCTTAGAAATTGATAGGTTGGTGCAGTCCTATATCTTATACAAAAACTAAAAGACAAAGACAAAAGTTTACTAATGATTGCTATTTATTTTGTTAAGTCAATAAAAAGTGCATAGTACAAGCCCTTTATCCCAATCCAAGTACTCAGTAAAAGATTACTAGGAAACTGCAAATGGCACAGATGATTTTTTGTTTGGCATATTCAGATATTTTAAACCACCGATTTACATCAAGTACATGACATCATCACTCTTCCTTTTTCAATCATGAATATTACAAGGCTAAGTGATCTGCAGACAGTGCATGAATACATATGACTTCTCATTTCAGAGTATAGTAATTGTGTTAAGCAGACTCTAAAAATACTATTGTTTTAACAAAGTTAAGGTATAATTGTAAACTTCCCTCCGTATTTCCCAAGTTGCTACAACTTCCATCTCTTACTAACCAAGCTTAAAACCATCACTACAGAAATGATCATATCCTGGAGCTTCGCATACCACTAATCTCTTCCACACTTCTCAAAATTTACCATAAACATCTGTAACCATGATACAATTATTTAATCACAAATTACATCACTAAAGGCCAGATTTCTGCCACCCTTAATAAAGCTGCTACTAGTACATTATCTCAGAGTAGTTCCACAAACTTCAGTGCAACTACTTGATGAGTAAGGCACTATTTAACACAAATAAGAGTGGCAAAATACAGTCCTATGGTTAGTTACTTTTATTTTAATTAAAGAGTGCTATTTTAATTTAAAGAGTGCTAATCTGAAGCTTATATCTTGGAGAGAGTATCTGAATTTAAAAGGCATACATTTTGATGTGGGATAGTGGCCTGGCTCTTTAGTAAAGCATTTTACAATAAAATATTTCCAATGTTTTTTTTCTTTTACATAGAAAATTTAAAATAGCAATTTACATGAGGAAAGCATACATGTATAAAATCACTGGGACAATTAGAGGAATTTCAAGCAAAGACAGTCCATTTAAAGGTAAACCACAACATTCCTCTGAACAAAAAGTTCATTTGCCAAGACTCTTAGAGCTGGGTGCACGTGGTAAGTTTTATAAATACATAAACAGACATTTAAGTGAGACTGATCCTCACAAGTGAGGAGCATCTCCTGTAAATCTCACCACCTTCCAACAGGATGAGGAGTAGTGCTCTGTCTGAATAGAAGCCTGTTTCAGTTGGCTTTTTAATCAATTGGAAGCTTGTTTTATGCCTCCACTAGTGAAGAATTCTGGCCAAAAATCCTTGGAGAAAAAAGGTCAGTGTGGGAGATTATATATGTTTCCTTGTGGGTTCAACAAAATGATGTTGTATTACTTGTTCTGAACAGTATCCCCAACATAAATGTACATGGAAGGCAAAAAGCAAGCCCAGGCAGAGTGCTTGTCCCAGTGACATCTTTACACAGTGTTTGTGGCCTGTGCATTACTAGATGTAATGGGACAAATTCTCTCAGCTTCTCTCCTGCAGTTTCATTGCTTTACCTGGCACTGCACTGATGTCACTGAGAGCACCTGGCTCAATCTTCTTCTTCTTTTTTTTTTTTAATTTTTTAAAAATTTTTTTACTTGATTTTTTTTACACATGCTCCCATGCTTGCCATGTACACTATTCCATAGAAATTCAAAGGTCAATTACATCAAATTACAGAAGCCTTCCTTCAGGTCTACACTGTACCTTTCCAAGGAGGCTTAGATGGCTCACCATTTACCCTGAAGAGCAAAACTCTGTGTCTATCAACCATGAGATCTGATGTGAGATTTTTGTTAAGAGCCTGTTAATACAAACCTTTTTGAACTTTTAACAGTTAGTAGTTAGTTCCTTCACCTCCATAACTAAAGTCCTCATGAAATAAAGGTTTGTAGAGTAAGGCTGTGAATTCCCATATGTCTGTTCTACTGACCTTTAACGAAAGAAGCTTCATGTTGGTAACATAAAAATGTTCTTTACATTATTTTCATCAATTTTTCAAATTGAACAAGAAAAATACACAGTGTTGCTTTTCTGTACATCTTTAAAATGTTCTTAAATTAATGTACATAAAAAAGTAATTCCCATTTTCCATAATGGGAGATGTGCACAGGTGTGTGCACAGCCACACATACACACACTTAAACATACCACACATACACACAAATATTAGAGGGAAGAGACATGCCATATGTAGTCACCTGCAAGTTTGTTATTCTACAATTACAACTAGTAGATAAGGATGAAATGTTAAGAATTGCTGATAACATACAAGTGAAAAAACCTGAATAATCCAATACATGTTGTATACCAGAAGTTGATAACCGTGGTAACTTCTTGGTATGATTTCATCCTGTCCAATATACATTAAATCATAGCTAAAAACTTGTTAAGGTACCAATTATGAAAAGACTATACCAGGACAGAAAATTCTAGCAAGTTCTTCTCGCTAAATTTCTCTTTTGATAAAGTCTATAAGTAAGCACATCTGGGTTGAGAGTATGTTTTTTTTGACAACATATTGAATAAGACATACAATTTATTAATGAACAAGGCTAAATTAACTTCTTTTTTGGTGGTATAATCTTTTGTGTAAAGTTCCAAATATATAGATCCAAGCTTTGACAGTGGCAACCGTCACATTCACTTACATGTGCACGCACACACACAGAGTGTAATTCTAGGGGACAATCCATGCTTTTGCCAGCAACTCTGAAAACTGTGTTAGTGGTCCAAAGACCAGAACAAAAGCTGCTCTGAACCCAGGGGAAATATAAAACAATTTCTGTTTTTCAGCACATAACTAAGTTAATACTTCCAACCATAATACAACTCTCAAAAGCATACTGGAGAAGAAATATGAATTAATCTGAAGAAAGGTCAGTAACCTTCCATTATTGTAGATGGACTGGGATTTTCTTTTTCTTTCAATGCATATCAGAAATCACAGCAAAGAAATTAAGATCACTGTAACAGAAAGAGACTGAGTGGAATGTCCACAGTAACAGTAACAACCAAAAAACCCCTGCAATGCCTTACCATTATTCAAATTACAATCTAATAGGAATTGTAACAATATACAAAGCAAAAATTAACTTAAAATTGAAGTCACTAAAAGCAGTTCATGAAAATTACTGCTGAATGATAATTCTGCTCTATATAAATGAGAAAAGAAAACCGTATTGAGTGAGGTTTAGGAGTAATCTGGTCACTTCGTTCATTTGGTCGTGCAAGGTTTTAGCTGCTGAACTTTTCCAATACTGAATGCTCTAGTCCACTGGTGGAGCTGGTGGTTCTTGTCCCTTGGGAGAAGAAAGAAGATTAAAAAGAAAAGCAGGTACAAAATTAGAAACAGTGCTTCACATAGGAGGATTTAGCAATAAAAGAACTCAGAAGTGTTACATTGTGTTTTCTTTTATGGCTTTTCAATATCTCTTAAATGATTAGAGTAAATGAGCATCAAAAAACTATACTTTTTCCTGTATTGATTGAGATTTTTCCATGATCCCACATGTAGGACAAAGATCACCCTTCTCAGTGTCATGCTGTAATTTTGTTTACTGACTTCTCTTAAAGCTGTGCTTGTCCCCTTTCACCTTAGAAGGCAGGAGGCGGTTTCAACCAGGGACAGACAATGTCCAGAGGACATCATGGCCCACACTTGGTCACCTGTACCTGCTCCATCCCACAGCAGGCCTCACACTTACAGCCTTCATGATTCTACTTTCACTTTGGTTTAACTCAGTTTAATTTTTAATGGAGTTCCAAGAAAATGTAGGGAAAAAAATAGAAGAAAAAAATTACTTTGAGAAAGTCTGTATTAAACCGAAATAGATTTAAGCTATTATAGAATCTCCCTGCAGGGCACTTGAAGATGCACTTACAGTGTGTTGGCTGGTTGGCTTTCCGGCTGTGTTTGATCCTCTTAGATTACTAGGTCTCAGTAAGAACAAGACAAGTGCAATCACCACCCAGGCCATCATTATCATGGCAAAGCTGATGCCATTGTCACCGGAGGAGTTTGGTCCTGGCACTACAGACAAGGAAAACTCAAGTTATAATAGAGTAACAGCAGAGTTATTTTCGCCAAGTGAAAACAAAAATGCAATCTCAGAAAAAATCCTGGAAATATTTTTCAATGGAGTGTTCTGATTAGTCCCTCATTTTGGCTTTGAGACAGTAATACGTTTTTTTATCACATTTCTTATCCATTTGAAAAGAGAATCATCTATTTCGTAGTATTTCACTGGCATTCTCAGAATTATCATGAATATTTCTTAGTTCATGTTAACTCCTAGTGAACTGGAGATGATAAGCATACTCTTCACGTTTTAAGATATCAAACTTGATTTTTAAGAAATCAAACTTGATGCAAAATATATTTATGTAGGAAAACCCCCCATATGTACGCTGGTCTGTTTTTTGCCTCAAACAAATAAAAGAATAAGACTAAACTGATGAAAGCTTAGGCTCCATTGTTAGGCCCTACACAGAGAACATGCTAATTTTAGCAAGAAGGGAGCAAACTAATGGTAATCAGTTTCTTGACTACTCTAAGTTATTTCTTGAGAGTTTGTTTAAAGACGTTTCAGTGTCAATATGCCAGATCTCCATGACTGATCATCCGGGTCATGTGGTATTTCTGCTAGCAACATATCTGCCAGCAGAGGAAAAAATGCTGCAGAGATACATTATGAAGTGAAGCCCAGGAATACAATATAAAAATTTTACACCAAATTTCCATACAGAATATCTGAAACAGCAACACGTGGAAGTAAATTTAAGAAAATACCCTCAGGCTGGAAATGGCTAGTTGATCTGTTTGGATCAATAAACTCTTGCAAATATACACGTTAAAACATCTTTTCTCCTCTGAAACATAATTTCAAGTAATCAAACAGTAACTAATCTTGTCAGCTGAAGTGTAAACCCATGTATAGCTAATTACCTATGGTACTTACATGAATCCATTTATCATAGCATCTAAAGGCCTAACATCTTCATTAATGATCTAGATGTTCAATTAATACGGACCAATTAGTACAAAGCTATAATGAATAAAGTTCAGAAAGAGAAGAGCTGTTTTATTTTATTACTCAAGATGAAAATTTTAACATCCAGAAAACTCCACAGAGATACTTGTATCTGTCGTATTTTCCAGTTGTCTTATGTGGATCACCTGATTATGGAGTCAAGTCTGGATTCAGCACTGGTTGGATTGTTCTTATTTAACATTTACTTGATAACTTATACCCTGCTGGAATAATTTCTTTGAAGGTTAATGCTGATACCACAGAACCACCCTCTCTGCTGCCATCCTGGGTAGCATTGCTAACAGAGGCTCTTCCATGGAAAGGATGTGTTCATAAGACAGCAGAGGAGCCCTGCAGGGAAGCTTACAGCTATGCCACTCTCCACATTGCTGCTCTGGGAATAAGGCTTCCTGAGTTGGGGCTGTTGGACTGATGTCCCTTACTGACATCACATGCACTCAAAAATGTCAAAGAAGAAAAAAACCCATGCATTATGCTTCTCACAGCACAAACACCACCACTAACATGTATGAGCAAATGAGACTGCTTTTGCCTTTTATATGTCCAAAATATAGACATTTCAAAGCTCGAGAAGTTGCTAATGTAGAGGAATTTTATGATTAGAATTATATGCAATTACAAGTGAGAATTATTTTGAAGATCTGAGTAAATAATGGGCTTTCTGTATGAGGAGAAGGCATAGTGCACAGAAAATAAATAAGAATGCTACAGCCTTTAATTCACTAAACTCTTACACATTTGATTTTGAAAGCATATGGAATTGTGAAGATAAGAGTTTAGACCTTCAGTTTTGTTGACCAATATATTATTATTATCAGCAGCATATATATCAGTATTTTAAATCTTGGAAAATCTTTATATATGCAGTCCAGGAGTCTAGCATATAATTTGGCATGAAAAGAACGATTGCTTTATTTTGGGGCTTCCAGACAACACTAATAGCCACTCTGAGACTACCTTCAGCAACAAGTAAGAAGGCCTTAGGTACTTGCTTTGGCAAATATGTTTGGTAGAAGACTGAAAATTTAGATGACTTGTTAGTCAGGATTCCCCATACAATACAGAGAAATGGATTAGTCCAACTGCTATCTGAAATTTTTGGTGAACATCAGGGCACTTAGGGTCTGTGGTTAAGCAAAAGTTGGTGTAATCAAATGATGCCAGATCAGGTCATGCTACAGGTCAGGGAAGGGAGCAGAAGGGACCACAGAGGGAAACCACAGGTGTTCATTGCAAGACACAGTTTTTTCCAGCCTGCATTGTAATATGGTTCAGATGGAACCAAACATGCTGAAACAGGTTGTGAACTAAGTTAAGCAAGACAATAGCTGATCCAGTTGGCCCTGTACTACCTACTCAAGGCATGCCAGACACTCAAGCAGACACAACCGTGTTTACACTTTTCAAGAACCGTTAAACCCACATCTCTCACAAATGACCGTGTGCTTTAATAAGGATGTGAGATATTTTAGAATCTGTTACTTTAATCTCTTACGGAGAAGAGGATAAGCAAAGTTTCACAAAGCTGGGGTGAATCCAGCTTTTCAAAACTTTGCATCACAAATCAAGGGAACAGACAAGAAGCTACTTCAGCTACTGGAAGCAGTTATATGTAGGAGACAACAATCTTGCTACAAAGACCTCCATCCCCGAAATCACAAAATAATCTGATAAAACCAGCTTATGGATAAAGAACAGTTGAGTGAAGCTAAAACCAAACAGGATGGAATTCATGGTGATGGGCAGAAGAAAAAAAAAATCTTGTTTTTAACAGTTCACAGCCACAGTACCTTTATCTATAACTGGTATTTTTTTTGCAGGTAATTTAGAAGTGATGTTTTAATTCCTTGAAGAATAAAGGTTATCCTCTAAGAGCACCTGTGGATGGTATTTTCTGGTATTTCCAGATGGAGAGAAGATTGTCCTGGTCTGAGATGAATGATCAATGATCCTGCCACCACCCGTTTTGATGGATGGATGTGGTTATTAATCTCCGGTGCCCAGGAGACACCAACCAGTACAGAATGTAACAGTACATATTCCCATGGCACTGAGTGACATGACACACAGTCTCTAACCTACCTTTCCATGCAACACTGATCCAGCCCAAGGTCTTTATTTTCAGAGTATCTGGTCCCCTGGGCTTGACATACATATATATCCACACACTTCTGAATGATGCCTGTGAGCAGTTCTGGCCCTGTGGTTACCTGGAATTTATTTTTTTTTACAGCATGGCTGAATTATCTCTGTGCAGGAGAAAGCTTTATGAGGAGTTGGTATGAGATTGTGAGATGAGCTCCCATGGGAGTTAATGACTATGGTGAATCCTATCTGTTGCTTCATGTAGGAAATACAGTTTTTGGACTTGCTTTTTCCTATGGAAGCGGAGACTATGCCACACAAACTAGTCTCCTCTCAGAGAGAAACGGGAAGGGGAAAAAAAAAATCTTCTGTGACAGATGTTTGCAGATTCATTTGAGGTCCTAGAAGGCAGTCAAAGCTATTAAAATTACGAGTTCGGTAGAAACAGTTTTTAAAGATCAAAGGTCAACCACTTCCTGATTGTGCAACTGAAATCTCAAGAATACAATATTAAAACTACTAAGTGCCCATGTTAAATATCCTTACGTGAACTTAGTTCTCCTCTTAAACTGCAGTTTTTCCTTCAGATTGAGGCCGTACTCTAAAGAAAGGAGAGAGATTTCATTTCTTTTACTGTAAAAGTGTATGTTGTGGTGCTTTTTGTCTGCCCTCTCATGGTAGAAATATCTTCTTTTGGACTACAAACAGACTGACCCTGGTAAAAACTGTTAAACATCTGCATGCGGAAAGGCAGAAGCATGCTCTCTGACTTGTGTCTTCTTTTCACAGTGCTTTAAGCCTTGCTTGTTCTGTGAAGGAAAGGCATGAAGCTGTATGAAGAGAGGTATTTTAGAAGTGAATCATCAAGGGAGACAAAGAGCCCATGGGACTTTCAGCAGACAATGCCTGCAAGCTGACACTCTCAAAGGCAGGGATAAGGAACCTAAAGAAAGCCAAAAAGGACTTGAACAGAGGCAGGGAGAAGGGAATTCCCAGGAAAGGGAGGGAATAGTTGGCAGACATTTCATGCTGTTTGGTTAGGCTGCTGTGACTGCCCTAGATGAGTACAACTCAAGATGAATCACAGATATGGATTCATTTTAAATTGCGTAAAAATTTGGGAGTAGACAACATTTGAGACAGTCATCTCTGACCACATTACAACCTAGCAGAACACTGAGAATAGTGCTGAAAATATGAATGTGGTAAACTGAAGTCACAACATCTGGGAATTGCTAGAACACAGAAAAAACTCAGGCAGTAGCCCCTCATTTCCTTTGACATGGAAGACTGACTGTGAAGGACCATGAGCCATCAGAGCAGATCAGTACCAGCTGGGATCCTCCCTAGGCTGGGTAAATGGCTGATGTTGCAACTGCCACATGTCAGACAACTTCCACGCTCCACTTGCATTAGACTGAATTCAGAAAAGAATTCACTCTTTTTCCTCATTTCAAGGCAAACTCTAAGATCTTCTGATTTGCTGAGCATTAACAATCCCAACAGAATATTATATGTGTTGCCTATTCAAAACTTACAACGATTTTTTTCTGCAAAGCACCCACTGAAATTGAGGGAATGGTCATGGGACTCTGACACATGCTTTAATGTCACAGCAGATATTCTGATGGAGAACCAGCAGACGAATAGCCATCAAGCAGAGTGCCCAAATGGTTGTTGAAGTGGTGCTCCTATCTTCCTGTACCTAGATCCAAAAGCACTTCTCCTGACCCTGGGAAACTCTGCAGAGGAGTCACTATGACATAATGGTGCCAACAACCATCAGTAAGAATTTATAGACAATAACACAAAAACGTAGGTAAGGGAGACCTGGTACTACTGCCTTGATATGGCTCCAAAAAACCTAAAATGAACTGAAATCAAGGGTTGAAAAAACAAAGCATGCTCAGGAAGAATCAACAGAGGGTGTTTCTGAGAATTTCCAGCTGGTAGCAACAGCACAACACATGATGCTGCTGTGACATTGGCTGAACCCCAGCCCTGACGTCTCCCAAAACAAAACCACGTACGTCTCATCAGTTATTCCACAACCTTGCAACTTAAGAATCTGTGTATGACAACATTCCCAGCTGTGCTTCCAGAAGGAAGACCAAATTCCAGGAATGAGTAAATTGGTGGGAGTGAAACAAAGTTGTTCATACCGAGATTCTGAAATGAGGAATCAAAGTCAGCAAGTAACAGGAAATGGAGCTGTGGGACCTACGAAGAGGAGACCCACCTCAAACGTAAGCTCATCACTGTACAGCTCATAAAAACAGGATGAAGCAATGGACAGAAGACTGGCTCGGAATTGTTTGAATATGTTTCTGAAAACATCTCTAGAAGCTTCTTCAGGCTCAATCTGTTTATTTTTGCCTTTGACTCCCAGGGTCTTACAGACTGTCACAAGCACAGCATCACAGAAGCATCACAAAATAATGCGACAAATAGGCAGGCAGTGTCATTGCATCAGCAGAAAGATACCTTTGCTAGAACTAAATTTAAGGCAAGATAATAACATAGGAAAGGATTTACTATATAATTTTTGCTTTGGTTTTTGAAACAAACCACTGGTTTGGAACAATTGCTGCCAAATTGCTTGCATCTGCACAGACAGTTATTGCAAGAATCTCAGAATGGAAAGCTATTTGTTGCAAACTATTCGAATCCCCACTATACTACAGCTTGGTAACATGAAAGCCATCCCACAAGCGTTGTGCCCACACATATTAGAACCTCCTCATTTATACAGTCTTTAGTCTAAAAGCTTCATAAATACTGATGATCAAGACTCTCAAGGCATGAGTGAGAATGACCTACCACTGCTTGGTTTGGACTGTGGACTAAAGCTCAGAAAGCTCCACACCCTCTCTGTGCCTCCTTCTAACATAGAAAATATTCTGTCTCCCATCATCTGCCTCTTTCCCTCTCCTACATGCCTATGATTAAAAAAAAGGCATAGAAGTCTAAGGTGTGGGAGACTAAAAAGTCTGCCCTTAGACAGGTGTATTTGGAATAGGAGTGATGGAAGTCACAGACAATGTAACCTGCAAAGCCCATAAAGAAAGAGCAAACCAGCAGCACTGTACAGCACATGAACACCACACTGTATTTTCCTCAGGGGTTATGTGGGACAGCTCAGTTTTCCCCCTTCAACCCAGCATGGCACTGAATCTGGGACTGTTTCACACTGGGAGAGCCCAGTGAAAGTCTGAGCTGGATGCCCATCTCTAAAAAGGTTTTACAGGGGAGTGAAGAGGGAGGAACATGAGGGTGAATGAAGGCATGCACTCTCTCCAAGATGCTGGAAACCTTGCCTGCACTATCCCTAGACCTGTAAAAGATACAGGCACCAGCAGCTCTTGCTTACAGGAACACTGCTCAGGTGCTTGCTGCTCCCTCTAAGCATTACAGCAGTCCTAATGCAAGCTGAGTGAGTTCACACGCTCAATTGGTAAAGTGATATAGGAAAAACACATCCACTTTATTTTTATTTATAAACATTTGACAACATTCCCTCTAGCTCATGGAAAGTGTCTCAGGGAGTGTCTCAGCGCCTCAGGGCATGCTTACATTACTGTATAACCTCCACACAGCTATGCTTCACTGCAGATGCTGGTAATGTTTGACTGCCTTAGTACTGCTCACTATTTGGGAGAGGTTTTTTGATGCATTTCACAGCAAATTCCAAGGAAGTGTACACATCAGTCCTCTGCTTCATTAACTACATGGGTGCCAAATCAGCAGAGATGCAGTCATGGTATATGTCAGCTTATGAGTCGGAGCTGGTGGGGAGCCTCCTCTTCCTCATAGTGGAGTAGAGGGGTCACAGTACTGACAGTCCATCACCCAGCCCCAACTGTGAACTCATGTTTCTGTGTGTCTGTGCTCAGTATCTAGTCTTCACTGGTTAGGCTCCTCTGAATCTGAGGAAGACAAATAAAGCCCCCTTCATATTTTCCCCTCTCATTCCCCAAATCATCCTATTTGGAGGCTAACGATAACATTCAGTAATGCTTGGGACCTGATTAATGGCTATGCTGGTGAACTGATACCTCCAGGCTTCTCATCAATGCTGCATCCAATGTACAAATGTTGATCTGCATCCCAGATCCTCAGAAATTACCTCCTCAGCATATCAATTTTATTACTGTAGTATTTGATTTAATGTAATATGTTCCTATAACATTAAATCAACTGCTGCATTTTAAAGACCAGTCAGACTGTATTTTAATTACTGCTGTTTATTTTCCTTCTATGAATCTGATATGAACAGTTACTCACATTCCTGAAGGCATTCTGTGTCTGTGCAGTACGACTGGGATTGTCTCAGCTAAAACAGAGAAAAAGAAAAGCATGACACTTAACAATACGTCTTGGTCGGCTTTTACTGAAATCATGATTTAATATAGTGTCAGAGTAAAAGTTCATGTATAACTGATCCTTTACTGGATCACACATGGCTTATGGTATGTGAAGAATCCCAGGTATGGAGACAGTTTTTGAACACTATTTACATAATACCTTTAAATCACCTGACTACAGTGTTATTGCTTCCAATTCAGCCATTGACTACCTTCCAAAATACAAGTAAAAAAAAAAATCTGTAATGCTATAGGAGCTATTACAGATATACTCTCTAGACATATTTTGGGATTTATAATGGACAAGTGTTCTTACTGTTATCTAGATCAAGTAACATTAAAATCCTCTGTGATTACATCACAATAAATGATCAGACTGTGATAACGGTTATGCACAAAGAAGTTGAATTAATATTTCATATTTAAACTTAGTACTTACTATTTTTCCCCCCCAGGACCTTTTTCTTTAAAGCACGTTTTAATAGGTATTTTACTGTTTTTTCTCTTTACTGATGGGTGAAATTTAAAACATTTTTAGCAACTGTAATGACTATTTGATTTACAGACTAGGTAAACTTGCCAACTGCAAGAAAAGTCAACACTGGCCAACCTGCAAATCAGTACAGCTATTTTACAGATGACAAAGCCAAAAAATAAAGACAAATATCACGTTCTTTATCAGGATCAGAGATGTTAAATAGATGAGATTTAATCTGCAGTACTATGGAAATAGATTCTATCCTCTGCTTACGTAAACTACATGCATTATTAGTAAAAGTTTTTAAAAGTACAGAATTGTTACACTGCCTTGGTTACAAATGACATTTGCTTTTTCACAGGTTTTATGATACAGTTGTGTCATGAATCCCAACACTTTTTGTCACAACTGGCTAATCTGTTTATTACCAGTTAAAGAGAAGAAAAGATGATGCTCTTTATGTAAGAAATGCATGAATCATTTCCTCAAAACCCATTTCTCTTTGTATTGGCATAACTGATTTAATGTATGTAGTCATATTATGCAAAACATATCAAGGAAACAGATGAAGAACTGCAGAAGGAAGGCATCTGGGAAAGTCTAAGCTCCTCCTTTTATCATAAAGAGTGTCAATGACTGAGACATTTGAGAAAGGAAAAAATGTAATTGGAGATTGATCACACTAATTCTTTCATTAATATATTAAGATCTACCAGCAAATTTACTGAGACTACAAAGAAGTCTCTTAGGAAGGAACTGGGAAGGCTGGATTTAACCTTATTTCTATAGTTAAAAACAGCACTGAGGGAAATTCAAGCAGAATACTTCTCTTTATCTTACTAAAGGAAAAAATCTATCAAACTATGCATATTTCCTGCCCTTCTTATATAAAAGCTCATTTTATTTTAAAACTCTGGAAGTAATTTTCAAAGGGGAGGTTTTATGTCAGCAATAGTACCCATTTGAAATATTCAAAAGATATCCAAACTGGGAAAACTGGATATTGCTATACCCATAGAGATCAGCAACATAATTATCTTCTGTTTGTATAAGAGTTTAATTCTGAGAGTGGCTTAATTCATAATCCCTACTTAAAACACAGTTTACAGATATTCAGCAGAGAAGGATGACCAGAATTAAAATGGGCAATAGATATATGATCAGAAACATTGTACAAGCATCTCGTTACCCCTCTGTCCCCAGGATGGCAAGTCCTCCTACAGCTTATCTAGTTCGCCTAGATATACAACACTGCCTGGGGGTGTTCTAGCCACAGTATCAGTTATCTCTCATTCTAAGTGTCACACTGTCCAAATACAACTTTTTTAAAGCTCTAGGATGGCTGTCTGAGCCAGGTAACAAATCTGTTTTTAACAGCTCAGTGAGAGGCTGCATATTGTCATCTTGTGATGAAACACAGCAGATCATGAAAAACGAGCAGCAGTAAAAAGTGGTTTTTCTTAATTCACTTGGGTCAACAAGTTCCTAACTGTGTAACCCAATATGAATCTGATTCCTTGTGGTCACTCATTTAGTCAAAGGATGAGAAACGATTCTGGCACAGGTATGAAATGCTTACGTAAATTGAATGGCTAGAAAGGTAACGCCTGTCGCTGGAACAAGAATGTTCCTTCTCCCAGTTAGCTCTCTTTTGACAATTACACCCTTTAAGGAACATAGCAGCTCTTGGGTAAAACTGAATGCGCAACATTTCAATAGTAAGGTAATTGAAAAAAGAGCAATTATCAGGGACTGGAAATAAATAGTCCTCTGTATTAAGATTTTTCTAATCCAACGTGGAGGGGAAGTTTGGATGAAAGTTTGTGGAATAATGGTAAAAACTTGAACCAGACTTTACCTGTTCTCAACAAAACCATCAAAAAGACTTCAAATACACTCAATGTTTTTCAGACTGGGAACACTACAGAGTTGATGAGAAAAATTTTAATAGAGAAGTAATTCTTCAAATATGTTAACTCTTAGATACTTAAAGACAATATTATTAACAATGATTTTGATTTTATTAATATTTCAGAGATCCATGTGTTTTCAAAAGTGTGAATTTAGTGAAAGATTAATAGCTGACTGATCTGACATCTACTAAAGTCAGCAACAGCCAAAGTCCAGTGAAAACAGCTTCATCCAGCTAAACAGAGAACTTGTTTTTCCAACACGGGGACCTCAGCCACCAGGACCATTTCAGTCTTCCTTGAGAGAAGTTAAGCTACTTGGCACCGCTCATCACAGATACCTGCTGTGGAGAAGGAAATTCAGACTTCGTCTACTTATACAGTAACTTGTTCTTGCTTCAATTCCTCTGTCTTCTCTTCAGAGGAGTTTGGTGAAACTCTTCAGATGAGTTTTCAGAATTTGCTGTGCCAGAGTTCAACAGTCTCCGTTGGGGTGCCTCGGACCACTCGGGGTCCGCCCGCTGTCTGTCACAGCACGCCTGCCCAATGGGCAGACGACTCGGAGAGCGATGACCAGTCCGTGGACGAGACCCGGTTCTGAGCCCATACCACTTCTCCGGAAAGTTCTGCTAAGTTCGGTTGTTAATAGGTTTGTTCTGTAAATTCCCTCCTCTGTAACCTGGCCACTGGTTCTGTGTCCCCGGGACCCCGCTCCGAACTTACTTCCTATTGGTTATTTATTCGGTGCCACCCCTGTAGAAAATCTCGATGCCTCTGGCTCTCGTTGGCCAGTTCAACCCCACCGCTTTCGGGACAATAAACCTCGAAAGGTTTTCACGGACTGGTCCTCTCCCTTGCCTCTTTCGCCCCTGGAATTCCTGAGAGGCTGAGACCACCCGGTCCCCTCGCTTTGGGTGCGCCTGCTGATACCGAGCCAGTGCGGCCCGTTCCAAGCGGCCGCCGGGAAGTGACACTTCTCAGTGCCACTGCGGGAAGGTCACTGTTGCCTCCGGAGCAGGGACGAACACCCCCCGAGGCCGACCCATCTCCCAGGGCAGTGACAAGTCTCACAATCTCTGGGACTGATCCTGCAATCTCTTCTCAGAAAATTTTTTTAAAAATTAAAGTCAATAGCATATTGTGTGAAAAAAGATTCAGGGTTTCTACCCAGTGTGAACGCTTTTTCTTAAGAGTTAAATATATTATTTAAGAGTTAAAAAAAAAAAAGAAAGGACAGAGCATACAAATATCAGGAAGATACTAATGATCGGACAGCTCACCAGTTTGTCATTTTTCAGGAGAAATAGCAGCATAATCCCTGTCCAAAAGCACTTTCCAACTCCAGAAATGGTGTACTAAAGATGTAACGAAACAAGAACAGCAGGACTAGCGGCAGGAACAAAGTGCAATAATCAATGCAGTCTAGTGTGAATGGCAGATGAGATGAAAGTATATTATTCATGTAGGGATAAATAACTACATTTTAGAATAACTTCTGAGTCAGCTCAAAGCAGATATAAGCCCTCAGAAAAGACAGAAATGAAAAATTAGTAAGTTCACGAGACACATCAGGAAAAGACCTCCATACAAGAAATTGTGATGGATGAAAGCCCAGAGAGATGTGTGAGAGAAATAGATGAAACAGGTACAAAGATAAGAGAGCAAAATGGATAATGGTGAGAATTAAAAGAATAGTTAAGAAGGAAAGCAAGGACAAATGACTAACTTGACATGGTTGTTTATTCCATGAATACAAGTAAATTTCAAATGGAATCATAAAGACTGTTGATAGAAAAATTTATCTGATAACGAGGGCAAAGTATCATCCCTTGTGAAAATACTCTTTTGCCATTTAGACCAGCTGGAAGCTCTGCTTTTGCTCTCTAACAATGCCAGAAGATGACAACACAATGGCATACTCCTGATTGCATTCTCATGCTTCTGGGTAATGAAATCATTATTTAAGCTTTGTTGGCAGCCACGTCTGTTCTCTCCAAACTATATAAATGATCTAGTAAACAACATGATAAATAAATTGCTATGGTAGGATTTGCCAGTCTTGAATACAAGCCAGGTTGCAAATTGAATTGTAGAATTATCTGTAAGAGTTCAGATTTAAAGATGCAAAAAATGACACCTACATGCATTATTCTGCTATAAGCTGGCAAAGAGAAATAAGAGGAAAAGAATGGCATACTGATGGAATTTAATTGTCTCTTAAACTACGCCAGCTTCTCTTGTAAGAACAAACAAGGAAAAAGGGAACACTCCTTTCCCCATACCTTCATTTTCTATGTGTATATGCAGAATTAAAATAAATGATTGTTCATACACGGAGAGAATAACAGTCTGCAATAAAAATATAGAACCTGGTCCTGTGAGGTGGCAAGTAATTTTCTCTCCCATCACAAATGAGAGAGAAGGATGGTTGCTACATTTCAGAATAATATTCCTAGATCACAAACCAACTCTTTAAGACCCAGAATCATCAGCCAGTTATGACAGAAGGAGAACATTAACTTTCATAGTGAAAGACATGACATTCTATGGAGGAGAATGCATCAGAAGTCACAGGGCCCACTGCAGTCTGGAGCCGTGATCTGGACAAGAACACATTCTTCCCTTCATTTTTCTCATTTGTTCTGGGATTGCTGTTTCACCTTGGTGTCATAAAGATCCTCCTTTTTCACACTTCCCTCACTTTTCTGAAATTGCCTGACTTACTGGTACTTCATTTTATCATTTTGCTGACCTGTGATATCAATGACATCCTCCTTTCACTGAATGAAAAGCAGAATGAATTAGCAGTGACAAGAAGACAAAAATGTGTGATGATAAGGACCATTACAAGGAGCTCACAGCATCTCTGACTACGTGCAATACTAGAACATGAGGCAGAATATTAAACAGAGGCATCTGAAAATTTGCACAAACAACATACATATCTCCCCAAAGGACACTGGCAAAATTATATCTAAAATGGAAAACCAAAATACATATAAGGCTTTTTGACCAAACAGTTGAGTATCTTCTGCAAAATGATGCATATTAGCAAAAGAAAAGGATACTCCCACGTAGCCTTGAGGAAAACTTAGAACTCGCAGTTCCAAAAGATAAGTAGTTTGCTCTGAGTGTTGATTACATCCACATAAGGCCTGAGAGAAAAAGCGCAATTTTCTCCTTTTTCCTCAAAAGAGATGGCCGTAACACATCTCTGATCATCAGAGTTCAGCCATTCATAATACAGGTTCTAGCTATTAATTACTTCTGGAATACCAAGCTGAAAGAATTTTCAATGCATGATTTTTTACATTGCTTGCAATACACTGTGCATGCCTTGAGATGATCATGAGGTGTGACTGAGATTTTTTTTTTCTTTTCTAAATATATATTGGTTAAGAAGCAGCAGTTTCAAGCATACTACAAAGCTCAGGAATGGGAAATGTAAAGAATGAAAGACATGTTCAACAAGTCCTGATTCCTAACCCCTTATAGACCCAAGTGGACACCACTTTTCACAGCTTTTTTCTTTTTTAACATGTCTAGAAAATAGTCTTCTTTTACATTGTTTGATCTAGAATTAGATTCTAGGTTATGACACCCATTGGCAGTACATGACTTCTGTAATACAGTTTTGTGGCCTTAGCCTCTGCAACACCAGCACCTTGAGCACTCAGCAAAAGGCAGGAAAATGGAAGTCAGCAAGAGCAAGCAAGCAAGAGCACTCAGGTACAGTCTCATCCTCTGCCACTCCAACCCTGTGTCTTACTCTTTTGGCCTGGTGTCTTAAGAGGTGCATCAAGTCTTTTCCCCTGCATCTCTGAAGAATGATAGCTTCTTTGTCCTAATGAACAACCTAAAGTTCAGCTGTTGGGAAAGGTGTTCTTTGAACCAGCTTGAATGCAGAGGGCAAAAGGGGCAAGTGAGGGTAAAATGCAGTTTCCTGCTCTTGGAACGTTTGGCTAAAAACCACAGACTAGAAGAAGTAGCACCTGCTATATAAAAAAATTAGACGGCAAATACCATGTAAAAGTCTCCAGGGCAACCTTCATATTTAAAGGACATTTTAAATTATAAAAAATGTATTTGGTATAGTTCTGGTGTGCTTTCAGTAAAAGCCCACATCAGTAGGGAAAGCCACTTTTGCTGACTATTTAAGTTGGGCTTAGCTATGCTAACATCTTGAGAGCTTTTCAACCATTTGCAGCACGTATCTCTTTTAGTAATCTGTGTTTATTCTGTGCTGCTTACACGAAGACTCCCTCAGCCAAGACTTGTGGCTATGCTGGATACTATTTCAGACTATGCCAGTTCAAAACAGTAAGACTCTAAAATTACCTGGTCAAGAGAATTATGCAGAAACTTGAATGACAAAAGTGTTTGAACTAATTATGTTGAAGTAGTTTGAGAATTTGCAACTTTTGCTATAAAAATCTAGTGACAAATCAAAATAGAAGAGAGATTAAAATAAAGAATGATTTGCTCTGTATCCCTCAGAGTTTTGATATAGCAACATAACTAAGCATGGACCATTACTTTGCAATCAGCTACTGAAGAACAAAACACAAGTTTGTAATTCCCACAGTGGTTTGTAAGTAGAACTGCAGGCAGTTTATCAAAATGGGTCCTTTTGCATTATAGAATTAGAAATGTTTTGGCTTAAAAAACATACTGCTCATTTTCATAAAAACTAGTATGAGAGAATTCTGAAGTCAGTTTTTGTAAAGCAAATAATACTGCACCAGAAGGAGACAGAAAAAGGATGTTTACTTGACACATTACTGGCTTGCTTTGACATTTCTGGCCACTCTAAGCAGTCATTAGCAGGTTTCGATCTTCATGGAAGATGCTCTATGTATGATTATCCCTCACCACCACATAAACTGTGTTTTCAGTCTAGTTTTCAGACTTGAACTGACCCTTTGGCTGAGATCAGCCATGCCTACGCACAGAGCATCGATACCCAGAGGAGTAACATAAGGGAATCAGATTTTTTATTTTACAAAATAAGTGAAAAAAGGGGAAATAAAAAGGTTTAAATACAACATCATTCTTATCTAGAGATTTGCTGTCTTTTGCCAAAACTAAGACAGGAACCATTTCCTCTGGGTACACAGAATGTCCTTCACCATGATTCTTTCAAATAACTATCCCCTTGTCTGACAGATTCCCCCCAATAAAACCACTTGCTGTCATTTGTTGTTCCTCATTCTTGAACTTTGGCTCTTCTTGTCAAAATAAGTTTTGTAGATGGAGGAGACTGAACAGGAGATAAAGTCATGCAAGCTAACAGACCTGTCATTGTCTTTTGACAACTCTTGTGTATCTGCAGAGGATGGAAAGTCTTGTGATATTCTTCTTCTATGTTTACTTCCTCTTATGGAAGTTCCCAATTAGCTGCTATATCCATACAGTAAATAGTGAACCTAACATACAATAGTCAAATTGTTACACAACACCACCAAATCGTAACAGATGGTGCCATGGGTATTACATGCTAGAAATGATATTTATGAAGTCACAGCCAAAAATTTTAGCTTTCTAGTGTTTCCTAGGAATATGTAGAGATCATAATATCTGCTTATTATTTACAGCGGCCATATTACAGAAATTTACATGTGTGAAATGTTCATATTTTGACACCAAGAAGAACCCTGAAAAATCCACTTCAGGAAAATGATAGAACATTCAGCATAAAATAATTCAATGCTACTTAAGCATGTATACATATACATTCTAAGAACTCTGTGTGTGAACAATATCTCCAAGTTAAGCTAATAAGCCACAAAATATCTTCTAAAATATTATGCATATTAGAGATACACAGTTCACTGACATAAAATCTTCATGGTATTATGAATTAAGAAGGAAAAAACTGAATTAAACAAAGCCCTGCTTCGTCAAGCAAAATGAAAGACAGATAAATAAACAAGCCACATAACTAAGTAAGAGTTGGACTTTTTAACAGCTCTCTTGTTTGTAATCTTCTGTGGTGTTGCTAACAACACAGAGGAAGAAGAGTTTAAATGACAATAGCTTTTCTTTTTTCATTATATAAGCATTAATTGTACTATAAGATGAAGTCTGCATTTCAAATAGAGATTTAACCAAATGCTATATAAAACCCCAAAAGTAATGTATTCAACCACAAATTATACTTTGAATGCCACATACATTTTCTAAGAGTTTCAAAGTAAATATACCAATTAAACTATAACTTAAAATTATCATACTGGAAATTAAAATGAGAACTTCATGTTCTAGAGGGAGACTTTTTGACCTCCTTCTGATTTTGGAATAGCAGTGTCATTCATATCTCCCATACAGTTAATTCTAACAGAAATCCTCTGTATTTGATTATGTATTTTTTAACTCTAGACATAATAGTCATGACTGAATATAGCATAACTTCTTCAATAGCAGAAGCCTGAATTCTTATCAGTGTTTGTTTAGATAGGTAAAAACAAATTAGTCTGTAAAAATTAGTTTATTTTAACTCAAATGCAAGTTTAAAAAAATCTACAATCTATCATGGGGGTTTTGCACAATGTCATTACTGGATTGAAAGTTACTCCTAAAAGTAACATTTTCACATTTGGGCATCTCCTATAATTACACTAAAATTCTGTTAAACTTGCTCTCATCTCTGAACTTCTGCATTTATAATGCTCAGTCTGAAGACAACTGCAAACACCTTGTTATACAATTTGCTCGAAAATCCTGTCGAGTACTGCCAGCTTTAACACCATTCAAATGTACTCTGGTGTGCTATCCAGGTTAAAAAGAATCAACCACTAAATACATATAGGGAACCATTCTGGGTACACAGCATGCTTGTATGTCTTTTTCTCACCCAGAGATTGAATAGATTGCTAGCTTTGTTTATCACAATGATTTTGAAGTTGAGGTTTTGAGGATCCAACTTCTAGAGGTAGTGGGCACCCAGTCTCCATTGAGACTTGTGGGGTTCAGCAATTTTGAGAACCAATGTCCCTGTGTTCTTTTTACCACAAATAGTAAAACTTCTGTTTGCTTATGTTGTGTAAGACTGAGTGACAAAACAGCAACTTAGAAGGCAAACTCTTACTGAAGCATAAAAGTTAAAGATGCAAAAATGGCTTAGCAAGTCTCCTGCTGAGATCATACAACAGGTTACTTGAGGATAGTCTGGCTGCTGACTGAGACTTCTGAGACTTTTCTTTTCTAGATTCCACTAAATTATCCTAGCTAGTGATTTGGTCTTATAAAAATTTAGGAGCATCTGCTTTGCTTTTTAGGAGAGATGAAATCTGGAATTTCCCTTTACTCCTCACAGTTTCAAGCACTAATTGGTATGAGCTTTTTGGAAAGTGAACACTGAGCAATAAACTCCATTCCTGCAACTACGTAGAACATTGTTAGACTGCTCTTGGTGACTGCCCAAGAGCATGCACCTATTATGTGCTCTGTTCGTATTCATAACACAGGAACTAGTGTTCCTCCAAAAGATCCATTTTTACCCACCTCACACTGCATGGAGCAGCCCAGGAACAAATTCTCACAGATATTTGTGGCACTTGTAACTTTGGACATGACTCACCTACACTGTTTATAACTAGAATCCTCCAGCCACAACAAAGAGAACTGGCTGACCAGTGTCATTGACTGTCAGTATCTTCTACCAAAAAAGGAAAAGATAAAAAAATGCTGAATGGGGGTCAAAATTCTGAACCATGCTGGTTTAGATTTGCATCTAACAAGCCTATGGATAAAGGGCAGCCAACAGGCATCCTCCTTTCTTCCTCCCAACTTTTGAACTTGGTCCTGGGGGTTCCTTTCTCACCACTTTAGCATGTGTTTAGAAGCCTCAAGGTTCAGAATCAACACAACTGCGAGATATGGAACAAACATCATGTTGAGGACAAAAAAAATGCTTCTTGGGAAAGAATATACGTACAAACATCCATATAAGGGCAGCAGGGAGAGCTCAGAAGATTCTGAAATTGTGCCTCTAACTGGGAAGCATGAGCTAGGATGGCTAGGCCTGATGTAAAGGCTCCACAGAAAGGACAGCTATTCTCCACAGAAGCCTCAATTTTCTCTGCCTTTGTGTCAGCAGCACTAACCTTTAAACACTGCATAAGTAGACAGAAGGATGCAATTACGCTCCTGTACTCATTTTAAACCCATATCTAGAATACTGCATCCAGTCTTGAGCTCTCCTACACCAGACACATTTACAGATTGAAGTGAACTCAGTTCAGGGTCTCCAGCGGCAGAAGCACTTGCCCTGTAAGGAGAGGCTGAGGAAGTTTGGCTTGTTTGGCCCAGAGAAGAGATGGTTTTGGGAGATCTTAACAGCAGTCCCCAGTACTTGCAAAGAGGTTAGTGAGAGGACAGAGACAGCTCTTTACAGCACTGTATGGCAGAGGGTATGATATTCAACTAAAACATGGATGGAAAAAATTCTCTGTCACAAAGACGGCCAAATATGGGGGCAGGTTGCCCCAAGAGGCTGTGGAATTGCTATCCCTTGAAGGTTTTCAAGACTCAGCTAGAATAAAAGCCCTGAATGACCTGGTCGCTATCGGCCTTGCTTTGAGCAAGAGGTTGGCTTAGGTCATCTACTGAAGTTCCTTCCATCCTGAACAATTCTGGTAACACCAATAAATGGGCACACATCCCTTTTCACTTTTTGGCTCTCCAGTCCCCAACCAAACCTGTTGACTGTTCAACAGTAAGAAAGTGAGTCAACCTGTGATGACTTTCGAGTGTCAAGAAAGTACTGGCTGTACCACAATAAAGCATATGGAACTGGCCATACAGACACGCTCAATTTGCCTGGTGTCATTTTGGACTTTGGTGCAGCTGGCCACTACACAGATCTGGGGTTGGCAACTCCAGTTTTGATGCTCAGCCCAAGGGTCTGCTGGTCTGTGAGACGAAAAGCGCTTGTCATTTCCTCTTGTCCTGCGGGGTATTGCTCTCCTTCTGCTGCAGCCACTGATGTAGCCCTCCCACTGCAAGAGCCTGGTCTGGAGTACTTTGGCTCCTAGTGTGGCCTGTGTATTTTGGACACAGCGTTCTCTGTGCACAGGCCTAGGGTGCAATATGAGAACATGACGACACAAGCTCTGCAAGTGCTACGTTATGGATATGGGTGGGGAACTCCACTTACTCTGAGCAAAGTCATTCTGGAAAATGAGACCAGCCAAGCCCTCCGAGAGTACACGCAGGTACAGCATCTGCCTGGCTTTAGGTTCTTCCTCTGGCACTCCAGATGCACTCCAAGACTAATAAAGTGTGGACACTTTGGTTTTTGTGTTCAGGGTGAACCAGGACTATACAAGTGCAACCCACACATTTGCACGAACGAGTTATATATACCTCTTGAAAAGCGCCATTTAAAAAAAGTTTCTTCCGTTGTGGATGTATGCATGTGGAAGTGGTTTCAGTTTAAGGGCAAGCACACGAATTGAGGGGAAGCCATACAAGGAGCAGCTGAGGTCACTTGGCTTATTCAGCCTGGAGAAGAGGAGACTGAGGGGAGACCTCATTGCAGTCTACAACTTCCTAGTGAGGGGAAGAGGAGGGGCAAACGCTGACCCCTTCTCCATGGTGAGCAATGACAGGACCTGAGGAACAACATGAAGCTGTATTGAGGGGGTTAGGTTGGATATTAGGAAAACAGTCTTCCCCCAGAGGGTGGTTGGGCACTGGAACAGGCTCCCCAGGGAAGTGGTCACAGCACCAGCCTGACAGAGTTCAAGAAGCATTTGGACAACACTCTGGAACACACGGTGTGACTCTTGAAGACGGTGCTGTGTAGGGCCAGGAGTTCGACTCGATGATCCCTGTGGGTCTCTTCCAACTCAGGATATTCTGTGATTCTATGATTCCTTATACCCAGACATACATTCTTTGGGGACTTACATACTAACTCTACTCTTATCATAGGCTAGCGGATGTCATATTTTCCCGATAACCTTCCCAAAATACTGTTAAGAAACCTCTTGAAGAAGGGACTGATCCTAGAGAGAATCTTCTTCATACATAACTGCCTTGAACAGCTGATGTACTCAGTAACTTAAAATTATATTAATTTAGGCCCTAAGAAAGAAAATGTGATAAAAACAGGTTTATGAAAATCAACAAGGGGAAGTACATCAAATGAAGTTGATGTATAGTGTAACCTTGAAAAGAATTTAATCAAATCAGAGTTGTAATCAAGTTCACCTAATTGCTCACAGTTCATAATTGTTAATGTTATTTTAAAAAATATGTACTTTTACTTAGAAAAAAAAAGAAGCACTTTGTAGCTTATTTTTTCAATAGACATTGAACTAAGTTCAATACAGAAACAGAAACATTGCTATTTTACAGGTCACAGAGCAATGTACATAACTTGCTTGAAGTTGCTCAACCTATCAATGACATAGCAAGAAACAGAACTCAAAACTCAGAATCACTGGATCCCCAACTTCAGAACTTTTTAAAGGGTAGTTTTAAAAATTTAGACATCATTGTCTTGCCATATGAGTATGTGGAACGTCATATGTGTGGAATTACCTTGACCACAAAGACTTTGCTGGGTAGTTTCTCTGGCTTTATGCAGACTGAAAAAAATGCATATAAAAGAAACATTTCAACAGAAACACTGTCAATGCTGTCAAAATGCAGCTCTGCGAAATAAACAGAAAGCTATAATTTGTATTGACAATTCAAAAGCTCATCAGAAAGTTGGATACACAGATTCTAACTGTACACGCTACTGAATAAGCAGAATCAAAAGCACCAGTAACTGCAAATCTGCAAGAGCTGAAGTAATGTCTGAATAACTACCCTTCCAAAGATCCTCATGTTATTCTTACCAGATTAATCAGTCTTCGCATTGCATGTTCATGCGAGCAAATGCATTCACAGGGATCAAATCCACCTTCTGCCATGGTTCTCTGGATAAACCTGAACTTGTCTGTGAACACCTACCAAGAATAAGAATAAAAGGACAATGAACTCTTTTTCAACTGACCTTATTTTCCAGAGACTCACACATCAAGTTTCAGTTCATTTAATGCCAGGGTGAAAAAGCAAAACAAAGCAGGGTAATCCTATTATTCCTTTGGCAGCATGAATGAAGAAGTCTGGTATGTGCAGTTCCATTTTGATGTTCCTGAAAACACTGTCTCACACAAATTTTTTTTTGCAAGACTGTGTGTGTCTTCCCCGGGTCTTCTCACATACCAAAATGAAATACATCCTAACAAACATGAAGCACAAAGATTAAATTCTTGTCTCTCATCTGCACAGTGGGACTCTTAAGTGTACATAGACAAATTGAAAGGTCAGGAGAACTTGTACTCCTAAACCCTAATAAACTGCTGGCATTCTCCCTCCAGATCAAGGTACAGGAAAATAATTTAAAACTCAGTAAGTTCTTTGCTAAAGGAAACAATCGTCTTTGTTGTATAACAAAAGCAAGCAGCAGGGGTACAAAAGTGAATGTACTTGGAAACACTTTAAAAATGGAGCTATGCACACTAATTTTAGATCAAAGAAGTAGGTTAATCACTTAGCAATACCAAATGTTCAAAGAAACTGAAATGGACATGGTAGGAAATCAATTCTAGATTACTCACCTGCTAAAACTACTTGTACCAGACATGTCAAGCGTGTGCAAATGTACGCTTACTCTTTATCAATAACTTTTCAGTGATTTAATTGAGGGTCAAACCATGCAGCAGACTGCAAGGGATTTCTACCCTTGTGGTCAAATCTGGGATTGATTTCTCTCAAATGAGGACTCTCAGGATATACTAGGTAGTTCTGCAAATCCATACTTCAAAAATATTTTTAACTTGCCATCAGTAAAGCTGTATTCAAAACGTGTTAGTGTTGCATGCACTCAGGCTCTAACGTGACACAACTGGCAAGCTTAACAAACACAGCAGGCCAGAGCAGACACAACCTCTCAATTCCTAAAAAAAGTAGTTTATGAAGGTACCAGCCATTTGATAAGGGTGTGCTGAATCAACAGACGTGCTCTGCAGTCATTGCCTATAAAAACTTACAGCTTTGATCACACATGAGCATTTTAATGTTTCAATGTCACTAGAACAAAGAGGAATAATCTGTATGTCTGTAAGACATCTTCATTCAACTGAATATAACACCATTACAGTTTTACCCTCTTGGGGGAAGAAAAAAGCAAATGCATTTCAGAAGTCCTTCCTTTGTTAATGCCTACTACTCTTCTGAATAAACCTGGTGGAGAAAGCCAGAGAGTAAAAGAAGGTGAGAGATATCTGTATCTTAATGATGGAGTTTGAACATCAATGCCCTTAACCTGCTAGGGTCTCCACTTTTTAAAAAGAAAACTGAATAAGAAGAAAAAAAAAAAAGAAAGTGATGGAGAAAATTCTTTTTGCCTAGACACTAAGAAAGCATAATCTGGCTATGTAGTGAGAAGATGACTGAGAGATCACTTGATTGTGTAGTACACAAGTACCTTTGAAATGAAAAACAGGCCCAAGTATTGAATTCTTCAATGAAGAGGTAATCAAGAATCAGTAATTGGAAGATGCAATTAACCAGATTGAAAAGAAAAGCAAGGCATACATTTTTACCATCACAGTAACTGATCTGTGCAACAAACTGCCCAAGAAGCAGTGGATTTCCCACCACTCACTGCATTCAGATATGTTTCAGCAAAATACATATTATTGAGTTAAGTAAAGAAGCACCCAAGTTCAGATATAATGTCCTCCAATATATAGGAGATCAGAGCAGATGATCTAATAACTCTTTTTGAGAGTTATTGTAAGGCTACTACACTAACTTTCATGAAATTAATTCAGAACCACTAGAACCACATGATGGCATAGAAGAAATTTTTTAACTACACAGTCTCCCTGAATAATAGGCACTTCTGCTTGATATGGTGTTTCTAAAACTATCTTAGGATAAGGAACAGATAAAAGCACTGATTATTAAACAGTGCAAAATAGTTTCTCTGGATATAATGCTGACATCCACAAGAAGGTATGTGAACAAGTGCAGTTGCAAAAAAATATTTATTTGTAATTTGAAATAATTCAGGGGTCAGTAACACATAATAATGTCACAGCGATTAACAGACAAGTGTTTATATGATAGAGGACTACACAAAACCCAAACATCAAGTAAGAGTCATCACCAATGAAAACAGGCTAACATTCTCTATAGAGCATACAAGTGAAAAAAATTAGACAAAAATGGGAAAAGTTAATCTGTCATACATCATCATAAATTTAAGTGGAGGTGCGCTAGAAGGAATATACCCCAAGGCAGTTGTACATGACAAATTACCTCAATGAGCTAAAGAAAGCACACACGACACATCACCAAGTAAAATGCCATCCAAGCTTTGAACAAAAGATCTTACAAGCTTTCCCACCTTCACACAATGCTGAAACAAATCATCCTCTCTTTCCTCCAAGCCTATAACAAACTCTTTCATTGGCAAAGAACCAAAGATTGACCACGTATTTTGGGAACAGCACTATGTTTTTCCTTAAAAAAAAAAAAGCTAAAATTGAGTTAATTTAATATGCTTAGAATCCACATATATAATTCCCCTGTATGCAATTATTTTTTGCCAAAACTGAAGAAAACAGAGATTTTATACATATCTGCCCAGTTATAAAGAAGATAGAAACTCTATACTATATTATGATTTTCACTTGTAAAATGACACTCTCATGTCTTTATTCCTCTCTAAAATACTCTTGGCTTAACTGCGTTATTTGTAACACATTTCAAATGCATAAAGCACTAAGCTCTGTAATCAGATTTTGAAGTTTATTAGCGTTTTGTGACCCTGTCTAAAAATAAGAGACAAGTATTTTTATATACCAAAAAGCAGGATTTCTTGGCTCCACTGAGTGCTCTTAGGCAGCCTGTTTGTATCAAAATCCTGTTCCAGAGCTGCAGTGCGCTTCCTGCCTGCCTCCCGGTACTTGCAATTGTCTGATCTCACGTCAGCAGCTAACTTGTTCTGCCCAGCTCTGACCTCTTTGCTGTGAGTCACACAAGCTCTCCACCTTTCGCAAATACAGTTGTTCTACATACAATCTATCACAGAAAATGGGAGTATGTGCTCTGTTCTTTTCCTCATGACCTGGAGAAAGAAATAAAATGCTTGTAGTTTTACTTTACTTATTTTTTCTTGTATGTTTTTCTGTTTATCATCACCTTGTTTTCCTTGGAGTTGATAGAGTTGGTTTGTATCAGTTGATAGGACCACAGCAGTTGGTAAGGCTATAATGTCAAATACCTGCAAGTCCCCTGACTGGCAAAGTGTCTTTTACTCAACTTAAAATTACCATATTTTGGATTGGCCATACTGCTAGCACAGTATTTAAATCACACGGTTTACAAACAGCTGGAAGACATAGTCAGTAAACATGCCAAAGCTCTCTATGATAACAGCTGAGAAGATATCTATTATAGCCTCCAGACTAGCAAACTCATAGAGAGCATAATAAAGGAGAGAATTAGTAAACATGGACAAAGATGATGTACCATCAGCGAGTCAATATGACCATTCCAGTGCAAAGAGGCCCACAGAGGTAACCATAAACAGAACTACTGAAATTAAAATACTGTGGTCAGAGTTTGAATTACTGTAATTCAGGAGTGAAGTGGAGGATGGTCTCTGATGATTTAAGTCAGAAATAAAAGCCCCTCATTACTTTTGACTTGAGTACCTATTTGAAATTGTAGTCAATGAAGCCATATGGAAAATATTTCTAGTCTCTCATGATTTAAAAAATAGCATTCTCAGTTATAGTAACTATTGTAAACTGTTTATTTTATTATCTTCCTCACTCCCAGCCCTACAGCAGTGTGTTATATTTTACATACCCTACTATCAAACCCACAATCTTTATGGCTACAATCTGGGTGGCTACAATCTCATACCTGGAGACTGTTCTGTATTTTAAATTATTGCAATGACTATACATTATTTCCCAATTCTGCAACACCACTCCTGAGTAAATAGCATGCAGCTGGCAAGCTCTGGGAGACAGAAATTATACTCTGCCCTGCTCCACTGTAATAATTACAAAACTGAATTCCTTTCTATCATGAAGGCAAACAAGAATTTTTGCCCATTTTCCATGTGCTAGATGCTCTCCAATGTTACTCCAATATGATGCTGATTAGCAAGATTGCCAAAGTGTACACATTGGTCATCTCTACTCCTTTGTATAAAAGACCGTGTAAAAATATTTATCACTCCAGTATTCAAAGAAAAACTCACTTAATGTTATACATAAATCAGAGTTACTACAGATTTATCATGGACTAAACCAGGCATCGTCAGCATCAAAACATTAAGCTCATTAACTCTTTTCTTTCTTGGATCCAGGCACTTAAAATGTAGATTATCACAAACATGATACATACAACGGCTGGAGATTCCCCTGCTAAGAACTATTTTTGCTATGTTGTTATTTTCCTGAAGACTGAAGGTAAGAAATCCTTGGGAGCAAAATACCTCATAGCACAGCAGGCAAGTAACAGAATCTTGCCACATTACTTTAAAGAGAAACAAAAGCCTATTCAGATCCTCACCACCGTTTTTCAGCCAACTGCAATAACTTGGAACACAATTGTGAAATATCGCTAAGAAGCCATCAAGTTAATTTTGCTTCTGAGTTCAGTTCAGGAGAAGCGTAGCAGAACAAATGAAAATATGTATCAAATTTAATATAAAAGTATAGAAAAAAAGCAAATTAATTGCTCTGCCTCTGCAGGCATTCTGAAAAATTATAAAGGGCTAAAATAGCAAAAGCCATACACAAAGCATGACTGATTCACTGCCTCAAAGATAAAATGCTCATTTTTATCTAACTGCCAGATGTGGAAACCCTCTCTCCTACACTTGTCTGTAATCTACTAAAGTATACAGGTTTCCTTAAAAATAATGTGTTCCCTTGCCTTTTTACCCGCATCTAAGCCATATTAGCATCCATGTCTTCTTACAATATCTGACCCTTTTTGTAATTATTCTATTCACAGCATGCTCCAAGTTTGGTTCTTTTGTATAATCTTACCCATCTCCAAACGACCTCCAATTATTCTCTTCTAGAATCTAAAACATCCTGCACATTGGCCTCATATAGCATAACATTACACTCTTGCAATCCTGCACATCAAGTCCAGGAAACTACCAGGCACTGGGACTGTGTGACCATAGTACCCATTAACTCAGAGAGTGAAAAATTGCTTCAAGCAATAAGAGACTGATGTGATAAGCTCCTCTTAAGGCTCCTGATCATTGCTTTTATAGGAATCACTTCTCCTCCTTGGCCACTCTGCGCCCCCCAGGTACTGCCAGACCTCATGTGGCAACTGGCACCCCAGCTCACTCATTACTGGGCGTTTCAAAATGCCTCTGGGTACAATTGGTTACTCCAAAGTCTGTGTCTAATCCTGCCTCTTCTAGGGAGTGGACCCACTGAACCCTGCCTAGTCATACGGAGTCCAACACAACATCTGTTAGTTGCACAGTAAAATAATAGATAAAGATATCTGCAGTAGGGCAACGTTGTTTACTAGGGACCAGCTAACTAAGAGAAGCCAAAATATTCAAAACCAGTGAATCCCAGACAAACTTGGACTTTTCTGTATTTGTTATATAATGCATTTTCCTGTTGATTTCCATCTTTTATAGTATTTGTACTTCATGCACACCCACCCTCCCATAGAATCCTGAGTGTTTTGTTACCCTTCTGATGAACTATCTACATCCAACTCACTAGCCTATTATTTAACTTCCCGTTATTTCAGTTGTACAGCTAAACTTCGGGAGTAAGACAGGGCAGGGAATTTTATCCACTGATTTCTGCATCATATGTTTCTTCAGAATGGACTGGAGCATAGAGGGGGAAAATACTATGCATGGATTTTGGGGTTTTCTCTTTAAAAAGCCATACAGATACATGTGTACATAGGACTGGATGCTTTTTCCTGCACACAGCTTTGTGAAATTTCTAGTTCAATTGCTACTACCAGAAATGCAACACATTTCCTATCACCAGAGCGATATAAAGGAGGAACAAGGCAAAAATCGTAGCAGAGCCATTCAAAAAGCAAAGGAAGGGAATAACTAAACATTGGATAAAACTACAGGACAGTGTAAGGAAACAAAACCACTAGTAGTTGAATAGGGAAGAAACTTCACAAAAGGAGCTATGAGAATAGGGAGAAAAAAAAGAGAAAAATAAGCAGTACTTTCAAATAAATAAATGCTGTTCTGTCTGAAGTTAACGGGTGCATGATTCTAAGGCAACAGAACCCACACTAAAGACAAAGACACCAGGCTAAATCAAAATTAATCCAGAAGCCAAGGGCTTGGCATAAGTAACCAGTGGAAGTGGTCTTCATTTTTTATACTAAAGTTTTAAATTGTTAGGGTTATAAAACTAGCAAAAATAAGCTTGAAGTTTTCTAGGAAAACTTCCTTTACAAAGCAACTTCCACTGTTCAAACAAGGCTAAAAATAGCTTTTGCAAAGAAGAATCTTGTATACTAATTGATACTAATTAAAACATTCCAAGGATCTGTTCTCCTCTATTACTGTAATTTAGATAGTTCAAGTAAATATTCCCTCATAGAACTAAAGTCTGAAACATGGCAACATTATATCTGGCTTTTTTATAACATTGATTTTAAATCCCTTTTATTATAAGGGATTTTATTAACAACCCAAGACAAGCTCTCTCTCGTCATCTCATTCACACTTAGAGCTGCACCCTATTTTTACTGGAACAAATACTATGACTCTCATAGGATTTAGTGCACCAGGATCTAGTAGTTCTGCCTGACAACAGATCTCTAGAGGACTATTGATGATCTGTTTTTACCAGGCCTCCTCCTGGGCATAAAACTGAATTTTCAGGACAAAAGAAAACCAACTGGCTGACTGGGCAGCAAAATCAAAACAGCAGGATATGAATGTGGGCCCTGCCAGAAGGAGAGCTGCCACAGTAAAGTGTGGCTCCAATTACAGCTTTCTTCAACTAATTGTCCCAGTTCAGATCATCCATTTAGCTTTTCAAGGGAAAAGAGCTGCAATGATTTTGATGGCTGATTCCAAAGTGGGTTCCTAGACATAGCAACACTTTCATGGTATAAAGCAATCATCTCCGCTCTCCTTTTAACTCCAGGGGGTGGGGGAGAGCAGCTGGTTTTGTACTTGAAAGCATCAGCATGTCTCCCTGGACTTCCAGCTGTAGCCTAATGAGTTGGCAAGTATTTTCTTGCACAACTTTTCTCAGGATAATTAACAAGATCTAAGATGAACTCTTCAATGCAGATTAAGCTAAGCCAGCTCCTTTCCTCATGGAAAAGTCAGTGCTTACCCACACACACGGATGCAACCAGTGGAGTTCTTGCTGGATTCAACAGAGACACCAAGTTGACTGACACTGGTCAAGTAGGAGTTGGGACACCTCAGGAGGAGCTCCACAAGGGAAATGCTCACCCAGCCACATCCTGCTCAAGGCATACTAGTTGGATAACTTTGCTACTGTCCCACAAATCACCTTGTAAGTAAACAATGAATTAATTTTCCAGTGTCATTCATCTGGTATTTCTTAAAAATGCAAACATAATACGAACCAGCTCCTTAAAAATAGGACAAAGCCAAAGAAACTAAGAAATGCTGAGCCAGCCACTGAAGGATACTACAGTGACATCTGAAACCAGGGAAGGAGCTTTTGAGCAGGGACAGACTTGAAGGTGAGAAGTAAGTGGTAAAGGTCTCCCCGACAGTTTCTTCTGGTGGTCTTACAAGACTACTGGAGCACTGATACATCCCTTGTCTCCACAGCACAAATCCACTACTGTGTAACCACCACAACATTCTGAGCATTGATAACATTTTCACCCTGAAGAGGACAATTGGAGTTGCTCTGAGTGGGGCAGAATATTCTTCTGAGCCAATGTGCCAACAACAGTACTAGCACCTAGAGCAGTGAAGCAGGAATCAGAGCATAAAAACTTCAACTACCTATAATAATGGTCAAAGTCCTTTCACAGCCAAACATCACAACTCTTCTCAAACTGAAGTAGTGAAAAAGTTCACACCCCTTCAAAGAGTGGCAGGATCTAATAAGAACCTGGCAGAAAACTCACTATTTTTGGGCTAAGCTAACCCAAGGTGACAGGTATGCTGAGGTGCATCAGTTCAACGCAGAATGGCATACCAGGGAAATACAGAAGATTATACAGATGCTTCTTTCAGCGTAGTGAAGTCTTGTCAGTGTCAAGTACAACTCTCAGAGGACAAGAACCCACACACTGAAACTCCTCATTGTTCCATTACTGTTTCCCCCCTTCCTTTTCATGGCCAAATCCCAGTATGTCCAGACAAAGAGAGATTTCAGGCTTTAAAGGCAGTAAGGCTGATGTCAGTGACCAAAACTGAACTCCCCAAGGGAACTAAATAAGATCCACCAAGATTAAAAAAAGCTATTTACTTATTCCCATGCAGGTGGCTCAACATTTCCTCTGGGCAACACTTGAAAAAGAGCTAATTATGCACATAAAGTCATGGACCAAAAAAGCAGTCCAGCTATTTTAGAATTCATTTACTGATATTTGATACAGAATGTTATTACCAAACTCCAGCTGTCAGTTTTGGTCATTCTTTTGTTAAAATGATGACATTTTTCTGAAAGAAAGCTCTCGGAATATGAAAGCTAATTAAGAGAAGATGTCAATGACACAGAACATTGTCCAAGAATAATACCCTCTTTCTGCTAAGTAAATGCTTCAGCTTCTTCTACTGTAGGAGACTGACAATGGTCTAGGACAACAAAGTTATTCCTATTGCACTGAGTGACTAATGGCTATTAATCATTTTATTTCATATATGTTAATGCAAAAAGGTGAGCTATCCTCTGTAAAATTAGTAACACATTATATTTCAATCAGTTTACAGAGCAAACTGGGAGCCCTCTCCTGTGGTCTTCGGTAAGGCAAGAACTCTCACTGCTTTTCATGGTTCCTCCACTTCAGTAGTAAGTAGAAAACCTAGGCAAATTTGCTTACTCTCCTGCTTTTGGTTAGTATCTCTGGCATTACAGACTGCCTTACTGTTTGCTGACATTTCTCTTCCCATTCCCAAACAACTGTCAATCTCCTAAATCCAGCACCCCTGCAGCTGCGTGAGTGATGCACTGCTGCAGGAAGCAACACATATTGAACCCGAAAACGCTGCTGGAAGCACTTCTGCACCAGCCCTGCGAGGACACCCCTGCTGTGCCATGCCAGCCAGGGCCAAAGGCTTGCATTGCTTTAGCAGGCCTGATTCTGAGCAAGTGGAAGAGGAGCAGACCTTCCACGGGGCAGACCTGCTTCTGCAGGGAAGCAAGAATAAAGAGTATTCCTTGCAGATGGAAAATGGCAGAGGTGAGGCTCTCATACCAGCTCCCCATTGGAAGCAGAAGAGGGAATCTGACTTTGCTGTTGATCACCCCACCTGAGAGATGTTTTGCACTTAACTTTTGGGCTTCATAATACAAAACGAATAATTTACTTTTAAAAGTATTAAAAAAGTATGCTCCTATAAGAAAGTATATAACCTATTGTGCTCGGTTTGGCCATTGAAACATGACTTTGTTCAGTCTGTAAAAGAAAAAAGTTATGCTGAGACATAGAGGGGCCCTGAGCTAACCATGAGCAGCCAGGCAGTTACCACAGCTCAGGTGACCTGCAGTAACTCATTATTTCAAATTTTTTTTGAGCATTAATAATTCAGAAATTTTTAGACATTTTGTCTCTTAGCACAATTAAACACGAAAAATAGTCTCTTATTCACTCCTTTACAAAAACCATACCGTTTCAAAACAAATAAAAATGAAATTTTTTCCACCATATTGAGGCAGCAAATGCAGCCCTAAACCATGAGCTATGAAGCTTTTTTATACTAGTATATTAAGAGTACAATTGTTTACATTACAAAATACCTTACTAAATCCTTAAAACTGTAAAAATACACTATTCCTTAATGTTACTCTGATCACATACAAACACAAAATTATACTGAAATTCTTTGGAATACTTTCATTATTTTTTTCTCCAGGGATGACATATGTTTCTAATAACTTGCCACTGAGCAAACAGATTTAACAGGGTAGCAGCATGCTGAGAAAGATAGCAGGATTTTCAATTTTCAGATGAAAGCAGCTCTATTCCCTGGCAGCCCTACTTCTAACCCCTTTAGGCCAGATCAAATTTTATCTGAAGCTAGCTGGTGCCTGTCTTCAACTTCAATGGAAGTTGAATCAGGTTTTTTACATACCTGCAGTAAACAATCTGAAGCTTATCAATTAGAATTTTTTTAATCAGTACGTATACCAGAGGGAATCCGTAGCAATTAACAGGATTTCTGGACTTGGTTATTTATGTATGTTTAGCTAACAGATGACCCAGTTTTTACCAGAGACTATCATCCATCTAATTCAGCAGGCTCACAGACTAGTTTAGATTATCAAAAGGAAAGTGTTATGCAAATTACACAACTCTCCCCTGCACCTACTAGCAACAGATTTTTAAATCCATATTAATTTGCACAACAAAAACCTATGGTACTGTTTCACAAGATCAGAATTAGTTTGCAACACACATCTTACCTTTGGCTCCACAGTTTTCACACAAAAAATATGCATCTTTCATGTTTAGACAGTTTTGTTCCACATACTAATTTGAAGCTAAACCATCCAACAATCTCCATGGCTCAAAAAAGTCTCTTTTATATAAGGAAATATACCAATATTTCTACATTTTGCAGAGCTCTCTGATAAAAGGCTTACCTAGTATTTTCAAACAGGGGTGCTTAATTATAGGTGACATCTGATCAGTCTCATCTAGATACCAGGACGAGGAACCCCTAACAACACTGTAATCACTTGCACAGGAATTCTTGTTAAACTAAGGCTGCTCACACCAGGAACCTTTCTTTCACACTTGATTTACTTCAATTGTTTGAAGAGCTAACCCCAATTTTTGTTCACATAGTCATGTAATTTCATTCAGACAGCTGTTATTTAGGAAAAAAAACTTCTTAGTGTGTGAAAAAATATATAAATTCTTTTATCAAGTTGTCTAAAAATATTGCCCTGCTAAAAATAAAGATTTTATTATTAATTAACAGGAAATATATGAAAATACATATGTGAATATATGAAAAAAAAAGACCAAAGCTATAATACTGCAGATCTGTATTTGACAAAGATTCAACAAATAAAGTAAATGAGCATTGCAGCTGCTTATGTCATGTAAGTGGTTGTTGCTACATTTTTGTCCAGTTTTTCTGGTTTTTTCCGATAAAAATAGTTTCTTTCCGAGGAGAGCTCAGTGCTTTGGATCTGACATTTGTCTAGAAGCTTTATAAAGTAAGAATGAAACTATATTTAGCTCCAGAAAGCCATGCTTTTTAATGCATGCAAAGCTGCAGAAGAATCAGAACTAATCTTAATGAGGAAAACTTATATCAAGTGTAATTCTAACTGTTCCCACCCAAATGGGACTAATTTGTTCCATTACCTGTAAAAATCCCAGTTAGACACTTAAATGAAAGCTTCTGAAGCATATCTGTTCACTTAACAACAATGCAAATGTTTAATCACTCAATCATGCCAGGGGCTCCTCCCCCAAGCATCTTCAAATCTTTCATGAAAAGCCCTATCAATCATCACTAAGGGACCTTTTTCTTGCCCCAGCCTCAGCCAGTAGTGTGGAATAGGTGGTGGGAATAGGGCGGAGGATAGAACCATATTTTTCCACTGTACTGCTAGCAGAGCCACTGCTCTGTCAGCAGAAGTAAGACTAACACAGCTAACACATGCTGATCCTTCTCATATCCCTGACTGTATTCCTTCATAACGAGGAGCTAAGGAGTCTTACTTCAAATGAGGCTCATTGGGAACTGGGGAAGCTAGCTGTTGATGAGTCAAGGCATACAAGCTGAAGGAGCTCTTCTGGGAAAATAGTTCCTTTTTCTTTTTACCTGAACAAGGACTGCAAGATTCAGCTCTGTGATAGAGCCTTAGAAAGTTTTCTTAGTTTCCACTGTACTTCTAGAGGGTTTGGGTGTACTTGGATTTTACAAGAAGTATCAGCATTTTGCAGAATCAGGTGCCTCATTAACAACTAGATAGATCTGTATGCATTCGTAAATTGAATCTCTAACCTAGGAAGTTAAAACAGAGAGCGTGTTTAACATCAAGCGTAACATCAGGTATGTAAATGCAAATATGCAGAGTGTGTAACAGCACACATGCAAAGTAGGCTCACAGGCTCTCTGAGCTGTGTCCCAAGCAGAATATGGGCAGATGACATCAAGCTTTATATGCATAAATGCATCTGCCAAAACATTTTCATATTTGTTGTGATGAAGAATCTGATAAATGCTCAAAACATACAGAATAAGAATTTGATACTTGGTATTGTCAGGGCACTGTACAGCTTTGCCATTCACACGCATTTATAAGAAGAGAAGATCTTGCTACTTTCATTGTACTGGCCCTGTGAAGGCTCATGTTAGGTCAAATTCTGGTATGACAAACTACAGCAGAGACAAAACTTGGTGTTTAAGAATGTGTGTCAAGTACCTGTAATATCTAGGAGGGAAAATTCTGAAACACAAACATAGTTTTATTACATATCTGTTATGCAAATAACATTCACACACCACTTACTCTGAAGTTTAAATAGATGAAAAGTAGGAAATGAGAAATTAATAACAACAGCAGAAGTCAGTTAGAAACTAACTTCCTCCAAAACCCAATACTAATTTTTTGAAAGCAGGTAAAATAGTTTCAAAATTATTAAAACATAATGAATTTTTTTTAATGTAGAATACTTCTTTAACAACAATTGTATTATTCTCATTTTTCCCTTAGAACAAAAGAACATGGACTGCAGAATATTGCTCATGTAACTGGGCCATGCAGTTTGGAACTTAATGGACTTCATGGTGGTTTACCTAAGGTGTTGCAAAACCATCACAATGTGCACAATACAAGGAATTTCATAGAACCTTGACTATTTATTTCTATAGTCAGCAAAATAATACCTAACTAGGCTAAAAAAAGATCCACCCAAAGCTACATAACTGCTGCTACCATCATCTCAGTTCTACAGCAGACCTCGGGGCTTATGGTCCTGAGTGGGTCAGGGATGTCCCTGCCTGTCAGAGAAGCACATGCAACAACTCAGTGTGCAATTACCAGTAACACATCCAGTATAACTTTGCTGTTTTTTAGCTCCTTATACAAAATGATTGTAAACTACTTAAAATACAGAACTCTGTACCATGCAAGAGTTAGGCAAACATTGCAAATCTTGTTTTTTACAAAGGGCAAAAAGAACCAAAGATGTTGGACTCACCCACCATAGTGGCAGGGGAAGTAACAGTGGTTAGAAGTGAACCAACTAACGTACTGCTAACATTACAATTACTTTTATTTTGCAAACTGCTTCTACCATTTCAAGCCTCACTGTCAGTGACAGGGTCACTTTTTAAAATCAAAGACTGATTTCTTTCATCTCATCAAGTCACAGGAACTGGATGAAATTATCAAGGATATAGGAAGAAATAAAAAAGTGAAACTGATCTCCCACACTTCTGATTTTTTGAGCTTATGTCTGCTTTTGGAATGTAACATAAATGAGTAAAGGTGGATAGGACTCTAATAGCTAAGCATTTAAAGACTTCTAATACATAACCCACTATTACTCACTAAAGATACACACCATCCCCAGTAGGCACACTAACAACATTAACGTAAAATGCTATAAAGACCAAAATGTTAGATGTCCTTGCCTCTAAAAACTGGAGATGGTTTTCAAGACTTATGTATCTGCATAGATATGGTTGTTCAGACAGTATACAACACAAACAGTCTACAATCTAAAAGGCAATCCTGAAGACACCTGACTAGACAAACAGGTGTTTGCCAGGAAACCAAAGTTTTTGATGTAGGTCTTGCACCACATTCTCGTAGACGTGCTGGTTAGCCAAGGCCTCAGAACTGCCATGGAAGGCAGAGGCTGAGCTGCAGGGCAGGACAGCTGGGGAACTCAGCACAGTGACAGCAGCAGAGAAATAACCCTATCTTGTGGTCTCCAAGGCCAATATACCCCTTCCCCACGGATTCCCTAGGAATCACATATTTGAGCACACATGAAGAGTTCCTGGCAGGAACCCTACCCTTAATAAATTAACGGCAGTGTGATACTGTGCTTTTCCCGAGTTTATTTTTCACATGACATTGTTTCATCTCTCCCACTTCGGTTGCACCCTGTTCCTAAAGCGGGGAGCAGCCTGGGAGCACATAACCCTGGTGTCTGCATGCCACTGCCAGCTTCTTTAAAGAGAGAAAACTAACCTTCTTTGGCTCAAAGTACCAGACTGAGATCCTTTAAGAAAAAAAGGAAAATCGACAGAAGAGTGCCACTTCGCACTAAAACCCCCAATAACCAGGAAAACCACAACCAGACCAGCTGTTAAGAAGACGAGCCGACGTCCTTCTGGTTTGGAAAAAAAAGGAGAGCTGCCTAATACCGAGCGGAGCGGCTCCGGCTTTCCCGGTGTTTACCTTCCCAGGCACCCGGCGAACCGCCCGGCGGCGGGGATATTTCTGCACTTCAACAGGCTTGAAGTTACCCCGCAGCCCCCACCGGGGCTCCGCCGCTACTCCCCGGCCCGCGCCGCGCCCGGCGAACGGAGGGTCGGGCGGGGGTGTCCGCGCAAACCCTCGGCCGCCGCCAGCCCGCGCCCTCCCCGGCCCCGCCGCGGCGGCCCCGCTCACCGTGCTCTGGCCGCCGTCGCGGAGGGCTGCGGGGGCGGGGGCAGGGCGGCCGGGCGGGCAGGGGCGGCCCCGCGGCTCGGCCCCGCGGCTTGGGCCGGTTCACACGTCAGCCCGCGCCACGAGACCCGGATCTGCCGGATCCCGGCTCCCGGCGGCGGCGGGGCCGGGGCGGCGCCGCGCGGTCCCGCCCCCCGCTCCCACCCCTCCGCCCGGCACCGGAGCCGGAGCCCTTCTGCGGGCAGAAGCCGCCGCGTCCCGGGTTGCGCTGGGCTCGGGGGCCGTGGTAGCGCGACGTGCCGGGTGGCCGCAGTGCTGAGCAACGCGTCGGCCATAAAATAGAGCTCCAGTAGGTCAGCGCAGAGAGGACGCAGGGACAGAACTGCTCTGGGGCCAGGTGTGCCTGCGGGTCCGCCACAGCCCACGCGGCCAGGGCTCCGCGCCCCCGTCACAAACACGGTCACTTCGGCTGCTTGGCCCCAGCCATCCCCACCAAAGTACGGGGGAATTCACAGTGTAGTTTCTCATCTAGAAATTTAAAGCCTGTTCAGGAGCTCGTGACTCACGGGCTTCTGAACAATTAAAGCATCCATCAAAATAGGTATTTAAATGCTGTGAATAAAGTTAGAAAGGAAAATTTCAGATTGTGGCCTCTCAGTCTGCTAAGGAGAGGGGGTGTCATGCTCCCAGTACAGAAAGATGGGCCACATCCTGTCTTGGGGACACTGATACCATGCAATAATGCAATGGGGATTATACAGGGAAGAAAATCTTGTCCCCTCAATATTTCCAAGGCTGGCTTACCTCCTCCAAGCCAGGAAACAAGGACAGTACTGCAATTAGAGTGAGAAAGGAGGGCTGGATAGAAGTTGCAAGTGCTCTCAGGTTGGTACATCTGACCACTGCTGTATAGTCTGATGTGACCCACATATGGCTGTTCTCATTACTATTTGCAGTTGTCATGGGGTTTTCAAGCCTCCTATGGCAACAGCTTTTTTTCTGAAAGTATTCTTCAAACTTTGGCTGTCTAGCTTATGTTACTTTGCCAAGTCTTGGATGTATTGCCAGTTGCGAGCCTTGCATGTCCAACCATCACCGGTGTGCAGAGCCACCTCTCTCTGAAGGATGCAGGTAAGCTAACTCTGCTCAGTTAGGGCTGGCCCTGGACATATCCATTCCACTTCTGAGAGGCAGCAGGTAGGCTACCTTTGTCTAGCAATGCCACACAGTTCTGATTTGCTGTGGATCTTGCCTCTCCCATGTTTCAGCCCTTTCTCTTGTCTTAGCACCCAACTAAACAGCAGCAATACTGAAAAGGGAGGCAAGGCACTGACACAAAGCCAGGCCATCACACAAAAAAGCTGAACTATGCAGAGCTTGTATCATCTTGTTTACCTCAATCCACAGAACTAAGCCTCTGGTAAGGCACTAGGGATGCTAAAATTTATCTCTGATTTGGAAATATGAAACTATATCCCTACAATGTTTCTTGGGAGAACAGGTTTCTTGACAGCCTGTTTAGGAGTTTGGACTGCAACCATGAACATCAGCAATATCAAGATACACTTGGCTTGAAGTATACTTTGGCTGTCCTGGCCAAACACTAAGCTAACCTAGACAATGGTGTCAGAGGGTAGTCATAAGCAGAATGATCAACTGTTAGCTGCATCTGTCCTTCCAGCTCTCCCTCAACCATCCTCCTAACCCTTCACCAGGAACAAGCCACCCTTGAAACAAGCAAAGGCAGCTTCTCAACACCATTAAGCAGTTTTGCCTATCTGTCTCCCACACCTCCTACAAAGGGCTAGCCATTGTTCTAGAAAATAGATCTGAGATCCTGAAATCCCCAAACCAGACACAGCTTACCATTAGTCCTGGCTCAAACAAGAGAGGAGAGTAATGCCAACTACACAATAGCAGAGAGGAAGGTTTCTCCTGCCAAGCTTGGGCAGGAATGCCGAACACTTCTATTTTCTTGCCAAATAGCTCTTGGACAAACTCAAACAGCAATTGCTAAAATGATAGCAGGCATTCTTGGAGCAACCACTGAAATTGAGAAGAGAATCTCAGTGATTGATTCTTGGAGAACTGAATTTGAACAATCCTAGAACTGGAAGGGCAAGACAAGTGAGCTGGACCAGCAGCATGAGATGCCTTGTCAGAAATAATATGAGCCTGCAAAGAGTCTATATAGAAGAGGCAGGAGTTGATGGTGATGACAACTAAGTGATCTACAAGAAAGCAGTATGCAATGATGGCACATACAACTAGAGCTGGGATGTCTTCCTCACTTTGAATTAAATGCAGTCTCCTCAAACCTCAGCGCATCACATCTTTCTGGCTCATTTCTCACATCACCCCATCCAGGTACTTGCACTATGTCTGGTAATGTCTTGAAATTGTGCCTTGAAGAGGTGTGCAAGCAGCACTACCTGGCTGGCCAGCCAGCACCCCTGGATGAGATACAAGCTACCTCTCCCTACTCTCATTTCTTCACCGCATGTTGTTACTGAAAAGCTCAGCATATCTGAAAACAGTTTTACATAACTGGTCTCAGTAAAAAGCTGAGGGTTTTTTCAGTATTCTGCATTATTTGCACTGCCTTTTTGACAGCAAAATAGCAATTGTTTTCCTGATTATTTTTCTTTGTTCAACATATATGTTTCCACTGGCATTCTTGGAATATGGGAAGCTGATGGGCCTAATGAAGGATGGACTTGTGAAAGGGTTATCCTCATGTGTGAAACTTCAGAGGATGAACTGTCAAGGAAGAGGGGCAGACAACAGGAACCACAGAAAGAAGAGACCAGGAACAAGAGAAACAATGCATAAGCTTATTGCTTTCAAATCAGCAAGAATGTACACGTAAGCAGAAAGTAACTGGGTATTTTACATAAAACATTCTGCCAGAGCATCCCTCAGAATTTGGCCCTCCTGGTTCCCACGGGCAAATGAACAAGCCATAGCAGGCACTGATTCTATCTCAGCTTCCTACTCCCAGGCTTCAGCCATCTGCTTCCCCTTACACACACAAATTTAGTGCACAATACAGCACTAAAACAAGATCCTGATATGGAGGCTGTTTTCAGACTCACTCTATGAAGTCTCTCTCATAGTCAAACTATGATGAAAACAGGGATGACTTAGACTACTTTATGAACAAAGGCATGTGATGCATTCAAAATCAGCTAGTAACGAGGACAGAATAGTGAATCCACTGATTTTGGCACACTAAAAGAATTGCGATGTCCACTGCCAAGCTAAAACTATGAAGACAACTCTGCTTAAGGGGTAGAGGATGGTAATATTCCTTCTACCAAAACCCTGTACAATGGAGGAGGGTGGAAGGTGAGCAAAACTTACTATGACATTTTCTACGTCCATCATCTCAAAGTAGTGTGGCTTGAGCATTTTGTGAAGCAACAGGCAGGTGTCACATTCCACATCACAGTACTAGCTTTCAACTTTTCTGCCCCAGTAGGCAATGGAAAAGTAGGAGTCATGTTGGTGATCTAACTTGCCAAATAATGAATGAGCTTGTTTACAGACACCCAAGAATGTTACTTTTCCCATTCTGAAGTTCTTTTTCTGCTGATGTTCTCATCTTTGCTGCATAAGTCATGTCACTAGGCATTGTATTGCTGACATCCAGATACTCTGTGGAGTGGAAATTCTTCATCTGCAATTCATGCAGTTTCACCAGATCTGAAAAATGACCTAGAAATGGGGCAAATCCTCTTAATGTAAGTCCTTTTCTGTCTGCTCCCTCTTTTCTTGTATGCAGTTCATTATGAGTAGATAATGCTATTCCTAGAAGGAATCTGCAGAAAACTCTGCTGCAAATTTTGATACCAAAGAGCCATGTGGAAGAGGTCTGCAAAATGGTCTGAAAATGGCACCTAGGAAGTGGAAAGGAAAAGATTATTAAATACCCTTGCAGTAGCAAGGTAAGAGAGGCCTTTTGGCAGCAATGCTGGGATTTTTGGAAAGGGAAATCTAATTTTGGAAAAAGAAGCCAAATCCTTAGAAAAGTTGCCTGCAAGCATTCCTAGAATTCAGCTGGGTTGGTATCTCACAAAGCTGTGGAGAACTGAAAAACACTTTGGGACACTAGGCAGGGAGCCTGTGACTTGGCTGGCACAAAGTCTATATTGTGTACTTACATTAATTTAACCGATATTTCTCATGTAATCACCACTGAACCAAATTTATACTGCCAGATTTTCTGTTGATGTGCAGATATAAACTTAATGAACACTCAACCACAATCATCAGAACTCACACAAAAAATACAGCTCAGTGTAAACAAGAAAGTCCACTGAAATTGTCAGAGGATCTATGGAGGATTGTTTGTGCTCCTGAAGCATCAACACACCAACACAGACTTTTGTGATCAATTAGCCACAGTCCAGGGAAAATGACCACAAAGGATTGCTGCAATGCTGCCAGACCACAGCTGCCTGGTGAAGTTTTCCAAACTAGGAAATGGATGAAGGAAATCTGAAGTTGAGGGGATGACAAGGATTATTTTATACTTAACTAGAATATTGACTACTAATTTAGATTTACTATGAAATGCAAGCAGGTCAGTTGGGACACTTACAAGATCATGTTTGCAAAAAGCAATTTAGAAATAGAGGATTAAGTCCTGAGCCACAAAATTGTTAATGATAATACTCACTGGTAAAGATACACCATCTGAATTAGGCTGAAATGGTTTTGTAGTATTAGAATAGTAAGTTCTCAGTAACCACATAAGTTAATAGTCCACTAAATTTCATTGATAATTATCCAATCAGTGTTGGGAACATTCTTTTGCAATTACTTTGGGCAATCCCCTCTAAAAATGTGGTCCAAGTGAACCAACACTGGTATAACCTTAAAAAATTGTTTTTCCTCTGGAGCAGAAATCATAATAGCAGCTGCACAGTTGTGGTGGCTTTCTTGCAAAGAAAAGATGAGAAACAGAGTGAACTGCTTCATAAGCAACTGTAGTTCACATAAGCTATCTGCAGCCATAAATTTACCAGCAGCTAACATTGCTATATTCATCTGAAAACTGCTGCCACTTGGGAAAAACACATCTCATCTCACCCTCTATGTTCAGAGCCATTTCAGCATTTAGTCTCAAAATGCCTCTGAACATGAGTCAGAGCCCTCAACTGTTACAGTTCTCACAGACTTGAAATAAAAATGAATCCCCTTTCCTTTCCAAGTGAATGCCTAATAGAAGAAGCCATATCTAAAAGACAAACCACAAGCTAAAATGCAAGCAAACAAGCAGATTTGATATCAGGTGCAGAAGAAAATGTGAGAAAAAATGAAAACAAGATCCCAAAGGATTTTTTAAAGTAAACATTTTACTACATATAACTAAGAAGCAGCAATTAGTTGAAATTTTCTGGTCATGAACTGAGAATTACTCTGATCTGAAATGGATATACACAGTTTGCAGTTAGTATCACTTGGTATATGACTGAAATTTAAGACTAACCATCATTAAAAAGCCAAGGCATTATTTACTAAGAAAAAAGATATGACAAAAAAAGAAGACATTTCACATGTCGCTGAGGAGGTGTATCAAAAGGCATTACTCTGCCAGTCAGTGCTTGGAGATCAGTATTTTACCACATAAAATGTGGCAGCATCTCTGTATGGACTACAGAGAACTAAATCACATTGTTGGAAAAGAATCCAATCTGTTATCACTGTAAGCAATACTCTGGTTTCTGTAGCACATTCCACCACACCTTTTACTTCGGATATTAGAACATGAGTATTGACAAGTGTACAAGAAATGACTGCTCTCTCAGCTGGGCAAGATCTCTATATACATAATGCAAGGGTTTTAACTTGTGCACATTTGCTTTTAAGCAAATTTTGTTTGAGGATGTGGTATGATGCAGCTGGATGTTTGCTGTAGTATGTCACACCTGTTGAAGAGGAGTTGTAAACCCTACAAGTGGTTTAGTATAAGAAAGAAAATTCGGCTTTACAGAACTTGACAATGCTGTCTAGTCAGGAAAAAAGAATTCTGTCGTATACCCTCAGCAAGTTTGCTGACAACACCAAACGGAGTGGTGCGAACAACACACTGGAGGGAAGAGGTGTCATCCTGAGGGACCTTGAGAGACTTGAGAGGTGGGTCTGTGCGAACCTCATGAAGTTCAAAAAGGCTGGGTGCAAGGCGCTGCAATCCCAGCGACAAATACAGGCTGGGAGGAGAACGGATTGAGAGCAAACCTGCTGAGAAGGACTTGGGAGTGCTGGTGGATGGATATGACCCAGCAACGTGCACTTGCAGCCCAGAAAGCCAATTATATCCTGGGCTGCATCAAAAGCGTGGTCTGTAGGTCAAGCGACATGATTCATCCCCTCTACTGTGCTCTTCTGAGACCCCATCTGGAGTGCTGTATCCAGATTTGGGTCCCCCTACATAAGAAGGACATGGACCTGATGGAATGAGTCCAAAGGAGAGCCACAAAGATGATCAGAGGGATGGAGCACCTCTCCTATGAGGAACAGCTGAGAGCTGTTCAGTTTGGAGAAGGCTCTGGGGAGACTTTATTCCAGTACCTAAAAAGGGGCCTACAAGAAGGATAGAGAGACTTTTTACAATGGGTTTATTAGGATGAAATTTTTACTGTAAGAGTGGTGAAGCACTGGAACAGGTTGCCCAGAGAAGCTGAGGCTGCCACATCCCTGGAAGTGCTCAAGGCCAGGTTGATTAGGGCCCTGAGTAACCTGGTCTAGTGGAAGGTGTCACCCATGACAGGGGGTTGGAAGCAGGTGATCTTTAAGGTACCTTCCAACCCAAACCATTCTATTATTCAATTGAACTCACACTTCACAGTTCATAAATTTTGCAAAAACACCACACAGATTGAGGGAAACCATTTTGGTGTTTGAAAGTATGAATTTATATTTTTGGTGTTTAAACAGGTTCTTGTGGCTACCTTTTGTTACGTTACTATGGTAATTATTAGACATAGATGACATCTCTAAAACTGAAGGTAATTACTGAAAAAAAAGAATGGAAAGATTGGAAGCCAAAGCTGTATTATAGCAGAAGCCCAACTCCTCTGTAGAGAAAATACTGAGCCAGTCCCTTCAAAATGGTGCCCAGTGACAGGACAAGAGCTAAACATGTGAATACATTTCTTTATTCTGATGCCAACTGAACACTGGTAGAGGTTGCCCACAAAGCCTGCGGTGTCTCATCTCCATAGAGCTATTCAAATGGACGTGGTCCTGGCGAGGCAACCTACTCTGGCTGACCCTGCTTTGACAGGAAAGGTGGACTAGATGATCTCAAAAGGTCCCTTCCAACCTTGACCCTGCCGTGATTCTGTGATACTGTGCCACTTAAGAGGGAACCCAGGAGCAGATACACCTGCAAAGCACTTTCACTGCAATTTCTGTGGGAGTAAAATTATTTGGAATGAGTGATATTATGATACAGGGATAGTATGGCACCTATAAATATGTCTGCAGGAAGTGTTAATATCTTTTATGTCTGCTCTGTGTTTGGGGAAGGGACCAACAGCATGTCACAACATTCCTAGGACTAAGAGTCAGAATCTGCAAAATCTTGAGAGACAATCATACAGCATGCCTGAATATTTCCCAGCATGACTAAGCCCTGTTTGGGGAAAGAAAGATACAGTCTAGAACACTGCCTTTGAAAGCTAGTTCCAGTTCACCATGTGATCTTTTTGCACTGTCAGAAAGATGGGAAAGCTGTAACAGGGAATTTTATGAGATGGATAATACTTCACTGAAACAGCTATAATTACTAGCCTTCATTTGAGAAAAATGTTCAAGTCAAGAAACTCCTTACACCTAAACTAGATCTTCCACCTAAACAAAGGCATGTGCTATTACTGAAAAGAAAGACACGCAGAATAGCAGGGATTTTCTAGATACTGTTCTGTGAAACATTGCATGCCTGGCAGAAATCCACAGACCAGAGAAATGGCTTGTATCTGCTGTGTTCAAGGAAACTGTGCATTACTCAATACAGAACACTCTTTGAGCCTTGTTTGTTTAACCTGACTTTATTCTCAATTTTCTCTAGTAAGTTGCCAGGTGCTCTGTTCTTGCTAGCCACATGGACAAGCTGAAGACAATCAGGTTCGGAAAACAACAAATCAGATTGTCTTGACTTCTATTCTTGAATAGATCCTTACTGGTTTCTATGATTTCAAATGCTGTTCAATTAACTTTTTTTACAGAACGGTGCAAACACTGACTAGGGATTTAGACTTAAGGATTTAACTCTAAATTATTATTCTACTGTAATAAGATCAACAGAAAAATTGGGGTGTTTTTGCTAATACAAAATTGTTCTAGTCTCCAAAATGCAGCTATTCTAGGATGGTATCAACATATCTACAACAACAGAGGCTGATAAATTACCCATCTGTCACGGCTGAGCTCTTTCTGGATGATCTCTGACAAACTTCACTATTTTGTAAATTTTTGTTGTAGACAGTTCCAAAAGACTTCCATCAGTTGTGGATTTGGTGCCCATCATGACAGATTATACTGTAGTTTAGCAAAATGGCCATCACTAGAAGTAACTTCAAATTCTAGATACAATTTTCCAAAACCCTCAGAATCAAAAATTGCTGGATCAAGCAATAATAGCTGAATTCAAGAGCTCCAGATTGTTTTTTAATTAGTCCTACCTTTCGGGATCCCTAAAAAGTCTCGTGCTTTACAAAACAGAGAGACCATTGAAGGAATTCTTAACAATTGATATGCAAAGTATGCTGGAGTATGTTGTCTCTGTGGCTTGGCTTCTAGTAGATTCCTCATTTTATTGCACATATTCTTGTATTATACCATGGTTATTCATACATCTTTAATCCATATTCTCTTACAGCTGGAAACCTTTTTTGAGGTGGGACCACATGTACTTCATAAGACTATTGCCTGCAGGAGCTTAATCCATTTCTGCAGCCTGCACTGATGGCTCTATGTCTCAGGTTATGTACATTAAGAGGAAAGGTGTCCAGTCTCACCCTTTTCTCCCAAGAAGACACAGCAGTGATTTAGGAGATGAGTTTGCAACATACACTCCCTGAGTTAAGTGTTGCCTATGTGCTCAAAGGAAAATAGAGAAAGCCAGGTGGAACCATCCCAGAGACACAAATTTGATATATATGATGACAGTTGGACCACTAATACACAGTGAGCTTCCCAGCAATAAGCTTATCTACATTGTTAGGAATATGAAAATATTTTAGCAATTAGAGACCACTACCAAAGGAAGTGGGTTTATTTTTATTTATTCTGGATTCCCATATCCATTCAATTACTGCTTCACAATTATTTGCTGCTCTAGTGCTAATTCCAAACTCAGATCTCCTAATGAGAGACTCTAACTCCACCCTCAAGCAATCACTTCAAAATATTAATGCCATTTTATCTTCTCTCTAACTTACTTGCTGCATTTAGGCACTTCCCTGGCTACCACTGCACTGAACAACAAATTTAAGCTTCTATCTAAAAGACTGATATACTTCAGTTCTGATGACTTTTATGAAATAGTGGTTTTCTGAGTATCAGTCTGGATCTGATTTTAGCCCCTACAGTCATTAAAATAGTAGCATTTGTTATTCAGTCACAAATCCTAAGGCCAGGAGGAGAAGATAATGTCCAGCTGGCCTTTTAAGGCAGCTCTAACTCCCTTTTCTACCTTTCTATGAAACTATGATCTAACTCCACTAATTCAGATGAATTGCATCATATGAATTCAACCTGAGTGACTTCACATCACTCTAATATTTAGTTAGAACCCTTACTGCCTTTTAATGCATATATGTTTCATCTGCTAACGACATGAAAAGTATAATTTGATAAGTGCAGGCATCTTGAGTGAGTACCTCCTCTCTCTTCCTGAACACCAAACAATTTCTGTTCTACTGGTTTTGGCATTTCTGCCTACAGACCTCCTACAAGTTCTTCATCAACACATTTACAGGTAAGGCTGGACAAGGCAGTGACAGTAACATGAGCTATTTGTAAGGCAAAGAAAGCTTCCCAACAGAGGGATCCGTCGCAGTCGAACAAGGCAAACTACCCTGTTCCACCCAGGAGAGGGCACTCTTACACCTGGCCACGCAACCGGACATTGACACCTAGGAGGAACAGGAAAGTTAAGATGACATCTTAAAACTCGGTCAACTTGCAAGACCAGTTAGTTATTTTTATGATAACGCTAATCTCCGGAATAAGTTGAATCATCCAGACGCTGCCACAATAGGAACACGAGATGACAGACAATAAACGTGCAGGCTACATTTATTCTTAGTCTCCGAAATGGGCTGAATGCTATGCAGATAAAAAAGACAATTTCTGCATTTCTCTGTTAAAAACTGCGATCATAGAAAGAGAGCTGTAGTGTACCTTTCATGGAAAACGTAGGTTAAATTTAAAAATAACCTAGTTATATGGATATTATTTGTTGCCTTTTTTAAAAATAAAACATTGTTATAAATGAGCATAGAAACATTTAAATGCAAAGTGCATATAATCTAATACTAACACAGCCTGTGAAGTTAACCCTTATATGGATAGGTCATGAAATAAATAAAATAAGAGTTAAAAATGCTACAGGTTCAACCCCTGTTTCTAAAAAGACTGAAATCAATATACGTATCTCTTGAGATAGCTTTCCTATCCAATAAGTAATCCTCCAGCAACAATGAGAGAAGATCAAGCCTGACATTTTTGATTTTTCTAAACTAAAGAAGCCAAGATGAGGAGGTGGTAGTTTTGTTATGCAAGACATAAAACAGTAAAAGAGGAACAGAATACTGCATACTGAAAAGTTATTGTTTCAAAAACCTCATTTTCCTCTAATCACAGGGGACAATCTCAATAATTCCAAATTTTCTCCGAGTAATTCTACTAGAAAAATGTCCAATTGATATGAAAAGAATAAAATTAGGAAAATATGGAAATGAGAAAAAGATCACCAAGAATCTTAACTTGAAGAACGGAAAGTAAATCATACTTAATGCTGTCATAAGCATTTTGGAGTCCGCAGTCAGTACACTGGGGCTGGGGGCATCCATAGTCTGAGAGAGAACAACCATACACATGGTGACTATATTGGATGTACAGTGAGTGAGTCCAATACACACAAACTTTGCTTGAACCATAGCCACTTTTCCATGAAAATGTGGGGAACTGTTTCCTACATATAGATTGCATGACAGACAGTACTTCCCATCCTACATGGGAAATGACACAGTGTTTAGGATGTTTGATTATCCTAGCACTGGCTAATGAATATCATTAGCCTTTCCATATTGAGAACTTGGGCTGAGGCCTTACAACCACTGACCTTACATTACAGGCACTGATCCTCTCAACTTTCCTCCTGCAATAATCTTATGCAGTTTGAACTTCATTTAATACACCATATCATCTGCTCCCACTTCCAGAAGTATTTCAAAACAATATGCCAAGCACAATAACCAATGCATAGATACTCAGAATTGTATCTCCCACTCTATTAGTTGTGATCAACACCAATGGGCAAAAGCATAAACCAATCTGCAGCCAGCTTGTAAAAGCTGCTGTTGAAAGAACTGTTCAGTATGAGACTAAAACGATGATAGGATCAATGAAAGAACTATCTCCTGAAATCATTTATACTACAAATTTTTTAAATTCAAAAAATGAGCTATATTCAAGGGACTACAGCTGTACATTTTGTATATGGATTTTCCTAAGGGCAAAAGACTAATGAGAACTTAATTCAGGGCTTTATTATCAACATACCATAAAATATATTAGGGAGTCAGACATGGAAGTCACTGAAATCACACAAAGAGGCTATATTCTCATTTTTTGTTGAAGCATGTTCTTTTTTAACATAGCAAAAATAAAACAACAACCAAACAAACCAACCCAACACTCCCCCCTCCCAAACCAAACCAACCCCCACACCACCTATTCAAAGTCTGTGGTCCTCTTCTACCCTAAAACCCTGTAGAATCTTCTGTAAAATAGTAAAATATAATAAATCACAAATCAGTATAGGAGGTATAAATGATACTCCCAGCATGCAGTAAGGTACTGATTTTTATGTAGATTTTGATCCTGGCAAAACTCACCACTACTCTGTTCTACCAGCCAAAAAGCCTTTCTATATCTGTCTTTCAGCAAAGAGAAAATTAACACAGTATATGGTGAATATGAAACAGCTGTGAGGTAAGTGAAAAATGCCTATTTAAGGACAAGGGAAAGGAATATGGTATACCAAGGAAAAGAGATACGGTAATTCATATTAATTTCGTTTTTGCAGTAACAGACTCTGACATTTGTAATCCAAATGAGCACATGAAAATGAACCTAGGTACAAACCAGGCAAAATCATTGCCCTTTACCATGGCTGTTACTGGATGTCTACTACCTATAGCATAAAAGCATACTCACAGGAACACAAAGGATTTTGACACTTGATAAAGGTCATGTTTTCCACTCCATTCAGAGCAAAATCTGAATATTGGGAGCTTAGCTTCTTTCTATGAGCTGCCTGAAAAGACATGAAGGATTTAACCTGGAGATTTTATGTACTACCTGTATTATTTTTGTCTGTGGTACTCATAGTTGCTCAGCACTCTATAAACCTAACTTTCATCTAAGAGGGAAAAAAGTTATTATCCTTTCTTTGTTGGTGAGAGCCAATGGCACAGAAAAGTCGTGACCTACCTCCTCAAAAGGAATTTAAGACACATCAGTGGAACTTGGACGTCTAAATTATTCTCAAGATGAAGGTCCAAGATCACACTATAAGTCATTAAAAAGAGACCAGGCCTACTGCAAAATGGTCCTTTTCATAAAGGTACTGAAAACCTCAGCTGAAAAACTGGATTGTGTAATACATTGAAAAGTTTTCATCTGGAAAAGAACTAATTTGATGAACAGATGCACATGGTACAACATTTTTGCAGAAAAATGAACTTTTTCCAGTAAAACTACAGGGGGAAGAGTAAACACATTGAAAGGACTATATGCATCTGTATGTAGTTGACAGATTTTTAAAATTCATTTATTTTTTTGTTGCTTGGGCCTATACTTCCTTTATTGTGCATATGAGTCAAAATGCTGTGTATATTAATGGAGATAAATGAACAGCACTTGCAGATAACAGCCCTACCAGAAGCTGACATTTGTTGAGATAAATGTCTATGTTGTACATTGTCCTGCACTGCACCGTTAAAACAGGGCCCTATAAAATGTTTCTGTAAACCTTAATGTCTTGGAAGCCTCTAGTTCCTGAATAAACAACAGTTCAAAATGCAATCTCATGTTCCCTTCTGAAAATCTATCTATGCTCTTCGATAGCAAACCTTATGTTACACACCTCAGGTTAGAAGTTATGGTTAGTTACCCTATTTCAGATTTCAGAACAGAAGCAACATCTGTGGGTGCCCATGTTTGCTTCTGCGATAAAATGCCCATTAGACAGGGCGGACCTTTGCCTTTTACTCTACTTTTAAAATATTGTAGCAGAATCTGTGAAAAGAAGCCGTTCCTTTCACTGTTCCCCTTAAGTTACCTGTTCCTGGGCCTGCAAGTTCCCCAGGTCCCGTGTGAGGAGGCACCAGCGTCTCCAGGGGGAGGGGGGAAGAGGACGAGGAGCAGGTCTGGGAGAGAGGTGTGTAAGGAATAACATTTTTCTCTGCCGAGCATAAGGGAAAAAAAATAGAAGAGAACCGCCGTTATGGGCCCGGGTGAGCAGATTCTCAAGTTACATGAGAGTCCCCTGGTTCTTTTTGCTCGGGGGCTTCACCAGCAGACGTACCAGCTGCTCCTTGAGCCAGCTGTTTCCTCAGCGACACCTCAGACACTTCTCCTGCTGCCGCGGACCCGGCCCAGCCCTCCCAAGGGTGCTCCTTCACCCGTTCGCCGGCCCGGTGCCTCAGGGCTCACCCCGCTGCGGGTACAGGGCCGGGTGGGAGCCATGGCAACGCAACGGCCTCAGCTCTGCCCCGGGGCCCGCCCGCGGCGGGGCTCTGCCTGAGGAGGTGTCTCCTCACGCTCTCGCCACGGGCCCGCCCGGCCCGTGACACGGCGAGCGGCTCGGGGCAGGTGTCTCCCGGGACGGGCGGGTGGGAGGCCAGCGGGGCGAACCCCTGCGCCTCCACACGTGGGCAGCGCACCCTTCCTTCGGGGTCAGCGGCGAGGTGGCGGCCGAGAGCGCACGGGCCGCAACCGCCCCATCGACAGCATCCAGCCGCGGCCCCCCCGGCCCCGCCGCCGCCCCGGTGCCGCTCCGGCCACACTCCCGCGGCCCCTCCTGAGGAGCGGCGGTGGCCCTATCGCGCATGCTCGGCGCGGGCGCCATTTTGGTAGGGCCGGGAGTTCTCCAGCGGAGCGGCGGCGGAGCTCGCTGGGCCCGGCGCGGAGGGGGCGAGGGGTGCCCGCTGCGGAGATGGCCAACATCGCGGTGCAGAGGATCAAGCGGGAGTTCAAGGAGGTGCTGAAAAGCGAAGAGGTCAGAGCCTCTCCCCCCTCCCCCTGCGCGCCGCCGCCGCCACCCTCCCCCGTGTGAGCGTGGGCAGCGGGAGACGGTGCGGGCGCCCCGCCGGCCTTCGCGGGGACCCCGCACCCCCCTCGGCCCCACCTCCCCGTGCTGGAGGTGGGCCCGTCCCACGGCCTCTGGGAGGGGAATGGCGATTCCCGGGGAAACGGGGCCCGCCAGCCGTTGGGATGAGGAGGAGGAGGGGGTCGCAGGAGGCTTGGCGGCGGGGCCCGAGGAGGCCGGGCGGGTCGGCCCCCGGCGAGGGCTCCCGGCGGTCAGTGCTCGGGAGCGCCGCCAGGCCGGAGGCCACGGGGCGGGGCGGGTGGGGCCGGCCCAGCCTCCGCGGGGACCCCCGGCACGCGCCCTCCCGCGTCCGCCCGCGCGGCACCGGGAGGGCCGGGAGGAATGGATGAAGTGGATTGGGGAGGATGAGGTGGGGGTACGTGATCCCACACATCCCCTTCAGCTGACCCCTTCGGCTCGCCAGTGCCAGAGGCTGCAGGGTAGGGGTTTAATGTTTGGGTTTTTTTTAGTGGTTGCCATTAAACCCCCATTTAGCTTGCCTGTATACAGAACTTCCTTTATCCCACTGCAGGCGTACTCACCTTCAGATGGATGCATTTAAAGCCTCACTCATTTCAGTCATGTTAACTCGTTTCTTGATCAGTATGTTCAGAGGTATGTGGTGGTCAGTAAGAGAGGCTGACTACTTTCAGGGCAGCAGTAAAGAAGTTCTGATCAGTTCGGGGAATATATAGCAGTGTTTGCAGGGTTGCATTAATACAGCTTTTGCTGTGTCTGTGCCTGAGTTGGTGGACATCAGCCAGATAGGTTTTAATGGTTGTGTCGTCATCATCGTCCTACTTGGGATGATGTTGCAGGTTAGATGCTTGTGAAATATTAATGTGAATATGTAACTCTTAAAGCTGGTGTTTTGGAAATCTGGACATATTCACAGAGAAAAAATTGAGAGGATAATTTTTGAAAGGTACTAATGGCTTAAGGAAAACACGTTTAGGGTAGCAGTAGTTGATGTACTTTTAAATTGTGTGGTAACAACATTGTTGCTATGCAGCTTGAACTAGCCCCTAGAAAAATGTAAGGGCCTTGTTTTACAGCTGCCTTTCGAGCCCAGGCTGATTTTGCAAAGCTATTGCACAGCAATACAGAATTGCATGTAGACCAAGAGAAATTTCTAGGTGGATACCTTTATACCAAAGCTAGAGAATGTAGACCTCATACCCCATATAACCAGCTGATACTGTGGAAACAAAGATGTCTGTTTGGAAGTGCTGTCTAAAGGCTTCAAAACCCTTTCCCTTTGCTTAATGTAGGAAGAAAAAGGAACCTTAACTTACATAGGTTCTGGGGGAGGTCCATGGTAAATTTTCTTATTGTAAAGGTTGGATCCAATGTGCACATTTTTGATTATTTCTGTTTTTTTAGTCTGCAGGACTCAGTTACAGAATTTTGGAAATGAATATTATTATAAAATAGCCTTTGAGCTGCCTAAAGCTAGACAGAAAAAAGGTCATAATTCTTAGGAAATTCAATTAATGGAATTTCAAAATTATAGTACAGCAGACTCTTGATGTTTCTTTTTCTTCTGCCATTAGCGAGCTACATGAGTGTCATGCTGATGTATCAGTCTGTATAAAATTGCTATTTATGGACTATACTAACTCCCATGTCTTGAATGTAAAATTTCAGCATTACTTAATGGTTATCAAAGTTGCAAGCAAAGTTTTTTTGTGAATGTTTGTACATTCCAGGGCAGTCAAACTATGGTGTCAGTATCGCTGAGTGTAAAAACATATGGAGTGGGGTGATGAATGAAGGTCCAACTAAATACTACAAATCACAAAACAGAAAAAGGAGTTTTCTTACTATTTACTAAAATTATTATTAAATCTGGTTTCTTTAAAAATAAATAAATCTTTTTAATGCATGGTGATGCTAAATTTGTTGTTTAGAAGTTTGTAAGTCCCTCTCTGAAGGCAAAGTGGCTCACATTATCTGTTCTTAAATGATTCTTGATTTAATGCTTTGAACTACTTGAAGAGCAGCCCCCCTGTTTCACTGTAGATGCAGTAGGAGCACAAATGCCTGGGAAGAAGGTAGGCACACAGGGAGAAAAGTGCATAGGAAGTTTGTTCTCTGTCTTCTTCCATTACTTACGTTTATGCTGAAATAGAGTGGTGGAACCAGAAATGTTTTAAAAAGGGAGCAGCTGGATGGCAGTTAATTCCTTCTCATTTGAAGTATGTATTGGAAGCACTAAATTCCAAATGAAGAAAGAATTCTGTAAAGTGTGTTTATCCTTGCTGTGGATAAGGATCTATGAATTCTTGCTACTCAGGACTAAATATACTTTTCATATTACTTAGCACTTTCTGTTTCCTTGACTTAAATGTAATTTCTGGGAAATAACTAAAATGTGAAACACTACCTTGCTCTCTGGTTTACAGACAAGAGATGAAGGATCTTTCATATTTTTAAGTTGAGTCTGGGACTTCTTGAGTGTTTTGTGAAAGTATTTAAAGTCTTTTCACACTTGAGCAAGAGAAAAGTGTTTCTGCTCTGCTTGCTTTATTATTTCTAGTTTTGTTATAAACACAACATTAAGAAGTAGGGTATTGTTTATTTAAGAGAGATACTTGTAACTTTGCATCTCTTAAATATTTGAATTAAATAGATAAAACTAACTAAAGTTTCTTTGTCAGGAATGCTCTTTAAAGTATGATTTTACTTTTGCGTGTGGAGAAAGCTTTACAATTCTGAGGTAGCTGAAGTATTGTGCATCTGTAACAAAGATGAAGTTGTTGAGTTAGTCTAGATAGTAACTTGACTGATTAAATATATGTAGGCAAGGGATCACATGTTCCACTTTATCTCTTTTCTTTTTCAGTCATTTCATTAATCTGTTATCTTGTTGGCTTTATGGGCTGAAATTCTAAGCTGCAGAATGTATTTTGAACAAAAGTATGAAGCTGCGGCGTGATGGAGAAACCAATAGAGGTGGAAGGAGAATAGTATCCTGCTTTTACTAAGTAGGAAAAAGTTTCAGGGAAGGTTAGCTGGTATTATTTTAAAATTAAGTTAGTGGAATGCTGCAGTGGGTAGCCACCTGCTCTCTGTTTAAGCAGCTATCTGCTCTGTTTAAGCAGTCTGTGATAAGCAGCTATCTTATGAGAGGGGGAACTTGTCGGGCATTTAGTAATGCATAGAAACACATTGAAAGATCTTGTGGTCACTTAAAGACTGATGCTCAGGTGTATTGTAATTGATTACGTATGTTAAACGTTATGTGTGACTTGTTTTTGTATTTTAATAAAGCATCAGTGTTTCACTTTAAATAAATTATACTATGCTAGAATTGAAGGATTCAATATTTAATTTGCCATCCACTTTCTTTTATCATGTGGAAATATAAGGTGTTTTTGACTAATTGATACCTTTCACAGTGAAAACTCTAATTGGATACTGAAGGTAACACATTGGGAAACATAGCTTCCTTCTAGCAAGAATAGAATTGCTGGTGTATCTACCATCTTCTCTTACTAATATGAAGAGACAGACATTTATGGCAGGTAAATCCAGGTAGAGCTGAGAGTAAGTTAAACTCAGCTGCATTTATGGAATATGAATATCTTCATGAACAGATATCTGAAATAGCAGTTGAAATTTGTAACTTGCTTGAACCCAAAACAGCATTCAAGCGAAGATAGTAGGTTAATAACAAAAACATCAAGTACTTAATTTCCAAGAAGGAAGTGAGTGTTTGTTTTGGAGTCTGCTATGTGTTTCAATGATTTACAGGTGAAACAGAAGGGAAAAATAACTGTAGTCTGCCATACCTTTCTTAGATTTGTAAAAACCTGGTGAGTAGCTGTGATGTTGGCTTTATCGTTGCCTGTAGTAGTCTTCTGATTTATGTCAGTATATAGTAAGATGCTAAGTAACATCTCTGAAAATTTCTTGCTGTTTGGAAAAGCCATAGATATTTGATCTTCAGGCTCAGAAAAACTTCACTGCTTTAGTTTGCTTATATTTGGGCAGTCTTGGGTGCTAGATACTGAATTCACTAATGTGAAAACTTTTAGTTGTAATTGTGCTTTAGTGTTAGTAGGATTCTTGTTTTTCTTTCTATTTATCATGTAGGATCAATGCAGGTGTTTATAACAATGAGATGTCTTCTATTTTGGTTCCTGAGTCAGCAACATATTTTTTTTAAACAGTATCCATTTTATGCTGATACATGTGCTTAGCTTTTGAATTGTAAGAATAGTCACATCGAAGCTAGTAGAGGTTTAGTGAGTGCAGTGGGATTGTTGTCATTGTTTAATCCTAGGGGGCAGCTAGGTATCGTGCAGCTGCTCAATCAGATGCCCCACTCCCCACAATGGGTTAGGAAGGAGAATTGGAAAAAGGTAAAACCCATGTGTTAAGAGCAATTTAATAATTGAAATACAGTAAAATATAATAATAATAATAATAATGGAAATGACAGAGAGAGGAATAAAACCAGAGAATGACAAGGGATGCACAGTGCAATTGCTCATCACCTGTTCCCAGCCCATCCCTGAGCAGCAATCAGCAGCTCCCAGCCAATCCCCCCTAGTTTCTATACTGAGTGTGATATTCTTTGGGATGGAATATCCCTTTGGCCAGTTTGGGTCAGCTGTCCTGGCCATGCACCCTCCTGGCTTCCTGTACATGTGCTCGCTGGCACAGCATGGGAAACTAAAAAGTCCTTGACTTAGAATAAGCAGTACCCAGCAACATCAGTGTGTTATCAACATTATTCTCAGTCTAAATCCAAAACTCAGCCCTCTGCAAGCTACTAGGAAAAAAATTAACTCTGTCCCAGCCAAAACTAGGACAACTCTTTGTGTGAATAAAGCTTGAGTGTGCTTAGTCTATTAAAAGGTGTAAAGGTAAAAAAGGTGTAAAGATAAGAACGTTTAAACTGTCATTATATTGGTACCAGTCTCTCAGAAGGCTTGCATATGATTAAAAAAATGTGTGTGAGGGGGGGTTTCAGCGCACTGGAGCTTGAGGCTGCTATGCAATAAGGGATCTTGGTAGGCTGGAGAAATGAATGTCCTGGCAGGAACTTTTTGGAGCTCAGCTGAGGTAGGTGCCAAGTCCTGCACCTGGGAGAAAGTAACTCCGTACATCCATACATACAGTCTGGAGACTGACTGGAAACGAAGCAGTCTAGCAGGAAAAGAACTTCATGACCTAGTGAAGAGCAAGTTGAACATGATGATGGCAAAGAAGTCCAACCACATACTGGGTTAGCAAGGATATAGTCAGTGGGTTGTGAGAAGTGATTCTTCACCTCTGTTCTGTGCTTATGAGACCATGTGTGGTGTTCTGTGTCCAGATACATACCGAAATGAACTCAGCAGAACACCATCAAGGTGGTTAAGGGAGTGGAGCACAAGATGTGTGAGAAGATGGTGAAAGAGTTGATGTTGTTGAGAGAACTATTGAGAGGGACATCTTCCTATTATATATAAATACCTAATGAGAGGCTCTTGAGAGGAGCCAGACTTGTCTCAGAAATGCATGGGAATATGATGAGAGGTGACAGACACAAGCTGGAACATGGGAATTTCTGACTAGACACTGGGGAAAAAAAATCCAGTTATGATAGTCAAACATTTAAGCAGTGTGATCAGCAAGATTGCACAATCTCTGTCCTTGGAGTTGTTCAAAATTCAACAAATTCTTGAACAACCTGCTCATATTGGACCTGCTTTGGGCAGAAGGTAGGGACTAGAAGCCACCAGCTATCTCTACTTGCGTGATTACAGAATCTCTAGTATACGTTTGGTTTTTAATTACTGTTTTGTTTCTGTTTGTCAAAGAAAACATACAAGGGTTCCAGCTCTGTCACCCCATCTGGCAAAACCTTCCCCTGTAAATAAATTGAAAAATTTTAAAGTAGACCGTTTCTTTTTCGTTCAAAAGTTTTCACTATTGCAGGACAACAATGAATCCTCTTCAAATTGGAGGCTGGGCTTTTCTGGTAGATGTAAAGCTTTAAGGGTTTTTATGTTGAACAAGTTCTGGTTTGGATCCCTGAAGGTAGAGCAAATACGAGATTTGTACTGCTTCTTTAAGCTTCATTTTTCTGAAATGTGAAGATCATCTTAACTTTAAAATAGTTGTTTGTGAGATCTTTTGTACATTGCCAGAAATAATTTTGTCTGCTGTGTTTTTAGCCATGCCTACAGTTTTAGGCAAGACAAGGTTTAGACCTGTTTCATGTAACTACATGAAAAGGATAGTAAAATGCCATTACTGTGCATCTTTGGTTTTCTTAATTCTGTCTGTGGTGTGTTGGTTGTATCTTCTAGTTTGTACTGACAGTAATGGAGAATGGTTCTGTAGGTCTTTGCCATCAAAAAAATTTGTCCGTAAGGGTTGCGAAAACAGCCTGTTATTCTTGCTTCTAGGATGATCTTTCAGAATTATTAGGTTATTTGTAGTTTAATGCCTCTTTACCTGAACCACATAGCTGTTTTTCAAGTTAAGTGCACTTTTAGGATCAGTATTATGTAGATACTAATCAGAACTAGTATGAATACTACTTAGATCTGTCATTTAAAGTATAACATAAAATGTCAGTGATCATTTGACCAGACCTATGAGTTTGCCCAGTACTGGTAGTGGGAATATTTGTGCAGAGAAGGCAAAATCTGTTGTTTTTTCCTGTGTTCAGGTAGTGACATTTTTTCATGTTAACTTGTATCCAGTTGGGTCTGGATTTCTAGTGAGTGGTCTACATATCAGTTGGCAGAATCCTAAAGATATTTGGAGTAAGTGGAAAACAAAAAAAGAAAAACTTACTTCTTTATTGGAGTCAGACTCATTTGGTTGTCTTTGGTAATGTCATATAAGCCTAAGGAATTTCGAGAGCAGTCCCTGGTTACAGGAGCGGGTTAGTCAGTTTAGGATGAGGGGATAGACTGTAGCTGATTATGGTACCCTCTGATCACAACCCTTTGTGGACCTAATGCAGTGCTAGAAATTAGCCAATCCTTTACTGATTCCAGTCTTCCATTCATTCTTCTGTGCTTGTTTCCAGGAGTTTGGCTTTAATAGGAAAGAAGTGTACAAGTCCTAAGGTTAGTTCATTTTACGTAGTATGAGATTTAAATAAAGTTAACATTTTATCATAGTAAATTTGTGTAAATATAAATTGCAAGAAAGTCCTGGTTAACGGTCCACTGGTCTTTATTTTGCGTTAAGCTAGTGCAGGTACTTAGGGTAGTACTTAAATTATTTACCTGTTAAATGTTTTCTAGCTTCCTAGATTTCACAATCCTAATAAGGATGGTTGTTGTTGTTATACTTAATCACTTTTACACTAATAATTGCTGCTGGTATTAAATTGAGAAACCGCCTTAGGGTAAAGTTTATCATTAAAATGCAGTTTATCTTTTTGTCTTTGACAAGCTGAGTAAAACTGCTGCAATTCAGATTTAGAAAAATGAATCAATTTAGTTCTTTTATGGCAAAGAGTAAGAATTTTGGCAAATAATATTCTATATGGCACTCTAGGGAAGTTTCACAGAATCATTGAATATTCTGAGATGGATGTAGTCCACTTCCGCACTCTTGACTTACCCAGCATTCTCCCTTGAGATTATATCAGTGTTAATATTTGTAGTATTTGAGTTGGGAGCCCTTGAATATGCTTGCCCTGAGTATTTAACAAAGTAGTATCTGCATCATAAATAAAGTATCTCTGTGAGCAGCAAAAATAACTTTGTTTGAGGACCAGATCTGTGTTTGTTGATCTAGTATATTGCAACTGAATTGTGCTAAGGTCATGGATTGCTCCTGTCTATCCTTCAAAGTGTCTGCACAGGAGGGAGATACTGTGAATATCCATGGCTACAGAAGAAGCTTCATTCAGTCCTTATGCTTTATTGGACACTGTAAAAGTCAGTCCTGCAGTGTAACTCCAGTTTGGCTATGCAAATGTCTGAGAGAGCTGGGCTCATCCTGTATATCATTCTTCTGTTGGATTGCTAATAGGGGCTGTTCTGTCTACCTTGTCACAAAACACATAATAAACTAACTGAAGTTCATTATTTCATAGTTTTTATTCATTATTAGTCAGTATGATCAACAGTTCATTGGGAAAGACTAATGAAAGACTGTAAGTCTAGTTACTTTAAAAAAGGCAAGTTTAAGGTAACATGCCTTCAGATTCTAAAATACATCTATAAAGTGTTTTAGGAAGGGTGGAAAAAACTCAAACCCACGAATACATTAGTCCATATTTTACATAAACAGGTATTTTAGCTCAAGCTGAATATATATCACTTTTTATTTTTAACTGAAAGGGAACTGTGAGAAAGTATTTTTGAGTTTTTGCTATGTTAAGATGTGTTAAAGTACAGGAGGCTATTGTGAAATAAGGTAGCATACATGAATGGAAATCATGGTAGCTGTGTTGTATTTGCTCCCTTTCTGGAAGCTCTTAGAGCCATCATGGTGTTTAGGTAAGCCCTTCCGCTTTGGAATAATGGTGTCCATGTGAGAAGCTGGTACAGAAAAACTGTTCTGAGCCATTTTTGCAAGTCTTCAAGCTCTGAGACTGTGAGTGAATTAGCATAATCAATTTAAAATGAACTGAATCCTGTGATTCCTTTATACGTAGAATTGCTAACAACCTAGGTAGGGTAGATAGAACTGACTACGGAGTCTGCATCAAATGGTTTTGTATGTTCATGAAATGGCTAGTTCAAAGGGTGGTTCAAACTTATTATTAAAGCACGCTTTTTCTGCAGGGTATATCAGTTGTTCTGCATCAAAAACAGAACCATGCATAAAAATATAGGAAAACCACATCTTTTCTTTTCCCCCCTTACGTTCCTGAAGGGAACAGGAGTCCTTTGCACTATGCCCACACTGATGTTGAGTATCTTAGTGGGCTCAGATCCCACTTGGGTAAGTCCTGTGCGTGGTTTATGCTCCGAGGTGCTGTAAATATCTTGCATAGCTCGACATAGCCTGTGCAGGGGCCCTTAGAGCAGTACAGGAGTGTACGTGTGCAGTTATGTACACACCTTTCATGGCACAACTTTACCAGTTTAACCACACTATCCCTTAGTGAGACAAGCAATAATTGTGTAACTGCACTTAGAGCTTGTGCCAGGAGAGCCGCGTCAGTTACACCTCTGGTCTCTGTGACTGACGTGATGGTTTTGTCAGAAATAGTTTAGACAGACACTAAAGCTGAAGTTTCAAAATTCTTTTAACTTGTCCTAAGGCAGTTCCAGGAAGCAGTGTCACATTCCTCTTCCAGACTCATCTCTTCTTCCTGCTTTTGTGCTCCTCTTGCTTGCAGTGTTTGTGGTGAATCAAATCAGGGGTTGGGTTAAAATGAAAAAACTGTCTTGCTAATATGTGTTTACTTCAGATGTTTGCTGTGCAGTTGTGTGAATACTTACACAGAATCTTACCCTCTCCTTTACATTAATTCTGTGATCAGAAGGGAAGTAGGACCTTGGCACTGTTAGACTGGTTTAAGGTGCTGTGGAAGTACAGTCTCTTCTGTGTTTAGGTAGTGATGTTTTAACAGCTGAACATTAGCAGGAGTAGGTATTTACCTACCTTAAATTAAAAAAAATTCTACTAAAACTTCATGGTGCTCCAGGTCTAACTCTTGCAAAATGAAGATGGTTTTAATATTTGGAGTATTTTGTGTTCTGACAGGAAAAGAATATCTCTCAGTATTGTTCTTGTACATAAACATGTAATACGAAATTTTAAGGTTGATACAGATTTAATCTCTTGATAATATTATTTAATAAAATACTTTAACAAGATGGATTTAATAAGTAAAATTGTGATAAATACGAACATTCTAGACTGTCTAACCAGTAATACAGAACTCACACAGTTTTCATACTTGTAGCTCCTTAGATACGTTAAAATACAAGCTACTTGTTAGTAACATAGTATTTTGATCAGTAAATGAAACAAATAGTATGCAAAAATAATGTCACCTACTTTTACTAGAACAGATGTAACTCTAGAAAATATATGTTAATACAGTGGGATGAAATAGAATGTGAAATGTGGTAGAACTTCATGACTGCAATTGTTAATAGGTTTAAAGAACATGGGAGCATTTTAAGAAAATGCATTTCTTGGTATTGACCCTTTCTTATCTAGGAAACCTCTCTTTAATGTGCTTTAGACAGAAGTGTTTCCTCTTTTCTCTTTGCCCTGCCCCAGACGTTGGATTGTTTCACTATAGCGTTGCTCTGTGCTTTGAAGGTCAGCAGGCGCTTGCTCTGAGAATGCGGACGTGATCTGCTGATCTCAGCTAGTAGTGCAGCGTGTGTACTTCATAGCCCTGTGGTAATTACGTTGCATTTATGCTTCTCTTAATAATAACAAGCTCAGGCTTTGGATATGCTCTTGATTTTGGCTTTTAAGCTGGAGTGAGTCTGAAGTAATATTTTGAAAGTCTTGGACTACTCCCTCTTGCTTTGGTAGCTCTTTGGCGGGGTGGCAGTGGGATTATAAAACTTTTTTTGGTAAACTGAATTTGCCGTTTTGCTGCAGGACAGTGCACTGCACTTTGCTTCCTAGTTGAGTGCTACCTCCTGCCTTTTTTATGTTTTCCCATTTCTTGTGAAAGAGTGAACTAAGTGGATGCAGTGTACTTACTCTGGCCTACTCTGGGATAGCAAGAGGGTTGAGAAGGGGGAGTGTTAGTTTGAAAAGAAGGGAAATGAGAGGCTGGTATTGACTTCTTAGACAGCAGCTGAAGAGGTGAGCTTTTATTAGGAATCTTCCTTTCTGGCATATCAGTGAAGGAGGAAGAGCTGAACCATTTGGACTGAGTTGAGAATGGTACCTTAGCAAAAGAGCATAAGAAAATAACAAGACAAATATTGCAAAACAAAATTCCTTTGAATATTTATCCATAGATTTGCAAAGAGTTGGTAAATAGGGTAAGAATGAACTTGGTTTTGTTTCTTAATTTATTTAAATAAATGTTTAATGGAGTAAACTGCTACTGAAATATTGGAGTCTTTTGCTCAATACATGTTGACTCAGTACTTATGCCCTTTTGCAAAATTGTGTTGTGGATTTCACTGGGATAGTCAGGTGATCCTTTTCTGTAAGTCTGTTGAGATATGTTCATGCCAGGTTTTGGTGCAGAATAAGACTGTTGTGGTAGAATATAAAATGGGTGGGAGGGTAAGAAGACTTTCTAAGGCGCTAGTAACTTTATAGTATAGCAGTTCAATTTTGCTCGCATGGCTTCAGACTAGGGTGAAGGATTTCTTACTTAATTTGGCTTATTAAATATTGAACCTTATAATGTCAGTATAAAATGTTTGGATGTTCAAAAGTACCTACTTCACATTTTTAAGTCATGGTTGTAATAAAGAAGTAACTAAATTTTTATTAGACTTTTGGTAGTTCAAAATTAGTTATTGCCTATTTACCTCACAGATGAATCAATAATTTTAAAATCCTGTCTGAAAGACAAAGAAGTAATTTTATTTTGTTGCTGTGATTGGAGAAACAATTAGTGATTGCAAACATTTTGCATGTACAAAACCTCCTTCACAAACTTTGTCCTTGGTTGAGAAAATTCCAGAGAAATTTTTCGAGTTTATTCCTTAATCTTTGCTGAAATTTTTGCATGTATAGTCTTCAAGATTTTTGTCACTTTCTTAAAACTCTTTCTTAATGTGTAAGGGGCTAGTCTTAAAGCCCTGAATGATTACAGAATTTTAATACTTAGCTGCTTTTAGTGCAATTAGACTTGTTTATCTGTGTGCATCATTTATCACATATACATGTCTTTTCAGGCTAGTTTTTTCTTGGTTTAGTTTTGTTTATATATGTATACACACACATTTGTTTCTAGAGTTTTCTGTGATTTCTCTTCTGTAAAACAAAGTAAATTAACAAAAAATAATAGTACTCGATCCGATATAGAGTAAGTTCCCCTTGAGAGAGAAGAAAATTTTATAAAACAAGTAAAATCACAGACTGCAGGTAGTTAATTGCTGTATGGAAGAGCAGGGTTCTGTGATTTTGTTTGGTTTTGTTTGTTCTTGTTGTAGGTTTTTTTGTTTTTCCCCATACAACATAATTCAGAAGCAGCCACTGAGTTTTGAATTCCAGATCTAATTCTGTTTAAGGTGGTTTTGTGTGTGTTGTTTTTTGTTTTTATAAATCCTATTTACCACCTTGGCCTTTATACCCAAAGACACTTGATAGGAATTTGCACATGGTGTAAGGAGAGACAGACCTAGAACATGCAAATAATAATTCAGTTTGACACAAATTTATTATTTTTAGAATAACATGCTGAAGTTATTAATATTGTTAATAAACATGATTTCCTTTTTCAGTTTTGACACCAATAGTTAAAAACATAGTTGTTTGCAAATGGAGGTATTTATATTTCTGTAGAGTAATTTATTATACAAGGATTAAAGATCTACTGTGAAGGTATTGTCGTGGGGGGAGTAAGCAGAGCTGGGTAGTTCCAGGAAAACTTCACTCAAAGCTTTTTTTGTATGTCATCATCGTCATCCAGTATTAAGTTTATAATGTTTGGTAGCCATGGCTGACATGGAAATGTGAGGGATTGGTTTGGGGTTTGGGGTTGGTTGGTTGTGTTTTTTTGTTTCTACTCAAGAGGGTTCAACGCATGTCAAGACTGCTGGCCATGTAATTAAAGAAAAATTAATTAGAAACATCTTATTCTTGCATTTTTAATTCAACATACCAGTATCTGTCCGTACATCGCCAGCTCTGATAACAGGCCTTTTTATGCTGATTGCTTGAGATTGACTCTCTCTCTAATAGTCTCCTTATCAACTGAAGAATTTGGAGGCTTTTTTAGAAAGCATAAAAAATTCTGATGCACTTGTATTTCCTATTTTTAAAAAAAGTAATTTCCTCTATTTCAGTTTTTATGAGGTAGACTTACCCCAGGATCAAACTTTGAATATATAATTTTCTTCTGCTTTTAGTAAATATAGTAAATAGTATTTTGTTTGTGAGAAATAAAATTTAGAAGAACAGTGCAGTTTTTCATAACTTGTCTTAATGTGCTCCTTTGTGTTGGTATGTAATGGTTTTGTCTGTTCATTTTATGTGAGGTAAAACTTTGGATTTTTAGGAGTAAAGGTACTGGACTAGTGAAGAGGATAATAGGCCATGAAGAAAGGAAAGAGGTTCTTAAAGGCAGGTTGAAGAAGAGAGAAGGAAGTGGTATGCAAGGCTCAGGAAAAAGGTCGGATTTACTGCAGAAACAAGACAGGCCCTCAAATTGGGCAGGCCCTCTTTATTAAGACCTGTAGACTATGGTGAATAAAGAGAACAGACAAGCTTGTTGTCTGCTGAAAGTAATATTACAGAGTCCAGAGCTGCTCTCTAAAATGATTTTAGTAGGAGTGAAGATGTGTGTTAAAGTCTTCACAGTGGCACAACTTACTCTTCAAATTTTCTGCTGGAGTGGATTGCGTTCCTTTGCAAGGAAGTTACTCAAATATAAAACTAGACAGTATAATTCTGTATTTTTTTTTTAAAGAGGAAGCAGGTGAAGACGAGTCAAAATATTATCAATCAATGGTTACTGTGCTAAATGTGATTGAGTTTCCTGTCTTTGAAAGATGCTCACAGAATGACACTTGATAAAGGATTGGTTCATTTGGGTTTCTTTTTAGAGATAAAGCTTGTAGTAATGAATAAAAGCATAATATGAATCTTCCCCAACTTGTCTGCATCATACTTCCAGTTTAATCTCTATGCTTGGATTTAGTTTCCACAAGGCAGAATAAAATTGCTTGAGCATGACTGTAGCAGTGCAGAAGGAATCTTAGCAGTTGAGTTGGTGTAAAAGACAATCTTTTGACTAGACCCTAGTATGAATTAAAGGATGCATTTAAAAAGAAAAATGGCTATTCATAATCAAGGAAAAAAGAGGGAATGGCATCATGCTTTGTGTAGTATGTTGCATCAATGTTCGTTTCTCTCTTTCTTGTGTTCTGTTTGTTTGTTGTTTGCGTTTTTTTGGTCAGTCTTGATAAAAATAATTTTCGGGTGTGATAGTGGAAAGTTCTGCTAGTGTTGGACTTCCAGATTTCTAGAAAAGGGTTTTGCTGTTGGATTTTTGGGCATTGTATTACAGAATTTAGCTCTGAAACTGTGGAAATAAATGCTGCAAGAAATGGCATGGCTGAATTTCAGGAATTGCTAGCCCAGTGATTTAGTCACTGAATTGTTACTGAATCAACAGGAGGTGATGCTGTTTTTGAGGTCTTTGTAGAACTGCTTCTGGAAAATCAACTTGGGGTGTGAGATCACAAGTTGATTCATAAATTGTAACAGATAGTTATGGTCACTCATCTGTATGGGTTATTTAAACCAGTGTGCTGCTTTGGGAACGAAGAGGCGATGCACAGGGGCAGCACCTCTGAGAAAGCACTGTGCAGTCACTGGAGAGGACAGAAACTTCTGCAGGAATCCTTGCTGGGACTCTTGTCGCTTGATCTGAGCCTCGTGTCATGCTGCCATGAAGAAGACAGATTTCATCTTTCTTAGGTTATGCTGGTTGTGATGTATCTTCAGTGAGTGCCACAGGGTGCTTGTGGCACAGATTCTAGGATATCATCTAAATTTGTTTATGCAGGCTGGTTGGGTGATCATGGGACAGAGAAATTTTTTTTAAAGCATTAGTATGCTGAGATTAGAATTCCAACTTGTTTAGAGCAAAATTAAGGCTGGAAAATCAGTATAAATGCCATATATTTTGCAAGGGGAATAAATACTATATATATAAAACTTGTTGAAGCTGGGAAACAAAGCTGTCACAAGTGGGCAATAATAGATTGTAACTTTACCTAATTGTACTTCAGAAAGCTTTTAAAAATTGTGAGGTGTTGGAACAAGTTGCCAGTTGGAAGTGTGAGAGCAAAAAAATTAAAAGGGATGTTGGAAAGCTTGCAAGAAGATATGTCATGTAAGATCAAGTTTGAATTCAGAGAGGAAGTTTTTTACAGTGCCTGGCTGTTGTGGAGAGCTGCAGGTGCTGCCTCATTTGCGTGGGTTGAAGGGATTTCAAGTTCTAAAGGCAAATGAATGTAACTACAGATGTTAAAAGCTCCCAGTTCACCATTGGATTAATTTAGTGAATTATGATTTTTACATGGTGAAACTTTTACCTAATCATTGATTTTTCTTTGTATCTGGGAGCATCTCTGGTCAGAAGAGCACTCTTTGTCTGGGGGGACTGATTCTATAGAACACTTACAGGAAAGAAACGGGTAATTTCCCAACTGTTGTCCACTCAGAATTCTGTGGCCTTAGTGGTTCACATCACTGATGGATTCAAGAACCAGTTGATGGCACCCATCAGCTTCATATGACTTAACAGTTCTCTAATAGCTGTCAGCAACCACGTTTACTCTGAGGGTGAAAAGAAGCACAGCTGTATAGAACTAGTTGGAACAATTTTAAAAGACCTGGGAAGATGCTAAGAGTTCTTGCAAAAAATAACACAGGCATCAGGAAATCTGTATTGCAGTCAGTGAGCACTGTATGCAGAGGCAGCAGAAGGAAAAACCTGTGATGACTTAACTTGAAAAACTTGATGGTACACCTTTCTAAAAGGAGATTTTGCTTTGTGACCCCCCCGTAAAAGTTAATGGCTGGGAGATGTGTATGACTTTGACTAATACTGCTCTGGAAAGCACATTCAGTGGAATGAGTAGCTCTGACTGAACAGTTCTGAGAATCTGTTTCTGGAAAAGATATGTTTTCTCCAGTATCAAAATATAGTGTTTTTATTTTGTAGGGAAGTTAATATGGGGTGTGAAAATGTTGAGGAGGCGACAATGAAATTCAACTGTATAAGTAAATTGTATCTTATGCCTAAATATTAAATATATACATAATCTTAAGGCTACAATAGTCTGTTTAGATCATTGTAATGTTAAAAATACTACTCCATTTGGGGAAGTCTTTCTATATTCCATTGGAAGTGACAAATGTGTCTATTTTTAAATAAACTGGTCTAAATATGAAAAGAACTACTGTGTAATTTGGTCAATTTAATTTTATAGTTTAAGATATGTAGAATTAATAGCTGATTTGAAAGATCATGGTCCTTTGAAAATAGTCAACTTAGAAGTATAATTTTAGATACATATTGCTGGATTGCTTTGCATATTCTAGTGACAGTATAAATAATATTGAAGTTTCTAATGCTTCACAAGTAGTCCATTTTTAATGAAGTAAAATTTCAACTGGAAGATAGCTATTAACTTTAGGCTACTATATTTTTAAATGCTTACTTACTTTAAAGTACTGTTCTAAAAATTTAAAACAGCATTTTTTGGAGGAAATTTGTATGTCAAATGCTTACTTATGATTCTTTGTTTCTCTGTTTATTTTTAAGACGAGCAAAAATCAAATTAAAGTAGATCTTGTAGATGAGAATTTTACAGAATTAAGAGGAGAAATAGCAGGACCACCGGACACACCATATGAAGGCAAGTAAAGTTTTTGTGTATGCAATCATTGTACACTTCAAGTCGTGTCTTGAGATGCTTTGTTTACAAAAATAATTACTGCATAAAATGTAGAGGTACATGTTTTAAAATAGTCTGATTTTTTTTTTTTTAAATACAGATTTTAAGCTTAAAAAACTATTTCAGGTCAGCTTCTGTGTTGCCTGAAGAGATCTGTTCTACAGTAAGGTAGACTGTCCCATATCAAGATTAATTTACAAATATAAGCTGTGTGGTTTAATTGGTATAATTCTGACTTTTAGTTGCTTGTTTACTGTCTCGACAGTTTAAGCTCCTTAACCATTAAGCATCAAGAAACTGAGCTTCACACTGTACATGTATTTCTGTGATCTAGACTGGTGATCATTCATAAACATTGGATTTCTCCTATCTCAAGCAGAGATGCTAATGCAAGTTAAATTTGGGATTAATCTTGGGCATCCATGTGTCCCAATACTTAATTTATACTGAAGTGGGGGACTCTGTAGTAGAACTTCATATCTTTAGTTCTCTTCAAAAATTATGCTTTACTGACTTTCTAGTTTATTAAAGTTGGTGTCAGTAATTATGCATCTCTTACAGTCTGGTAAAGGCAAAGTAACTTCGATAAAGAAGCTTTAACAGAGGCTGATACAGCATGCTTCTTCAGAGATACAAAATTACTCAGTAGTGTGGGTACTTGTAAACTTTGTGTGTAATATATATGGAACTGGCAGACACACCTTCTATTTAAAGTTCTTTCATGATAAGTAAGGATTTTTTATTTATTTTTTAATAAATAAAAGAAATAGCTTCTACAGTTGTTTTACTCGAATTTCCCGTGTCAGGTATCTACTTTGATTTGAATTTGTGCTTTCAGTAAAAAGTATCAAGGAGTGTTACAGGCAAATAAATTGTTTTGTTGGAATATGAAACAATTTTGCAAGTTTTTCAGTTGCTCTAGTTGCTCTGTGCCTTTGAGCTAAGAGTGGGACTTTAGTATTCCCCTGAAACTGGACACATGCCATTTGTCATTATTTTGAAAAAATAAATTCTCATCAGGTGGAGAGAATATCTGGAAGTTGTTTTGTAGATATAGAAGTATATGCACTCAAAAGCATTACATGTCAAAATGTTGTTGTCACATCTTCCCTAACGGAGGACATCCCTTGTGATTTGCTTTTCTGGACTAGAGGCCGGTGCAGCAGCATTGGACTTGAGAGCAGGGAGAGTCTCCCCTCCTCTACCTTTGGGGCCCAGGACAGAAAAAGAATGAGGAAATAGCCTAACAGTGGTTGACATGGAAGAATATTGGGCAGGAGTAGATGTCAGAAGCTGACAAGAGGGGAAATTAGTCTGGAAGAAAGCAAGGAGAAAACAGAAGCAGTGTAATGGTAGGGGTGCTGCCCAGCAGAACTTTATTTCCAGAGTTCCTCAGCAGTCTAGTAAATTGTGGTGGTTTTCCCCTCTCCCTCCCTTCCCCCATGTGTCTGCATCTCATCAACTGCTGATGTATAGTTGACAGAAGATAATGTTTGGAAACAATTTATTCTGGTTGTAATATGTTGCCTTCATTTTAAAAGAAGAACTACTCCATTCACCTGAAATACAGACTTGTGCTAGTGATCTCTTTGGAAGTGAATCATTCTATTTAGAATTTAGTATAATTGTTATTTTGCAACAGTATAGTTTGTCTTGTAAATCCAAGACTTAGTATTGTAATAATTTAACATCTGTATATAAGCAATTGGATACTAGGAAACATCTGAATGGTGGTAGAAGGGTGTTTGTTTTGGTGTTTATTTTCCATCCAGAGAGAATTAAACCTCCTTGGGTGAGTTGGTTTGTGAGATCCTGCCACTTTTTCCCCCTCTAGGTCAGTATTACCTCAGCTTATAAAATGGGCCTTTTCTGGGGAATTTTGAAATTAAAGAGGTATTCATGTGTCACAAAAGTTAGAAACTGTACAGCAGATAATGAAGATGGTAAAAAAAGATTGAAATGTCTGTCTGCAGAGCTGGGTACTGTGTGATGCTGAATGCTTCAGGTAGACAAGAATTTAAAAAGCTGAGCAGTGTCTGCTCACATATTCAGCATATCCTGCTAGTGAAAAACAGAAATATGTTTAGTGCAGAATTTGTTGATGTGAAATGCATGCATACTTACATGCCTTTGAGTACATTTAATTATGATGATATAGTAAATACCCCTTTTGGGGGGCTAAGCTTATTTTTTATTCTGATTATGGCAGGGATCTCATGGAAGAGTAATGTGATTGTATGTTTACTTTCATCTAGAAGGCATATGCATTGAGGAGCAAAATGAGAGTTACTGCCAGCCCAATTTCTGGTGTTTCCTGACATTTGAATAATTTGCTTTGGAATGTTAATATTTCTGTAATACAGTTATATGCATTTATTCCCTTACGTAATTATGAAGGGTGTGCCAGTGTGTGTTGTCAGCATTTTATGACTATTGCAGTAATGCATGCTGCATAATTACTGACTGATGTTTTGTCATCTATAATCTGAACAGTGACACAGCAAGAAGTGCTTTATGAAGAAGAACTTACTAATGCAGTAGTTCTGGTCAGACAGTCCCTGTGATACAGGAGGGAATTCTAGAACCATTGTGAAGTGAAAGAACAGTTGTTGACCATAGCTGGTGAGGTATCTGAAACCAAACTGCTGCTGCAAAATTTTTTATAGGTGATGTTGGAACATTAGTCAAGAATAACTGAGAGGAAGAATGCCATCTATTGGCAAAATTTACAGCTTTTCTTTTTCTTTTAGTGGTGTCAACTCATATTGATCAATTATCAGAATATTGCAAGACACAACTTTAATTGAAACACGTTTACATGCCGTGTTAAAACGTGTTTGGAGAGAGGACCTTTGAGAGACTCGATTAATAGCTACTGGGTTTTACTTGATTCAAGAGCTTCTCAGTAGATAGGTTGGGGTTTTGTGGGTTTGGATTTTTTTTTTTTTTAAAGCCTGTGTAGTATTGGTGTTAATTTCAATCCAAGCTTGCATGTGAGCCACAGTAACTCCAAAATTTATAAAAGGATTTTTCTTCGAGGGAAATAGCTAAAAATTGCTCTAACTCTTGTGAGACCTGTTCCAGTAGGCCTACAGAAGGAATGTTCTGCCATTACTGTTTAATTCAGTTTCAAGCATTAAATAGCTACAAAAAAGCCATACAAATGCATACTCTTAAAAAAATTGCAGAAATATTCGCATGCAGAAGTTAATATATTAGTCATTTGCGTTTTAAATGGAGTATTCAGAAAATTACAGATTTGTTTAGGTTACATCTTTAAGCCTACATTTTTAACCACAAACTTCAGTGCAAAACAATACTGTATAAATAATACTACCAGCTTATCAGTCTCTGGTGAAAAATATTGCTGGCTGAATATCCTGCTAGGCAGAAGACTGTAATAGTTTGTGGTAAGCACAAGAAATGGTAATACCTAAGGATAGATTTCATACTACCTTACAAAATGGTGTGGCAGTAAAATCATAGAAGGACTGATGTATTTTTGTAATCCAGGCACAGTGTAGCTGTTTCGTTTCTTAAAAACAGTTGCTGAATTATGCTTCAATTTAGAGAAAAGGAGAAAGAAACTTCCTTAAGGTCTCTTATTGATGTATGTGTCTTCAAAACTGTTTCCCCTGTGCTGTCCTGTAAGCAGACAAGCAATCAATTTAGACATTGACTATTATAATTTTGGATTTATTGGCCTTCCTTAGATAGTATTTTCTGTTAAAACTTCTCGAATTACTGTAGTGTTAAGTGAGAAAAAAAACAGCTGTAGACAATAGTGTAAAATATCAAACTGATACTAACTAGTTTCAGGTGGAGTGTATTAGACTGAATTACATTTCAAAAGTGAGAGCTCTTAATAGCTACTAATGTGCTTTTTGGCACAGATAAAGAGATGCCATATACTGTAATTGCTGAGAGGATTGCTTTGAGGCTTTTTTCCCTGTGTATCTTGCTGCCAGTATTGTAACTGCTTGAGAGTTGGTTTTGTGTAGTGTGATTTGCAGAGTAAATTGCTCTGGAAATCTCAAAGAAAATAGATTGCAAATACTTCAGCTTTAATTCAAGAAAATGTATAAATTGTGATGCAGTATACTGACAGAGGGAAAAGGTTTCTGAAAGAAGAGCAGCAGGTTAAAGAAAAAAATTGCAAGTGAGGATAAATGCTTTCAGCTTTTATAAAAACTAAATGTCTAATTTGGTGTTTATGTTTTTCTATACGCTGTTCTATTTGTCATTGAACTGCTGCCTGGCAAATGGCCTTCACTGGGCAGGCAGAGATAGTTTGAGATGGCTCCAGAAGACAAAAGTATTGTTAGTGAACTTGAATGTTGACAGAACTATAATGGAAATAGGATAGAGAATGATACTGTTATAAAGAGGTAAAACTGAGAAATGTTTAAAACTGGGCAGTAGGAGGGGGTTCTGTCTGCCAGGCTCATATTATCCTTTATTGTATGCTCTGGTCCTTCATATTATATTAATGGTACTGGTGTGTCAATTGTTTGCAGAATTGAAACAGAAGTAACTACTTCAGGCAGTAATGTAGAACGTAATGAAAGTTACACTGGTGCCTCCTTTATTGTGTTTTTTCCAGAGTGTGGGAGCTTTTCTTAAAGAGTTACTTGAATGTATTTGAATTCCAGAAAGTATAAAATGAAATAACAGGTAATTTAAATTGTGTAATTTGAAGAAAATTTGTCATGAGGTATCAGAAAAAAGTCAAAATAACGTAATATCCTATGTTCAGCCTGAATATTCCCATGGCCTCTTTTTTCATCTGTTTGGGAGATGTTTGGTTCATATTTTGGTATATTTTACTAAAATAAAGCATGGAAGTTATCGGGAGTGAGAATGTACACATTAAGTATACCTAAGAACTATAGATACTGATTTGCATAAGCAAACACAGCTTTACTAACTGACTTTATATGCATTTATTTATGAAATAGATGAAATCTAAATGTATCTCCTAACTAATATTTCTGAGTAAATTTGAATTACTTGAAAATCTGTCCATTTAGAAATGTAAGCTTTAGTGTCATGAAAGACTAAGCTTGAGTAATGTTCTTTTGGTTTAATTTCCAACTTATTCTTGTCTTTTGCAGGTGGAAGGTATCAGCTAGAGATAAAAATCCCAGAAACATATCCATTTAATCCTCCTAAGGTACTGCAAACACACATTTTTGGATAATACAGTTTGGCTAACAAGTTGGGTTTGAATATTCTTATTTACTTGTTCGCATGTGTAGTCTCTTCTTATTTATTTATTTATTTTTTTAAATTCTCTTCTAGACAAGGATTGGACTTGAACTATTATCTTTAGGTAGAAATAAAGCAGGATGCAAAGCTGTATCCAGTCAGAAGTATACTCTGATTGTTCCTAAAAGTGCAAACTGGCAAATTCTGGAGAGGAGCTTGGGTATTATTAATGGCCCTAATGTAATATCTTTTTGACAAGATAAATACAGTTTTCACATAGTTTTAAATGATGTAGAGAGTACAGCTGTCTTCCCTCCCTGTCAGCATTGTTGAAGAAATGTCGTAATAGGTAGTTATTGGTTCTTTTAATTTCTTGGGCTCCATAAGTTATACTTAAAAGGTTCTTGAATCTAACCTACCAAGTTTCTAGTCATAATTAAACAGTGGCATGTACGGTTGTGTGTCTTGAAGAACCAACAGAGAAATATAATAGTCTTACTGCAACTCTGTTGAAGGAATAGATAACATGCACATGGATGAGAGATGAGAAGTGGCTGTGGTAAAGTCACTTGTATGTTTTTCACAACTTATTGACCTTTTAACCTTACTGCATCTTTTTAGAACTTCAGATTTGAGGTTCCACTCTGAATAATGTTCTCTCCAGCCATGTGCAGCTGCAGCTGTACATTCCTGTGCCTTGATTTAGTCCACTCTTCAGTGGCTTATGAATCAGTAGATGCCTGAGTTGTCTGTCTCAACTTCTTGATTGGTTTTCTGTTTGTCTGAAAGAGGTCTTTGAACCAAGAACATGTCCTAGATCCTTATTATTTTCACCCTGACACGTAATACTGGGAAGGAACTGGGGAAGAGGAGGAAGAGAGAGGTGCCAGTAGCTCATAGGCTCTTTGAATTAATTCCTTGAGGCTGGAGCAAAAGACATAGAAAATCTTAATGAAATGTCTGTTGGTCTCAGTTCTTTAATCTGCACATGTTCTGGTGGGAGCTAAAATAAGGAGAGCTGAAGCAGGTTGCAGATACTGAAAGATGGGTCTGTATACCATGATTTAGTTTCTGCTTTAGGGCTTGGTGGTCTCCATTTCCGGAGTTCATAGGCAGCTGTTAGAAACTCAGTGCACTGTAGCATAGTACTGCTTATTCTGGAGTCTTGAATTGGAAGCCTTTTTGCTTGTGTCTGGCCCTGCCTTTCATCTGAAAGATTTCTTTAGCTTGTTCAGTATGTGCTTTGACAGCCATTGTTAGCAGTCATTTACTGTGAGAAATTATCTGGTATTTACATCGCTTTTTACATTTTCCAAGTGATTTATAGAGTTGAGGTAGTTAATAAGTGCCTCAGCTGACATGATAGCTTATTTTTGTTCTGGAAAGCAGACCTGTTCCGGTCTTGCCTATTTAGACACCAGGATTGCACTGATTTTATTATAGCCCTGGATGTACAGTCTTTTGCTGTGGTGCCTGACAGATAATGTGTTCTCTTCACTGATTTGCTTGCAGGTTAGGGGCAAAAGTTGAAAGACCTGTGCTATACATAAAGTGTTTTTCAGGAGTTTGGGGTGAGGAGGAGATGAGAAACAGGTCAAAATCACTAGAAAGCAGTTAAAGTGCAACCTGCAATCAGGGGTTTGAAGAAAATGAAGGGGGAATTTCCAAAGGCATGTATGTCCTTTCTGAGGACAGCTTTGGTCTCCAAGACCTTTAAGAGAAAATGCTGCTTTTATCTTTCTCAGTGTCTTAAAAAAACCTGGAAAATGCAAACCACCAAAACCTGACATTAGTAATGCTGTGTGAGCGTGAATACACTTTAGTGTGAAATACGGACATGATCAATGAATGAATGCTGGGACTAGATCCTTTCAATAGCAAAGAGAAATAAAAGTAATCTAGTTAAGTTTTGGGTTGGTGAATAGCTTTCTGTATATGGGGTAGTGAGACAGGATGGCTGTAGAAGTAGTAGCATCCACCACAGAAATTTTTGTAGTGCTTCTGTAGCCAACCATTTAGCTCAACAGTGAGTGATAACCAATTCCTATGTTAAGAGTTCAGGACTTTGTTTCACTTTGTGAAAGCTAGAAAGCCCACTTTTAATAATGTTAGAAGTTTTAGGTCTGTATTTGACCATCTGCTTGTCAAAACACTTGTACTGCTGGAGGATATTTCTAACTAGCTTTGTGTCATGCAGGGATGTGAACACATGACGTGAGAAAGCAGTTAGGGATGAGTTTGGGGAGCTGGAATAGGCAGTTGCCTGTTTTGAGTAAGGCAAGGCTCTTACAAACTTGAAGCCTCCTGAAATAAGCAGTATCATGTCTTGCTTCCATTTTTAGTATTACATTTTCTAAATTAGTGTTTCTTCATAATAATACTTAAAATGCTGGATTTAAAATGTTTACTTAGTATACTGCTTTTAATTGCTGTTTTTGTTTTTAAAAATTGTCTTGTTTTCTAGGTGCGGTTTATCACCAAAATATGGCATCCTAATATTAGCTCAGTCACTGGGGCCATTTGTTTGGATATTCTGAAAGATCAATGGTAAGATTCCATGTGGGTTTAAATGTGCAAAATCAAGTATACTGGTGTCCTGGATAGGAGACAACAGCTTACCTTGCTTTTCACCTTGTGCTTATAATTTGAAATGTCCTTAAAGCACACATTTTGGTATAGTATTCTGAGGTGCAAATATGCAAATGAAATGCTTGGGTGATAATTTTGGAAAGCACTAAGTGTTTATTATATGCACAGAGAGCTCTTCCAAAAATTTTTGCATTGGATGAACATTTGATTGTTGACATTTTGGGTGTTTTTGCATGAGTTAATTTTTTATTTTAGTTCTTTTCTGTTAGCAAATACTACCTATTGCCTCCTTTGATCAGTTAATGTTACTGCAGAAGTTTTAATAGCCAAAATCTGTGGAATAGACTTGTGTCCAAACTAACAGCTGCACTCATTGTTCATTTTGTTTTTCAAAGTAATTGATTTCATGTGGTTTGAAGATTGTGCGCAACAGTTGTATGATCGACATGATACCTAATACAGATGGTTTTTTTCCTCCATGTCTGCCCCAAAAGAATAGGACTGTAATTCCCCAGCAGTTCATACCAGTATCTAACCCATACAAACTTCAAATACTTGTAAAGTCAACAACTTTGTCAAGAGTGCTGTTGGCCAAGCAGACGTCAGTTGGGTTTGAAACAGAAACTTTAGAGGAGAATGCTGAAGTCTTGAGGTCTTGCAGGTGACACATCCAGTATATTAATCTGTTGCAGATGTACAAGGTTATAGAAATCATCTGGCACACCATGGTGTAAATTACTGAAATGAAATTACAATGATGATAAGTTGTTGTCTAACTTCTGGAATGGCATATTTTTTCTTACCATCTCAGAACACTTGCTGTTCTTTCAGGCAATATCTTTCAATATGCATGCCACGGTACCTGGTATAGTATTTCTTATCAGTAGAGCCAGTGCACTTTTGTACCTGCATCTAAGTATTCGTACCACCCTCCAGTTTTATTGGAGATTAATGACTCTTTAACTGTCTGTCGTGGTTTAGCACAGCTTGGGTTTTGGTTAAAGAGAACTCCATCAGATTCAGTTTAAAGGCACAGAAAGGCACAGGATTGATTTTCTGGGCATAGAGCAGTGATAGGGGATACACATCATATTGTCACCTCAAGACACTGTCCAAGTACAGTCTCCTGAGAGGTCACACTCTGAAGCAGATTAGTGAATTGGCATGAGGTTGTCTGTAAGTATCAAAAGGCAGCAAAGACCTGAAAAAATCATGAGCTTCTACTTAATTTATGTACTTTTGGGGTTTTTAGTCTAAACCTTTGATATTTGAGAAGGAAGGACAGGAGAGAAGAGTTGACCTGTGTTCTTGTGATCTTTGAGTTATGTCTAGCACAGATAATTTGTTCTGTTTCTTATTTCTGTTATTTCTGCTTGATGAAAAAAACCCAAACATTAATATCTTCCTTTGCCAAGATGTATACAAAGTAGGAGTATTGGAACAAGAATTTGACTTCCATATATTTAAACCAGCTCACACAAGAAGCACCAGTATTATGCCAGTTGTATAGTTTTAAAGTCTTCCTTTGAAACGCTGTCTTCATTTGGAAGCACTAAGGAGAGAATTTCACAGAACCTGGTGGTGACAGAGGGAGATTTCTTATGTACTATTAATCCCTCTTCAAATGATTCTTAATGTAGTGTGATCCCTTCATTTTCTAGTGGTGCTATTTAGAAGTTTTGTTTCTTTTCAAATCATAGAATGGTAAATGAAAATCACTTGAGCATTGTTGAAGTGCTTGTCAAAGCCTCTGATCCTTTGATAAGAACAAACTTACAGCTGCCTCTGTTGCTTACTTTGAAGCATTTCTGTATTGTGATAGATAAGACTGGTTTTTTCCTGAGTAGCTTCCTAAAACTCACTAAGCAATATGAATGGTTAATATTGCTTAAATAAGTTGTTTATTGTTCGTCAATATATGCAACTTTAGTTAATTAAGAAATGCCCACATCATAGAATCATAGAATGGTTTGGGTTGGAAGAGACCTTAAAGATCATCTAGTTCCAACCTCCCTGCCGTGGAGAGGGATGCTTTCCACTAGACCAGGTTAAATCTGAAGTGGCATCATTCATAATATGTGTGCACACAGACAAAAAGAAGTATGTACAAAGTTATACTTAAGAAAAATTACTCTCGAGTTCAGTGAAAAACTCGCAGATGCCTTTAGATCTTCTCAGTGGGCAAAAGATTAAGCTTTGAGGAATGGTGAGAGTATTAGCCCAGGCTTCATAGGCTTTCTATCGCAATGCTCAGTCTCACAAACTTGAGTGTTCGCTGGCTCTGAGAGTCATTCCACTCAAGGAAATGCTGGTCACAGACTGCTGTGGTCCAGGAGAGCTCAAAGGGTCTCAGTACCACTGTTCATAGATGGGGTCACAAGATGACTGACTTAAATCATCAGTAAATTTCCATCCTGGCCACAAGGATGAGTTGGTAGTTACTGGAATATTCTTTGAAAAGTCCAACAACAAAAATACTATTCCGCTTGGTCTGTTGTTCAGACACAAGAAGGAAGTCTCAAGGCTATTTGTTGGAAAACAGAGGCTTGTTAGACAACAGAAGTTCTGGGAGCAGACAGTGTTTTTGTTAAGCTCCAGGGAACCTAACTGTCCAGGTGCCATTAATCCAGGCCGAGGCCTAACAAACATTCCTGAGACCATAGTTGGCCTAAGGAGGGACCCAGGGGGAGGATGTACCACCACACCCCACCATATTTAAGTTTTCTGCATGTCTAGGTTGAAAAGTGGTTTGAACAAAATAGCTTCATTAGAAAACAAACAAAAAATAATCAATCCCCCCCCAGTTTAATAATTTAATCTTTAAATTATTTTATCAAGCAGTCAAAGGTAAATTGGACAAATGCAATTCTGAAATACTCCTGTGGAAGTATTCTAGAAAATATATTTAGTTCCACAATACCTCTTGTCAAATCTTTTAGCAACAAGATCTGCTTTTGAAGTGCCACTTCATTGACTTGCAATGCTCCTCTTGTTGCTGTGTTTTAATATAAGTCTCAAATTTCACTGAGTATCTATTTTTCAGTGAGGTTTGAGAATTAAAGGACTGGAGAAGTTTGGCCTATGGGCTTTAGCAGGATTTCTGAAAGAATTAATAAGCTGATAAAATACTCATTTATAGATGGTAGATACTAATACTACTAAAAGATTTTAATGTGTTTGTATAGTTTTAAAATGTCTCTTCCCTACTCTCCCATCCTCTGATCATGATTTTTCTGTTCTAGTGAGCATAGTTGAGATGATACTCTGCATATTGGCAGGAGGTTTTATCAGTTTGCAAAGTAATGTCTTGAAATTATTTTTAATGAGTTTAATGAATTTCTTTCTCCACATTGCATGCTTGATGCTGAAATTCTTTGCAGCTGTGGATTTTCATCATGTTTAGATTTTTAAGTACCTGTTATGCCAGTTTGTTTGCAAAGCAGCAACTGTTTGCTGGTAGAATTAAAATAGGGGTATGATTTTGTAAAAGGAATACTGTTTATGCTTATCTGACATAATTTTTGTTACCTGGTTTTGCTTACTATGGCCTGTATTTATCTTCCAGGCTAGTACTCTGTCTCAAAGCTTTAATCTTAAATATACAACATATCTAATACAGTTCATTGAAACCTGAGAACTAAATTACTTGAAAGCTGTTCCACATAAATCCCTTGAGCAGAGATTATTAAGTGAATGTGTCGTGACTGCATATATGGCTACAAAAAACCTCTTGGCTTTTGTGGTTTTGACAGTCAATAATAAATAGTAAGGATATTTTGTCATAGTGACTCTACTGGAGGATTCATGCTTCAGTTTTACTTGGGATGCAGAAGTCATTATAAGAGATAATATAATTTTAATAGATAAATAAGCAGCAGCCAGCTTGTAATCATCTTCCTGGGCACCCAGAACTGCTGCGTTTTGTTCAGAGTGTTTGAGGAGCACTGAAGCTTCTTAAAGCTTTGAGAAAAATGCAAAGAATATTAACATGGTTCGAGGGAACCCTTCAGCAAGCAGGCTGTCTTTCCCCTCTGTGCTATGTCAAAGCTATTCTATTATGTTTTTTTAAAATTTTCTCTGATGCGTGCCCGGTTTTATATTTGTCCTGTAGATAATGTCCTGTAAATATGCAACAGGCTTCCACTCAAAGGCCTTATTCATTTCCTTCCAGATTCCATAAGCCATTGGTACAAGGTCCCAGAGATTTTTGCTTGGATTAGCAAGCTTACTTATTTCACAAGTGGAACAAATATTGCAGATTATTTAGAAAAAAATATTTCTGTAGCCATGTTTGGTTGACAGAGTGGAGTAGCAATCTGCTGGCTGCAGCTGTTCCTGGCAGTCTGCTGGGTTACCTCTTGGAGTAATGAGAGAGATTGTTTCCTAGAGAGGAATGTAAAGAACATAAGTAAAAACTTCCTAAATGGAGAATTAGTTCACCTTTAAAAATGAAGAAGAAAAATAAAACCTGGCAGTGTTTTGTAATCCTCTTAGGACTCTCTCAGCCCATCAGAAGGTAAAAGAGATTTCTTTCCTCAGGCGTGCTGGGCACAGCTGGCTTGCTGTGCCTTTTAATGTTAACACTATAGTCACCCGAACTAGGGGTGCTCTTTTTTAATGGAAATGCCCTAAGATATTATCTAAAAAAAGAGGAAAAAAGTGTAAGTGAACAAAATGTATATCAGCTCTCTTTGTTCTGTTTCAGTCCAGATTTTCCTTGTGGTTTAGCAAATGCAATGCCAATAGAAAGCCAAGCTTTTGGTTTGGATGTCCAGAGTGGAGGCTTTTAGTTTCAGGTTCTCTGAGGGACAGTGCCCGTGTAGGGAGCTCTCTGCAGCTCACTGGTGCATGATAGTGGCCTACTCCCGTTTTGCAGATGGCAAAACTGCAAGCTTGCATGATAGCTAAGCAACATTTTGGGATGGGAGTGGGAGTCAAGGATTATTGTAAGCTTTAGGAGCAAACAGGATCCAGTAATGTCATGGGACAAAGGCAGATAGGAAATTTTTCCTGTAAAACTCATTATACAAGCTCACTGCTTGTTCCTGGTGATTGGTCAGGTTTTCATTGAAGTAGTGTACCCGCTTAGAGAGTTGTTGTACAAGAAAGATGGGAACCATAGGAAAAATCCAGAGTGAAGTAGCAAGAATGATGGTCTAAGCAAATACAATGTACAGTAAAAGATTGGGAAACCATCTCAGTGTGCAGAATATCAAGCATGGTGAAAAACTGAAGTAAATTTTCCAAGAGCCTTCTAAGGCTTTGGTTAAGAACAGATCAGACGGAAGTCTGTCAGGAGCGATGCAAAACCTTGCCTTTGGCAAAGAGGAGAGAACAAACGTAAAACGCAACCATGGAGCTCACTTGAGTTACCAAAGAGAATTGCTTGAACTCCATGAACTGTAGCACATAAATCCCCACCTGGAAGTAAACTTCAAATTGAAGAAGAGTTGGAAATACCTAATTTTTTCGGGGTTCTATTCTGGATCAATAAACCTTCGAGGTGCATTGGAAAATTCAGAAGACCTGTATCTTTGCACTGGAAATTTGTTTTAAGGAAAATACAGCTTTTTTTTTTTTTTTTTCTTCCCCTGGACATTATTCTCTAGCTTGTGAAGATGTTGGGGAGGGTGCGTGTGTGTTTGTGTGTGTGTGATTTTTAGCTTTGTGGCACTATCAGTATAGATTTTCTTTCAGAACTGATGATAGGAATTGTTTTTGCTTTTTGCTGATGAGGAACAGGTCCTGCCCTACTGGTATCTGTAAATATAATTCTAGGCAGTCATCTCCATTCACTGTATTCTCCCAAAACAAGGTAATGGGAAAAAAGAAGAGCTTTTAAGTTCGTGGGAAATCAGAATCTATTTTTAGCTGTCCCTTCAGTTTCTTCTGTGAATCTTAATATATATCTGAAAAATTAAGGCTAAGCTATGTAGAAAATAATAAGCCTTTTTTACTGTCTTTGATCAGGAAAGCTAATTGGTGTTCTAAATGTAGAAGATTTTAGATGGTTGTACAGTAGTTACACAAAATATGTCAGTTTTTCTTTACCGTTAATCACAAACTTTAATTTCTTCTTTTGTTTAATAGAAACAGCAACTGAAGCTGTAATGGATTTTCTTTTATGATTTAAGGATACTTCTTTCAATGTTTGTGTCCAATAGAGACTGTCTTATGATGCATGAGATGGGAAAGGTGTTTTGAGACATGAGACTTGAAAATAAGTTGTAAGCTACATTTTTAAGCCTTTTTACAAATGTAGCTAAGCCAATCTTGTCTGAAACTTACTACTTCAGAGTTTAAATTCTCTGATCATAGTCATCTGTGTATCTAAATGGATAAGTTGTTGCTTTTTATTGTTATTTTGAAATTGGAATGTGAGAAGTTCAAGTGCCAGTATGCTCTGTATAAAAATCTACAAATATAACGGATGAACAGGGATTGAAAGGTCCTGGCAGTCTTGAAAGCCAGAGACAGCTGGTGTCCATGGCACCTTTGGTTCTTAGTGGTGCCCCCTGCTCCCCAAAGTATATTTTTATACTCCTAGAAGGTACAGTGTAAGTGGAAGTAAATTGCATGTAAAAGTGGCACAAGAGGCTACGATCCTTTTTATGTCATCTTCTTTACATTTTCAGATGTCTCTAAAGTAGAAGGATTTCTGCAAAGGGAAGGGCAGAACAGCTTTTATTTGGAGAAAGTAACTATAACATTAGTTATGGTTGATAGATATTTCATGTGAAGTCTGTCTTTAAAACTACAGTAACTAACATAATAAAATTACTTAACTGGGAAAAAAGACTTTAGATTTTATAGTGGGTGTGGTGGATGTTATAGTACCTGAAATTCACTGCATAAAAATAAAAATTATTAAATCGATTTGAGCATAGTAAGGCCTGAAAGACTTAGTGTTCCATGACACCTGAATTCTGGAATAGTAAATATGTTGCATTACATTCCGGTAATACTAGCAGATGAAACTGTGAATTATGTCATCAATGTGTACATTAAATAGGTTAATTTCAAGATAGTATAAATCAGTAGAGATTACAAGCCCAAGGAAATTAAAACAGCAAAATAGCATTAGGTACATGTAAAGAAAAGAAAATTACTAGGGAATAGATTTGGAGGAGGAGAATTATATGTTGTGATGGTTTTGTGATTAGTCAAAACTCAGATTTAAAAGCATAAAGATTTTTTTTAAGATTTAAGTCTACAAAGTTCATCTTAAGGGACTTCAAGCTGGTGTGGCAGTTGGAATCAGACACTATGTGCTAATTAAAATCTCTGTCATTTGAGATGTTTCTCACTTGCAGTTTGATGTAGAACACTGCATTGTGAAAGCTCAGCAATAATTATCAAGCTAAAAAATAAGTTACTGAGAAAAATCTTCTAGAATTAGAAACAATTAGAGGAGAATGGCATATTTGAATGGTTAGTGACATAGCAAGAAAGCTGTGAATGTAAGCATCTAGGAACATAATATTTGGGTGCCACAAACGTGCCTCTGACATTTTACTAGCATCTGTTCTCTGTTCATTGGTACACACTGCTAGAGTACCTTAGTACAGTGACTCAGTACTGGAAAATACATAAATTTCTGAAACCTAAGCCTGGAAAGGGACTTGCACACCCTTTCCTTTGTAGCTGGACCATCAGGTCAAACTGTTCTCCACCTATTCTAACAAACTCTTTACATTTATTTGCAAACCTCTGAAAACAAGAAACTGTTTTCTGTTGATTGAAAATTGAGGTTTGCTTGTAAGAAATCTGCCTGTATTTCACAACTTTCCTCTGGCATTCATGTGTCATAATCACTTTGTTCAAATCTAAAATGTTACATTTTCCCCACTCACCTTGCTACTAGTTCTTAAGCACAGTAAACAGATCTATGTATTGGTTTGAACATCTGTGCCATTGCCACAGTGATTTAAGAGTCCAGTTAACTCTTCAAATCAGAAATACTCAACTTTCACAGAGTCTATGGGGTTCTTACTTGGTTTGCAGTGTATGCCAACTGAAATGGTAGATCAGAGGTTTTATTTATGATTAAAATCTAATGAAACTGTGTAAGTGTTACAACTTTTCAGACCTCTGGAGTGTAATAATTTCATACGATTGCTTTTGAGGGTTTATTGACTTCTCTGAGCATACTGGATTTTCCCTTACTAAATTATTGAAGTGTCTTATTCTAAATACGCTTGGAGATCAAGGATAAGAACCTAAAACCTTAGAGGTTCCAACTCGGGAACTGTGCTGTCTTCAACAGGGTTCTTTCACAGGGGCAAAGAGTGACTTTACAGGACCATTGTGACTACAGAATGTTTTCCTGCTGCCAGCAGTTGTGTCAGGTTGTAGTGAGAGGAAGCCAAGGAAGTATTTTGATCGCACATTCATAATTAGCCTAACCTTTTTATTATTGTAGTAGTAATTAACTATGTAAATGGTTCAACTTTGTTGAAAAATGTCATATTAAAACTGGTGCAAAGAGATCTAATGTGTAGAATTCCTTACCTGTTACACATATTTAAAATGTAGGTCACTGCTCCTGCACGAAGAGTGCCGGCAGAGGGAGCATCCCCAGCCTGCCGGCCCCCGCACCGGGACGAGGTGCTGCTACCGGCACTGAGGGAGAATGACACAAGCTGTTCTGGCGCTGGTTTTTGTGTTGTTGGTTTTTTTTCCCCAGATGAAATGAATTACATTAAGTGGGCATGGTGAAATGTGTAGGTCAAGGTACTTTCCAAAAACTTCAGAAAGCACTGTTGATAGGAAATCCCATGTATAAAACCTTGTTTAAATATATATGCAGAACAGTATTTCGATAACTATAAGCTGCAGCAGTTTAAAATTATGTTTCTTGGACTTACAATCTGTACATGAACTCATATCTTCTATGATAGTAGTACAACCACAAGGGTGAATACAGACATGGGATATGGTAAAGGATTTTTTAAATTTTCAATTTTAGGGCAGCAGCAATGACTCTAAGAACAGTGTTGTTATCACTGCAAGCATTGTTGGCAGCTGCAGAACCAGATGATCCACAAGATGCAGTAGTGGCAAACCAGGTAAGATACTCAGTTGACTGTGATTTTGAAACACTTCTGTAATCTTTGCTGACTCAGGTTAGGTCCCAAGGCTTACAGGAGATAAAAGATTTTAAACAATTTATCATAAAATTGCATATAGTAAATGTGAGCTGCTACAGTGTTTTGTGCTCTTCTTGAATTCTAGAGTGAGTATTAGTTACTCTGCAGTGTCAGAAGGTTTCGTCCTTTATTTATATCACCTTGTGAGAAATACCAGGAGATAACAGCATAGTAAAATGAATTCCAGTATACCTTGCTTTTTAAAATCTAAGGCTTCCAGTATAAGAAAAGCAATATGCTGTTGGTTTAAAATGAGTTTTAACTTGGTGGTGTTAGCTGGATTTGGCTTGGTATGAAGCTCCTCTTCTGGATTAATATGAATATTGTTGAGCATTGTGTTTGTTTAATGTCAAAATATTATGAGTAATGACTTGGGGATAACTGTTTGAATCACTGATTGAATTGCTATCAGTAAAATTTTGTAATCAACAAGGTTTATTACCTTTCAGACATTAGTCATAACTTTTAATACCAATAAATAAATGTCAGTTGGATCTTAGGCCATACCAGGACTGCCATGATTCTGTTTAAATTGTTGATGAAGGATAGAAACAGTCATTCCTCTGGCAATTCTCAACAAAGTCCCAAGTACGTGTGTGTTTTCCTCTTTACTCTGGGGCGAGAGAGAGAGGCAGCCTGGCTTCCCCACTAACTGGCAGTCAGGGTGTATTTCAGTAACAGAAGAACAAAGCAAGTTGATGCTGGAAGACCCTTCTATCTACCTGTATCTTCTGTAAGTCAGAACCCTCCAGGATAGGGTGATGAGGTGTGCACTCCTTCCCTCTGAAACTCAGTGCAGGATGATAGATAAGCATTTTTCAGACTAGTTGGGATTTGGGGGGGGAACGTGGAGATTAGAGATAGCCCATTGCACTGCTGGGTGCATGAGAGCTGTGTGCTACCACTGTACTCAGTAAGTACAGAAGGCTTACTTGTGGGATTCTGCAGTAAGCTGCTCTGAATAAATGTCCGTGAACAGTTCTGTCAGGCTGAATTGCTGTGCCCAGGGAGAAGTGTTGTAAAGGCCAGAAAGGCCACCAGGCATGTCCTTGCACTGTTTTTTTTCTGGATGTATGCCCTTGCTGTCACACTCCCTCTTCATTAAAAAAAACACTGTGTCCTTTTTCACAAAGAACAAAAATGATGTTTCCTGTTCTGGCTGTGATGGTAGAATTTTGTGTGGGAATCATAATAGCAGAAGCACTTGAGCTGGTAAGAGTTTTTTCTCAGGCAAAAAACTTCATGAAACTTTCTGGATTCCAAAGAGCAATTTTCCAGGCTGCCGCTCAGGTGCTTGTGGGGGCGTGTCCAGAGTGACTGTGGGACTGTGGCGTGGCTGATGTGGGGAGGAGTCAGTTTACCCTGTTTCCTGCAAATACCTGCATGAAAACTGTACTGGGGTTTGGCCTTGAGTTACAGGCATGTGTAAGTAGGAAGTTATTATAATGGTTTTGAGAGATATGTTGGTAAACACCTGCTTCCTTCATGTGTTTGTTTGGTGTTGGGGTCTCTTTTACTTTGTTTGGGGTTGATTGCGTTTTCTAAAACAAAAATTCAGAAGGAATTAATTATTCTCCACACTTGTGCTATTTTACTAAACTGTGTGTTGTCCGGGTAAATGGCAGTGTCGTACAAGCTCTTGAGCTGAATCCCAGGGAGAACTCCTGTTTGAGCAAGAGCAGTATTTTCAGACACCAGCTGTCTGGTGTATTAGTTGCTCTGGTTGCTGGGTTTTTTTCAGTACAGCAACATGAACTGCTTCAGATTCCTGATACCAAAACATAAGCGAAAGTTGCCTTTAGGCTTTTCTCAATTCAGTGAGAAAATTCAGGATTATTTACAGATACTCAAGTAAAGGAATTCTATTAATAGAACACTGAAACCTAGTTCTGAGTAAAATGCAATTATGACTAATCCTTTGCACTTCATCTAGTTGCTTTCTAGGCTTGGCAGTGTTCTCAAAAATATTTTAAAAAAATTAATTGGGGGAAGACCTCTTAAGAGCAAAAGAAAATAGTACTTCAGTATGCTACTGGTGTTTAACTTAATCCTTCCTCTTTTTTAGTCATAACACCAAAAGAAATTTATTACAGACCGCTGTATTTATAACAGTGATTTATTTCCAACAATAGATTGCCTCCCATGTTTGTTTTAGTGCCATTAATGCCACCAGATAGTAAATACACAAATTATGACATGTGGATGAGAATTAGAGGGAAGTGGGCAAGGCACACAAAGCAGTGTAGTCGGTGTGGGTTGTTGTAGGAGAGGCAAAATGAAATGTACATCATTTTACCATGCTTTATAGATCTAATTATTATTTTCATGTATGAATGAAATGTCTAAGAATGATAATCAGCCATGTTTCTGTCCTTAAAATGTACCTAAATATTTGAAAAAATACATTTGCTAATATCTTGTTTTATTAAAGTGATGATTTAAGGGAAGAGGGTTTTTTTTAAGAGAAAAAACTTGATACTGCATACCAAAGTTGTTAAAATAGGAAAATTATTTAACTTTTCTGAGTACAGTTTATGACAGATGACCCACTTTCTTGGCAGTTGAGTTCTTGGCACACACTAAAAATTCTCTGTGATATGGTCCAGTCTGTTGTTTATTGGAAAACTAGTTAGTGACGAGATTGGTACAAAATAATATAGTTACATACTGGCATGATTTTTTTTCTGGTGAATAATGGCTTGCATGAAGAGTTGCAGCTCCCTAGCTTTTTGCACTTGCTCACCCATTTTTCAGCCCTTCTTCTGTCACCTGTGTGATCAAGATCCTCATTCTCAGGAAGAAGCCTGGTAGTAGAATGTTAGCCCGGACTGAAAAACTGCAGACCTATGTGCAGTGCCTAAAACCATATATATTTTTTAGTGATTAGAGAAATGCATTAGAGTAGTACACGGTACCATGTTCAGGAGATGTTAACATAGGGATAATTTGTACTCTGTCACACTGAATATAATTTTCCAGCAGCTGTGCTAAATATAGCTACTTTGCTTGGATCGGTGCGATTGAGAGCAGTACCTGGTTGTACACATCACATACCCATAGTGCATAATTTAACCTGAAGGCAAACTCATTATATCAAATGCTTGCATAGGTTTACTCTCTATGTAATCCTCACCTCTAAATTTACATCAAAAATAGCAGCACGATCGGTATGAATCATGTGGAACTGTGGAAGATATTGTAGGAAGAGTAATGGATTGCAGTTTGCCATGTTGTCTTGCTGTGTGGTTGGATTGCTGAGATTTAACTTTCACCTTTTCCCCCCTCTCTCTTTTGTGTAGTACAAACAAAATCCAGAAATGTTTAAACAGACAGCTCGACTTTGGGCACATGTGTATGCTGGGGCACCAGTTTCTAGTCCAGAATACACCAAAAAAATAGAAAACCTTTGTGCTATGGGCTTTGATAGGGTAAGTATAAATAACTTTAAATATTTTTCAGTAAGGGCAGGGCAAATATATGTGTATAAATACAGGAAGTTATCGGTATCATCAGAATCTACTAAAATACATTTTCCACTTCCATGACGTTGTGTAGGTCTAATTATTCTATTGTGCTAATTATTTTTAAGAATTGGAGTTTTAAAATACTACGTTACAGATAAATCTTGTGAGCTACCCCTGCCTTTTTGAAACAATTTTTCTCTATAAATTATTATTCGGTATTTAAGAAATGGTAAACTAATGTGTTTTGATTAATCTGTGAACTTTTCATTCCACCTTCTGGAGCTGCAGGTTCACACACTGAAAATATTATTGCTTTTGTTTTCTCATTGCAGAATGCAGTAATAGTGGCCTTGTCTTCAAAATCATGGGATGTAGAGACTGCAACAGAATTACTCCTGAGTAACTGAGCCATATAGAGAGAGCTGCTTCTGTAGTCCAGCTTGCCCCTTCTGGAGGAGCATCACCATCTGTTATTCCTAGGATTCTATATAGATTCTCTTTCAAAACTGGCACTCTTGCCTGATGATGCTATCTAGGCACTATTGGAGACTGAAAAAAAGCGCTCTGTAAATAAAGCTAATTAAACGTCTGTGTAAATTTAAAAAGGGGAAATACTTTAATTTTTTTTCTTACTAAATATTGTAAAAATTCTTTGAGCTCAGCTAAGATAATGGGAGAAAACCATGCCTACTTTAGTGTTTAGCAGTGTGACAAAGACTAGCAGGAACTTGCTTCAGGATTTTGATTTAGTAATTCAGAAAGCAACATTTTGAGTGTTAGTCATCAAAATTGTTGGTGCCACTCATCACAGTTATCTTACTGTTTTTAACATGGATCCTATGTGCCTGTGGATTGACCTATATTTGCATGCTTGTACTTAATAGACATATTAGGTAGGGTCGCTGAAGAGAGCACCATTGAAATACTCAATTGCTTTTGTAACTTTTTTCCTGACAGACTTTCAAGACTTACCCAAAGTTCCAAATGGTGACCTATTCAGAACCATTTTCTTTCTAGCTTATTAATTGGGAAACCTGATTCTCCTCTCCCTCACATCATACTGTTGATTATGTTTCATCACCTGTGGGTATTATGTGTGCCATTGCAGTAGCCTAGGCTCCCCTTTAAAAATATATATTTTGAATTATTAGTAGTGATTTTCATGCATCATGTTTTCTATACAATCATGTAAGGAGTATGCCTTGATACAGCACAAGAAGATGGAGCTGGTTTCATTTCCTTTTTTTTTGTTTTAAATAGCTGTAAAGTGTTCTTCAGTACATTCTGGATAATATGATTTCACACAGTTTGAAGGAGGACAAAGCTGATTCTCCAGTGTACTGAGAATGAAAAAAAATTTTTTTTGAGTACTTGATACGATGCAATCAGCTGTTTTTTTGCAGCAGTTTTCTAGCTTTATTTTGGGCTTCAGTTTAAGGATTGCTTACCAGGTACTTTAAAATTCATCCTTGCTTGCATTTTTCTCTGGTTAACACATGGAGGCTGTGTTGGTGTTTTTACTGTACATACTTCAAATGCACATAGACGTAGAAGTGTGTTCTCAATTTAGCCTTTTTTTGGATTGATGTTTCTGATAAACGAGAACTGAAATCTTACCTTGACTTGTACATACAGTCAGTCTTTTTATTTGTATTAAAATGACATTTCATCCTGAGTGCAAAAGCTTGAAAATTATTAGTCTTGCAACTTCAAACACTAGTACATCTATTTAAAGAGAGCTGTAATGTCTTTGTGAATATGATGCTAACTTTTGAGAGTATATCTGACAAGGAAGTTCAGAGAAATCCTGAGACTAGAGAGTGGGGATTGTGGATAATGGAGTACTGTATCAGTCATCTTTTCTATGACTCTTGTTTTGTTCTGGTTTTTTTTTTTCCTTCCTAAGCTGTGGATTAATGGGGTGGGGAAATATATGCCTGCTTGGGGTTTTTCTAGAGCTATGAAGTACAAATAGAAATAGTTTTGTACTTCATAGTCTGTTTATAACTCATATTAGATGAAATCAGGAACATTATGGTATCTGTTAAATACCTGGAGCATAGTAGTGGGGAACAGAACCAGAAAACAGAGCTGTTGAGACCTGGCTAGTTCTGGGATGTTCCCTGTACTGCTCTGTCTGATGTGTCCAAACTTAAAACAAGGGCACAGACAGTAAATACTTTGAACTCATATCAGTGCAATACTAAATGCATTTGCTTCATCTTTATACTTACTGCTTTTTAAGGTGTAGTCAGTGATCAGTTTTCTTGAGTTAGTGTAAATCATTTGCAATGATGCCAAAGGAAATGAGTTGTTTTGACTTTCCTTATATTTATTTATTTTTTTAACAAGAAGCTGCTACTGTTCAGCTGGTTTGCTAGGTGAAAACCAGGGACAGTAGGAAACTGGCAAAATGCTACTTGTGTTAATCTCAAGTTGCTGTCTTTTCTGTTATACAGGCTAAGAACTTCTTGATTACATCAACACCTTTTTTTTTTACCCTGGTGGTAAATATGAATTGCTGACTACTTTCCCTTGTTCTTCGCTGCTATTTATCAAAAGAAAGAACTTGGAAATCATTGTCGGGGACATAAAACTTCTCAGTTATGGGCTTCTGAGCGTGTCTTGTTAAGACCAGTCTCCTAAGAACAGCAGGCTTCTCCAACAGTATGTGAAGTGATAAAGGAAGCCAGGGAAAGGGGGAGAAGCAGAAAAGAGGTTCTTAAGTGAGCATGGTCACCTCTGAAAGAATGCCCTATTAAGTTTTACTTCTCTCACGAAGTTACCTCATTTTCTTCTCTACTGCAAAACACTTGCCTTCCCCTTCCCCCTTATGTATAAATGTTGGATTCTGGGTTTTGCCCTCCATCCATGTGCTTGGTAGCTTAATGCTAGCTTAGGTGCTGGCAGGAAGGCAGCTTCTCAAGAAGTGAGCTGGGAAGGAAGCATGACCCAGCATTAAGGAGACATCTTTGGTCTGAAGTCCCTCTGAATTTTGACATGTCACTCCTTTATAAGGAATGTTTTTGTATTCTTGGTAATTATCAGAGTTGAATATAGGGATAATGTTGTACGAGGTTTGTTTAACTGCAGCTGGGGCTGAGCCCTAGGAATTTTGCTGTTAGTGTTCAGCTTATCCTTGTGAGACATTGTACATACAAATGGTAGTTCTGTTTTCTGTATCACTGAACATCGCTATATTCAGGGCCCTGTGCATTCACAGACGTGGAGTTGCCATGCAGCCCACTCCAGCTGTGGACTCGGGCTGCACATTTACCACTCCTTGCAACAAGACATGAAACATGGGTACAGTGGCTTTCTAAGTACAAAGAAACCATGCATTGTCTTCCTCTATTGTGCCAGAAGATGGCTTGAAACAGTCATTTTGAAGTCTAAATGGCCCCATTTTTCTAAATAAGGTATTGGTAATAACACGGATTGTCAGAGCATCCTTTGGATTTCACTGCTGAACACTTTAACATGCATCCAGCAAAGTGGATGTTCCCAGTTCCTCCAAGAGCAAAGCACAGCTTTGTTCAGAGGTAGAGAAATGCCCTTTTCTGTTGCCAAAAGCCTCCATTTTCCCATGAGTACCAAAAGCCCTGACTCTATTCCACCCCCTTGCCAAATTCACAGCTTCCTCCCATTCCTTCTGTGAACAAGCTGTGTTCTCAGTGTGACAAATTGGTGCATTTTGGAGACAAAAAACCTTAGAAACATATCTTGGAAAGATGTATCATTTAGTGCATTCTGCATACTCCAAACTTTTTTTATTATTTTGTTTAAAGCTTGCAACAGAGTACATGGGGCCTTGACTATAATTGGTTCGGTAGTAGTTATGAGCAATTAAGTACTACTGGTGTATGAATATGTCTTAGGTTTTTTTCCTAATTATCACTGTATTCAACTGTTTTACATGTAAATTGGTGTTGGAACACTGACATAAGGAATATAGAAACTTTTTTTGTTGTCTGAAAGGAGGAATTAAATAGCCAGAAAGAATCTTACCTTCTAACACCAAATCTGCATTAGATGGTGTGGGTAACAGAAACATTTAAACTATGCAAATTTAAGCCTAACAGCTGTGACTCAGACTAGGCACTTCAGAGCTTATGGATTGCTTGTGTCATTGGGGAACGGAGAAGGGGAGCGGGGGCAAATCAAAACACAGATTCAAGCGAGAATTCTTGTTTACTGCATTGGTCATGCACTGTGTCAGGAAGTTCTGTTTTTAGCACAGGGGAAGTCAACTGTGCATGTCTCTTTTTCCCTTCTGAAACACCACCAAAAGCTGGCTTAGACTTGGAGGCTTGCCTGAAGTGGGAAATGTTAAATTATTTAGCAAAAAAATTGGTTTTACTTAAATGCTGACGAGCAGAGGCAATGAGAAGATCCTGCTCTGTTTTGTTGATGGAGTTGATGAGTGGGGGGCACTGATTTGTGACCACGTGCTTAGTTTTGTATGGTTTTGATGAGCAGCTGGCTCAACAAGAGGTAGCAAAAGTGCATTTCATCAGCGTCTGTTGCGTCACGGAACTGAAGCGTGAAAGTCAAGATGCTTGTGGGTGCCTAAAGCCTCTTCTGGGAAGACCAAATAGACGTTTTCAGTGTTACCATCGTCGTTTTCCAGGCACAGCTTTCTCCTAGGGCTAGGCAAAGGGGCAATCACTTCTTTCTTGCTAGTTTTCTGAGCTGTTCCAAACCTATCTGTGAATGATGTAGGTAGCTCTTCCTGCTTGTGGTGTTTGTGTCATCAGCTGATTCATCATCGGACTCACAAGACCAACTGTCGTCAATGCATTTGGCTTCTGGCTTGGTTATTCCAGCTGCAGTGCTCTGTTGGCAGCAACCTGACTTTGGATTTGTTCTCACTGGACAAACCCTTGCAAACCATTTGCCCCTGTACTGTGCTGTGATGTTCGATCTGTGCTGTTACCTGCTTTGTAGGCATCAAACTGGCTCCAGGATCGCTCACGGTGCTGAGGCCCTTCATCGATAGTGTAAGTTCAGATCCACGGCTCGACAGACGAGGAAATGTACTGTGACAGTGCTGTGCTTGTCTGGTGTATGATCTGCAGCACCTGCTGTTGCTCTGGTGCAGTGTCTGAAGAAGGCTGCCATCATAGGAATGCTGATGTCAACTGCTGAAGAACCCTGCTTTTCACTTACCTTTTCCATCCTAAATTCTGACTTTTCTAGTAAATGAATATTTACCAATAAATACTGCAGGAGGTTGGTTTCTGAGCATCAGACTTCCTGTGGAGGAGGAACGGGGGTGGGGAGGCTGGAATGCAGCATCAGTATTTTTTGTCTTGAAAATAAAAACTACACAAACACTTTTGTACACAAATGATTTTTTAAATAAACACACATTTTAAAAGATGTTGATTTTTCACTGGGAATGCTTAACAATAAATGCATGTTTCCCTGAAAACGGTTTTCATTTTATTTCTGGCAATTCAGCTTGTTCTAAGATTATAGGATCTACTGCCTCCATGTTGGTAACAAGAGCGAAAGGGATGATCATTTTCAAGGTGCACATAAAAAATTTTTGAAGAAGAAAATTGTGTAAATAGAAGTTGTGTAATGGAAGCGTGTGTTATTTCAACTAGGACTGCCTCACGTGATGGCCTGAGAACTACATGGACAGCCGCACCACCTCTTGTCTCCTCTCAAAGGCTGCGTCTGAAGAAACAAAGCCAATAACTCACAGAGGAAAAGTTCTCTCTGGATTTTCCTGCACCGCTTATGTTCATGTCATCTTTGTACATTTTAAACTATGTACTTCAAACTGCAGTTGGTTCATGCACAGGGAGGTGACAGCCTGGTGGCTAACAACACTGCCCTGTTCAGCTCTGGAAGAATCTAGGAGAGATGATGACTATGGATTTACTACCAGTACAAACTACGTTTTTTTGGCATTTGTCAACGTTTGTTAAATGGAGTAAAGCAGTTTGAAGGCAGCAGCTGCACAGCTGAAGAAATGAGCAGTAAGTTTGCTGTGGAGCTGGTTGTAATACTCTGTTTCAGATCTGCATCCCATCTTCAGGTGTGTGTTTGTCCCTGGGCAGGTTTTGCAGGTTTCTGGGCAGGCTCTACCAGCTGGGATAGTGCTGCACAGTTTTATGGTGTAAGATGTTTGGGTTTTTTGTTTAATTTTACTGTCATCAGGAGCTGTGTCGTTCTGTGGTACCTCATTCTTTAAGGGGGTGAGGGAGAGGGAGCACTCCCCAGTCCCTCTCCTGCAGGTCTTAGCCTGACATTAATTCAGAGAAAAAAAAAAGGTCCATATTCCCCAGTTTGTGTAGTTAGACACTGACATGAGTAATGGAGAGCTGCTTTATACTGAAATACTTGTGAAGTTGTCCAACAGCCTTGTCATTTCTTCCAGCACCCCAAAACTGGAAGCGAGTTCACAGCTGAAATGGACTGATGGTGCTTGCTAGCTTGACTTGTCCTGTACTTAGTTTTCTGTTTCAGTGGCTGTAATACTGACACATTTGGCTCTCAGACGGGTAACTGATACCTCCAATACAGCAAATCCAGGATTTTAAATTGTTTTTAAGATCAAGTCTGGATCTGGAGCACCCGTGTCTGGTATAATGTCAAATAAATTACATTGCTTCACTTAGTGGCTGCTTTGTGTTGAAATACATGAATTCTTTAGGTGGGTTTATGACAGCCTGGTATAAAATAAAGGGTAATAAGCCGGGCTGGTGAGGAAAATATGGGTGGGGGGGGAAGAGGGGAGGTGGGAGAGAAGCTGTTTTGTACTGATGATACCTGAGCCACCAGACCCCTTTAGCACTCCAAGTCCTCTGTGTACAGCTGCCTTTGCTTGCAAGTGGTGCAGGGCATGGCTCCTGCAGGGTGGGGAGAGGGACAGTGCCCTGGTCTCTTTCCTTTGTCTTTCCCGAAACCTCTTCTCACAACTGGCAGTTTAAAAACACGATGGTGAATAGTCAAAGCTCCTGCTGACCCTGAGAGGTTTGGGAAGTTCCCTGCAGCTGAGGCACGTTGCTATATCAGGGCAAAGCCTGCTATCCCCATTTTTGTACATCTACCTGCTGCTCAGGTGCAGAGGTGGGTGGGAGGGTGCCTTTCTTGAAGGAGGAACCTTTTGCTGGTTACAGCCCCAAAAAATAGGAGCCAGTTGCACACCAAGATGGATTTTGGTTCAAAAGCAGACCTACAACTGGCTGGTCCCATTTCACACTGCAGTTGTAACAAAGAGCAGGCACTGGAAATGGTGTCATTGCCACAGCTTTAAATTTCCATTAACACAAGGCTGGAGAACAAATGCCAAACACAAAGTTGGTCCCGGGTGTTTCTGGAAGTGGTGGCCATCACATCTTCACCTTGCTGCAAGAAACTGTTGGATGTGAAGCAGTTTATCTGTGTAGAAAGTGGCTTAAAGGATCCAAAGCTGTCAGTGCAAATGGAAAGAAAGCACTTGATGTTTGTGGCTTTTACTGTTAAAGAGGCAACTCCAAGAAATGAATCCTGTGTATGAATTTTCTATAGGTGAATGACCTGCTGGGATGGGGGCACGTTCTCACTCTTTGCTTTGGCATATGTGTTGCCCACTATAGCTTATTCCACATTCCAGTCCTTTAATGGTCTGAACTACATTGAAAGTGCTGGGATAAACTATCTTCAGGCCATACTTACCAGGAGAGGGAACTGTTTGGAAGAAAACATGTATGAACAAAGTAGTTAACAAAATTCACTGGGTCAGACAATGCTGAGGTGGAGGGGGAAAAAAACAAAGCACAAACCAACCCCCAAAATTTCTTAAAAACTAAGGGAGAGTCATTCTTTGTATTTACTGTTTGTGTGCCATTCTTTTCACCTGTGAATGGTTCTCACCTGTGAGGAATTCTGGAAGGGGAAGTGCAGAGTCCTGAACCTGGGGAGATAAAATCAGGCACCAGTACAGGCTGGGACAACTGGAAAGCAGCTTGGCAGAAAAGGACCTGGGGCTTTGGGATCTGGACCAAGCTGAACGTGAGCCACCAACCTGTGCTCATGGCAAAGGCAGCAAAGTGTATCCTGGGCTGCATGAGGCAGTGTCAGCAGCAGGCTGAGGGAGGTGATCCTGCCTCTCTGCACAGCCCTGGGGAGGCCACATCCAGTGGGAAGCCAGGTCCTGCTCTGCTGAGATGGGCTGGAGGGAGCCAGCTGTCCACATAAGAGACTGTGAACTCAGGGGGCCTGGGTCTGTTTGATGTGACTGCAAAAGCAGCAAATACACAAAAGGGGCCACATCCTGCAAGTGTGAAATGACAAAGCCCTCTTAATAGCAAAAAGGTTAAAAAACCCCACCATCAACCCAAAAGAAGAAACAACCCATGTTTTGGCTTCAAGGTATGTTTTGGAAAGAAAGCAGCTCAATGATGCAGAATCAAATTAAATTCTGTTATCATTTTGGCCAACTGCTTTGGGCAGCTTCCAAAACCACCCTCACGAAACAATGCGTGCAAGGGAAATGCTTAGAGCAGGAACCCCACCCTGCTCCCCTGGCAAAGGCAGTGAGTACCCCTGGCACGTGGTGCAGCTCCCATGAGGCAGCAGGAGGGGGCTTGGGCACAGCAAGGTAAGTGGCCTTCTGGAGGAGAAACACATTACCATTTCAAGGCTGAAGAGTGACCAAATAAAAAATATACTTGAGCTCTTGAGATCTGAGGAAGATGGCAAATCTGTCTTAGTAAATTTAATAGAAGGCCCCTATGCCTCTGATTGTAGCTCTGGGGGTAGAGGTACCCTCAAAAATGGCCAAACAGCATCTAATACATGGTGGTTACATGGGAAAATGTTATGTTGGTCAGACACAACATTCTTGGAGAAAGTGTGTAAGGAAATGGAGGGAGGCAGTGGGGAAGAAGTGGTGCCACAGCCCTGGCAGTGCCCATCCCCCTGCCCACAGACACAAGAAAAGCTCCAGGGAGCAGAAGCCTACAGCCAGCCTGGGGGGTGATGAGTCAAGGGAGTGGATGCAGTGCTGGGTGTTTTGCTGTGACCAGTCACCTACAAGGGATGTGATCTCAGGTTGGTATTAATTGGTTGGGAGTAAGTTTGGCCTGGAAATAGGAAAATTTTCCTATTGCCATTCATTTTCTAGGGCTGTGCCTCTGGCTCTATTTGTTTACACTCTCCCATTCAGGTATTTATACACATTGATACACTCTGAAGGATGATCTCACCAGGAAGGTGCCCGAAACTTGGAGAGCCAGAGATACAACATCTACCTCATTGTCAACACACCAGGACTGCTGTGAATGCCACCATGATCTTCTGTGTGCAGTCTGTGGGGATTTGGTGTTTCCTACACATGTGGAAGCTACAAAGGATTAAAAATAACACTCTATTTCTGCATGAGGGGATGCTGGATCTCCTGTCATGTCTTGTAATAGTCCGGATGACTAGGAAACTTCCCTAAAGCATTGGAGATTTGGCCATTTAGTACACTTTGACAGACTGAGGCAGCTCCAGAGGTGACTGTGGCTCTCACATGGCTAAGTCTGGCAACACACAGGTAACATGAGCCAGAACCTGCACGGCAAGTGCACTGTGAGTAACAACCCTCATGACAAAGGGAGTGGTAACAGCAGGAACCAGGTGCTGACCGAGGGAGGATGGAGGATAGCAGCGCTGAACATGGGGTCCTTGTGGGAAAACCAGACTTTAGAAGCTTATTACTAAAGCAGAGCCTGATAAACTGCAATGTGCAGGCCCCCCACAAGCCTCAGAAATTAATCAAGGCAGTCTGCTTTCTTCCCAAATCCTTTTATGCTCAAAGCTAAGCTTATGTAGATTCAAGTGAGAAGGTAATGCAGAAGACACAACGTGCAGGCATGGGTGGATACAGCAAAGAGGGCTTTGAAGAATAGCTGGGAACCAATGTACTGCAAGGCTGAGAAAAGGGGACTGGAAAGGGCACTAAGGTAAGGCACTGAGCTACTGTCATGCTCACACAGCAGGTGTGCAGAGCAGCTTCCTTGTCCATGCCCAAGCCTGAATCCTGTCCTGGTGTAACAGCATGAGGAAGGATGAACAGTGCTTGCTGCTACCACCATTCAGAATAATTTATCCAAGTTACAGATTACTCTCTCCTTTCCTGGGAACACTCAGGGATGGAAGCAGGTGATGGCTTGAATTACGCGGTCAGTGACAGTCTCTCCTAATTTCACAGGAAGCGGAGAAGAGCTTATGTGTGGGCAGCAGGGAGCAGTGAGCAGCATAGGGCACCCTGCATGTGCTCTGGAGACAGCACATAAACCTCCTGAGAGGAGACCGATGGCTCAGACCTCTGCTACCAGCATAAACCCAGCTTGTCTCTGGTTTGGGGACAGTACCTAGGGCACATAGTGACTTCCCACTTGCTTTACAGTCATTGGATCCAACACCAAAGAAACAGCCATAATCACGTTCCGTCTCTTGCTTCAAGAGCTCCTTGGTGCATCAGAGTCAACACATCAATTTCTGCTTCCAGGGCAATGAGAGAATTAAATGCCTGAACTCACTAAGGAGCAGAACATGTATTTCTTGTTCTGGAGCATGCCAAACCTGCAGCATTATGATTTGAGCTCCTGCAGCTGGTAGGGCTGTAGGAGGATGCTCAGTATTCCAGAGTTATTTGGTCGAGCTTTTTGCCAGAGCTGGCACATTGCTGAGACTACACGGCTGCCAGCATGACCTAAGTGAGTTACAAATTAGCTTGGATAACCTGTGCTCTCAGTGAAAAGCAGGCGTCTCCTGCTGGCTGTCCCTCCTCACCAAGTAACACAAGACTCAACTGCACCACCCACTTGAGTTGCCCGTGGATGTCTCGGCTCTGCTGACCATGGATAGAGCTACACAGTTGGTGATGAATCCCCCAGGTTCAAAGTTGAATGGCTCCTTAGTAATTTCTTGCCAAAGCTGAAGGGGTCACCACGAGCCTGACTTCCTTCTCTTGGCTCATAACACCCAGCCACTGCAGGCCCACAGTCCTGATAAAAGTGTCAGGGTCAGGACTTTCCCTAGGCAGAGAGAAGAGGCTCTGGTGCAGGATGGAAAGGTCTTTCCATCAGATGAACAGGAGGATTTGTTCCAGTGGTATGATGACTGCCCTTTGCTTGACATGACACCAGGGCTCTGAGGAACACACTCAAAGCAGCTCACAGCACACGTGATGCCAACCGAGTTCTGCTGCAGAACCACTCCTATTAACCACCGGATTACATGGGGCTGTGCCTTCAGCTTTTTTGGCCTGAGCAAGCAGGAGGTCTGAACTGCAACAAGCCTTTGGCTGTGGTCCCACTAGTCTCTTTATAAGCAGGTGCACATGCCAAAAACTTGCTCATCTCCTTTCAGACTGCAAAAAATAGGGCTGGGAAGTTCCCTGGAGTCAGAGATGTTCCTATTCTGAATCTGAAGTATACTAGGGTATGATTTGTGGAAGTAGGCATCCTGTGGGTCACCACACTGACTTGATGCTAAGGAATCTCCAATGGGAGCAACTGGGTCATTTGGACCCTTTGGTCTCTCATTTAGAAATAAGAAATAAAAGGACATCCTGGATCCACTCTCCTGACTCAGGCTGTGCAGCTGGGAAGGGACAGGTTGTCAGCAACCACTTCCAAGTTCTGCTCCTGAGGAAGTCCAGTCTTATTTTCTGCCTTCGAGGAACTGAGGCAAATCAATCCACAGAATGTCTGGATTAAAATCTCTTAAGGAATGGAAGCTACTGTTGGTCTTTGAAGTTTAAGAGTATTTTACAGTATTGTTTGAGCTTCCTTCTGGCCATCTGAATACCCAGGGTACTCATCAGCTGATGATTCCCTCCTGTCAGAAATTCCAGAAGAGAAAGGCTTCAAGGGACACAAAAAGTGCTGCTGTACAGAAGGACTTTGCTCCCTGCTTTTTAACACCTTGCTGCTCCCTGTGCATATCTGTTCCTGCACTGAGATACAATGCCCTGGGCTGAAACCAGCCACTCTGTGACTAATGCTTGGTTATCAGCTCTGTGCACCTGCAGCCAGGCTGGCAAGTAGACTTCATAGCCCAGCTTCTTTAGTTTGGGCTATTTCCCTGAGCACCAAATTGAGATTTGATTTCCAGGCACAAACAGAACTATTACTGCTGATAAAGACAATAACACAGCACACATGCAAGAGAACTAGGATCTGCATGGATGATTTCTTTAAGAAGCAAGTTTCCCATGTATTGCAAATGCTTGGTGATCTCAAATCTTCATCTTTAGAGGAAACAGTTCGGCTGTGACAGCCTCACCAGTTAACTTGACACTCCATAACCAGTCTGATGCTGCACTTGGTCCAACAATGTGAGCTGAGTATCTAATACCTAGAAGTACATTTTAAATAATATTTTGTTATTTATCAGTTCTAAAATTTACAGGGCTTGTCAGCAGGTGCAGAAAAGGTTTGTAATGCATATTATTTCTCCTGTTTAAGATTGCTCTAGACAACATTATTTCATCCAAAACAACTATTCAAATTTAGTTTTGTTGAGTGGTAGAGGTTTAATTTAGAACATTACAAAGTAATGTTCTCAGAACAGCTTTCCTGTCTTACTGTGATGAAAGCAGTGCAATCCAGGCATCAAAAGACAGAAAGAAACAGAAATAAATGTATGTCTGCTAAGAAACACAGCCAGACTTTCATGAAGATGGGAACTTAAAAGATGGTAAGAACTTAGCTCTAACTATGTAACTAAATGAGAAACCTCAGCACCTTTAAATCCTACACTGGTAAAAAGCCATAAAAACTGTGTTTCATTGGGCTTCCTATTATTCTTCACCACACATTAACAAGTGAAGAACTCTGAGCATCAGTTTCCTTATTATAATGGGAGAATCCCCACTCTTAACATACAATATTTGAAAACTGATATATGGCCAAGTACACACACACACCCCACCACCCTCCATTTTCTTCGAAATACTTTGCCTTCAATTCCAGAGTCCATTACTCATTACTCTTTTAACAGATCTTATTTTTAAGGCCTCAGCAGCACTGGCAATGCATAAATTATGTCTGTGTTAAAATGGTGGCTGTGCTTTCTGTCCTGGTTCTCCAGGCTGCTTCCTGCGTGCGGTCAGCGCTCAGGGCCCCTGGCCTCAGGTGCAGCTCTGACACCCATCGCTGAGGCAGCTCCTGACAGCACCACAGCTGCCCCGAGGGCTTGAACAGAACAGTGGGGGCAGGCAGGGAAATTCTGTGTGCAGCCTTGTCTGGGGCAAGTTCTGAAAAGAGTCAGTGGGGGCCACCACTAGACCCCTCTGGTAGTTCTTGTATGCTGCATTTTGGCTCAGCCAATTATGCCCAGCATAATTTGCTCCATGAATGTACCAACTGACTCTACTGATAATCAACATATGAAAGTAACTCAAATGTCCACATTAAAAAAAAAAACAGAGAAAAAAACTCATCATAATCCCATCTGGAGAAAGACAATTGTAAACCATGCTCTGAGCATGGCACTGAACCTCCAGAAACCCCTTCTAACCTAAATTATTCTGTGATGATTCCTTGAGTAATTTGACATTGTAACTAATTAAAAACTGACCAAAAAAGGTAAAAAGGAAAAAATCCAATAATTATCCACTTCAAAAAAAGCAAAGCTTTTGGAAACAAATCTGAATTGCTTGTAAGATTTGTCAAGTCCAGATTCCAGATCACTGTTAAAGGCACACCACTAGGTACCAGAACTCATTTTTAAAAGCAAGTATCTTTTTCAGGTAGCACCAAAACACTTTGAACTAAAACATTTTAAAGTTAGTTTAAACCAAAATACTCTTAACTTTTGTGAGAGGGAAGTTATTTGACCAGAGCACCAAAAAGAAACTGCATTATCATCAGTAAATTCACCTTGTGAAATTATTTCAGTTTTAGAAATCAAACCCCTGATAGATGTGTAATTAAATGATTTTAAAAACTCCCGGTCTCCCTCTGTCAAAAGCATTTCAAATCCTTCAGGTCAAAGCACTGCAGGTTGCTTTAGAAGGGGAGCTGCACACACTGCTTTACGCACAGAGCCTGATTTCCTGTTACAGAAGAAAAATAACACCAGCTGTACCCTTGCTAAGAGAGACTTAAGTTATGTTTAAGAGCACACAACTGCACCCTACCCATTCCAGGAGCACAAGCAATCCTTAACTAATGCCACCAGTATCCAGCTCTTCTATATGAATCGAGGGATTTCAAAATCTGCAGAAGAGAAATGGGGAACTGAGGCAGTGGGAAACAAAGCAATCTCATCACTGTCACTCTGCAGACCAACCCAACCCCCTTCAAAAGATAAAGCACTGTAACTTTATCTAAAAAACTTAACTTTTAAACTACGTTACTGTCTGCATTACAACTCCTTCGCTCTGTACAATACTTCTGTGAATGTCCAAGCCCATGTACAGATATAGCAATTAGTTTTCTGTGAAAGAAAGAAAAAAAAATATCAAAAAAGGACTGCCACATGACACCTAGAAGCGTTTATTTTATGCAACAAACTTAAATATGATCATGTGTACATAAAAGTGTACACTGTATCTATGCTGAACAATGCCAGGAAACATAATATTGATGCAACAATCTTCTAAAATAAACATTAAAAAATGAGCCTGGACAGGAAGACAAAATGCAAAACAGACTTACTTCCAATCAGCACAATGCTTAAAATTGAGAGCAATCCTAAACATTTCCAACTTTCCTTACAAAGCTGCCAAAGTCCAACTATTTTTAAAAACTGATTTTTTTTTCTTTACATCAATAATAAAAATCTGGTGACAAACATTATAAAATCAAATGCTGGACTGTCTTTACTCCTTTAAAATTTAGAATATTCCAACAGAACCGCAGGAGTAAAAACACTTAAAAGTGATATATGTTTTTATAAAACAAACATCAATATGTACATTTATTGCAAATTATATTAAACTAAAATGGAGGGAAAATTAAAAAATGAAATGTCTACTTGCGAATTAATAATAATTTTAAGTGATTACTTTCCCACTCTGATAAAAATCAGAAAGCAACATTTATAAAATTGCCACCACATGACTTTTCATAGCAGGGAACTGAAATCTGTACATCTTATTTTTGCAGAAAAGTAGGCAGGCAGAAAGAATTATACATAAAACAGTCTCCAAAAGTAAAGCAAAAAAAATTTTTTTGTGGTTTTTTTTTCCTCTAGTCTTGTTTAAAATCCATTCAGTAGACTTCTACCTTTTCTGTGAAACATGGGAATACCTGGCTCTAGGATCATGAATTTTCAATGTCAGTGTAAGGACCTTCTCTGACTTTCTTTAAAAAAAAATGCAGCATGAAAGTTAATGGTGTAAATACACTTTTAAACTCCAGAATGCAGGAACTGGAACCAAGTGTTAAGCAATTTGCTTAATTATTGACTTTTCATAAAAAAAGTCTCTGGGGAAATAAGTACAGATGCTTTTAGCCTCTTTCTCAAGAGTTTCTGCTTTACATTTCCATTGAGAAGGATTGATTTCATGTGAAAGGGAAGCATAGTTTTCCTTCTGGTTTCAGAGCTGAAAGCTGTGTGTTTTGAAGTAATTTCAGTTCCTGTACAGGAAATTTCTGAATCCTAGTTTTTGCAGAAGCTTGGAGCATGCCTTTATTTGGCCTTCATTTCCTCCCTTTTCGAGCAAGTTTTCTTTTTACCTTTATGGGGGGAGAAAAGGAAATGAAAGTTAATCGTAAGGACATGGAAATTACAAGTGATTCTGAATCAAAATCCTACCAAACATTGTTTACATTCCAGCTTTTACACTCTTTATACTGTGATTCTTCCAACTCCATCTCATACCTTCTCAACAATTACATAATTAATTGAATACAACTGAATTTCCTTACTGTATAGCACAACTTCCTGATAAACTTGAAAGTAACACAACTTGAATTGTGCATTTCATAATTCCATAACCAAGTAATGTTTTTTCAGCATAAATATAAACAGTTATCCACTGCTTTCACTGGAATCAGAGATTAAGAACAGTAACTTGATCTAGTTAACTGTAATTACCCAGGTTTATAAAAACATCCCATTTTACTTCAGAATAGGCACTACTTCAAACATTTTCCAAGTACTTACAGTAACTTGTACATGTCTACTTAGATGCAAAAAACCTATCAGACACAGCTTTTTTTACACACAAATTTCTTTGATTCCTTACTGTATAAACTACAATAAAGAAGTAAAAACAGAGAATTGTCCTATATAAGATGCCTGCTACACCTTAAGGAAGCCTCCCTCTGCTATCTCTGTATCCTCAGTATCTTCCTGGCTGCTCCCACAGGCCTTAAAAAGATCCATTGCATTCTGAGAGTATTCTGAACTTGAGTCTATCTCCAACAGTGAATCTCCATCACTTCCAAGCACCTGGCTTCTGAAAAACGTTAACAATGTTTTGGTATTTTGTCCAAGAAACACTGAGGTATTACATATTTTAAAGATGCTGATACAGTAGCTTATTAAAGGATATGGATAGTGCAATTTGTTCTGAAGACTTAAAGAAATTTGACATATTGAACAAGCATTGCAAAGCAGTACACAAATATTACACTCTTGAAAGACAGAACATTTTACTGGTGTATAAACCTTGCTCTGAGAAGAAAAGGTAACTATTTTTGTTCAAGGTTCTTTGCAAGATCTTCAACTTACAAATCTCCAGAAAAACTATTCCAATGATTCTTTCTTCCTTTAGATTAATTTGTGATTTCTTAGAGCACATTGGTTTGCAGACCTTATTTCTCCACCACTTTGGACACTTTTGCATTAATTAGGTACCAGGTCCAGCAAAACAGACTTCTCGTATTTCTGCACATTATGAATTGCTTATATTGCAAACCAAGTCAACACGTTTAAACACTAAAGTAGCCCGGATTATCATCCAAAAGCTGTTCTGTAGTTTACGAAGTTCCAAATGTTAATTTTCAGTTACTTAAAATAGATTACAGTACTGCAAATATTAAAACAAGCACAGACCCAAAATAACAGGAAATAGTTACAGTTAGAATTACATTTTTCCTGTTCATTAAAGATAGTCAGTTTCCAAGCCTTTGCTATCAATGAAGTGAAGCACAGCAGAGTACCCAACTGCCTATGTGCCTGGCATTAATGAATGCACTGAAACACCCTCAACTCTTAGTTCTTTTACACAGCAATGCCAGGAAGGGGAATGAGGATGCAACAGACAAAAAGTAACATTTGGTGAAAACAGGTAAAGTTTATCCTGTTCTGACCAAACAAATTCATTTCTCCAACACTAGCTGCCCAGGTATTCACTTTGAAAAACAGAACTCAATGCAACATATGGTGGACTATGGCATCCACTGTGGTTTAGTTGTGCCCCTAACTATGCTAGATCTGTTGTAATTGCAAATTCAGGGTCTGACTTGAGACAGGAAAAGACCACCCCCTCCCCCCCCCGCCATATATTTTATTATTTATTTATTTTTTTTTACCTCTGTAGATCAATTTGTCTCTGTGCTGCTGCTGGCTTTTTTGCTGTGTCTTGCTGTTTTGGTGCTTTGGCATTACCTGCCTCTAAACTCCCTGGACTTTCTTGGTTGGCTGCTGCCCTCTTCCTTCCCCTGACAGGTGGTTTATTTGTTTCCTCGTTTTTTGCAGTGGTACCCTGAGGTTCCGGTTTGGTTGGTCGCCCTCTTCTGGTTTTTGCTGCGAGCGATGGGCCTGTTTCTTCTACACTTTTTTCTTCTGTTTTTTGATGAATATTCTCAGTTCCAGATGCTGCTGCTGTTCTTTTTTTCCCACGTTCAGTGCTATTTCCTTGTGTAGTCTGATCAGAATTAATCTCCTAGAAAATAAAAATCATGAATGTGAAGAAAAAAAGATTCCCAAAGGCAAACTCAAATTGTTACGTTCCTCCAAGAGAAGTAAGAGTTTTTAAAACTCTAAGTATTGTTACGAAAACACATCACATGGTCTTAGACCTAGTAATAAGTTTTACTAAATGGGATTTTGGACCTTGTCCTTGCAAAAATATTTTCTACATTGTGTGTAATGTTAGTATCTGCACCCAATGTATCTTTTAGTTTAGATGGAGATTACAGTAACACTAATTATTTCAGCTCCTCCCATGATGGTTTTTCTGGACAAGCTCCTTTTACTGTCTTCTTTGTCAAATGATAGGAGAGGAGCAGAAGAACTATTCCTATACAGCAATATTTACTATTCACTTCCATACATGCAAATTTTGAGACCAACATTCAGTGAAGGTGCTGTTTACCAAAGTCCTAAGTGCCAGTAAAGAAAACCCCAAGGCTTGTAGGGAACAAAAAATTAAGATCACACCGAAGATGAAACTTGCTGGTTTTTTTAATTCTTTGTCATGTCTGAATAAGTATGGCCTGTTTTTCACAATACACTGAACAAGGTAAAGAAGTGATTAAATACCACGAAGAGGTGTCTGTATATGTGAAACAGAAAGGGTCAGCAATGTACTTCTCTACACAGAGCAGTATTCACATGGAATCAAAGAGGAAGCAATTGGATGCTAAGCCTTCATTTGAACACTGACTTCCAAAGCAGTTGGGAGAAGGGGTAGAGAAAAGGATACTGAAGAAGTATGGCTGGGATGACTTAGTAATTTCAAACAAACCAATGTCACTATTCTAAGTGCGGTATCTGAACTAAGGACTTATTTTGTTAAATACTCTACTGTTATTTCTTACGTGTTCAAATGAGTCAGGCAATCTCTGTAATCTTTACTACTGTTCTAGCAGCTTCATAGCAGACACTTACAAGTGCTATTCATATGAACTTTACAGATAGCCACTCTGAAATTTCAACTTCAAAAATCTAGAAAGCATTTTTTAAGATTTACTTTTTATGTGCTTTGCCTAACTTTTCTATGTCATGATACAAATGCAAAACACCTGCTTATTACTCTGATTTCATCTAATAAAAAGAGATTAAGCAGATATTTAACTTCTTAATAAGCATACAGCCTAAACCATCTATGTATCCCTACATTATTACAAAAACCTATTTTGAATCACAGAATCATCTAGGTTGGCAGTGATCTTTGAAAATCATTCTGTCAAATCTTCTGTTGGCAGTAGGGCCTCAGTGGTTATCCAGGGCCTTGAAAAGTCAAGCCATGAACAGTGATATTCCACCACTTTTCCGGACAGCCTGTTCCAGCGTTTAAATTTCTTCACAATGTAGATTTTTCTTTTTCTAACATTTTTTCCTGCTTGCATCCAGACAGAATTTCCCCTAAAGCAACTTCTCCCAGTAGCCTTTTTTCCTTCCAGCAAGCAGCCTTGAGAATACTTCCTTCCATCCATCTTTTTCATAAATACCTTTTAGATACTGAAAGACTGATTGATCCTCTCCAAGGCTTCTCTAAGCTGAACAAACCCAACACTTCAAACCTTTCTTCACACAACAACTTCTCCACACCTTTATCATCTTGGTGCCCCCTGCAAGGCTCTCTCCAGTTTTTCAGTATCTGCATGAAACTGGGGAGGGCACAGCATTCCAGGCATAGCCTAATGAATGCCAAATAGGCTGGATTAACCACATCCCTCAATCTGCTGACTACTCAGGACACAGCTTGCTGCCCTCACTGCTGCCAAGACACACAGCCAGCTCATGTTCTGTTGGTTGTTCACTGGGGATGGTCCTCCAGGTCCTTCCCAGCCAGGCAGATCCCAGGGTGCTGTACAGCTGTTTGAGTTTAATCTGTCCCATGTGCAGGACTTAACTGTGTTAAAATTCATGCCATTGTATGTTTTGTAAGTTAAAAAATCATTATGATTTACACACGGTGTTCTCTCTTTAATGAAAGAGGGGAGAACCACAAAATATATTTTTAATAGTTTAATTAAGATTTTAGTTGTGACAAAATCCAAAAATTAGATGTTTACTTCATGCTATAGGACCACTTGACATTTTCTTGGCAATAACTTCAGTTAAAGCTATTATAGGTGTGAACTTCCACTCTAAATCCCAGCCTCACTGTTACTTATTTTAGAAAACGTGGAATAAAGGTGGGAATAACCTTGGAATTTTAGAAAAGAAGAATGAAAGCCATTCAAATGAGCTCTATAAATGACTCTGGATAAAATGAACAGCAGTTCTGAAAATAAGGGGTCTTCTGTTAGGCTAGGAAGCTGATAGAACTATATGAAATGAAACTGGATGTTATCATTTCCTCAGAGACCACCCGCAGTGATGTGGACTGAAAAAATGCCCAATGCCAAGTTTATTATACACATACAGTCCATAAAATCCCTGGACATACCTTGTTTTTCACAGGTTCTGTCTTTGCTGGTGTGACTGAAATAATCCTCACAGGATTTTCATCATTTTCACTGACTCCTGTTTCTGATATATCTGAACTTTGTTCCCTGGGAGCATCATGGAAGACATAATAAAGCAAAAATATACAGAAAAGAAGAAAAATGTTTGGAATTATTGGGGGGGGGGGGGGGGGGGGGAGAAAGAGTGGTGGGGGGAGAATCAACACAATAGGCTAAATTAGTTTAAAAACAATTGAATTTGCCGGAGTCCACACTTATATTTTCTTTCCCAGAACTGGGAAAGGTCTGAAAGGAATTGTCTGGTCATTGAGCCAAATCCCTTACCACAGACACATCACCATATAATGCCTTTTGCAAACTTAAGACCAGAGCTGTAAAATAAGCTGTGTTTTTTTTCCAGACAGAAAGAGCCGATACTGGAAAATGTGGTGAAGAATAATAAACACCAATAATGACCAAACTTCATAGTTTTAAAAACAAAGTAACAGAAAAGAAAAAGCCAAGATTATTACAACTTGTATCATGCACACTTACAGAAAAATTCTGAACACAGTTACACTTCCCTTTGGCCTTATGAAATGTAGCAACTAGAGTTAACTTTTTCTTTAACCCTTTATTTTAGTCACATAATCAATTCCAAACCAAATTAAACAATATTAAAATCTGAAAGGGTAAACTGTTTCTCCAGATTTACAACAAATTTTAAAAGTCTGCATCCATGTAAAAATAATGCTTGCTAGCAGAATCACTGAATATTACAATCATATGTTGCACCTTTCTACTGAGACCCTGGCCTGCTTCAACAAGCTCTTTTTATCAATCTTAATCTTATGTAGATCAGAATATTTCATCTACATCAAAAAAGTTTCTTGTTTCCAATCACAATTAATCCTAATTTATACATCAAAACATCAACTGCACAAACTGAACCAAAAAGCAAATATGGAGATTCTACCTATTGAGAACTACTACATTTTTTAAAACCAGACAAAATAAGGACACTCCTCAAATACATAAGCGCACACACTAAATCATCTCCTGTCCTAAAACTTGCAAGCACAGTGGAGAACATGAAGTAAAGAGCCGATGAAAGACATTTTGAACTGCCGTACCTTGATCTGTTTCCTGCAGAAGAGCTCAACTCAGAGTTTACACTGCTTCCAGTCTCTGATCCTGTAGTTCTAATATATGGTCTCCTTCCGGTTGCAGATAATGGTTTGTTTACTGTACCTAATACACCGGTTGGTTTTGGCTAGAAAAAAATGTTTACATCTGAAAAAACGCAAACTTCAGATACATACTTAATTTTACAAATATTTTCTTGAATATTTGAAAATACTTTTTCTGGATTAACAGTCTTGATCACAATGCCATCAGTTTAGAGAGACAAACTTTACTTAAAAAACATTGCTTAATCATTTTACTTCTTGTAATTTAAGAGCACTTCATCAATTGCCCTTCTCTCTCTCTCTCTCATGCTTTGAAGGCACACCAGCTGGAGAAGTCTCAACAAAAGCCAAAATGTTAGGCAATATGAGAGTTGAGAGCCTCTGGGTAAGGATGAAAGGGAAAGCAAACAAAGCGGATATTGTTGTGGGAGTCTACTATTGGCCACCCAGCCAGGACGCTACCAGCAATGAATAATCCTACAAGGAATTACAGGATCTTTCTGGATCAACTGCCCTTGGCCTTATGGGCAACTTTGGCCCCATATATGGGGACAGCAGACTTTGGGTGCTGTAATACTTTCGGATGCTCTGGGAATCTACTTTTGAAGGTACTGCAATCTATGAATGCTGGCCACTTTTTAAGAACCATCTCTTAGAAGCACAGGAGCAGGCAATTGCAAAGTGTAAGATGTCATGCAAGTGAGGCAGAAGTCCAGCCTGGCTGAGCAGGGATCTTCTTCTGGAACTTAGGCAGAAAAGGAAAGTATACAGTATTTGGAAGCAACGACAGACAACATGGCAGGGCTACAGAGATGGTGCTCACCACTGTAGGGAGAAAATTCATGTGGCCAAAGCTTGATTAGAGTTCAAGTTGGCCAGCACTATACAGGTCACAAAACGAGCTTTTTAAGATACGTCAAAAGCAAAAGGAGGATCAGAGATAACACTGGGCCATTACTTGATGAGGCTGGTCACCTCACAAACAGGAGGTGACAAAGCAGAAACATTTAACCCCATCTTTTTCTCTGTCTTCAATCCCAGTGATGGGCCCTGGGACCCCCAGAGCCCTGTGTTAAAACACTATGTCTGGGGGGAATGATAAACAACCTCAGTTCCCTCATCTGCTTCTCATAAGACTTGTCCTCCAGACATGTCACTCATTTAATTTTCCTTCTTTGGACATGCAGTAAACTCAGCTACTCGTTAAACTGAGTAAACAAATTATTATATTAAAAGAATAATAGGTTTAAGTAAATGCTGTGCAGAATTAACACTAGGATGATGCAGTCACTGAACACGTGTCCAGTAACAAGCCATTTCTACAGAGATTGTTGCTTTTTTTGCTAGCCAATATTTTCTAGCATCTGTAATATTTTTCTCCTGCCTGCTCCATCATAGCTTCCACACATGGGAATTATTTTTTCTTCTTGAGAATGTCTTAATTTGTTAACTTGGCCTCTAAGGAAATGTAAAATTACATGAAAATGTGACATGCCAGTTACGAAAACCTCCTTGACTGCTCTCCAGGGACAAAATAAAAAACCTCCTGTTGCCTACTCAGCCCGAGCACATAGGTCAAGTCAACAGCCACAGCAGGATCTAAAATGTTGTAACTGTATCAGAGAACCTCGAAGAGATTATGTTTACCTCTAAACCACCTTTCTGCATATAACTATATAAATATAATATAAAAATATATAATAAATAGTTCAGTTAAAACTCAAATCTGGCCACTGCAATGGAAGATAATAAAAAGTGTTTTTACAAATACATTAACAACAAATGGAGGGCCAAGGAAAACCTCAATGCTTTACTGGACATGGGAGGGGAACATTGTAACCAAGGACAAGGAAAAAGCTGAAAGACTTAATGCCTTCCTTGTCTCTAACAGAAAGGTCAGTTATACTCAGGCTACCCAGCCCCTGAACTGGTAGACAGGGACAGGGAGCAGAATAGATCCGCTGTAATCCCAGAGGAAGTAATTAGTGGCCTGGTGAGCCGCTCAGACACTCACAAGTCTATGGGGCTGGATGGGATCCCCCTGAAGGTGCTGAGGGGGCTGGCAGAAGAGCTCACCAAGCCACTCCATCATTTTTCATCACTCCTGGTTAACTGCAGAGGTCCCAGATGACTGGAGGTTGGCCACTGCGATGCCAATCTACAAGAAGGCCAGAAGGACGATCTGGGAGATCTACAGGGCTGTCAGCCTGACCTTGGTGGCCAGGAAGGTTATGGATGATCTGTTAGTTATCCTGAGTGCAATCACATGGCACGTGCAGGACAACCAGGGGATCAGGCCCAGCCAGCATGGATTTAGGAAAGATGGGTCCTGCTTGACCAACCCCATCTCCTTTTATAACCAGATGACCCATCTAGTGGATGAGAGAAAGGCTGTGGATGTAGTCTACCTGGACTTCACTAAAGCCTTTAATATTGTCTCCCAAAGCATCCTCCTGGAGAAGCCGGCAGTGCATGGTTTGGACAGGTGCACTCTTCACTGGGTTAAGAAGTGGCTGGGTGGTCAGGCTCAGAGAGTGGCGGTGAAGGGTGCTACATCCAGCAGTGGCTGGTCACTATTGGTGTTCCCAAGGGAGCAGTGTTAGGGCCAGTCCTGTTTAGTATCTCTACTGATGATCTGCAGGAGGGGACTGAGCCCCCTCAGTCCATTCACAGATGACACCAAGTGGGTGGCAGTACTGTCTGCTGGAAGGCAGAAGGCTCTGCAGAGGGATCTGGACAGAACAGACTGATGGGCCAAGGCCAGTGCTATGGGATTCAACAAGGCCACACGCCGGGTCCTGCACTTGGGTCACAACAACCCCAGGCAGTGCTAGAGGCTGGGGCAGAGTGGCTGGAAAGCTGCTCAGTGGAAAAGGACCTGGGAGTGCTGGCTGAGAGCTGCTGAACATGAGCCAGCTGTGCCCAGGTGGCCAAGAAGGCCAACGACATCCTGGCCTGTGTCAGCAATAGTGTGGCCAGCAGGACCAGGGCAGTGACTATCCCTCTCTGCTCAGCACTGGTGAGGCTACACCTTGAATCCTGTTTCGGATTCTGGGTCCCTCACTGCAGGGACACTGAGGTGCTGGAGTGAGCCCAGAGAAGGGCAACGGAGCTGGGGAAAGGTCTGCAGCAAAAGTCTTATGAAGAGCAGCTGAGGGAGCTGGGGGTGTTTAAAACTCTCTACACATGCCTGAAAGGAGGTTGTAGCCAGGTGGGGATTGGCCTCTTCTCCCAGGCAGCCAAAGACAGGAAAGAGGAAATGGCCTCAAGCTGTGCCAGGGGAGGTTCGGCTGAAAATCAGAATTTCTTCACTGGAAGGACTGCTAGGCATTGGAATAGACTGGCCAGGGATGTGGTGGAGTCACCATCACTGAAGTATTCAAGAAATACTCAACACAGCATTTAGTGCCGTGGTTAGTTGAAATGGTGGTGTTTGGTCAATGGCTGGAATCGATGATTTTGGAGGTCTTTTCCAACCTTAATGATTCTGTGATATTTCCTGCTGTTCTATTTAACCTAACTCTGCATTACATTTTGGAAAGCCTCTCCCAGAGGTGCTTTGCTTTGCAAATACAGGATGTTAGAATCATAGAATATCTCCAGTTGGGACTCCCTGAAACACGGTGAGATGTTCAAAAGAGCACAGACATTTGCAGCTGAATTTAACAGCATTAACAGCAATATTAAAAATGTTACAACTGAAAATTTAAGATCTCCAATGCTAGTGGTATCACAATTCTCTATATGCATCATAACTTTATGCCAAGCTTATTTCAGTAATGGAAGAAACTGTAATCAAAAACCTGTACCTCAGTGCACAGGTAACAATCTTGGTGTTGTGTACTCATCAGGTAGTATGTTCAAGGAATTAATTATATGTCATCAAATAAAAGAGTCAAAAATCACTGTACATGAATTCTTACTATAATTTTTAAACCACGACAGTCCAGAACATTTTAAAAATCACAAGTAATATTCAAAGACTTGCAACTTGTCAAAATACAGTACCTTTCCTGTCAAAAGAAGAACCCTTGTCTCTTCTGAAATGTAATTCCTGTCATTGCAGAAATCCTGCATAAAAAATAAAGTAAAAATTAGTTTGTGCTTGATGTCTCAATCACACCTTTTTTCTTATATACACCCAACTGACTTCTCAAATTAGATGCAACTATCAAGTGTTACACATACTTCACACCATGCAACCTGCTGACCAATGAATCAATCTAATAAAGACAGGTCAAACTAGTATTTTGGGAGATCTGCAGTGAGCATTACTGAATGACAGTATGCCATACCTGAAACTGTGATGAACATTTTTCCTTCTAATGTGACATGAATTGTTTCGAAATGACGCAAAACTGCTCTCCCTATTTGTTCACGTGCACAGTTTTAATGGGAGGTCTTAACAGAGGAAAAGAGGTGCCATTTTCTCTAAACAAGTTGAAAGTTGTTAACTTCGCCACTCAAGAGTATCAGAATTTACACAGGCCGAAATCCTGTAACTGAAAAAGGTAGCTAGCACAGACACCAGCTCACTGTTACATGGCATCTGTCATTTCACAATTAAATAAGAAACCAAATTTGGCTTAAACAGACTCTGGAAAGGCTGCTAATTAGCAGTCTAAGGCACCGAAAAACGTCAGCCAGTACATTCTCCACGACAACCAAAACATCAGATCCAGAGAATTACTTGTGCTCCCTTTACACTTTTCAGAACTTTGTCTCTTGGAGAGCAGTAGTGCCATTGCTGACAGCAGAGCTGTACTTGCCAAGGCAATTACTAGGCAATAAGAAGACCAACTTGTACAGCAAGCAGAACAGCTACTGACAGACAGAAATATACCACAGGTAACATAAAATAATGTTCCCTTTTTTTGTTCTGATCTGCATTCTAATTCAGATATACAGTCAGAATATACATATATTCTCATATATTCAGATGCACTTGTAAAACACACTAAAGAAATGATTCAGCAATACATGCTAACACATCAGTATTAATTTCAATTAGCTCTCACCTTGTTACAATTACAAACATTTGTCACGTGTTCATAATACATAGAAAACATAGCATAGAGCCGACAAAAATTAATTGCTGATAGTAAAGATGCATTTTCCCATTCATTATCTTATGGAGATAACCAGCTCTCAATCATTAAAAAAAATGTATTTTCCCCTACTACTTTGGAAATAAAATTAACAAATTTACCTTTTCAGGTTGTGTAAAAAATTTGGTTGGCAATACAGGGTCCTTCGGTGAATCTGCATTGCACAAAGCACTTTTGCTGTTGATTACACATAGTGCTACATCACATACTGTGTAAAGTTTCTGGAGGAAAAAAAAGAAAAGCATGCTTTAGGAATTACCATTTTTACAGTGTAGAAAGAACGCAGTACTTTAAACTATGCGTTTAAATAACCACCACTAAGGACATACTTTGTAATTATATCATTAACCATACTGCTGGGTCTTACAACACACAGAGAAGTCCTCATTTTTCGTATGATACTATTTATAAGAACTAGTAACACTTTACAAGACTATGCTGTACAATTGAAGCTCTTGCTCAATCAAATCACCTTAAATGGTTTCTCATCTCTGCTAGAAACTAACAGGTTTAACAGCAGCTGTATAATGCAGTATTTCCTCCCCCAACAGCAGAAGATACTTATGTCCAGAAAATAGGCAGGAGTTGTTAAAATAAGGCAAGCAGTAACAGGAATATTTTAAAAAATTGTAGGTATTATGTACTGGCTGAGGTCAGCAAGGTTTTGTAAGAATGAGATTGGAAACACACAGACAGTGCTTGCAATTAGCAGTGTCTCTAAAAAACCATAAAAATGTCAGAGCTAGTTCTTTCAGACTTTCTGCAAATCCTGCTTGTGAAACCCTCAGCTCATCACCTAGCACTAATCTCAATTGCATTTCTTACTTCATTGGCCTTTGGCTCATCAGGCGACTGAGCATCTCGGGTAAGCTTGATGTTTTCTGACATCTTTTTCATGAAGGCATGGCTATTGTTTTCATTCTTTGTCATTAAAACTTCAAGCATGAACCACAGGCACCTAAAAAGCCATAAAACCACAAGCAATTACACTCCAGCTTTTATACTACAGCTACTATATACAGCAAAGCTTTACGAAATTTTCTTAACTGTACTAGCTTTTTCTTAAGAAACCAAAATCAATTTGAAGACATAAACAGATAAAATCATATAATGCTGTAAACAGAGTCTAGACCTTTACCACACACAGTCTTAACTGCACTCCTTGGAGTAAACCTGCCAAATTAGTGTGCTTATTATTACATCTGTAAACACTGCCCAGCCAATCAACTTTTTTCTCTTCCATATATGAATAGAAACAGGAATTCTGGTGCTATCATCATCCAAATGAAATTCTGTAATCACTACCTTGGGCACTATGTCCCTATCAACAATGTACCATGAGCACACTCAAGGCAGGCTTAAACAATTCATGCTGCTGCTAGACAGTTACCCACACGAGGTGGATTAATACTGCAGTTCAAATAGGAGAGGAGATCCAAAAAGCAGTTCAGATTCTTGCTAATGTTCCATATGGGATAAAAATTGTCTCAGGTAAGACATAATGAAATTAGCTTTCTTTCTTCAAATCTAGCCTATTTATAGTGAGAACACATTTTATTTTGACTGAAAGTTTGTTTTAAAAATTTTTCAATTATGATATAAAGCACAACTGGTCCATCCATGCTATCACTTGCTATCAAGCTCCACAGCTGCATATGGTTAGAGGGTTAACAGTCACAATATAGTAAAATAGTATTTAGTTGGAAAGACATATGGGTGGTTCTGAGAAATGCAGGCTTTGCCAGTAGCTAATTTAATTCTGAAGCTTTGGAAGAGAGATTATTTTGTAGAAAGAGGTAATAAAACCCCAGAAAAATAGAATGACTGAACATTAGAATTCCCTGTTCACAAAAGCCCCAATCTTCTTAGCTGATCCAAACTGTAACGAAAGAAATGAAGGAACACTTCTCTCAAAAGCTCAGAGGCCTGTGCATCAAAATACTTAAAACAAAGCTATCTGATGTTCAAGAAACTAAGATGTCGCTAGTCTGACCTGCACCCAAGAGCTACAAAGGCTACAGTAAATCAATCTGTTAGAGAGATTTACATCCATTTATCCACTATTTTCAAGAACCTGAATAGGATGAATGCAGGACCAGTAACATACCACCCTGAACCAAGTTCTGCAAAATCCAGTGTCACCCAAAGATTACTACTTAGAACACATTATACTCTGGTAATTCCAGTTAACTCATAGTCAATATCTTGACTTTCTCATTAAGTCAGCAAATTACATAACTAATTATCAACTCTGAACAAGACCTGTCCAAAACAGAGTGTGATTTTAGGTAAAAAAAAGAATATGCACCTAGAGGAACACAGTCACATAAAGTCATTATTTGTATCCATTTCAGTAATTTCAGAATATGAATTAGGAAGAGAGAGACACTTGAGACTGTATCAAGATAAAAAACAACCAACCCCAAAAGTATCACAGATTATGGTTCAGAAACTGTTAAGCATGCATTTACTGTACATCACTGTATCTAGGCCATGTAAACCAAAATGAACTAGGGAGACACCTACAAAACACACTGCAAAGCCTGTTTTTCCAACTTTGCAAGCATCTATGTTAACACTTTAAAGTGAACACTAAGACACAGCTGTTAAAAGAAACACTGAATCACATTAAATAGAAAACATTTTTCTCATATCTCAGGAGACTCTTCAGAGAAGTATTCCTGCCAAAATTCCCCTACAGAGTATTTCTTTGTTTGAAGCAGTCCTTTCTGGCTAGTTCAGCCACTCTGTGAAAAACATGAAGGAGGAAATTCGACAACAAAGAAAAGCTATACAAGGAGCGTCCAAAAAAGCTCTGCACACTAGAAAGTGCTTCTCAAAGAAAGTATTAACTCAGTGACTGCAAATCAGAATTTGTTCCCATGCATTTTGGATAAAGTACATGCTGGAGAATGCTTTCAGGTGTTGCCAGGAACAGGAAGTCCTGGGACAAAATGCAGACTTGTTGATCAGGTAAAAAATCTTCACTGACTTCAGGTCTGACCAGGCGTGAATCACATAACTCAGAAATCAGAACACACCAAGCTTTTCATTTAGAGAAAGAACCAGACTTAGACTGTCATAAGTGAAGGTGGAAAAAGAATTAAGATCTGAACCAGCCTACTGGCGCCAAAAAAGAAGTGCTTTTCGGATGATGTATGTTGTAGTATGCGGTTATAAATGCCTAATACAAAACCAACAAAGCTCAGTTTCATCAAAAATTAATACAACAAAAAACCAAAATACTAAAACCAGAGCTGTGTGGTGGGAGAGACAACATGCTTTAACAATTTTTAAGTGTTAACTATTTTTTAAAATTTTAAAATTCATTGCAAGACATAAGGAGCAAAAGAAGTTATAATTAAGATGTGAAATATTATTTGAGGCACACAAGGAGGTCTGAATCTGGAAACAGCACAGAACAAGCTCCTGCCAAGTATGACAGTATTGTATACAGTAATCTGTGCTGAATACATTAAGAAGTACTAAGCCTGCACTGTTGATGTACAGTGCAAATGGTAAGTCAGCAGTAAACTTAGAATGAGTTCTAGTAGGCTTGCATAGGAAGGGGAAAATAAGTTTCCAGTGAGGCAGGACTTACCCAGCCTCACTGTTTTCGAGTCTTAGAGAAGCGCTCTATTTTAAAAGTTCCAAAATATTTGAACTAACATTACTTGACATCCTATAAATATCCCTAGGCACAAAGACAAGACTCTAAAATCATTACTTACTTTAAAAGAAGCATACACAACTCACTAATTTGGTATACTATAATATGACCTACAGGTTACCATTTGGGCTTTCAGAATACACTACTACGCAGTTGTTGATGCCTTCTTCCCATGGTTAAAGAGTTCCACATTTCCATTTTTTCCATTTACTGGTTTGCAAGATACTGTTGATAACACAAATACTTCTTCCTCCTAATTAGTTTTTTTCCTCTTCCTAATCACTTTCTTTCCAAGTGCAGAAAATTCTCAGCATAAGAATTCTAGAATCACTTGACACTTACTCTTTGACATCACGAAGCTGATCAACATCCTGAGGTTTCGTGAAATCTGGATCATGTGCCAGTAAGTGAATCATATATGGTACCACATATTCAGGCAGCAAGGACAGCAATTTTTCTACAGTGACAAGGACAACAAAAAATCGCTTCTATATTACACACATACACATGCATCATAAGAAAAACTTTTTCAAAGTACAACTTTTTCAAACACGAAATGTAAAATTTTGACGTGCATTTTCTTCCTACAAATTTTACTTTTAATGAATCATTAAAAATAAATGAACAGGTTTTACTACTACGAAACAAGTTGGTCTTGCTTCAGGAAGGTCATAAGACCTAAAAATATCAGAACATGAAATTTTTTTTTGAGCACAACTAAAACCATAAGAGCACTGTATTTTACATCTGTAATTCTCAGCAATGTACAGAGGAGTATTTTATGGTTTATACTAATACTGAACTAAGTAAACTTAGGTTTGAATGTGTCTAATACAAAGATGAGGAAACAGATTAAATTTATCTGGTGTTTCTTTACAAAAGCCAATTGCTTAAGGTTTAATATTTATTCCTTCCAGTTTAGTATTATCGTATTCTTAACAATTTTACTGAAATACTAACCGTTAGCCATAGGATTCTGCTTAATATATTCTCTTCGTATACTGATGTTTTTGAGCAAGCACTGTCTGGCATGTGCTCTTCTCTCCTTCACAGGATCTTTGGCACACAAAGCAAAGATTGCCATATATTCCAAAGGGAGAAGTAATTTCACAAGTGCCTTATGCAGCTTCTGGGCAAATATCTGCCTCACTTGGTAGCACTCATCCTACAGCAACACAAACCATAAAAGTGCAACCATCAAAATGCTGGTCTTAAAAAAAAAAAAAAGGCATTCAAGGTGGAATTATGAGCAGGTATTTTAAAAATACAAACAGAAGCAGCACAATAAACATTTGAAATTGAGATTTCAGTAACTCTTGTGAAAGCTGCTGTGAGGAACAGAATATACTCTGTGTAGAAGCAACAAAAGCTCAGATGTAAGGACTCAGAACTCAATTAAGGGCCACTTCAATTCTAATGCAGTTACTTACATTAATGACGAGTGCACAGAGCTGGAACTGTTCTGGGGTAATTATTTCATGGTAACAGGGTTCCTGTGCAAGCTTCATTATTGCACTACCAGCAGCTAATCTCAGTCGAGACATATCTGATTTACTAAACATGCCAGAGAAAAAACCCAAAAAATTAATCACAGTTCACCACAACTATCCTTAAATTACCTGCATGTCTCAATTTCTTCTTTTTACAAGATCAATGACCAAACAATGAGGTTGCAGTAATACAGCTTTAGATCAAGCTAAACTAACCCTACCAAATTTGTGAAAAATAAAGTGCTCTACTTTCCCCACAAAAAACCCCTACTTCCAGTAAAACAATGAAATGAGATGAGTCAAGTTTCTTGTTTTCCTATCACTGTCTAAATGAAAGCAACACTTTTGCCACAGTTTTTCTTTCCTTCCTTCACCCTCACAGTGAAGTTGAGGTGCAGTTACCTCACAGCTGGAATGAAGAAGCTCCACTCAAGACAAAATCTAACATGCTTGGGAGCTGGTTAACACTCAATTGTTTTCAAAGGTACCTCTGCAGGTGTTTTACTCTCTACAATGTCTTTTACTAGGAAAATAATCTAATTGGGAACTCTGTAGGCATTAGCAAATTGCAAGAAAGAGGGAGTATCTAACATAATTTTATGCTGCCATTCCACTCCTAATATTAGTACTCTGATCAGATCTGCAGCCAACATTGTGCTGACCTTAATATTCCAAAAGCACTCTAAAAGAACCAACATTCTTTGAAATACTGCAACAAAATTTATGGAAGCCTGAAAGGAACAAAATCTGACCTGATTCGCTTCTGTTCTGTCAAGTCTCCTTCACTGACGAGCATGGCTGACAACAACCGGAGTGTGGAATTTGCGGATTTTGACTGGTTGTTTTTCATACCCAACAACCAGCGTACCAAAAGTTTAATTGCTTGCACCTATCACACACAAACAAACCAACAATTAACTTACTTGCCAAAGTTGGTAAGTTACTAAAATCTACTGTTGTCAAATTGAAATTCCCATAGATTCCTGTGCCTTAGAGCTGATTTTGAAAGGAACAGAATGAAGCAGTAAATATTTAGAGCGACGAAGGAAGAAGCAGTCTTTGTGATCTCAGGACACCTCAACTATGGTCCACTGTCTTTGCAGAAGTGCATCTAGAGGATGCAGGATACTCGCTATATGATTAAAAGTAAGAGCAACTAGACAAAAATTCCTAGAAATGGCCATAATTAGATTCATGTTCGTCAGGGTCTCAATTTATTTCAAATTTGCGTCAGGGTCTCAATTTATTTCAAATTTGTTTACAAGTCAGTAAAGTCAAAGTAAAGTCACCTTTCTTGTAAGGAAAACTAAAATTTTTGAATCTCTTTATTTTCTCAACACTCAGAATAATTAATATCAGTAAGTGAAGACAACAGAATGCATAGTTTCTATCAGTTTTATCAGTTCTGTGTATAACCCACAAAACCAATAATATTCTAATAGGCTTAATACAAAAACACTTGAAGGGATTTATTCTAATATTCCCCATTGCACAACTTGAAGAAAAGTAAATTTTAATTGCAGATATACACATTATTACTGACAGCAGATAACACACCTTTGCTAGTACTTCTGGAGAGACTTCCTCATCCGGAGACCACAATTTTCCATTTTTCTCACCTGTTGACTATAGAAATTCATGTAAGTTTACAAACTAGTTCAATTAATACAAAAAATAAAGATGTAAAAATAGAAAAAAGTCACGGACAACTCTTTCACAAAAATAACTCTTATAATGCAATTATCACTGTACTAACCACTTACAGAACATTACTTTATAGACTCATTTGACAAAAAAGCTCTATTCCCCACAGAGATCATAATAGGCAAAGAGCATAATAAGCACTTACCAAAAAAAAAAAAACAAACCAAAAAAGATTATCTTACCCTGTCATTCATTAGGAGATCTTTCACAATGAAATTTGCAACAACAGATTTCATTGGAGAAGCAAACTGGTCTGGAGCCAACATAGAAATATGACCCAAAGAGACCAAGGGAGTTATAAGCTGTTCTGGTACATCAGCATTCAAACTTCGACTAAGAGGCTGAGGAAGGAAAAAGAAAAAAAAAATTCAAAATTCAACTTCAGTTAATAAGCTAGCATGTCTTAAAATAGTTTATTTTACTGCTGGATTGCTGATGCATTTCACTCTTTTTCCAAAAGAATTAATAAAATTAACAATCAAAAGTATAAAGAATACAATTTCCTATTCAACAGACTAAACAAAAATCTCACATAAGGCAAGTGCAAAACAAATTCTGTATTCTCTTCTTATTTTAACGTGAAACACATTCAAACTTGAGAGACATGGGAAAAAAACTCTGACTCAATTCTGTTCAGAATTTGTGAAAATCTGAATCCCAATTGCCAATGGTCAAAAACAGCAGCCAAAACCTTGGAAACCACCAGAGACATTTCTACTAGCCATCAGCATTTACCTTCCAGGTAACAGTCACCAGGACAGTTCCTGTATCACCCCACACCATTGCATCATATTCTGGTACTAGGGAGACAACAAGCACTCTCACAGATGTCTAAGCAGAGATCGAACTCTGCACGCTTTTCACACTTATAAATGACGCACAGGCTCAAAGACAGCCAAGATTAAGAACCAAAAATATTTTACAAGAGCAGATTAATAATGTCATTATTTGAAAGACTACAGTGAGAAGTAATAAACTCTCTGCTCTGTATAGAAAGTCTTTTTGCTTAGTAACTTGTCTAAGGAAACAGTAAGTGAGCAGTAAACTGATGTCTGAGCTTACAGTCAAATTGTTCTGCACTAACTGCCTTCGTGAGGCAAGGCTGGATGTGCAAAGACCTTAAGGCAAGGTAATTCAATACAGGCGGAAAGTAGGGGATGTTATCTCTCATTTAGTATCTGCTAAATGTGTCCCCATGGGATTTGCGGTGGATCAGTCCAGCATATTTAGCTTACTTCCCCCAAACTTCTCCCATGCAAAAAAAGAAAAACCTTCATCTATCAGACATGAGAATATTAGTAAATCATGACTTTAAGACACAAATATTAATAACTTGCTATTGTAAAATTAATGATTTATCTCAACTACCATACACTTGTAGGCTTCCTGACCTCATAAACTGTTATCTGTTAAAAAACAGTAGGAATTCGTTTTAATGGCCAGTACCAATTAATAACAGAAACAAATCATAAAAACAAAGGCAAGACATACCTCAAAGATCTGTGCAAGTTGTACTTCTTTATTTGAAAATATGGCATGTATACAGTGAACAGCTTGTTTTGCCTGATGAGGAGTGCCTCTTTTTGCTTTCTGATGCAAAATCGGAATTAGTGTTCTGTGAACATTAAATAGAATACTTCAAAATGCAATTTGCAATCTACAAAAAAATAACTATCTTCACACATACAAATCTATCCTCACTGTCTTATAAATCAAGCATTCCCTTGAAGTCTGTTCAGGAAAGATCACAATCACAAACTAAAAAGCAGGACAGAACTGTATCTAGTAATACTTGTTGAATATCTGACTGCACACATAAAAGAAGAAAACAGCCCACAGGGAAAAAAAAATCAAACATGAAAGAAAATAATGGTCAAAATAAAGCTGTTTAGGAAGACAAATAGAAAGTGGGGGCAACATGACAGTTTCAGCTTGGGTGAATTCCTGGACTTATTATCCAAGCCTGGGAACAACAGGGCTGAAGAAAATTTGTGAAAGCTAAGAATAACCACTAAACATCAGTGTGTTTACAGGCTTTTACAACAAGAACTTTTAATTGCAATGTATACCCAAGTAAACAACTGCTTTGTTGTGAGATTTTGAATTTGAATCTCCTGAAACGTCTCTGCTGATCAGAAGGCACCAAAGAAAAGTGCAGGGCAGAAGCCACTCCAGAGGCCAGGTCCAGGCTGGTCAGACTGTTCAGTTTCCCTCCCCAGGCAGTGCTGGAAGGCAGGCCTGTCCCCTCAGAGCTCAGCAGCTGAGACACTAACTCGGGAGACTCATCCTGCACCTCAGGTAGCAACTGACAGAAAAAACAAAACTGCCTAGAAAGTCTGACACAGAAACATCCCAAAAAATTTCCCTGCTTTCCTGAAAATCTCTTTCACAATACAGTATTCAGTACATGGATTATTCAGCATGCACCATTCACTAACACATTCTACATAATGAAAATCAGCAACCACAGGCTAAAGAGCAACTTGCTGGGTTGAAAGAATCAAACACTTTCCTCAAAACCCCACAAAATCCAAAACCAAACCAAAGACCCTCAGAAACATGTTAACACTATTGTGAAGTAGAAAATCTCTTCTCAAACATGCCAAGATTCCACAAATTGGACTAAGAACCAAAATAGTAAAGAATTCAGTAAAACCTACAGTTGAAGTAAGCTTCAATGCCTAACCTACAGTTTTCATGGTGTTAAGTACATGTACATTAAAGTGTCTTTGCCAGGCCTTGGTGCAGCAGTTACAAACCACACCTCAGCACATCCCAACTCACACAAATCTGCAAAAGGTGAAACCTGACACGTTGACATGCACCTTTACATGTTTACATCTACAAGTTTACACATGGTCCACAAGCTCTCTTTGAGCATGGCCAGTGTTTCCTGAGTCTCAGGCTCCTGAGTCATACGGTCGTCTTTGTCCATGAACTGGTACAAAAACCCTATTCATTTCCTGTACAAGGAGGAACTTGAGCAGCCACTGGTGAACACTGCTTCAAAGGACAGCAAGTAGCCTGCTCACAGCAGCATTTAAAAAAACCCCAAACCACAAACAGGTCACTTGAAACAAACTATCTTGTTGACTGTACCAAATCTTTTATTTATGATAAAGGTGTCTGAATACATGAAATCTGGAACATCTTCTTGTCCTCAGGCTTCTTTTTTTTTTGTGTCAAGTGTAAACACTGACATGGCTTTTGGCTTTCAGAACACCAACCTGACTTGTCTGGAAACCATGCTACCTCCCCTTTGACAGTTACATTTTTAAGTTGAGATCTCCCCAACTAAACTTCACCAATACCTGGCTAAGGCACAAAGCCAAAGAAATGTCAGCAATACCAGACCCTTTCAGAGAACATGATACAGCCCAGCAATACAGTCTTGATTAAATTCTGGTAGGGAACCAAAGACACTTGGGACTATACTGGAAACTGTACTGACAATGGGGACTGCTGGGCTTTTCCTTCTGTTTACCCCTACAGATGTCTTAAAACCTATCTCATATACATGAATTTGTAATATTTTTCTTTTGTCCAAAATCTGATTCACATTCCAAAGAATCCCTGAGGTTATGGCTTTAATTTACAGCAAACTTAGAAGTGTACATTGGTATGCACTTTAGCAGGGCAATATCCAAAACACTATTTCAATGTATGAGAACTTGAAACCCAAGATTTATAATTTGGACAAGTTAGTTACTTACAGGCTGATTTTAAGGTTTCAGATGTTACTCACAAGGTATTTAATAGTCTGTGAATAGTACATTATGCAGCTTTAATCAGCAGCACAGCATGAATTGCATGACAACTTACAGACAGCCAATTATTCCTAGCTAGAAATTCATGCCTGCTTTTAGATTGTTTCCCATCTTGTTTAATAACAAACAGAGCTGTTAACCATATCAGAGATTGTATCTGCATTCCTTACAAAGATAGAAAAATTGTGTGAAGGACAGATAAGAGTAGAAATTATGCCAAGGAATTATATCTTTGCTGTATTTTTGCTGTTGCTTATTTTGTAAGCTAGGAAATTTGCTATGCACTGGTTTTAATGTGTCTATTATAAGAAGATTTTTAAGAAGTTCCTAACATGTTCAGTAAATATGTAAAAACTGCGAGAGCACAGAATTTAAAAATGAAGGGATGGGGACAGAAAGGTACTGAAGGAAATCAAAACCATGGAAGAGAAGCTGTTCATATTAACAAGACTATATAGGGGCAACACACTGAATAAACTATCAAGAGGCAGAATTCCAGATATGAAAAGCAGCACGTAACAGAATACTCACGATCGTATCTGTGGCAAGTCTGTTTCTATTTTGTGACCCGTGTTTCTGAAAATCTGTATGGCTGCCTCAGCTACCTTATCATCTTCCATCCTGAGGCACTGCAGTAGAGACTCATAGGTCTCTGCAGAGTGGAACGAGGTAGGATGTGTAAAGGACAGAACCTGCAGATACACATTAAAAGAAAGGTATATTTATTCATAGTAAATGAATAATCAGAGAAACTAAATGGCAGCTGTTTATGAACATTACCATCAACATAAATAGCTGTTACATGGCCATATGAAACTATTACATTCAATAACTGAACTGAAATTTTAATTTCCCCAGAATCTATAGTCCCTGAGCAGAAAGAAACCAAGAAGGTTAAGATATCTACAAACAAAACATGGGCTACTGTTTTACAGACATTTCAAACCCTTCTTTCTCCCACTTCTCAGCACCACTGAAAACAGAAGTTCCTTTTCTTTCTCTACATGATGAGACTCTTGAGCTAACTGCTTGCTTTCCTTCCAGTGTCATACACGCCCCAAAGAAGGTGTCTCCCAATTTCCCTGTTTCTCTTCCTTTCACTTTACACCTTCTTCTCTACTACTTCCCTAAGTAGAAAACAATTTCCGCTTTAACATGTACATTTCAACTCCTGGCACCCTTTTCAAAACATACTTCTTCCAACAAACCATCTCTTTTATTATTCTTCTTTCAAGTGAGTATTAATAACCGGTTTCATACATTAAAAAAGTAATTATCTAAGTAATAACTATTAAAGCCATGCTAACGGTTAATTCATTACTCATACCACTTTTGTCCAGTCCATCACAGATTGCAGCTGCATTAATGTAGATTACCTTGAGAAGTTCAAGTCCTGCACGAATAGCAGTATCAGGACTTACACCCTCCTCTTCATCATCAGCTGTCCCCTCTATGGATTTATTCATTAGTTTTACTAGTGCACTGAAATGAGAGATACAAAAAGAAACAAACAAGTATGACAATGTTAAAGGCTGGAGATATAAGCAAGATTACTTGGTTTTCACAACATACAAAGGGAAGGCAAAAGTCCTTTGCAGGTGGTGTTGGCATTGCTGTTTAGTTTTTGCTATTTTTATTTAAGTTATTACATTAGTCCTTTTCCTTCTAATTTCACTTTCTGCAAAACTAATTCTTTAGGGGGAAAAAAAATCCATCCCAAAAAACCCCCATCATGCTGGTGGCATTAGATCACCATATACTTGCACAAGTTTCAGAATGTAATTAGGTTACCCGACAAGTCTCAAAAGAAATCAAAACATTCTCTTACACAATCCCACAAAACCTAATTAATTCAGATGCTATATGGAAGACTGAGTTGCAGTTAAATATGTGAAAATTATGTTCATAGTTTTCACCTGAAGCCCCACAAATAGAATTTTCACCATGAACTACTAAATCTTTAAAATCACTTTGCAGACAGCACCACAAAGCAGCATCAAAAAAAGCTGCATCCTCTAGGTTGCTAGGAATGAATACATCTACATAATTTAATTAAAAACTCACCCACACATTCAGTGCTTGGACAGACCAATTCAAATCCCAAGAAAATTATTTTTTCTTTTGCCATTTCTATCATCTTTATAATCATCCATGAGTCAATTGTTCATGATCTTTCAAACTTACCTAATGGCTTCTGAGTCAATATGTACAGGGGCAATTCTTTCCAAAAGAAATTTGACCATTTCCAGAAAAGGATTTGTTGGCTGCTTAGGATTTGCAAGTTTCCGGGCTATCTCCCTCTACAAGAATGTTAGATACAAACAAGAATTATACTCATTTTACTTACTTCTTAAGCATGTTGAGTAAGCTAAATACAGCCTTTTTACCACAGTCCATATAGTGAAACATATTTTAAGGGGCAGCTGTTGGTATCTCCACATCGTTCTTTATCATGTTATATTCAAAGGAGACATACTTTACAAAACTATTTAAATAGGTTTCTAGTTAGAGTTCTTCAGGGGTTCTTCAGAATTGCAGACCAGATTCAGAACAGAATCAAGGAAGAGTGAAGTGCAGTGCACAGAATGTGTGTTTGTTGTCAAGTGTAATCCAGAAAACTGTGGGTAACCCTGTAGTATGTGAGACTTCATAAGAATGAAAAAGCTGTCCTGCTCCCTTCCCTGCATAATTTCTGAGCCATTAGACAAAACCCAAGAAGTCTATGTTTGTTTGTAGATACTCTTTGTGATCTTTGTAATTTGTCAATGAAATTGCTTACTTTGCTTTGGACCATACAAAAAAAAAATCCGTGGTGGTTGGCAGAATCTGGAAAAGTACAATTTAATATTAAGGTGTGTATTTTCGTCAAAGAGGTTAAAAACCATGAGAAATACTGATCTCGAAATACTATTCTAGGACGAAAAATAAATTAATAATATGCAGATGGTAATAGATAACTTGCTGGTACTTGGAAGCTGAATCAGTGTGAGAAGACAGTTTGGGAACCCTACCACGAAAGAGGCACTCAAAATAAAATATTTTAAAGAAATAAATTAGTCTTTTAGACATTATGCTTGATGCTCATAATCCCAGGAAGGAATAAAGCTAACGTTTTTTTAAGATGATGATCCTAATTATCTTTTCCCTAATCTCTACAGGTTAACTAAAAAGGCATTTTATGAAAATTGGAAACATGTAAAAACCATGTTTAGGTAATTAAGGAAACCATTAATTCCAGGTAGCTGTTTTAAGCACAAATACTTATTATATAAAAGTCTGCTTTTCCATTTCCTTACCACACAGACATCTGCCTGTTTACAAGAACACGTAGGGCTAATTAACAGTTCAAGCTGGGACCGAAGTTTCTCATCATCGCCCAAAACCTGATTGAATTTCTTCACAAAATCCTGTGCCTTTCCAGGATCTGGAAGATTTTCTGTATGATTAAAAACAGTTTAACATGAGATAAATTTGCCACTTCAGCATGCCAAGATTCACAGAAATACAGTTTCCAGGAATGCTGCAGTCGTTTATAGAATGTTTATAGAAAGTTATTAACACTTACTTGCTATGGTCATCAGCTTTCCAAACATGGCAGCACTGTTTGCTTCTGACTGAGGACAAGAGCAAAAACAGACAAACAAATCAGCCATTTCTCCTTTATAAAATATACCTTTAAGCTGGTGTGTTAGCTCTTCTGCAGCACTACTTTCTACTCCTGAATCTTATATTTTATGTTTTTGTTTTAAGAACAGATAGTAGAATAGTGTAACTATGATTAGCAGCTACTACACACAGAAAGGCGAAAAATCTTGTAACATCAAAAAAACGCAAAAATTAATTAATTCACTTAACAGGACAAAATTAATTGTTGAAAAAGACCCCAGTAGCCCCCAAAACAGGAAATTTCCACAAGCCCACTCTCTTACCAAAACCCCAAAGCAATGCCCTTCTACTTAAATTTTCTACTAGTAAAATTCCAGTACAAATACTTAAAAACTTTTTTCTAACCAACAAAGAAATCACTGCTTTATGTTAAAATATATTCCATTTTCAAAACCTGTTAGAAAGCGAAAAAGAAAAACGGTCTGTCAAAAGCAAACAAAAAGCTTTGAAACTTTCAAAACTTCTTCCAAAGTTCTTCAGCAGTACTACGAAAGAATGATCAACAGAAGGAGGTCATATACCTTCAAGCATTACAGAAAGCAACTTTACTTAATGAGAATGGAACTTTGTCTACATACAGAAATCAATGAATAACAAAGTTACACTGAACAAATAATACAGCATTAAAATCCCCCAGTAAATTAGTCCAAGGGGTCCACTTGATAAAGTATAAATATTTTCAAAACCGTACAGTGGGCTGCTTATGCAAATCCAGCAATTCTCGTACATGACTCCTTAGCATGTTCTGGCACTTCCACATCTCATTCAGGGCTCTGAAAAAACAGGAAACCAGAAAAGAAAAGCTTCTTCATGACAAGAACATGCTGGATGTTTTAATAAACAAGATTGTTTATTTACCTTAGAAGCGCAACACCTGCTAGGTACAATCAAAACCTAGTGAGTATTAAAAATAACTGTTCAAAACAAGGTGGAACTGATTTTCTCTTTTTACTGAATGTCATCTGTCTTGGAACAATGCAACATTTGCAGGACACTCCAGTATTTCTTAAAACTACAGAAATAAAAAAACGTGCCACCATCAATCAGAATTCAGTTACAGGTATTTTCACCATGGTCCCTAACATAGAGCAAACCTAGAAGTCATCACTTGCACACTTTTAAGCCTGCATTGTTCTCATTTGATGAAAATGAATGGATAAAAACCACTCTTCTCAAATATCATGGGATCTTTTTGTCTAATGGACATGTTGAGTTTGTATATAACAGGGAAATGTTTTGAAATACTATGCTACTTGCAAATAATGCTAAGCATCCATTACTTTTATTTATATTATCTAATACAAGTAAGATAACAGATGCTAGAAAAGCCTGAGAAAGCAAGTATTTGTTGAATACAAACTATACTCACTTGACAGCATTTGGATCCAAGCTAGCATACAAATAGTACAAACACTTCATTCGCTCTTCTGTTTCCAAATTGTGTGGAACAAGATACTGAGCAAAGATTTTCTCTACCAGTAATCTGCAGAAAATGAAGAAAAAAACTGCATGTTCAACAGCAGTGATACCTTTCAGACAAGCTGAAAAAGCAAGAAATAGTGGAAGTCATTAAAACCAGATTTTTCAGCAAAAAAAGAAGACAAAAAAGTAGTGGCCTTTTTCTCAGCTGTAAAGATTCCTTCCACTGCTGATAGAAAGATTAGGAAGAACTACTCCTTGAGAGCTTTTCTACGTTCTTTCACCTCTAAGAGGGAATAATCTCTCACCATCCAAATTCTCCTTGTCTTTATGATCTGAGAATCTCCCTTTGTTTATTCAAATATTTAGAAGGAAGGAACACAGACAGTAAAAAGCTCAGAAAGAATACAAGAATAGAACTCGAAGGGGAGGAAAAGTAAAAATCTGAAGTAACCTTGAGGGAATGGTTAAGATTGAACTGTAGTACCTGAGAATCTACTCATTATTCTAATACACAAGCCAAAAATCAGCAGTAAAAAGGTGGAGATGAAGGAACACCAAAACATACACAACTAAAGGGGCAAAAGGAAAACTAAGTGAGAACAAACCAAACCAGCAAAAGCATTCTCCAATTATCTTTTTTAAATACACATTTAAAGTTTTACACTGAATACCAACTTTGAACTACAAAATACAAGTGAGTAGTTCATCTAATAATAGCCCCTCCAAATGAAAGAACATTCAAACATTAATTTACTGCATCCTAATGAAAGCTGTGCACAATGTTCAGCTATAGAGTTTGATATTTATGGACAAACACTGCGTGTGCTTGAATTTTAAAACTTTTTTACTATGTACTAGTACTAGCAAGTACTCTGGGAGTGCCTTGTACAGAGACCACAGCTGCACAGATCAAACACACCTTATTTCTGCTTACACAGCTTATTTCTGTTCAAAGAAAATTCCAAGAGACATGATGGCAAGGCAGAGAAATAAAAGGATGACCATGAATATGCATACAACTATTTCAAGACAGCCCATTAGTATTAAGGAAAACGTGGCTTCATCTCTTTAAATGCACACTTTCCCACTGATAACTCCAAGAACTAAATTGTTTGGGGAACAAGATCTTCAGATCTCAAGGGACTCTATCTGTTTAACACACTAGGAGATTGGAGGCATCAGAGTTCTTAGCAATTTATGAACATTGCTCTAGCCCATGTCTCTATAGATACATGTTCTAGAAAAGCTGTCAACACAAATGGAGAGACTGTATCATCCCTTCCCTGGTCCCTGTTGCTCAGGGTCAAGATTTACAAAGTGGGAATAACTCCAAGCCACACTTCTCTCCTGTGAGGAAAGTGACTGACAAGGCACTGTTACAGATGTGGTCATTTCACTCTGTTCCCTATGTATTCATTGTAAAACAGAGAAGCTCAGAGAACACGAGAGGCAGCTCTTACAGTCAGAAGTTTTCAGTCTTGAGTAGATGTGTACATTAACAGTCAAGCAATAACAAAAACATTATCAAGTGACCAAGTTATCAATTTGTGGAAAAAAATCTATTCTATTCCACTTCATGCCTGAACTCTGTGTGATCCTGCACTATTATCTTCTGAAAGAACTGTGTTAACCATGCACCCTCTGGAAAATACTCCAAGGCTCAGAGCTGTCCACTGCTACTTTTTATCCTCTATGCTGCATTACTGAAGGAAAATAGGCCAGAGTCAGCTAATTTTGGCTCATGCTTTTCATGTGTTTAAAGGATTGGATAGACTCTGTCTTAAAAGATCACAGCACTTCTACAGCTCTTCAGGCGTTATATCTTTAAAATCCTGACAATAACAGAAATACATTTATCCCTCCACTGAGATCAGGAAACCAACCCGATGGTGTGACTGAGCAAGAACTTCATTGTCAGTCTTAAAAACTAGTGGACTCTGAATTAAAATGCAAGGTAGCAAACTGACCTAGAACAACATTAAAAATCAAGCCACCAATCTTTCTGTGTGGATATCCAGAAAACAAACAGGATACAATCCATGCCTCCTCATGAAAAAGCTAGATTCAATGGCGTAATCAGACTTTCAGAAGTCATGTCAGAGAAAAGAAACTCAGCTTTGATGACACACTCTTTCCCTAAATTTCCTTGCCTCGTTTCCAACAGTGTTCTGCATTTGCTGTGAGCAGAAATACAGAAAACATCTGCCCCATTCACTATACAACTTCGATTCATTCTCTGTCCACTATCAAACCTGTGTACTGACAATGAGATGTGAACATGGTAGAAAAACCAGAAACCTCTCAATGTAAACTACAGTATATTTTTATGTACATGCTGAATTAGCTTTGTATAAACAATGTGAAGATTTCCTGATTTTCAAAAATGGTGCCAATTAATCAAATATGTAACTCTGGCACACGATCAGCCAGATGAACAAAACAAGAGTCTTCACCACTGCAGTGGTTAAAAATTTAGTATCATAACTGGCAATCAAAGGAGGCTGCTAGCTCATTCAGACTAATCACCAAGATAACAAAACATACCAAAGTAGCAGACTGTGCAAGGAAGGTGCTAAGAAACACTATAGAGAATTTTGAGTCTACCATACTAAAAATCTAGGCTGAAATTCTGCCTTTGTGGGATCTCACAGTTTCTTTCTGAAAGACTATTAATAATTATCCAAAACCTTGGCCAAAATATGTTTTTCAACACCAAAATGGTGTTTCAAAAAGTCAAAGGGACTGAGTGACAAAATAGAGAAGATGAAACAAATGTGAAAGCTCTGGTGATATTTCTTCAGCTTTTGGTCTACCTAAAGGTCCATACCAAAAGGAGAGGTTTGTGCATGTACTGTGGTGTGGACATGCATAACACTCGCAGATCACAGATTTTAACAGCCTGGCCTCTGGAAAGCAGTAAGGCAAACAAGAACTGGCATACTAAATGCCAAATTTGACAATTTTTTTTCTACACAGTACTTAGTTAATGAAAATCTACTACTGTCATAGATCTAGTTCCACCAATATATAAAAATGAATCCATGAACAGACAATGCAACAATACTGAATATCTGCATACTTATCTTCATTATTAATTAAATACATCATATATCAACCCACAAATACAGAATACAACAGCTTTCACAGGATAAAGACATATTTTCAGAGTATCTCTCATCACTATACAATTAAAATTAGAAAGACTTAGACTGACTCACTTGTCATCAATGCTATTTTGATAATATATGTGCAGAAGTTTATCCTTTATCCAGCTCACTTTCTCTGCAGCATCTTTTCCAGCCTCAGCATGAAGACAATACTTCTTGTACAGCTGCGCAAGACCCATCATAGCTTCTTTTCTTACTCGCCACTTGAGAGGGAAGAAATGAAAAGAAGTTGGGGAATTGGTTTTGGTAAAGAAATAAATCACACATACAAAACACAGTAAAGATGTAGAAACATGAAAGACAAAATAGCCACTTTCTGATCTATATTTAGACACTTCAAAAGCTGAAAAATGCTGTTTAAAGCCTCTAGATGAGAATCTGCAAAGCCTATGTAAGGGTTTTCTTCCCAGTACTGTGCAGATTAAATATTGTCAGTACCCCGGAATCCAGTACTTCTCTGTGCTGAGCAAAAAATACCTGGGAGCTAGCCAGCAGAAAAGAAGTTAATTACAGCTTAACATGTACGCCTGAATAAGTGTCTTACTGAGTCAGGATTTGGAAGGCTTATCTATTCAGAGACAGGCACCAGAGGTGGCAGACTTCCTTCTTCCCACTGCCTTCTTCCCATCTTATAGCAGCCTTGCCTAGAAACAGGAGTCTGGAGCCTAGGCCGAGCCCAACCTGCTAGGGCTTGAACTCTTACGCCACTTTCCAGGACAGTGGGAGTGGCCCACTTTGCTGAAGCCTTGAAGCAATCGCTCTAAGGCTCCAGGGATTAAGGAAAAAACCCCCAGAGTACAACAGCTACAGGAGGAGTTCATGGGTTCTCACCCTTGCTTTTGGTGGTCATACTTTATCCACTCAAGTAAATAACAAGTATCCCATTATTAAACAATTTACCAGACAGGATCCATAAGCTCTCCTATGCTGACTTGTGTAAGGAATCATACCAGAACCGACTTGAGGATTAATTTAGACAGCATAGTGTCTCGTGCTGAATGATTTACACAGAAAACCTCTGAAGAAACTTGTTTTCCCACATCATTTAAAAGAAATGCATGAAATTCAAGCTGAAAGAGATAATTTCTTCCAGAACACACTAGGTATCACTTTTGGCCTTGAACTCCCAAGGACTAACAATGCTCAGATCATTTCACCCTATGAAACATAAATGTAGATACCATTATTCATACTGTGCATAACTTCCTCAATTTTGTTAAACTGAAGGCTTGTCTCAATAACACCGAAGTACTGCACATCTAATTTCTTAATAATTTTACTAAATGAATTCCTTTTCTTGAAGGGCAAAGAAAAGACAAATCTTGAAGCTATTATGGCTTACGCCACCACAAGACACCACTAGCTGCTGGAGTAGGTTATAACAGTAAGATGAAAAAAATAAACTTGTATTTTGTTATGTTTTTCTTAAGTATTAAAACTGTAAATGACAGGTCAAGATAGTAATGACTTTGCTAGAACATATAATAATTAGTTTTCACAAAAGAGAAAAAGTTTAGCTATAAATAGATGTTATTATTTAACTTTTCTGCAGGAATTTGTTCACTCCTGCTGCGATCTAAAGCATGTTTTAAAGAAAATAAAGGCCTAAAACGGAAACGTTTTCAGAAAAGTATTAATATTCTTCTGCATTCAGATATACCCTTCCAACGCAGGTGATGCTTCATCAGATCTCCTATAAGAGACAGGAAGGATGGCAAAACTTGTCAGAAGACAACAAAAAAAAATTGCTAGAAATGATTCCAGAAAATTTAAGCCTAAAATGAAGGAATAACAAGCAGTTACAAAGGAAAGGAGGTTTGGATTGCCAATAAAATTCTGATTACTGAAATCGCTGTAGAGTAGACCTCAGAGCATGTAGAAAGGCAGTTTCAGACTGACAACAGGAGACACTGGACCAAACCCCTTGGGGAATGTTTTGAGACACCATGGAAGCAAGTCACTGAACAGGAGATACACGTAGGGAAAAAAGAGTAAGATGCTTCTGAGAATTAAAGCCGAAACAGCAAATAAACATAAAGAGGAATGTAATAATCAATTTCAAAGGCAGCATATGAATAAACACAGCTAACAGAATTACTCCCCTGATTTAATTAACAAATTAATTTTGATAACCTTAGCTTCCTTGGTTGACCAACATAATTAAATTCCTCCACTGATGACTGTCGGACTGAGTTTTGAAAAAAATTGTTATTGAAAGTTCAATACAATCCCTTACCCATTAGAATAACTAACCTATTCCCTTCATAAACATCTTACAATTGTTCTCCTTCATCTGGAAAAAGCCACAATGGTTTTCAGTACAGTTAAAACTAACACACAAGCAGAAAAATGTGTAAAGAGGAACCGAAAATGTGAGTCTGTTTCTATGGCTCCTCGCTCTACAGCTTTTGACTTCAAGCTGATGATGTGCAAGTCACTTCTCATGAAGGGCCTAAGTCTCTACTCCATAAAGGCTGTTGGGAGAAATGCCAATGAAGTCAGATGTCAAAACTCTCTTCTTAACTTTTCAGGTTCTTAAGATTATTCCAGTATAACAGAAAACAATATTTTTGTTATTTGTTTTTAAAATGTCTCCTAATTATTCTGAAAAGTGAAGATGCTGGAAAGACCCTTGAGACAGTGTGCCAAGGGAGCTTTGCTCAGAACAATTATTACCAAAGACTAGATTTCAGTTTTTGGGGAACATCTGTTACCAGAGTTACTTTTCCATCTGGAGCAATACAAATGGAGTTGAAAACTACCAGTGATTTGAAAACTACAACCATCATGCAAATGTCTATATAGATCAAGTCAGCTAAGGACACTCCTTAAAAAAATTAAGTAGTGTCTTTTAGCCAGAAACTTTTACTCTAGAAAGTGTTTAGACTATCCTTACTAATACTGTGTCAATTAGAATATGGTCAGGAGAAAAAACAGATCACTTAAATGGTGTACCAGTTAGCACAATTTAAATTTTTTCCCTGTTTTAGAAAGATAAAAGGTAGAATTGTAATGACAGGTTGGCACTTCAGCCTGTTGGACAAGCATTCTTTTCATAGTAATAATGATACTCATTTGATAGGTGATTACAGATCTAAAAAGATGAAGTCAAACAGATGAACAATCATCTAGGAGTCTGCAGTAGTTGTGTCCAAAAGAAACCCAGCTCCAGAGGGTAAATGCAGCCAGCAGAACAAAAAGTTCTTTTAAAGAAAAAGAATGATTAAAATAGGTATAATGCACTCAGCCCAGAATTGAGAAAATCCTACACAGAAAATATAACGATAGTTACATGGACATTATCAATGCTCCTCTCCCAAAGTGGAGAAAAATCCTAAAAATAAAACAGATGAAAGTTTACAAGTCTTTGATCTTAATTTCATAACACTAATTATATTTACAAAGACATCCCATATTGCTAAGGCCTACTTCAAATGCTAAGTATTTGTCGTAGTCACTTCTAGTCTCATTTCAGTGATCAATTTTATGTTCTCCTCAGGATATATTTTCATTAAAGCTCTCTCCAGAGATTTTTGTAAGAGAAACATCATGTACAGATGAAGTTATTCTTCACTGATTGCCTGAAAAAGCACCTAACCTTGAAATGCAATATATCAAACCTATCACTGGTGTGAAATGACTTAGTCAAACACATGAGGAACATTAGTTGCCGCCACGCTGGATTTAAAGCCACACGAAAAAGACCTAGCTCTGCAGAAATCAGTATTACAGCTGTGCAGTAATAGCTGACTGCCTCTTACTGACAGCAACATGCTAAAGGAGAACAGAACAGAGACACTGTGTTGAAGACACAATAATAACCATCCCATTCTCACTAGGTGGAAGTCCCAGTGGGAAGTGGTGGTTATATTAAAAGTTTTTAAATCTCATAGACGACCTTTTAGGCATGTTTAGTGGCTGAAAAAGAAGGAAGGTGATCTTGATCACTCCTGAGAAACATGCAATGTCAAGCTGCAAGTACAACTAATTGAAGAGCTGCTTTATAATAGTGAACATACTCAAAATCAGTATTTCTCTGTGTAAAGATGACATCCTTTTGTCAAAATCCATTATAGTAACATTCTCACTTAAAAGGGGAACAAAGCAATGTAAAATTATTTTGAAATAATTAAACTAACTAGCTAGAATGACACAGGGGGCATCCTTTCTATAGCCTATTAAAAAAGAACAACAGTAAGGAAAAAAAAAATATCAACATGGCTACATAGCACAGAGAAGTTGCTATTAAACATCACCCTCCAAAGAGCGTGGAGCCACATCCAAAAAAATGTAAATAGGAAACAGTATAAGCTCTGGCAAGTTGAAAGTAAATCCTTGATGAAGCATGGGCAACAGTTTCAAAATGAAGTTATTAAAAGCATACTAACTAAACATCTTCATCAAAGCTTCCAGACCCTTTCTGAATGGCTGAAAGACAGATTTACTCCAGGAGAGAGGTCTGAAGAGGTTTCTTAAAGTATCATTAACAGACATTAAAAAAAAATTAATAAAGCAAGCAGGAACAAAATCATTAAGACCAGGTGGTATCCCATCTATGACTTTTACAGGAATTCAGACACTATATACCGAATACTAATTATTCTATTATTGCAATCTACCAATGAACAGATCGAAGATGCAAATGTGAAAGAAACCAAAGGGTCTGAAGAAGAACAATGTGCCACTCATCAGAACATCTGATTTTGAATGGGCAAACAGGTTGAAAGAGAACAATAATGACAACAAAAAGCTGACAATACTGAAAAATAAGTTATGGAAATGTGTCATTGAACTTTGTATAATGGGAAGTTTTATCTAAGAAAAAAATAACTTTTAGCAGACCCAGAACTACATCAGTAAAATGCATTAGGATCCCAAAAAAAATTCCAACAAAGTCTCGTACCAGAGGGCCTTAGAAAAAAAATTCTGTTGTAAATCAATTATTAACTAAAACATAGGGGACAATGGGTACAAATAAATGACCAATTTTCACAAAGAAGGAGACAAAAGGAACCTATAGATGGAGTCAGAATGGAATCTCTGACACTTAACATATGAAAAATTATTAGAAAATGAACTGAACAGTGTGTATAAAATTTACTGAGGTAGTCAGATGTAACATTATAACGAAGAATCGCAGAAAAATGTCATGCTACTGAATTGTTACAATATGAAATGGAAGAAATTTAGATTCAGGATAGGTCTGCCCACCAGCATTAATCCTGCATGTACAGTATTTGGCAGTATATCATCTAAAGTTATTCAAGAAAAACACTGAAGTCAACGTGAATGTTTTCCAAAACTGTCAGCTCAGTGCTCAGAAATAGTGTAAGACACAGACAGAATGTTTCAGAATAAGAAAAAAAACTTATCATCAAGTATGTACACAACATGGTGTGAACTGTGAATGCCATTACCAAGTCTGGTCACCTTAGTCCCAACAGGATATAGAACATGCAGCCAAGAATGATCAGAAGTATGCAATTTATGTGGAAGTTAATCAGGTGATTCTTTAGAATGGAAAACAAAGAACTGGAGAAGATATGGTATTCACATTTATTAAAAATAAATGAGTCAAAGAATATTTATTATTTTATGTAATCCAAGAACTATGAGATACCCAGTCAAATTACCAGACAAGTTTTAAAACAAGCAAGGGAAGTTACTTTTCCCAAACATGCATCAAACTTGAATTTACTGATGCATATGCCAGAGGCTTATAAAGTACAAATAAATTCAAGAAAAAACTTGATAAATATACAGAATAAAGTTCTGTTGAAAGTTATTATGAATGTAGGCCAGCAGACTTAAGAAATCCTTAAATCACAACCTGCTGGAAGCCAAAATTGACCACTGTTAGAACTGTAATGGGTTATAGGGACCGTTGGTCTAAACATGTGTGACCATTCTTATGTTCTTACAATATGACTGTGTTTATCACAAGTCAGTGACCCTATTTGCTTGACAACGCTTGACTGATGCCACCATAATAGGCAATTTTCATTACGATGTTCTCGTAAGAAAATAATTTTTTTCCCTGCTGTATTCTTGTTAATAGTCAACTCTTAAGATTCTCTGATTCTGTGGCTTTGTTTTTTTTTAATTTTAGTTTTACTAAAGTATATTAGAAGCAGGTAGTTGCTGAAAACACAATATTAACACTTACCCGTTTGTCCAGCGTTCTTTCCCTTACAAAGCCAAGCAGCTGGTCATTGACTAAAGAGAGATCTCTCTTGCCCGCAGTAATAATTGTAACAATAACATCATGTCGAATGGCTTCTTCTGGGTCATGTGATCTAACCTTCAAATATTCTGTTTTGAGCAGAAACAACAAAAATCTTGGCTTTTTTACATAGGTGTGATGTATTCTGATTTATTAATAATGTTAAAACAATTAAATGTCAATCATATATCACAACCATGTAATCTATTAAATATAGAGCTACCCACAGGAAACATCTGTTCCGATGTTTTCTATGTTAAATATAAAACAATTAGATAAGTGTGAGTATCAGAAGAATATAGAATAGCTTTTATGACAACCTCATTTGCAAGAAGCAATAAAGTGAAATAAAGTTGACTAGAATATATTCTAAGTAAAGGGGGTGAGGGAATAAAAAGAAATAAAAAGAGAAGAAACTCATTGTCAAAGAGTAAATCATAAATAAAAAATACTGACAATTGTTGTAGAATAGCTTGCATCAAAAAGCAACAGTATTTTCGTTAAGCCTGAAAATCTTCTCATAATTAAAATGATACTGTAGTGAAAGAAGAAACTTCACAGTTTACATCAGCAAAAAGGCATTTTCTGAACTCAGTGGAAGAGAGTCGTGGGGAACAGTGATTGGTTTTGAAAGTAAGTCAGGATGTTGCACCAATATTTTCTTTGCCTCACCAAAGTTTCTTTAGAACTTGAAATTACTTTAAAATTCATTCTGCAATGGGTAGCTTCTTAACGGCTCACTGTGACAAAGTCCACACAAAATCACACACTCCTCTCTTTCTAATAACTAGCACTTGTCTTCAACAGAAATCAGTTACTCAGCAGATACCTCTTCCATCCAGCATCAAGCATTGGACTTGATACATTTCAGAACTACACTGCTACGTACAAAAATAATTATACAGTTCCTGCTCATTTTGTACATTATTCTAAACCCCTGTATGAGCATCTCACCAGTGAGGTCTTTTGCTAAGTCTGGATGGTTCATTAAACAATGACTGGCGAATTTCACACTCTCTAATCTCACAGGGACATGGATATCATTGAACCTAGAGGGATAGAAGATGACGAATGTTAATTTTTAATTAGCTTTGCAAATCAGCATTATTCTCTATGTAGTAACATGTGTTGATAGTATGTCCTGTTAACTATTAGAATACTTTTATATGGCAAAATTATAGAATATAAATGTTTTGAATTTATCTCCATAATGTACCTCACACAAATATTTGTTATTTCTTGTGAAATTCAGTCAGGACTAAAATTAAAGAATGAATATGCCGTATGTGGATAAAACGTTGACCCAATGGATTTTGCCCACTGACTTCTGAACACAATTCTCCATGCAATGTCAATTGTGTGTGTGTGCATACACACACACACAAAAAATTACAGAAATGTAAATTGGCATCTAACACGTACCATTTGAAAACACTCACTTTTTAAAAAATTATAAACTTCTGCATTTACTTAAATGGACGTATCTCTTCACTCAGAAAGGTAAATGCCAAGCAAAACAGATAGAGCTGCAGGTACAGCTGCACAGTATGAAATTTCAGGCAATGCTGGCATAGCTATTGTGTAATTTCTGTTACGCATATAATGTGCTGCCTATCTAACTTATATGCCCATAGCTGATAGCAATATAGCAGCAGTCCTTCAGGTTTCTTCCTTCTAAAATAGAACTGTATGCAGTTTTCTGTTTTGAAGGTCTAACAAAGTAACTTGTTCAAATACAAACAGTTACATCTTCTAAAAATACAGCGAAAAATGCAATACTGTAAGTAAAATCCACAACAAAAAGAACAGAAATTCGGAATTCTATCCCATTTCTCTTACCGCCCAAGAAAGCACTGCCAAAGAGGTCGATTTTGTGTGGCCAGATCGGAATCTTTGGAGCCAAAGAGTTTAGCCAGAAGTCGAACAACAGCCAAACGTTCTTCTCCATCATTGCTCTAAAAATCAAAACATGAAAAAAGAACTGTAAATCATTATCTGTAATATCCTAATAATAATTTCTGGGTTTGTTTTCTTTCTGTTTTTTGAACAGTTAGATTTAAAACTGAGTTTGAAAATATTTCTCCAAATCCTCATTCTCTTTCATTATCTTATTGGATTAATATGAGGCAAGATACACAAATACCTATTAAGCTGATCTATTACAGACACTGAATAGATGGCTGTGCTTGGAAAGGACCTTCTCTTTCAGGAGTAAAAACCCATACACAGTACTCTGACTAACATATATTTGACAACTGCAACAATCAATGATTTGTTTTAAGACATTCTTTAAGACTATTTCATGTGTGTGGAAAAGACACCAATTCAGATGTTATAAACAGATGTGCACCAATGAAAGCTACATGTAATTTCACCAAATAATCATTTCTTGGTTACTTGTGTTTGTCGCAACCACAGCCTACATGTACATCCACACATACAAAATTATTTCTCTCGTCCACTTACAATCTTAGGAAAGATGAACAGCTTTTTAGTTAAAACTCCCACAAACCTCCAAATCAGGATAAATTAACTAACTATCTTCAAGGATTCGAAAGCAGTCAGCTGACAATAACAAATCTGATAAAATATTAGGAAATACTTCCTCTTATTATTAAAACATTATTTCATAGAAGAAAATTCTGCAAATCAATACTGAAGCTGACACATTTGCATTTCATAAGATAAGCCAACCACAGCCTAATTACTTCATAAATTTTGGGTGTAATCCAAAGACTAAGTACATAAAGCTTTTGCATTAGACTGCATTAATATATCATTGTAATGATTATATATATTTTGTGTGCACAATGCATGTTTGCAAGCACAATAAGTACATAATTGTATACAGATTTCCAGTATCCCTTCTTTAGTATTATATTTATCTTCAAAATAAAGCAATAAATACAGAATTTTTATCCCTCTAGTAGAACACTTATTAAATCAACAGTTCTGCACTTTTAATATCTCCAGAAATTTTACTGATTGTCCGCAGCTACATTGTAACCCACCTTCAGCTTGAATTCCAGCTGTGGCATGACAGACAGCAGTAAGTGAGGATCTATGGCAAAAAGTTCTTGTATCAAGTCAAACACATGTTCTGACAAGTCACTTACTGAAGACTTTCCCAGTACCAGAACCTGGTTAAAAAACTAAAATACAAACAACATTACGTAGTGTATTTTCCTCCATTCATGCAAACATATTTTAAAAAATTATTTTAATGTAGTATCATTAATGGTTTTATACTAATGGAAGACACTCAATGCACAATTTTTTCATTATATCAAAGTATTTCACCCTTACAATTTCGGCTCAAGCAAATTACCAACATCCTTCTCAGTTCAGTTCTATTAATTCTATCAAGATAGTTTAATACATGACAATTTGATAATTTCAAATCTCAATAACTATCTCCCAAGCAAAATTAACAGGTAATAAAAGAATTGTTGACTTAAAATGCATATTCATCCAGTCGAATATTGACAAAAAAAAAAAAATTAGTACTTTTAAAGAATTCTGTTATAATTGAAACCCAATCCAATTGAAGATCCTCAAATGCTGGAAAAAAAAGGTTCTCTGCTTCAAATCAATTTTGAAGAACATCAGACATCTTTATGTTACGTTTTGCAATATTTGATGGGTAATGTATCAGGGTCATTAGTGATCTAACAGAAACAAACCGAAGTAGCCTAAATTATGAATTATTTATTTTTGGATTTATATAAGGTGTATTAAAATTTAATACTTCCTATTAGATACTGTGGGTTAATATTATTTAAGAAGTGCAAATGCAATAGCAAAAAATTTATTACACACTTGAAAAAGAAAGTAAGGAGAATAGTACTAAACCAACTCAAAGATTACTTTATGTACTATCCTGTTTCCAGATATGACTAATTAAAAAGCTTAAAAAACCAGGAGAATTGGAACGTAACTGTTAATGAGACTCCTTGAGCTTTTAAATACTTATTGATTAATCTTTTATGAATTTGCCTAATTCCCTTTTAAACTACTCTGAATTTTATGAATTCTATTGGCTTCAGCACCAAGGAAAGGCAACAGAATGGATCAGACCACACTCACCAAAGACGGCAGCAGCAGTATTAAATGGCAGAACATAAAACACTCACATTCAACAAGAAGGAATTATAATTTGAAGGAAGCTTTGTAAAAAGCACAGCTCTTTTACTCTTCATGACTACAAGTCATAGAAAGTTTAGGAAGGGGAAAAAAAACCTAGCAAAAAGCCAGAAGTTTGAAATGCTTCATTCCAAAGCTTGGTATGAAATGAGGCTGTCTGGTTGCTGGACATATGAAGTATTCGTAATTCTTTTTGTTTTAATAGGATTTTTGGTGGTCGCCTATTTTCACAGCCTAGATTTAGGGTGAACATTAGACTGAGATGGATAAAAATTAATTTCCTCTTCATTTATTTGAAACACTCCACATACTTAACAACCAAGCCAACAATATCCTATCTGGAAAACGGTATTCTTGCAGTTGCATTACAAAATGTAGCTTCTATAAACAGTACTTAAAAGAATAAAAACCCCCACCATAACTCCAATAATTCAAGACAGTAACAAGAATACTTGTTACTTGCAGGTAACGTGGATTAATTAATTTACATACATTGGCAATACACGGTTCAATGGTCTGGACGGTCCTTTTCAACAGGACTTTTGCAAGATCAAACGCTTGTTTGTTAAGGTTCTGAAATAAAGAAAATATAATAAAATCTTACATATTCACACACAATAACAAATTTTGAAGAAACATTACCATACCTCCATACTATGAAAATTAATGTGCACCAAATTTGGCACTGAAAAATGAATGAATTTAAATTAGTATTTAAATGTGGTTTTGTTTGCCCCTCAAATACTCATTAGGGGTACACTCCATAGCAAGTTCAGCCTTGTCTAGAGGGTAAACCTGCACTGACTTCTCCACAGACTGTACTGTATGCTCTGAGTCCACAGTGAGACTACAGAAAGCACTTACACTTGGGCAGAGTTAGCACTTAACTTTCCAAGTAAGCATTTGATTGTAACATGACAAACCTGAACGCTGTTTATATTGCTCTTGAGCAAGAAAAAGAATGGAACTGCACATCTGAAAAATTTGACTGTCCAAGTCTGCACAATCTCATATCATCTAAGGATTAATACAGCTTGGAGAGAAAAGAAATAGAAATGGATGAGCTGATTGCCCTGAAAGTTACAAATCACCGCAGACAAAACACAGGTAAAGCCTAGGGATGACTGATTCTTGGAAAGATGGTATTTGGCAAGTCTACACTGAGAACAACTCCCTCATGTTCGTTTAAATAATGAGATGACAAATACAGTTCACCAACAGACAGTAAAGAGAAACAAGCGGCCAAAGGCTCAAACAAGTATCTCCTCTGTCACAGAAGCGCTAAACTGATGTCTCATTATAGAAGACAGACAGATGTGTATAAACTCTTCTCAAAAAATATCCCAACACCTTCTCTCCAGATCAGGCCATGATTAAAATCTTGTTGACTGGTATGCTGGTACAAAACTAAAGGACTGCCAACCTCAAACTTTAAAATACATTTTCTATGGATCTTCAATACAGCTTCTTCCACACAACCAAACCAACAACCCACATACACACACAAAACACCACAATACCAAAGAATCAAAACAGCCTAGAAAAGTAATGTATATCTGGATAAAATAAACAACTATTAATAAATAATAAACAAATAATCTGTTAGGAGAAAAGAAACCCTTAGGGTCTGGATTAGCCATGCTGTAGAGCATGCAGAAGAAAATACAGATTTTTAACACATGAAAATGTTTTTAAGGAATAATGTAAGTAAAAGTGTGAAGAAAAATATTCACTGAATAGCACTGCTTTTGAAGTTAATAAAAAGGACTACAGTTTGAGGCCTCAGGTCTGAGCAAAACGTGACATATGCTACTGCTACTGAAAATCTGGATTTACTAGATGAGAGTCCCATTAGCACACATAGAGAACAATGTACACCACCATCGCTTTACTAAGAATGGACATACAAATTAATATAATCTAGATTCTGAGGTAGACTGTATATCATGTCTAACTAAAAACCAAAACCAGACTGCATTATCCAAAACACAGTATTTCAGTTTACAAAGACAAACTTCCATCAAGTCTTGCCAGACTGATACTTTTCTTATGTCATGGCAGAGAATGACTGGTATTTGATTACTTTACACAGACTTAAAAGCACTGCTATTGTATGCATTCTACAAGAGAATAAACTGTGCTCTTAAGGCTACAGTGCTTCTGATTTACATATCTAAAGACAAGCAATATAATCACAGAATTTTCTAGGGGATCTGTTCATGAAAGGAGAACACAGTTACTACAGTCAAACTCTGCTAGGCAGATTAGACAAAAGAACTTTCTGGTTGTTTTTTTTTCTTTGAACTAACACGGTACAGCAGTAGTTTAAGTGCTGTTGTTACAGGAAACAACACAGACCAACATACTGACTAAACTACAATACTGAGCACTGACTTACTTGCTCAGTCATGACCAAGAGCCAGTAAGAGCGGCACCAGTCCTCTACGTGATACTAAATATGCATTACAACCCAATATTTACACCAAGTTTATCTCCGTCTTTATCAGAGCCTTGCTTGAGAATTTTCTTCATTAGGCAAAACTGTAACAATGTTAATGCTAAAAGATCACATTCACTTTTACTTTGCCTAAACCAAGCACTCACAACACACTGCCAACTTGTACAAGGTTTTACTGGGCCTTTATACCCTCAGAGCAGTGTCCACCATTGTTAATAGCATCACCTGACATACGTATCGCCACTCTCTGCTTCCATTCCTGGTATCTACAGCCTATAATTCATTAGAAGCAACTTACAAAGAACAGTGTATTTTCAGAAGGACTCTTGTTATAAGAGGCCTCTCTGTGTCAGCAGTTTCAATAAGACATTATCTCACTCCTGTCAATAAAAATGATTTGATAGAATGGCATTCCTGTCTCATGATTATGACAGAAGGAATGCGAACTCATCTCAGACAATAGATACTGTTATATGCCTGATGAGATTTCGCAGGTAAATGACAACGGCCACAGCTTAGTCAATCCGATGCTACACATCTCCATGAATTCTCCCTCTTTATGCAACCAAAGGAATAATCCCTGCTTTTGTGTACTAATTTAATTATGTAGTCATGCTTGGACCTACCTTAATTTTTTGTTACCATTTTAAATTAACAAATGAACAAAGAGAAACACATACTTGGTAATCAGAGCACAGTTCATCTGCTGTAACTAATACTGAAACTTACAGTACTCCAAACTATTTTTGGTAAGCACAAGGGTTTTAGGAAGGGAACTTTCTTGGTCAATGCAAGGGCCTGCATCTCATTTTCCCTTATTTTCACAGCTGAAGGAGTTGTGTTTATTCTCTTTTCAAATTTATTAAGGCATTACAGAGAAGGTACTTTAAAAGCTCAAGTGCAGACTCAGTGACGCCCTCTCTGAGGAAGAGCTTGTATAAAATTCCTCTAGGAAGGGGAGTATGTGTGTGTGTTATGTGTCACTTTGTCCCTTATAAATGAATTAAATGGAGAAAGACAATGGACGGGGTGGGCAGCACAACAAGGTTGGTGGAGCAAAGCCTGACTGGCAAGCTGAGAATAGCAAGGCACCACAGAAGTCTTGGGGATATCTTCCCCCGCTCCCCTCTTTTCCAATTAAAAAATACTTCACATCTTCTCTATTAAAAAAACCCCAACATATCCCAAAAGCAAAACAACCAACTACCCACAGTCCTCAAGATACAATGTTTTCCTACTATATTTGCTTGAAAACACTTTATTTATGTTTCAGTACAGAGATCCTGAGGTGGCACAATCTCTTTGTGTTGAATAATCTAGACATAGCTAATGAACAGCACCAGGCAATTCCCAAATGAATGTGAGAAAATAAAACAGTCACAACAGCTAATGTGTATAAAGAGAGAAACAACATGCAAAAGGTAATAAGACTTATTGTTATTATAACAGTATACTACGATCATGTTTTACTTGGCAAACCTTGTGTGCAGGAATGAGGTTAATCAAAATTGAGTCCAGCAGCTCCTGAGTTACTCCATCGCCTTCCATGATGATAGAACTCATCAAATCCAGCATATGCATTTGTACCTTCTGGTTGTGGCTATTACTAAGATCATAAAAAATAGTACCAATATTAAATTCTCAGACCCTGACAAATACTAACAGTACAATCAAGAAACAATGTCTAATGCCATAAATATATGTCCAGTTTGCTCTCCCTTACATTCTCCACATCCCAAAACTATTTTATGTGCCTTTCCTCTCTTATGGAAAGGTTCAAAAACCTAGAATAACCTAGCTCTGCTTTACGAGAATCAAAATAAAAAAGGACAGTAACAACCAATACAAAAATGTAGATAAACTAATCAGCATGAAGTGTACTATTGTAACATGGACAACAAATTTTAAAACACTACTTTCAGACACACACCCTTCCATAATGTCAGCAGTTCACACTGATTTTCTTTCCCTGTAGCTCTTCATTAGAGAAATAAAGACTTCTGCTCAGACATATTTATCTGTAGACTATGCTATGATTCAGTCTACCCCCAAACCTGATGTTATTTTGTCAGTTCAATATAATGGAAGCGATTCAACTTACTTGATAACTGAAAAAAGAGTCCTAAAAAGCTGAATAAAAATTTCATTGCAATCTTCCAACTCAAAGCAGATGTTGTAAGATTTGACCCAAGCTAAATTCTAGAACAAAAATTAAGATATTTAGGCTAGTACAACTTCACATTAAGTCACACAAATATAATCATGTTAGTTATCTATTTTTTTTTCTATTTAAGGAAAAATAATACACAATAGATGTAAATGCTTTGGGGAAAGAGACTGGATATTTGCTTTGCATATGAAGAGCTCCTAACACCAAGGGGCTTTGCAAAGTATATCCAGAAAAAACTAAATACAGAATAATCTGATTTCTTACGTATAAAAGCTGATTGACAGAATAGTAATACAGTAAGACCCTATTTTTTCTTCATGCTGTGAAACAATACAATTTAAAACATCGTGTTTTAAATATCAAATATGTTGTTTAGAAATGAGATACTATTTCTAAAAGCACACTGAGCCCCACCACTCATTGTCAAGAGTACGGTTTTGCAATGTTTTTAAAGCAAAAATCTTACATTCCTTCTCCCATCACCAATATAGACACACTTGCATTTTAACCAGCATTTGAAATTTTCTCTCTTAATAAAAAACCCTCAATGTATGGAATTTTAAGATAAAGGCTAAATGTTAACAAATACCAATTGTTTTAACATGTCCTCAACTACAGACTGACAAACTTACTAAACGCCAACAGCACTATAAGTACCAAAAGAAGCAATTCACTGAACTTTAATGAAACTGGTGTGATTTACAGAATAAAAGAAATTTGCCAGGCATACTGGCACATCAGGAGAAAGACTGATTACACTTCTTAGGCTTACAGAGCTAGTACCATCTACTGAAAGTTACAACTATTGTGTTACCTCTAATAAGTAAAAGTATCTGTTAAATTGAGGGCTCTTCGTGTCCTCCAAGCCTTTTAATTGTCTTGTAATAAACAAGAATATGTCCTGTCAAAAAACAAAGTTTACAAGCTTGATTCAGCAGAAAGTAAAAATACAATCCTTTAGTAGTGACATCTACCTACATTTTCAAACTCATAACATGAGAACATTAAATTGTCTTTTTTAGGCACTGATGGAAATCTATCACCAACACAGATACTGGCCATCTAGCATTCCTTTACACATCTCTGGCCCTTAAGTATTACACTGACTTACAGGATTAAAGCAACGTCTCTTTAATAAAACTGAAAATCAGTATACATGGGAACAAAAGCATTTTTTCTGTTGGTTTTTTGGGGTTTTTGTTGGGGGAGGGGGATGGACTGTTCGGTTCATTTGGGGTTTTTTTGGGGAGGGGGTGGTTTATATTTTTCTCAGTAAGAATAAGGTAGGAGAAAAGCCTTTAGTTTATGAAGCATTTTACCTTAAGTTTGTCATGGGAAGTATATGGAGCTTCAGGAGCATAGATACGAAAGATATCAGCCAAGCAACATGCTACAAGGAGGCGCACATCTTTATTGGGATTCCTGAGGAAGAATTCAGACGCAAGGTGCAAGGCTAACGGGAGATACTGCTGCTTCTCATCTTCTGAGTCCTGGTCCATATCCATGAAGGTTTTTACCACCATCTGAAAAACACCGGGAAAAAAAAATTGAGTTCTTTCTGCTTTTATTCCTTACTACTAAACAAGACTTTTTAAAAGGATGCAGTGCTATCAATACATGTTCTGCTGCATAATCACAGTACTTGTACAGTTAGGACAAATATCAGAAAAAGGGAAGTGTTAATCTGATACTTAAAGGTTTATGGAACTTGGTATTTTAGATTAAGACACTGAAAACCACTTTGCAGTTCTGCTTATTTTGTCAATCTTGACCTGGGGTACAGCTCAGAAACTGCCGCGCACAGACGAGGTTGGAGACGGCAGCATCTCTTCCTCAAAGCAGTCCCGCTGCAATTCCAAGTGAGGACTCACCTAAGTACGAAGAGAGCGAGGGGCTGTAAGCCATTTGGCCTAACACATGGCTACAGTACAATGCAGCTGCTTTAGAGCTATGCCAGGACTAGAGGAGCCTAAGAGGCCACTCTTAATACTCTGCCTCTATTGAGGCACAGACCTCACAAAGTACTTTACATATGCACAAACTTTCTATCTAGTTTAAACAAACTAGATACTGGATAATTTAATCCCTCATGTAAAGTAAGTCTTAACACTACAGATCTACTCTTTCTGCATACTCAGAGCTGCATCTTTAGCCTTATCAACCTTATGTAAAAATTTACCCACATGGTTTTCTTGTTTCTTCTAGCACAGCTAAGAACTACTAATTGCTATGAAATGCCACCAAAATAGTTTACTTTGAATTATTATACAACCCCAGTTAATTGAAGCTTCTCAACATAATGATTTGGCAAAACTGAAAGTAAGAATTTAGTTTGAAGAAATAAAAAGTTGCAGATTTAACTTTTGGAATAGTGTTTGTTAAAGGATGAGAATGACTTTCTAGGATGTCAGCACAGAATAGGCAGATGTGCCAGAGACTCTTAGTATGACCTTAGTGAAATCAGTCTTTGTGTTCCATTCCTCCATGTCACTTGAGCACCCTCAGACTTACAACTGTGAAGGACAGCCACACTGCATACCAACAGAATTTGGTATGCCCACTACAGACACAGTATACACAGTACACACAATAGATACAAGAGAGAACACAGAATGATAAATCTTGATGGGTCAAATTCACCTCCAAAATAATAACACTAAAACACAAAAGTAGGCTGAGCTCACACAGCTAATAAATACATCTCTTACTCTAAACAGAATTCTTTTGCTATGGTGTCATACAAATGATTCTAGGGTTGCTTCTCCATTATTAAGCATGTCCCTGTTTCCAACATGAAAGTGCTGTCTTTAAGCTTTCTCTCCTTCTTGAGTTTTGAAATATAGTTTTAAATCCAGTAGATCTTATAAATTAAAATAAATGTTTGACAGCAACCTTTCCTACAGTACATTACTTAAAAATCCTCCTCCATTCCTATAAATATACAAGTATAATCCAATTTGCCACAAAGACAAAAAAGAGGAGACAAGGAGAGGAGAAAAACCCTACACAACAACAAACAGAAAAAAAGAGAACTTTACATCTACAGCCCAGAAAGATACAAATTGTATCTTACTGATCCGTTTCCTTAAAAATATTCTTAAGCTATGTTTTAAAGCCCTAGTTGAAAGCACAAAACCATCCTTCTACTGACAACTCAGCTCTGCCTGTTACAGGGCCATATGTCACTGTGTCCTGGGGTGCTTCAGGCACAGCACTGCCAGCTGGTCAAGGGAGGGGACTGTCCTGCTCTGAGCTGGTGTGGCCTCACCTGGAGTCCTGGATGCAGCTAGAAATTGATCTGCTAAAATAATCTGCTAATGAAAATGAAAATCTAAAATAAACTCTAGATACAAAAGGCTAAAAGGCCAAATAATTTAAGGTTTTGAATGTCCAAACTGGAAACCACTCATTATCACGCTAAGACAGTTTTTATTCCTGAAAAATGTGATCAAACTGTAACAGGAACGCACTAATTTTTCAAATTACAGCAGTACTGTCTAACTGAAATCTGGCTGTACAGTTGAAACTATCTAGAACACTAATATTCATTTATATAAAAACATACAGACTTTGCAGATTTCATCATAAAAACCTGTTACTGTACTCTGTGTAAAAAGCAGGAGACAAAAAAGTATTCTTTAACAATATTAATGTAACAATATCAATGTAACATCATCCATTCTTTTCCAAACAACTAAGCAATCAATATAAACACTAATTCTAGCAATTGTAAACCGAATACAGCTATGCACATTTATGATTAAATTCATTCTGCATCGCTCTTGATTGAACGCATGGCCATTAATTTGTCACATACTGGTACTTTAGTTAGCTTCAAAAAATAAAAGTATTGTAACTATTCTAGAAATTGACTTTATTGCCATTTTTACCACACTGCCCTGAAATTCTAATTATCAGAGCAAGATTTTACTCTTGCAGGCTCTGCAAACATGTAAGTGAAATGATTGGATTATAACGTGGAAGAAATGCAAATGCCTTCATTCAAACTAGCGAGAACAGCTAAATGAAGACTGTTGAAGTCACTCTCAGCATGTTATGAACATACTGAAAACTGAAAAGTTAAAGCTTTCAGGAAGGTGTTCATCTGATTGTATCAACCATGCAGTGTGCAAGCCAGTCACTCTTGGTTACCCTTTCACCCACTAGAGAGAAAAACAGAGACCCTGAGTTCAAGCACAGATGTCTATGATGACATCTACAGATGTTGGCTCAGTTTTGCCCTGGAACTCTCCACCAACCGTGAAAGCAGCTCAGTGTGACCAGATGCCTGAAATGAGGTGAGAGGAACAATACCTGCAGCTTCTTGTGAGACTGTCAACCTTTCAACAGCATTGAAACATACACGAGAGATTGCCAAAGGGCTGTTCACACACTGCCCACATCTCACACACAGCTTACATGTGGCCTGTTTCCAAAGACAAAATCAGCATGGTAGCTTGCCCTTATGTGACTCAGCCATGGCTCTTGCGCAAGACCTATGCCTCAGACAGGAATAGTAACTTTTGCTGTTCAGATCTGCAGATGACAATTCAAGAGCTAGGACAATTCAAGGAGAGATGCCAAGAAAATGCTGAAATCATAGCAGACTCAAATAATGCAACTCTGCCATCAGAGCGTTTTTACATTTTTCCTCACATGATTTAAGCAGTACTATAAGTGATTCTTGCCATTAACTATTAACAATAAATTATATTTTTGTCTCAGATCTTATAGTAAAACATAGCAAAATGCTTCACAGACGTGTCTGTGAAAAAAATACTTCTATGTGGTGCAGATTTAGGATGAGAAGTCTTTGTCAGCCTCAGATACAGTCCTATCTCCTATCTATCAGCCAGAAGTATCAAACAAACGTGAAAAAAAGAGACTTTAAAGTGTGGAGAAAAAGAAAAAGAAAATAAATAAAAACATTCAAATCAGGAGGACCAGATAATTGTTATTTCAAAATCTTTAAATTCCTGACAAATGAAATCACAAATGTAGTAAGTCAGGTTTTGTTGGCTTTTCTTTAAACAACAAACAAGCAAAATAATCCCAAACAACAAACTATACACACACCCCCCCACCACCTCCCTCAAGCTAAAGCCCAAACAAGGGAGATACCAACTAAAAAGAGAGCACCAAATATTGATGTAATAATCAAGAAATTATATCCTGCCAATACATCCAACAGGCTGACATAACAGAATTTTATAATACAAACCAAACCTGGAAAGGGTAAATAAACCCAGAAATCAAGAAAAACACGGTAACACATAAAAAGCAAATTACTTTGATAACCCTCATTTCAAAATAGCTCATGCCTTTAATAAAGATAATCAGTACTCTACACAAGACCGACCATGACAAGAAACTTAGTTTGAGTGTCAAGAACAGCATCACACTGAGCCACATCACACTGAGCCACACAGAAGATGAGGAGCTTGAAAGAGATGAAAATTAGGCCAATACTGTCTCCTTAGCCCCTTCCTAAAGTGATAAACTTAACCTTTTGAAACTGAATGAATTTATTGGTGGAGAATGGTGTTATAACTGACCCTATTTCCATAAAAAACTGTGGTACAAGGAGTCAGAATTGATGGTGATGACACAGTTACAGAATGGCAGTAAAGGACAGGATACTCTATGAGAAGAACAGAAATACCAAAAAATCACCATTGGTAAGTAATCATATGCTTAGTGCTTTAATCCAAGACCTTATGCTATTAAGAGCTTATCTGCTGTAAACAACAGAAGAGGAGAAAGATGGACATTTAGTAAGCAATTGTAAAGAATTTATGAGCCAACAACAGGCTATGGACATGAAAACAATGAAAATGCAATTGCAGGATATGACAGAAGAAAGAAAGGAAAAAACAGCAATACACATGAAATGCTAAAAATACTAAATGCTGACTGTAAACACATTACTTAATCCTGATTACCCTCACTAATTAAAAAAACTTTAAAAATGAGGTACAGAAGGTATCTGCCAAGGGAGTCTCAAATGCCTTTTCTTGTAAGGAGACATTTACCAGACTGCTAATTAAAAACAACAGCTGAAAACCTCTCTTTGGGGCAAGTCCTGTTTAATATCTTTATCAATGATCTGGACTAAGGGATTGAGTGCCCCCTCAGTCCATTCACAGATGACACCAAGTGGGTGGCAGTGCTGTCTGCTGGAGGGCAGAAGGCTCTGCAGAAGGACCTGGACAGAACAGACTGATGGGCCAAGGCCAGTGCTATGGGATTCAACAAGGCCAAGTGCCAGGTCCTGCACTTGGGTCACAACAACCCCAGGCAGTGCTAGAGGCTGGGGCAGAGTGGCTGGAAAGCTGCTCAGCGGAAAAGGACCTGGGGGTGCTGGTGAACAGCTGCTGAACATGAGCCAGCTGTGCCCAGGTGGCCAAGAAGGCCAACGGCATCCTGGCCTGTGTCAGCAATGGTGTGGCCAGCAGGAGCAGGGCAGTGACTGCCCCCCTATACTTGGCACTGGTGAGGCCACACCTTGAATTCTGTTTCTGATTCTGGGCCACTCAGTCCAGGAAAGACTTTAAAGTGCTGGAGCAAGTCGAGAGAAGGGCAATGCCCCATTGTCATCACAAATTCTTTAATCTATACTCTGACAAGACATTTAACTGGCTTTGGATAACTTGGGGAAGGGAAAAAAGAAAATGAAAAGTTGAACAAAAGATGATATAAAGCGTATTGTACACTCTATGGGGCAAAGACTATTTGCTTTCTTCTTTATATCCTGCTCACCACATGAAGCCAATGAACAGGGTTTCCAGATGTGATTACACCTCATGATACATTTGTAAAGCTGATGCAGCAACAGCAATGTAGCCAAGTGATACCCCTCTCATGGGGCAAACAGTTTAACTGGCTATTCTTCCCCTGGGGACTGACCTACACTAGGGCTTTGCTTTGGAGTTCCAGCCAACTGACCAATCACAAGCACAGAAGTCACAGATTGGTAACTCACCACTATCTTCGCATTGGTTAAACAGCATATTCTGTGTTATTTTACTTACATCAAGCAAGTCAGACTATTTTCCAAGAGCCTAGATATTAAATTGATCTGACATGAAAAAGCAGAAAGACTGACTACTACTTGTAATGAAGACATCATATGGAGCAGACAGTTCATGGATTACTTGAAGTAACTTCCTTGATACACATTTTTAAGTAACTACAAAATGAATTCAAACACCACATAAATGGGACAAGCATTGTTACCAAATTGGGAGAGGGGTCGTACAATCACCCACATATTATATGTTCGTAACCAACACACAGTAGAATTACAGTTCTGTTGTAAAGCTGTAAGATTCCTCATAGTAACATGAATGCAACAGAAGGGGGGAACACGGCAAATAAAATGAGAAAAATCAGATGCCTTAATCCAAAATACTTTTCACGGCACAAATTAGAACATGCTTTTTAAATAGCGCTTGAACATTTTGCTCTGCAAAAATCAGTCATGTAACATCGACATCTTGGTTACAGCAACTCATATGGACTGCTGCAAGGAAAAGTTCCAAGAAAGTATGCTTCCCAAGATTACAATTACATCTTCCCAAGATTAAAAGGAAGCAAAACTCTGTCCTTCCTGCCCAGCAGAAGATAATCCTAATGCTGTTATCACTGCATGTAATAAATCTTGTACTCTTTGGCCATGAACAAGCCCACGGGAAAAACCAGATTCATGATGTGCAAAGAAAATACTACATGCCTTTTCTTACCACTACAACCTTGTCAAAATATATTTTGCTCAGAACAGAGTATTTTAGACAATATCATTGATTTAATATTTTTATTAAAGTAGGATTTGGAAGATTCAAAACCATTTTTGTACACCCTCAGTTCCTTCACCACTATATGCAACAGTAATGTCCTTTTTTCTCCAAGTAATTGGTACTTTAAACTCAAGTCCATTTCTTTTGTGTTTAAGCAGGTACCACTATGCTTTATGCCAGAACAACCTGTAAGTTCATTTATATTCACATTATTGCAACAATATGGAATCTTTATAATATCTTCTTTCTTTTGAAATGAGGACTATTTGAAGTGATCACATGCAACCAAAATCGTAGCTATCTGAAGACAGGTTTGAACTGTGTACTGCTCTGACTACTGGTTGGCAAACAGGTCTGAATTTGTCTGGTTTTGGCTCCATGTGACATGGAGATCCCGTCTACTTGCAGCCACCATCTCCTTCTCCCTTTCCTGTTACTCACCCTGCCCTACTTCTGGCCATGCAGTGCCAGCGCACTTGTTGAACAACTCTGTGATTAAATTTAATTTACTGATCTGTCTGAAAAGACTCCTGGGAAAAGTCCTGGATAGTTTTCTGACAGGCATAGTTAGATCATAGACAGATCTGATGTATTCCAGAAACAGCAGCAGGAAGGTAGTTAAAACTTCAATGGCCAAGACGAGGAAGGGAAGAACTTAGTCTGCCAGTGCATAAACTCTTAACAACCAACCCAATAGTGGCACAAATTCTTAACCTTACTAGTGGCAAGCTCAGGAAGCCTGATACGGGCAGCTACAGATAGACAAATACTACTAGATCCCCAGAAAATCTACCTTTACCTCTCTTTAGTAAAAACTGGCATAAGATGTGATCAACAATCATTTTAAATTGAAGGTCTCAGAAATGTGTTGCCACAGTAATTTTCAGAACTTGCATCCAATGTATCAATTAACTTATTCATTTTAATAATCTGTTTCCGGGTTTTTATCACGACCTGAGACAGCAGAGGTTTCCTATTTACGTTTTTGAGCCACCACTTTCTTTGCCTTCCAGGTTCATATTATTCCCATCATATCCTCATCTCATACCTTTGGAGGCAAAGGTTCACTCCAACTTCAGTATTGCACAGAGTACATTCACACAGTATGCAAACGAGCATACGCATCTGATTCATAAAAGGGAAGCATAAGACAGTATTCACCATCTGGCTCCTTACCCAGCACTAAATTCTGTAAGGTTTTTCAACAGAAGCTGCTCAAAGATTTCATTCAGTAGCCTCAACTGATGCATCAGAATTCCCTCATACAGTCCTTTACAACCTCATGAAGTCATAGTTTTATTTTCTCTCATTATTCCTCACTGTGCTTTAATCAATGTTAAGCCTAAAAGCTCTCACTGAATCAATTCCACTCAAATTATTTGACTTAATACATATTCTGTGAAACTCTCCTTGGCTGTGATGAACAAAACCAACTCACCCCATCACATTTCCCAAACAGCTAAAAGGTTTTCAAGTGTGCAAAGTGCTACCTAACATTAGGTCACTGTATGGTTTGTCACCAACAAAAATTACTTCTTGATATCTACTTTTTATTTATAAGCAGCTTTTGATGCATGACAATACTTGGCTAGTCAATCCAAGACCTTTTAAAGTTATTTTAATGCAAGAAACACTGAGAAATATTGTTAGTTTGGCTGCACCAGTATTGCAATCCGTAAGGTATTTTGTTATCCCAGTTTTACACTGGTTCACACAATTTCTCTATGACACAAATTATAGCCACAATCAAATCACACGTTTTAACAACGGATGTATACTTTTTCTCAAATAATGAAATGAGAGTGCACATATTTATCAGCACATTATCTTTTCATACACTACTCACCATCTCTTACACATCTATGATTTAAGTGTGGTGTCATAGCACTAATTTTCATTTTCTTAAGTGATGCAGTCTTCAGCAGTATCTAGTCTTTATTATTGGAAAGATTTGTAATAGTATTCTTTCCAATTTTCCTGCCAAAGACTAATAATTGTTTAAATACCCTAAGAAGGTTCCTAAAGTCATCTAAATTATCAGAAACTTTGCTTCCACATACATAGATACATAACAGAAGAGTTTTGCAGAGGGACTAAAAAGAGCTTATTTTTTAAATGTTCTAATGATAATTCAAGACATCATCAGTTAGAAGCATTTCATTAAGAAGTCCTCCTCCCCGATGTATACTGGAAAGTGTTATACATGGCTGGGGCAAAACCAAAAAAATTCTTCAAACCGTATTCCCCATGGTGAAGGAGTTTCCATTTCCATATGAAGTTTTGCAAATACTTTGATAATAGCCTCCAGATGTGAGAGAGAGGATTCTTCATAACCAGCTCAATGCTGTGTGTTAATTCATTTCCTCCTCCAAAGAGAAGGTGGTGCTAGACAAAACAACAGCTTTGCTTTTCTACTGTGAATTGACTGTAAGGATGTAAGGTTTTGAAGTGATTATTTAAGATCAATTCTTACAACACAATCATGCGTTAGGGTTTCACATTAAAACACACCTAGAGAGCTACGCTGCCAACAATATTGATGTTGTAAATACTATATCCATGTCTATTTCTACACTATGGTGCAGGTCCATCCCATGGTACATCATACAGTCTTCTGACTGTCATCCAGAAGCAGGGCATATATAAAGAACACCGTGCTTTTTCCTGCTTGCGTGCTGTAGTCAGTTGATCCTGGCTGAATGCCAGACATCCACCAAAGCCTATCACTCCCCTCCACAGCTGGAGAGGAGAGGGAAGATGTAGCACAGGATTCATGAGTTGAGACATGGACAGAGAGAGATCACTCACCAAATACTGCCACAGGCAAAACAGGCTCAAATTAGAAATATTAACTGAATTTACTACTAACAAAATCAGAGCAGGATAATGAGAAATAAAACCTTAAAAAACGCTTTCCCTCCTATCCCTCCCTCCTTCCCAGCTCTACCTCCTCCCCCAGCAGCACAGAGAGACAGAGAATGGGGATTATGGTCAGTTTGTCACATGTTGCTAGTCCCACTACTCAGGAGAGGAGGAGTCCCCCTGCTCCAGTGTGGGGTCTCTCCCATGAGAGACAGCTCTCCATGAACTTCTCCAACAGGAGTCCATCTCACAGGCAACAGTTCTCCACAGACTGCTGAAACACGGGTCACTCTTCCATGGGGTGCAGTCCTTCAAGGACAGATTGTTCTAGCGTGGATCCCCCAAGGGGTCACAAGTCCTACCAGCAAACCTGACCCAGCATGGGCTCCTCTCTCCGTGGGTCTGCAGGTCCCTGCCAAGACCTTACTCCAGACAGGCCTCTCACAGGGTCACAGCCTTGTCTCAGGCATCCACCTGCTCCAGTGTGGGACTTTTCCACGGGCTGCAGGTGGTCAGCATCCCTATGGTCCTCCATGGGCTGCAGAGGACAGCTGCTTCACCATGGTCTGCACCATACGATGCAGGGGAATCTCAGCTCCAGTGCCTGGAGCATCTCCTCTGCCACCTTCTCCACTGACCTGGGTTTCCGCACAGTTGTTCCTCTCAGATATCCTCAACCCTCTCTTTCCCTGGCTTCCATCTGCACAAATAAGTCCTTTTTGTTTCTTCTTAAATCTGTTACCACAGAGTTGTTACCAACATTTCCATCTGGCCCAGCCCTGGCCAGCAGCACGTCCATCTTTGGAGCTGCCAGGGACTGGCTCTGCCAGACATGGAGGAAGCTTCTGGCAGCTTCTCACAGAAGCTACCCCTTTAGCCCACCCCTGCCCCCCCCGAAGGCTTGGCCACACAAACCCAACATATATTTTAATACAATCAATAAATGAGACCAATAAAAAAATGTTTCTTCCAAGGAAAGTGCTTTTCTATTTCAGCAATCTTGTAAGCTGTGGTGAGCTGAACACCTCCTAAAGCACAAAATTATGTGAAATATTTGTATCTTGATCTTTAACTGATTGCACAGTCTGTGACAGTAAAAGAAGAAAAAAATTAAAATTTCTTTCATCTGTGACAGTAAGAGAAGAAATAAATTAGAATTTCTTTCATGGAACTCGCTGAATGACTGTCAACTGCACATAATGCCATCATATGCAGTACCGAAACAAAGGTACCATGGGTCAACAAGAAAATACTCTTTAGCCATGATGTGAATTTTCTGGTTTGTTTAGGAGCCAGATTCCATTGCGCCTTAGAATTGAAAATCAGGGGGCAAATCATGTGAGACCCTAGCATGAACCATATCTAGTGACAAAACTTCGTAGTACAAGACGCTCATATTAACGACAACTATATAGAGTGCAGAAGCTGAGAGCTTCCATTCTCAATGCAAAAGGCTGGACAAAAATCAGAATTGTAAAACTGTAAAAATCTTTGATCCTTCACAATCAAAACTTATACTACCAACCAGTAACACCAAAACCAAACCCCTAACAAACCAGCACATCAAACCAGCTCCTCAGAAGGCCCTGGCTGACATGGACATTGTCTGCCAGCAGCTGGTGAGGCACCAGCTACTGTGCCCACCAAGTGAGAGGCACTGCTGCAAAGAATTTCTGTTCAAATTATCTTTCTCCAACGAAGCACTATTTTACCAGATAATTTTGCTACCTGTTGAGCACTATTACCTGTATCAGAAACATAACACCCAACCCACCCCCCCCCCCGCCAGCTTTGTCTTTAGGCAGGTACCAAGCTCAAAACTAAGGCACTACAAAATGGACTGAATGCAAAATGCAAGAATTTTCTTACTTTGTGTGCGTCTGGTGGTTTCATTTTATTTTTAACTAGTCCCATCAAAAACAAAGTTTCTGAAAATTCTTAAAGCACAGCAAAAAACTGATGCAAAAAATTGCACCTGAAACTCATCTGGAATGCTTTCCTGGCTTTAAGTCTTAATTTTTTAATAAGGAGGAAGAAAATTATTTCTAGTAAATGTATGGAAAGTAGTGTATTTGTAGAATTCATTTAGCAAGCCTGCATTATTTTACTGTGCAAAATGACAAGTATCCCTAAGTAATAGACTGACTTCTGATACATGTGAAATGAATAATATTTTAAAGAAATTTTCCATTTAAAAATTGTCATTAAAATGAAGTGGGAGACTAAAGGAAAAATAAAAGGCACCGATATTGCTGATATAAGGATAGGAAAGTCAAATCCACAGTGCTCAGCAAAAGGATGATACTAAAGACATAACGATTATGTGTAGGATATTCAGTTTCTGAGAAATAAGCCTGTAAAATCAATATGATACATCTATGCATGTGACTCTAACGTAGGTAGCAAAGAATAATACGAAAAGTCTTCAAGAAATTCATATTACCATCATAATTGCCAATATTAAAAGTGTGGAAATATTTCAAATAGAATACAGTATTTACCAAAAGGATTTTCCTAGACTTTACAGGACAGTATTCAAAATATTGGGTTTAATGTTTTTATTGTTCACTTTACAACACACTATGTAGACTTTTCCATTTTGAGTATGGGAGTAATGTGCATTTGTATGTTCAATTTAAAGTAAAAATGAAAAGGCAAGGACAGGAGAGCAACCAAAAAAAAAGACAGAAAAACCCAGGTATTCCCATTTGTGTCTCTGTATCATACCTATTTTTATTTGCTGGGTCTTGACATTTACACCCAACCACCAATAACAGGATTTCACTTGTTTTCTCTTGTTTCTAACTTTTAAAAACATTTTAACAGTATTTTCAAGCAATATAGCCACCTTGAGCTGACTGAAAATTATCCCAAATCCAGAATATTTACTCTGTTTATAAAACCATGACTTTTTCTAACCGAGTTCAAGAAAAAAAAATACAATTCCTGCTTTTAGAGAGCTCTAATATACCTTTCTGGAGTAGCAATATTGTTTTAGAGGATATTATGTCACATATCCCAGAGCAGTGGTGGCTTCGCTCTGATTTTCTGCAGCTATTTTAATGTCAGGCTAATAAAGTCTTGTCTGGGAATTTTTCTCTAGTATTTTGAGAACTTAAGTAACTCCTTGTTTCCATCATAAGAGTTCTGCAACTATTTTGCCTATCAGTTCCATCAAATTCCTTCCTTGTAGGTAGCTAGAATATGACCGTAACTGCTGTACCTGTCCCTCAACATTCCTCGCATGTAATCACAGTTTTATAGCTACTGATTTTGTTAAGATAGGAAGCAGGCAGTTTATCAGATATAAAGTGTTAATGCAAGACTTTTTTTTTAAGAATGTTTTCAAAAAGTGACTGACATTTTTTAAGAAGTTCCAGTAAGAAGTGTCTTCTACTAAAACTTTATGAAATAGGTAAAGCTCACTGAGGTCCCAAAAATCAGAGAGCACTGCCATTTCCTTGCTCTCCTAGAAAGAGACTTCAGATAAAGACATATATATATAGTGACAGTATAACCACTGTCACTGCAGACATCAGGTATCCATCATTAGACGGTTTCTCCGGACTATTCTTGGTGAACCTACTCATATCACGTGTTGTGCAGTGTTTACTCATTTTAACCTCTACATTAATTTCTGCTTTACTTGGACACTCCCCAATTAGTATAACATTTTCATTATCTGTGAATAAATTTTCTGAAAAAAAAATACACATAACTATGCAAGGAAGAACTCACATCTGGCAGACTTCTCCAAGTTAAAGTCTGGAAAGTATTTAACATTTTTTATTTTAAAATACACATTATGTATTTAATGCTTAATTTATATATTTAAATACACCTTTCAAGTTCAGTCTCAGAATTGATAATGCTGAATTTAGCTGAAAATAACATTTCACTGAACTACATTGCTGGAATCAGCAACCTGCAAGTACCAAATATAATTTAAATAGCTATCAGCAATATCCTCATAAAGAATGCCTAAAACAGAAGTCACACAAAATTTCTGAAGGTCCAGCATACTTCAAAAAAGCACTCGAGGCATAGTCGCTCCGTATTTGCAAAACACTTTGGCATGTTCATCTAGAAAAATCACTTATCCTCACCATGACAAAATTTGAGAAATTTCAATGCCGAAAGTACAAAACCACATAGGACGTGAGACTTGAAGAGGTTCCTAAGGTTATACCCCTTAAATTACTTTAACATCTAGTTTAGTACTTCATTAGAAATGTTTTGTTATCCACTAAGTTTACAGTTTCTGAGTAAGTTATTTAAACTCACGCAGTATATTCCAGCACTACAACAGAACCAGTGTCTCAAGACAGTGCATGCACTGCAACAGTGAGTAACTTTTTCCTTCACTTGAAATAGCTGGAAAATTCATCTGATTCCCTTTCTAAGATCAGACAGCTGAAACAATGTTAACCTGTACCCCAAGCACAAACATAAATTTGGTACCCAGTGGCACAGGATTTGGTCACTTCATAAATATCTGCATCTGTGACACAGCATCAAAGAGAAATTTGAGAAGCTTACAAAGAATGCACCAAGCCGCAGCCCAAAAAATTATGATTACCCAGAACACATAAGAAAGCATCCGCTTCACCAATAGTACTGGACTGAAGTGGCCTGAAGCCAAAGTAACGTCTCATTTAAAAATGATCTTTGTTTCCCTGACTCAAAAATTACAGAGATTTCACTTCACTTGCTCAGCTGCAGTGATCTCAGAACACTAGTCCACATGCATGTGCTGGAGGTTCAATGTATCATAAAAAACCCAATGATTGGGAAAACTAAAAAAAGGAGGGGAAATGTTACCTGTAAGACAGAACAGATCTCTTTCACATACAAACTCTGCAGGAGAATGACAACTAGTTGACTAGATGACTGTCAAAATAAATCACTTGGTCTTTCTTAAGCATACATAAGGCATTACACATAGGCACAAAATTTAACTTTTCTTATCTAAAACCATTCTAGACTGTATAGTTATTGCCTTCAGGTCCTGAATCCTACATGAAAGTATTATGTCTCTTAAGTTTGCATATACAAGACTTTAAATACATGAAGCTCCATTGCTCTTACTTTTCAAAAGCCATTAATGGCTTTTGAAACCATGAAACCTTTTCATTTATGCAGGTTTTTGAACTTTTTTTTTTTTTAATCACCCTCATGATCATAGCACGCAGATGATGTACTGGTATACTGAACCCATTCACAAAAAAAACCCCTGGGGAATGTACTTTGCTGGGTTTGCTTTCTCATCTTCCCATCCTAAAAAGAAAACTGTAACACTGTAGTATTTTATTCTGATTGAACTGGTGGTCTTGTTTAGGTTTTTTTTAAATTCAAAATCAACACATTTCGCAATTTATCTCCACAGGGAGGAAGGAAAACTTCAGAATGCACTTTGGCCTACAAATTGTAGAGGTTTGCAATAGTCTTCAATATCTGCAAGAGTTCACTGGACATCCTAAAAATACTGTTGGCTAAGATCTATGGTCAGGAAACGAAAGCTGTCACCTACAATCTTTAGCGCCTAAAACTCAGACATTAAACTGAAGCCACGTAGCACCTTAAAGAAAATGGCTGAGACCTAATATTTTGCTATGAATTTTATTGGAGAGTAGTGGATGAAGAGACAAGCAGATGCTGACCAAGTAACTGATCTTGAGGCAAATGCTTCAGTATTTTTATTCAACAGTCCCAAAATACTGATACATTCATGAGATTAATTACAAAACTCTGTTCCAGATGTTGAGAGTAGAGCAAATAACCTTAATCCAGATGGGGCTCAAATTCCTAACCAAGGAGAGAGGCCAAAAGATGCTACTCCCAGATTCCACTATTGGCAGTTTCCTCATTAAAGGTAAGTACTGCCTCTACTGAGGACCAAAAAGAAGCACCAAAGGTAAACATTCGGCAAAGAAAACTGAAGGATAGAGGGAAATGCTTCCTGTTGCCCGTTTGAAACCATCCCCTTGTTCTGCTTTAACTTTAGGCATCTTTCTTTTGCCAGAGCTCTGACTGCTCACATATAGGGTTAAAAATGGTAAAATCATGGGGTAACATTCAAATCAGGTAGTGGCCACCTGCATATTGTTGACACCATGTGTACAGTATTTGTTTCGAATTTGCCTAGGAGCTGCCTTCAGAGGTCAGAAGGCAGCTGATTCGTGTGTGAATCAGGTATCGAGAACCCAAGTGGTAGGAAAGTAGTTTTCCATCACTGAATATACTCTTCCAATTTAAGCATTTTGTACCCTATGTGCTCATCACTTCTCTTGGGTGAGAAAGCAGTATCTCCTAGGCAGCAGTCTTAGAGAAGGCCAGGAAACCCAGAACATCTTCCCCCCTCATTTTCAGTATGATGGTTTTGCAAGCATTCTGGTCAGGATTAAGACAGCACAAAGTCAGTTTATAGTTAAATAGGTATAAGCTCCCATCTAGCTTCCCATAAAGGTATCCGAATTTCTTTGTGTTGGTCAAATTTCTGAATGGTATCAGTTACTCACAGGTTTTTTTCATACACTATCAAAGGTGTGCCAGGTAATTACAGATTTTTGAATTAAGAGACACTTAAGGTCTCCAGAATTTATACACAAACACGGAACCCCAGGAATCCCAATATACTCCTCAGATGTGAGTACATGCAAAGCATATCCACACATTTGTTTCTTAAGCATTATCTTGAAGTTTTCTGAATTGAAGAGTAACAGTAAAGGCTTACTTCAATAATAATTTAAAATGAAACAACTAAAACCCAACAGGCCACAAACTAAATTATATGAGCTGAAATCAAATTATTTCAAAGTAAGGATTTGTAGAATCAAAATTATCTACATAACTTCATCCAAAAGTTTCTGGCAACATTCCCACACCGCTATTTTCATAGAAGTTTCCATATACAAACAAATTACTACTAGGCAGGCAGAAAGGCAGGCAAAATTCAGGTCTAAGATTAGCTGAAGTTTAGCAACTACAGAATTTCAATGCATATAACCACTAAAAAAGTGCAAATTCCTTGTAAACACTGTCTCTAAGAAGAATAAACAAAATTATGTTCAAACATATTTCAACAGCAGCTGGATTTTTGGCCTATTGAGGAGTCCTTAGTATGTTCTGCACAACTCTCGAGTCCTAAAGTGTAAAAAATACTAGGTAAATGACCTAAAGAAGAACGGTTTTCACTTTCTATGAATAATTCTGGAAGCGCTTCATGTGCAAGAATAAACTTGGGGTCTATTCCTGATATAAGCCCCGTGGAGTGTTAATAAATGGCTTTGATATGACACACACACACAAAAAAAAGATTTTACTACTTACATTTTATCAGTTCATGCTTGGGGGAGAAAACTATTTATGGCGCCTATCTGCTGGACAGTACAATTTTTTTTTTGCACGTGTGATTATCTGAAAATAAAAGCTTCATCTCTATATGCACATATGTATATATTTACTCCCCTACAGACAGATACACATCCTGTAAGTTAACACACGTCTTTGTTTAAAGATCAACTACAGCAGGCATTAGGAAGGGGAAAAAACAGTAAGAATGAGAGCCAGCATGAAGACAAATCTGTTTGCAAGCACTGGCCTGCACCGCCTACTCTAGTTCAAGTCACAGCACAAGACTCAGTAGTTTGGACTGCAGAACAGGAAAAGATCAGCCTTAACATCAAAGACTGCATCTCATAACTCTAATATTGGTACAGAACTGTGAGCCATCATGCTTAGATACGCCTGAAAAACACTGAAACCTCAAATTCCTTCTTTTGTACAAATAGGACAGACAATAAGCGGAAAAAGAGAAAATCGAACAATCCTAGAGAAAGGAGAGGTGTTATCTAAGTACTTCTCTCTACTTATTACTACATCAATTCTGAACTCAAATATAAAATCAATTTATTTTGAAAGCAATTATATATTAGGATGAATGGTATTTATAACTGCAGTTAGTCAGCTAAACATTAGAAAATTCATCGTGGATTCCCCAACATTCGCGTTTGTTCAAAATTACTGGCACCAGCAAAATCCACCCATTTGTGTATAAACGCAGCACTGATTTCAATTGTTTGTAACCACAGAACATTCTCCTCTGTTTCTTAGCTTCTTTTTCAGACATGGAACGGCAGCACATCACTCACTGCACTGACATTTGCAGCTCCCTGAAACAAGAGACACACTTCATTTTGTTTAGATACTGCCTCAAAAATAGAGCGGGTGGAGGGGCATTCGTTGAATTTCTTAGGGTGCAGTTTCATGGCTGTGTGAGTCAACCCAAATCTGCCAGATCTGGTCCCTCTATTATGCCAGCACGTATGTGGCTGATAAGTGACACTACCGAAAATTCCCTTTTTCTGCCCAGGTTATTTTTCAGATATATCTGCTTCTTGAAGCAGCTCGTTACATGGCTGTAAAAATGACGGGAGGGTGAGACTACTTCAGCCCAATCTCAGGGTGCAGTTTAATGACTTAAAAGTTGATTTAGTAAGGTCAAACCCTATGACCACATTGCTCCAAATTAAGCTGTCACTGCAAGTAACAGTTCATCCCGATATTGTCATAGAGCTTCTGCCAAAGCAAGGAGGGGGCAGCAGGTGACTGCGCAAGTCACACTGATTCAAACGAAAACTGACCTGGAAAAAAATAAGTGCTTTTGAATAGGATGACTTCCACAATCCAGTACCCTGCAAGCCACAGATACATCTGGATTGGCAGGGGGAAAACTATAGCCCATAAGTAGCAAGAGTATTTAACTGGCTCGAAATGCTGGCTTTGGTGTTTGTGCTTCCATATGCCAGGGTTTGATTCAGGGCAATGCTCTACTTAGTGGTACAGCAACCCCATCCTTTCCAACTATACTAGTTTTCCTGTCTCCCTACAGTTACTATGTGCCTCTATTTTCTACTTTTTCTCATCTTACTCTTCACAAACTTGATTTATTTCTATGACTTTAAGAGTGCTGGTGACACAAATAAGGAAAATTACTTTGAACCATTATTCCTCCTGAACAGCAGTGGCAGCAACAGTGAAAATGAGCAACTGTTTCTTCAGTAGCAGCATCAACCTACAAGTACTCAAAAGCAGTCAGATACAACAGTGCCAGGATGACAAGCTTCCAGAACACAATTCTGGCAGACTATAAAGAGAACTAGACTTTTTTTTTTTAAATTTTAAGATAAACAAAATTGATTTTGACTGTGTTAGAATACCCACTATGCAGGTCAGCTCAGATTACTAAACTGACTTGCAATACTCTACAGAACCAACCTGTCATTACTTACTCCTTCACCTTTTTACCTTCCTGATGAAATTATTTTTGCACACAGCTTCGTTATTCAACAGAAGATTGATAAAGATGATGAAAAATAATGGGAAAACTCTCAACAAATCTTCTAAAAACACCAACTAATAGCCTTAATTTCTAAAATTTTGAGGCTGGTTTTAAAATTAATTTTCTGGGCATGTTGCATGATGCCAGGCTTTTAACTGAAGTGTTGAGAGGCATCAATTCAGATACTGTACAGAAATGAATGCATGACAGCCCTCATACAGACTGAAATCGGAGTAACTCTGAGGAGTCTCAAGACAGTGTGAATTAGAGCACAGCTCCACAGTATGAATTCTCAGGAGACAGAGCCTGTGAGAGAGAGTCCCTCAAGGCATTTCTCAAACCAGCTTCACTGCTAAATAAAAATCTAATGGAGAGCTCCATCCTCACAGACATACACAGGTATCCAAAACCAATTTTAGCATCAGACATGGAGTGACATACAGAGCTTCAACTCTAAGATGAGCATTCTTTAATCTACGTAGCATATCCAACTCAGACCAGAATACTCCAATTTGCACAAGAACCTAAACTAAGAACAGCATCTAAAAATGTGAAAGTGAAACAAAATTAAAGGGCAGCTTTTTAAACTGTAATCTGACTGAAGGTGATTTAACCTTTAAAGGGAAACATAGGCTAGTACTGAAAGACTGTAACTTTGGAAAACACTACACACCACCCCTGCTTTCCCAGCTGAGCTTTAGACACACAGACATTAAACTTGGTTTCTACTCTCATTTCAAAGCAATTTTTTTAACGGCTTATTAAGTTTTCTACTGACCTACTTCCAGTTCTATTAATGTGTATATATTCTAAAAAGATACAGTTTTTGTACTTGGTGAACCCTCCATTTCCTAAAGCAAAATTCTCATGATTTTACAGCAGTCTAGACTACCAGTTTCAAGAGGAACAAAGCTGAAATCTTATTGCCAGATTTCCCAATTTCCCTTCAGCTACAGAATTATGCCTACTTTCATATTCTACATACATTTTCTAAGAAAAAAATGTTACTAACAGCTTACAAATACAACTCCTAGACCTTCATTTAGTGACTTCACATGAGCAAAAACAGTACTTCTTGCCACTGATATCCTACTGGCAATAGCAGAAGTAGGAGCTTTTGAGAAGAGAAGGATTAGAATTTTTCAGGAATAATGGCACATGCCAACTACATTTATAAAGGATGACTGAATTACACATTTAAATAAGCATGTATTTTCAGGGAAAAAAGCTTTAAAGCTACCTTGCATTTCTTCATTTGTCTTCTAGGTGAATGAATGTTAACTCTGCAGCACATGAGTGATGAGAGAGAAACACCTGTCAAAACCCATACATGCAGGGACACTTTTTCTCTCTCTCCCAGACCACTGAATAGTATTCACCATCATAACAAAGTACTGAGTTTACTTGCTTTATTCTTATTACTGTAACAGCTTAAGAATTAAACTTCCCTTCAGGTACTCCACAATACATTGTGCCATTGTGCAAACAAAGCAGCATAATTTCTGAATTATTCCTCTTCACTACTTCATGTAAACGAAGTTTTTAAAAAAAAATATTTCCTTTATGACTGACAGGAGTAAGGCCCACAGAAAGGCACTGCAGTCAGATTTAAGTGACTGAATATCAGGTTTTAGACTCTTAGATCACAAGAAAAAAACAATTTTTATATTCCACAAAATCTACTTTCAAATAATTCCCTACTAAATTACGAAGAGCTTGATTAAATTTCAGTAATGAGTTTATTACAGAGAACCATTACTGCATTTGGATAATTAAGTACATGCATGTATTTTCAAATTGTATCAGAAGAAAAGCACAGTTAAAACACACAATTATATTAAAATAACAGAATTTACCATACTTTGACTACCCTATGGACCGAAAGACAGTAAAAATTTTAGGGTGAAATAAGCAACCACATCTTCCTTACGTTGAATTTGTGAAAGAAGTCAATTAGCTTATGTCTTTCAAGGAACAACTTATTATAACAAATTTCTTTTCACATCCACATAACTATTGGCATCATAACACTCATTTTGCAAAATTTCTTTATATTAATCACTTCCTAAGTTCAACTATAGTTTCATTGCACACATTCTGCTTCAGCATTTGTACCATGATCTTGATTATAAGTAGCCAGAAAAGCTCAAAAAAGCTAATTACATAAAAAAAACCACTATAGAAAACATCAACTAAAGAACTTACTGTTTGTCTTTTGAGATTTCAAGCTACTTTTCAGTGATTTGGGTTTTGCTGGGTTTTTAGGTTGGCTTTTTTTATTATTGCTTTACCCTTTCAGTAATACCATACTGCATAAGCAACTTTCATCAAGATGTTCACAGAATACAGGTATCATATTCAGTTGTTAAAAACCACCACTTTTAAGTTTAAAAACTAGTAATATTCTTGAATACCATGAACCACCCACTACCAGTTTGTGGGTTAAGAGAGTATTAGAAAGTTTTTGTGCTTTATTTTACTTGTTTATCTCCTGCACTGCTGCTACGTGAAATTATCATAGGCAGCAAAATTGCCACTGGCTGGTTTCTGACAGATCTCTTCTCCGTCATTCTCTCAGAGAGCTGCTGCGTCCCCTTGCCCTCATCCTCCTGCATTACCTGCCCACTCTCCTTTGGATGCTGTGTCCAGGAAGCTGGGGAGGGGGCAGCAGATCCCCTAAAACATTTGAAACACCCATGAAATAATTAGTTGCATTTATTCCAGCTAGCACATGGGCTGCTGCCTTTTGAAATGTTTGAAGCGCTGTGTCCATGTTCCTTTGCGTAAACAGAATTCGGATGTCTGTATTCTGCTCAGCACCAATTAGACAAGTGTTCCATCTCTGAAACTTCTGTCCAACTGCCAGGAAGTTCTGAACTAATGTAACTTCAGGGAAGATCAGTAACAAAGAAATTAAACTTATTTCATTAGTAAAGCAAGGTAAAAACATTTTTCCAGGCAAAGTTCTATCACACATACAAAGTAAACTGAGACCCACAAATGTTTTCCTCCAGTTTCTGAGAGACTGATTTTTGAGTACTTAGAACAACAGTAAGAAGATTTTCATAGTAAGCACCAGTTTGCAGCTGGTCTTTCAATGGGCTTTCACATTAGATGCACTGATAAAACAGTTTTAAGATCAGTAAGTTACATAATATCTAAAAAAATATTGTAAACCTGCAGATGTTAAGCTATTTCCTCATGGTCAATCAGGCTATTTCCATAGAGAGCCATAAGAAAGAGAAAGACAACAATTGCCGAGGAAAGGGACTTCTTTAATGACCGCAAGCAAATTCTAATACTACTAAGTACTAATCTAGCTACTTTTTTTTTAAGCATGTGCATTTTTCAGGTGCTGTAGACACCAAAAAATGGTGGGTGGGAAAACTCCAAAAATATCTGACTTCTCCAAAATCCTTTTAAAAACTGTTCTTTCTTCTTCTCTTTCATCTTCAATATCTGTATCTGTTCAAAAATTATTGGTAAATAGAAAATACATGTTTCTTTAATGCTTATGAATGTATTTTGCCAGTACAAAACTTTTTCTCTGTTTCAGTAGTTCGGAAAGTTTTGATAAATCTCATGGAGATAGACGTCATAATTTCTAGCAGTAGAAATTAAATACATGAGGCCTAAAATGCTAACGACTTCCAAACTGCATTCCAGCAAAACATGACAGGCTGCACTCAGGGAAGACAATAGAGTACCATTAAGATTAGGCAATATAACTGAACAACTAGAAAGAAACAGGAACTCACTTGAGAGTAAGACATAAAAAGGCTGATCAGCCTTCACAGTAAATTTGAAAGAATTTTTCCCCCACTGCAGCTGCAAAACTCATCCTAACACTGAAGCTCTGACACCTCCATCAGATATGTATCTTCTGTCTCACATAAATAAAATGTATGTTTAGAATATCCCTGTGCTATCCAGGTACCAGAAAGTTTTCAATCTTCATTCCTGTGCAGAAACTACCTTGTGCCAATTTTATCTTTGTTCATCCTTAGCAGTATTTCATCATGCTTAAGAGACCTTCACAACAGCCAAATTCTCAGGTCAGCACAGCAGTGGGAATACAGTTCATTAGTTTACTGCAGCTGCAAAGCCAGCAAACACACATTGCTTTGAGTGACACCAACAATAAGCACGTGTTTTAGATTTCTAGGTAACAGTGGGGATTAACAAGATATTGAAGTCTGGGGAAAAACCCTCAGATATGAAGAATGTTTAACATAGACTGGGGACTAGACAAAAGTTGGGTTTCTTTAACTCCCAAAATGGCTAAAATATACACTGTGAACCAAGGATTTGCTATTTTGTCTTTTGTTTTTCCTTTTCATAGCAGAAGATGCACATTGACATTAAGCAGACAAAAGAGCATGAATTGATTCAAGTAGACAAGGAAGAAAAGTAACCACATTTATGTTTGATTTCCCTTTCTATCAATCATCTCCATATTACTGTCTGCAAGCCCAAGGACAGTTTTTCTTTCACTTTGTATTGCTGGTAAGAGATTAACACTTCCTTTATGAGTCTTTGAGCACAGCTAAGGCTCCTGCTGTTTTGCAAACTTAGGCATACAAACTCCTCATAAGAATGCACTATGTCATGGATTTTGTATCCAAACTTTATTTAAAATATTTAAATTCACAAAAACTCTCCCACATTATACACATAAAAATACACACTGACTTGCACATCCACCTAAAGTGATTTATATGACTAAACCACGTCACTTATACTGAAGACAACATCAGTAGAGCTCTGGCCTGCCGCAGGCTTCCAGTATGCCCCTAAGTAATATTTAGCCTTCATCAGTTTGTTTCCCTTTTAGAAGAGGGGGACAAACCCAGAAATTTGTAATTTACTATTAGCACGACAACTCTTACTCATCTCTTTTCCAAGGTAAATAATCCTGTATTTCTGAAACTTCTAATCAGTCTTTGTAATACTAATGTTAATACAGTAGTTGATAAGTGATTACACACACACACACACACACTCTCACAAAAGGGAACACCACAACCAAAATCTTGAAGCCATTACTTGGTTCCGTTCACACCACAAAACTTGTTCCGGAGTTAATCAAAATTGTTTGATAGAGAAGCATATTGCTCAAAGACCACCTTTCTTATTTACTGAAGATGGAATACTATAACTGAAGGAAAATACTTGAAGAAAAGGAATATTCCATGCCATATTTTGAAACAGTAAAGTCTGAAGACTTGCATGCCAGCCTCCCACCTATTACAAAGTTTCTATACAACACCTGTTAAACAGCCTGTAACAGTTTTCACAGAAAACATTAGTCATTTTCTGGGTTTTTCAGGAGAGATTATGAGGCCTGATTTACAGAAACCCTGGGCACTCAGAAATGTAACTGAAATCAAAGAAACTTGCAGTCTGAACAAATGAAGTGCAACAGAATGCACTTCACTTCAGAAGCCACAATTTAGAAATACCAAATCACGCATATGAAGTCAACTCGTCTTTCTGGTATTGGGGTTTGTTTTTTCCTTTTCAGTAGCTCTTCAGCCCCCCATCGTTTAACTGTGATTAACATCATGCAGTCACCTCACAAAAAAGTACTAGCAAAAGAGTAAGATTAACAATTCTTTGAGGTTTATAGTAGAATAAATGAGGCCATAAAGACTTCTGAACTAGTCTGTCCATTTCAGTGGTCAGACATCAGAAGTTATCACTTCTAATTCAGCAACCTTTTGTGTTTCCCCCCCCTTTCAAATGGGGGCTTTTTTTTCTTTCATAATACATTTATCTTAGTGTTGCAGGGAAATCATTAGAATAATATTGTACATGTGAAATTGCCGTTAATTACTGACGCACTTGTAACAAAAGAAAATTATCAGATACAAAAACAAAGGGTGTCATCGTCAATCAGTTTGAAATTCAGTAACATCTGGGCAAACTTGGTAAGCCTACACGGTCTGTTCCTCTAAGGACTGACAAAATTGGGACATTTAAAAAGCAATTGGTTAATATTCCATTGGCAAAAAAAAAATCAGAACACAATTTCTCTTCTCCAACTAGTGGCCTGTCCTAGTTAATGAAAAACTTGATTGTTACAAGACTCAAACTAATTAAAAAGATTCAACTATGAGCAAAATCAAATTAAAAATTTGGCTTTAGGCTTATGTGGCCAGCAATAGCTCAAGAACATCGCAACTGCAGTCTGCAGTTAAGTACAATTAATGACAGTTTTAAAATTGTTAGAATAATTAACTGTGGATCATTTCTGTAACCTGGCTACATGACCTCCACAAAATTACTTATAGTTCTTAAATATAAGCATGCAAATACATGCAAGTCACTCATGTCATCTAAGTCTTGCCAGCAAAGAGCACTTATTAGTTAATATACTATCCAACCCACTTAATATGTATACACCTTTTCTTCTCAAACATACCAAATTCTTGTGGGTGACACAACAGATTTTCTTCTACCAGATGATATTTTAATTTGCATTTTTTAGTCTTGTTTAAAGCAACTACATAGGTAAAAGCCAGGTCAGATCAAAGGTCCATCTAACTACACTCAGAGAGTGACCATTAACTTAAGCAGAAATATCACGGTTAGTTAAGAGTAACTTTCTTTTCCTCTCACATAACTACAGCCTACTCCAAAACATTTCAGTAGCAACAAGCAACCTTTCTCAATTTTAACATGATGTAACAGATGCCTAAAAGACACCCGTGCACGACATGACAAATTACTAGCATTAGCTATTTCTAGTGGTACGAAGGTAGAGACACAACAGGCCAAACTACAAAGGGGCCAATAGCTAATAACCAGAGGAACGTGCAGAAAGACAATGGAAAAAAGGTGAGGGAGTGTTCGTTTTGTTCTGGCACAAATACATATAAGATAAGTAAGAAATGCCAAGGGACAAGATAGGGAAGACTTCAAGGCACACCTGGATTGCTAACCTCTCCAGATGATCACAAAAGCTAGGCCTTGGGGTGGGGATGGCAGGGAGAGAATTGGAGAGAGGATGAAAGGGTGTGGGGAGCATTGCAATCAAAAGCAACTTTCACAGCAAATGCCTTGCCAAACTGTCACCATGGGAAAAGGCACAAGACTACTGGACTGATTGAAAAACAAAAGGACAATCACTCCCCAAAAAAACCCAAACCCCCACAAAACAAAAACTAGAACCCTAACCCAGCTATGATAAAGAACTGTATCTCCCTCATTAAATTCTAACCAATTAAACTTAATTTCACAGAAACATATTTAAACACTGCCTTAAACCTGTGTTTATAATCTCCATGCTGAAATTAACTTATCACTTCTTTTCCACTGAAAAGTTTCAGAAACTTTTCTTTTACTTTTGTATATTTAGTGTCTGATTAAATGTGCTTTTTACAGATTTTATGAATTAGTGTTGCTTACACAGATATCTCTAGGTAAAAGAAAATGCTACACTATTAAGTATTCTCTTTTTTTCTACAAACTTGTCTTACACTTTACCAAACTGTACAGTTTTTAGTACAAAGCTGTAACTGAACTCACCATCATGCATTATCTCCTTTACATTAAGAACCCTAGCAGGCATTATAGTTTTCCAGAAACAATGCAAATGTCCCCATCTCTATCTCAAAAAAAACCGTTCGCTAACTTTCGCATTCAAATCGACTCTGAAGTTCCTTCAACATTCTAAGGCAAGACTGACACAAAAAGAAGTCAGTTTTCCCCTGTGCCTGCCCAATTGTTTGTGAGTTCTCGTGATAAATTACACAAGAAAATGGTTCAGGTTAAAATTAACATAGTTGGGGAGGGGTGGGTGTTCTGGTGTTGGTTGGTTTGGTTTTTTTTCTGCTAAGTTTTAACCCGGATCTGTCAACCCTTCCATTCTGGTGTGCAGCAAAACAAAATGCTTGTAAAGAGGGTACAGAACAGAGGTTGGGACAAGCACATGAGAGCCCCACATATTTCAGTGGCTTTGCCTACAAGGGCTGTGTATGTCAGTCACTGAGAAAATCAGTCTCTATGCATTTTGGATTGATGGGGCTATTTGTAATGTATCTGACAATTAGGTACATGACTATTAATCTTACTCATAATGACTAAAATGTTTTATATAAACAACATTTAAATATTCTCTTGTGATCAAAGTTATAGCTGAGATTTAATAGTTTACTGACAGCAATATACAAGTCTGGAGTTTAACGACGCAGTAAAATATAGTCAATCTTGAAAAAATTTCAATAGTCATAAAGAAGCTTTGCAGCAAAGCAGATGCCAAGTTTCTAAAACTTCTTTCAAAACCTTCAACTATCTTATGGAAAAAAATATAATATTGCTAACACAATTGCTCTCAAGTTTTATTTAGTTTCTGGCTTGATCTTGGAACTGAAGGAGGGCTTCTTGGGTGCCTTAGAATTGTTTGTTTTCCCCTTCTATAACTTGTTTAAGTCAAAGTTACCACTCCTCTTCACAAGCCTTACCCAGAATGTCAAGCATCTGACTTGCAGCCCTGAAACCAGTCACTATATTGTGAAAAACTGCTCTGTAAAGAGAAAGACTGACCTAAAAAAAAAAAAATACTTTGTAGTCAAAAGTACAGTAAACCTCAACACTCTGCTACATGCTAGCTGCCTAGTTTACTTAAACTTAGTTGGATCTATTGAATGGACGCTTGACCCCAGCCACAGCACACCAGTTAAAATCACTTCCTCAACAGGTGAAACTATATTATCACATACTGTCCCACTCCACAGCACCAAACCATCAATATAATCTACCACACCGGAAACTACCTTTGACTCAATTAAGCACGTGAACTTGTGCTTCATCTGCCACACATATGCAATCCTGAGGCATTTCCTTTCTACATCCCTCAAAAGGTGCATGTTAATTTTAAAATTCTCAATGTTTTCATTTTCAGGACAGTGATAATGTTATCATATAGAGATATATCAAAACACTTCGAAAGCATCTGGCCTACATTTTATTACCCACAACCTCAAGCAGAAGGAGGGAAAGGATATAAAAACATTCTTTTCAAAGTCCTTGGCATAAAAGCTGCTGCTCAGGCACTCTGGGACAGGTGCCCAGAACGTCTCAAGCTCCAATAATAAGAAAAGCTTTCATTAGGAGAAGAGGTCTGGACACAAAAATACAGATGCGATATCAGAAAACTTGCTAATAAGGACACAAATTTGTAACCAATTAAGTTGGCCATGACTTCACCAAGCTAAAAGAACAAAAATTTGCAGGAACTGACCCACAGCCTGGTGGCCAAAACTCTTAAGTTGAACATTTTCTGTAAGAACCATCTTCTGTAAGAGCACCTTTGGCTGATGCTTGGCCAAGAAGACAAAAAATCTACAGTTTCAAGAACTGATTCATGCCTGAGTTTATACACTCTGTTAAAGCTGGTTTTTATCATTAAGTCATATTTAAAGTTCTGGAAAGTTATCTTTTGAAGAAAACTTGAAGAAATTGAACAAAACTTTTTCAAGCATTTCCATCCCAAGCACAGCATCATCACAATATTCCACACGTCAAAATGAATTTGCTTTTATAAACCAAGTCAATATAAGGAAGCACGGACTTCATAAAGAACATACACATTCCACAAAAGCATAAAGAAAAATATACTTGTTGGTTTAGTTCTAGAATGTACAATACTTCCCATTTTCTTGATCCTTCAGTAAAGCCAATACCTAACAAAAAAAAGTTCCTCTAACTCAGACTAAACAGTACCAATACAGTAAGAAAAATCTTTCTCTGTTTTCAGTGATGCTGGGTGCAGTAGCAAAGTATCTGTTCCCGTTTAAAGTTAGTCTCAAATCTTTTGGCTGTCTGAATTCTGTAACAATAATTCATTTAAAAAGTCAAAAAAAGTCTGGTCATAGCCTGAAAATTATGTCTAATACACACACATGTGAATTCAGCAAAACACATATACATGATTTTGAAGTTCTATTATTCCCATTATATAGGAATGACACAGTTCACCACTGCAAGTCCACCAGCTGGGACAAAATAAAATACCTGTTTCAAGGATCACCTCAAAACTGCATTCCCCTACATTCCACAGACTTTGATCCAAGGTATCTGTCTAAACAATCACAACTCTAGTATCTTCTGTAACTGGAAATATTCCACTGCAGTTCTGAAAATACTAGGCTGGACTTGTCCATTCAATAATTTTCAAAACCGTAAATGGACAACAAGGCTCGTTTTCAGAAAAACCACTATGTGCCTTGCTGCTTAAAAAGCAAAGCACAAAGCCTATGTCCTCTTCACATTTATAGCTAAGAAAAGTTTTCAATGCACTAACTGACTAGCCAAGACTGTGATTTCTATTTTTCAGTCTTTGTGAGGTCACTGCTGTCATGGGAAACAGATCATCAGATGACAGGATATTTCTGATTGCTAAAAATTATTACTGCATCTCCACCCTGGGCATAGGACCAAATCCCAGGTTACAAAAACCTTTGGTCCAAAGACCATGGTGTTAACAAACGAGCTGTGTCAATATTTGATCAATGCTCAACTTAATTCTCTATTTTCAGCATGGACCTAAGAAATACTACTAATGTATTATAGTAGCATTTCATTTTTTTTTCCAGTGGAAAAATGGATTAACAAAATAAAAAAGAGAGGCAAGACTCACAGTCCTGCAGGATGCTGTCAAACAAGCAGAGAAGATACTTTTCTAACAACCCCTTTTGCTTACAAAAATCTAGCAATTTTGTCAGTTATACTAAATAGGAAAAAACTGATATGTATTATACTATATTGAAAAATCTGAGGCAGGTTTTGAAACAATTTCAAAAGGCCATCCATAAACTCCAAAAATTAAGCTTTGCATTTTGCAAACAGTGTGATCTTTTCAATCAAGAATACTCTTATGCAGATCTACTTGTTTCCCCCGCTCAACCACACTTTCTTCAAATGCCGGAACCCAAAAAACCACCCAGCTTGCCAAAATATTTTGCTAACATATCCTGTAATTATTACTTATGATTCCACTTCAGACCTCTCCTCTAAACTGTGGATATGTTTCATGTACAAATTAGCACTTAATGTATCAACTCTGGCATTGAGAGAACTCGCAAGAGAACAGTAAAGAATTACAAAAATAGGTCCTCCTCTTTTAAGGAAAAGCAATGAAGTCATAATCCCTTAAATGTCCGCAGGCAGGAAGGACAACAAAACTCTGGCAGTTCTCCATTCCAGTGATAAAATGTTTACCTTAACAAGCAAAAGTTGCAGGGAAGGGGGTGGTGGTCAAAATTGCTCACCTTTAACCGTTTAACCACCTCATCGTTGGTAATTTTGTCCGTAATCTCCTTCACTCCAGGAGGATAGTAGATGATTTTACCGTCGGCAGCAGGTTTTGGTTGGGTAGCAGGGAAGTCCATCCTGGCGTTGCTGGTTACAAACTTTCCTTCTCCACAGTCCTCTACCGGCCTCTATCGGTCAGAAAACAAAAGTTCAGCAGAATAGAAACGACTTTCTAACCCTCTTTTTCCATTCCTCACCCTCAATTCGCTGAAGGCCCCGGCTATCGCCCCGCCGGCCGCGCCCCCCAGCGCTGTCCCCGCCGCATCCCGGCGGGAGCAAGGCCCGGCCCGCCGCCGCTCCCCGCGACTCGGGCCCCTCCGCTCCCCTCCGGCGCCTCCTTTCATTGCGGGGCTGCTCCAGCCCAACACTGTTAGTTCGCAGCCGACGGTTTTACAATGAAATTTGGGGCCCAATCGAGGCGTACCCCGTGGCCGAGGGCCCCTTACGGCCTCGGGGGTGGGCCGGGGGCGACGTTCCCGGCCCCAGGGGGTGGTTCAGAGCCGGCACACCGGCCCCAGAGCCAGGAGACGAGGCCTAAACAGTTAGGCCTCAAAACTATCGGGAGGCAGAGAAGCCAACAGGAGAGGGGGAGGGAGGGAGGAAGGGAGAGAGGCGGCGGCGAGAGCAAACAAAACCCCCCCGCGACCCCCCCGTCCCCTCAGAGCCCCCCGCCCGCCCTCCCACGCCTCCGGGAGTCCCCCCGGGGAGGGGGCCCGGCCACTCACCACTTTCCATTTGTTCCCGCAACTTCATGTCCCCTCAGCCCTCGCCCCGCACCCCCCCCCCCCCCGCCCCGCTGCCCCGCACTCGGCCAGGCCCACAAAGAGCCCCCCGCAGCCCCAGCTCCACGCACACACCCCCGCGGCCGCGGGGAGTGGGGAGCGAGCACGGGGGGAAGCGGGACCCGGAGCCGCCTTTACCTCATGCAGCTCCGGAAGGTGCAGCATTGAGCAGCCTCCGTGCCGGGTGGTGCTCGCCGCTCCGCCGCCACCCCGCCGGCCGCTGCCCTAGGGGCTCCCACCGCCTCCTGCTCCGCGGCGCGGCAGCTCCTGCTCAGGAGCGCTGGCTGGGGGAGGGGGAGCGGCTCGGTGGCGGCAGCAGCGGCGGCGGCGGCCGGGAGAGGGGGAGGCTCGGGCGGAGCGTGCGCCGCGGGGACCCAGCGCCGCTCTCCGCCCGCCCAGGGAAGCGCAGCCCGGGAGGAGCCTCCGCGCCGCCACCGCCCCCGCCCCTTCCCCTTCCCCTGCCCGCCCGCGGCCCGCGGCGACGCCCCGCCAGGAGCCCCCAGCCCCCGCCCCGGAGTAGGGGCGAGGCCGCCCAGTAAGTCTCGCACCGAGCGGAGACCCGCGCTGGGCGGGCAGTACCGGGCGCGGCCGGCGCAGCGCTGCCTCAGCTTGGCGCCAAAAGCCCCGGAGCGGCCGGGCCGGGCGGGCTCTTCCGGGGCGGCGGGGACACGGCCGGCGCCGAGCGGCGGTGCCCGGCTGCCGGCAGTGTCAGCGAGCGAGCGAGCCGGCGGGGGCATGGCTGCAGGGCGGGAAGGCGAGAGTTACCTTGGTGCTTCCTTGCAGAGCCCGGGCCGCTCATGGCTGCGCGGGCTCGTCTGGCCGGTCCCTCAGGCATCTGGGGCCTGATCAGCGTGATAGAGAAGAAAGTGTGGGGAAACGATGTGTGGGGTGGCACGGTGAGTGCGGTGGTAGGCGAGAGTGAACAGTCCTTCTTCAGGCAGATGAGGGGAATGCACGCTTTGGTTATAAATCTTAAGGAGAAAATTGAATATGCAGACCAAAGGAGCCCTCGCCAGCCAACTCAGGAAATTCTTCCGTGCAAAATGTCTTTGTAATTTAATATTCATATTTCCGAGGGATGGGGTATGTCTGGAAAGTCAGTAGCAAAGTGGGATATATATCTGTCTGTTTTGAATCTGCAGTATGTACCCTGCCTGTTTGAAGTGTAGGTGGCTATGGAGTGTTTTCTAGATGCCCGTGCTGCTCAGAGAAGGTGTGTGACAGCTGAAAGATGACTTTTAACTGATAAAGACTAATTTCGGGTCTTCAGCTGGTTATTTTTGTTATTCAAACCAGCTAAAAGTATTATTTTTCCTAATTCTGAAAATCTCTAATGAATTTTCTTTAGAGCAAATTGAAGGCAGGAGGTCAGGACTAGTCTCCATGGAGGGACGTTTTTCTCCGTGGGGGTTGCATAGGTATGATAGGAGCCTTGCTAGGCACAGCAGAGTGGCTGGCATGGCCTGGCAGTGGCAACGGAAAGATGCAGGAGGGTGAGGGGATGGGAAACGGGTAAGAAAGGAAGATTATGGAGAAGTATGCTAAATTCCAGCTTTACAAGGTGTGGGTGGAAAATGTACAAAGACTGAGAAGCTCTCTGGAACTTCTGGTGTAATAGCACGTGGGTAGGGAATTACTCTCCTACACTTGTGTTCATTGTCTCCCTGCAGTGTTGTCCTAGGGGAGTTAAAGCCTTGAATGTCCACAGCCTCTATGAAACCAGCTTAGAAGGATTATAGTGAAAATGACTGAGAGTTGCAAGGAACACTTGAAGGATCTCAGACACTGATTTTGAAATTTAGAAGAGTGTCATGAGTCCAGGCATTTAAATCTGGCTGTGAGTCCAGACTTAGATGAAATTATTTTCTCCACACTTAAGGATCGATGGATTTGGGCATTCACAATGGACAGGTGACCCTAAGGTTGTACTGATTTTAGTAAATAAATAAAGCCAGTACAAAGCATGCAATCTTTTTTCCCTAATCCAAACTAAAAGGGCCATTTAGATTTGCCTTAGAGTTGAAGTACTCAGACTAGCTATCAACTTTAATTTGTTGTCAATCAAATAAGATGTACTGTCAGAACTAATATACATTGAACATATATGGGTCTTCTATCCTTATATTTGTTACATAAGGTACTTTCTTCTCAAATCAAATTACTAATATAAACCATTTGGTGTAGGTTCCTAATTTCTAATACATTTGTATTAGCACAATAAATTAGAAACAAATCCTAGAAGATTATTCTGTAACTAAAGAAAGTATATATCAAAAACCTATATGAGTTGGTTTCAGTTTAAATAGAAAAAGAATCTAAGTTAGTAAAAATGATACAAGAAATAAATTTGAAGTGTCTGTTGCTAAGGTTTTTTTCATGAACTAAACGAAGCTAGAAAGATGTTAGGCAGACTTCTCTTTGGGCAGAATTGAAGTATTATGGGTGTTGCATTCCAGAAATTTCACCTAAGTCTCTGAACTTCCTGGGTTTTAATATTTATTTTCAAATATTCTTTAGTTTTATTAAAAAGCACTGTTTTATGTATATCATTAGTGTGATCTACAATGTCATAACTTCTTGCTGTAATCTTGTAGTTACAAGATCTTTTTTTCACAAACTGGCACCATCTTTACTTAGAAATGTTTATACAATGGGTTGTGAAGTAGGACTAAGAACATAATGGTAAACGGCTATGCTCCCACAACTTGCTTTTAGTCTAAGTTAAGGAGAAACACGGTGCAAAGCCTCTAGTATGCACTTCTAATCACTTTTATTTTTCACCAAAGAGTAAAATAAAATCTTACATTGTAAGGAATATGTACATTGAAAGTAGCATGTAGTTAGACATGGGAATTCAAAGATTTGACTTGAGAGTGCCAGGCAAGATTTGTTTGTTCAATTAAAATTCTGTTTCATCTTACGCAAGTTCTTTGTGAACTCCCACACTGAAGTACTCTTGTTTGTGGACCAAGATCTCTCTGTCTTCTTGCAGATTTCAGATAAACATTGAAGTTAGAATAACACAGAAAGTCTTGAAAGGCATCAGTGGAAGGTTGGCTATCAAGGAGTTCACACAAGATGCCTGCTTTTATGGGTAATGGGTGATTAGTCAGCAGTGTGTTAGCCAGATATGTGGTGTTTTGAATGAGTCTTGGACAAATCGTATCAGCAAAGTGGCTGAGAGGAATAGGTGATAATTCTGAAATCATGGGCTGATTAGGCAATGGTCCTATCTTTTCTCAGAAGAGAAGCAGTGGGATTTGTACTTCTGCACCATTTGAAATTCTGAAGGGCTAAAACAGACCATGTGGTTCTGATACCACACCCAGTTAAGGGAGGTATGAATGAACACTTAACTGCCAATTAGCTTGAATATATGCATGGCATTTTCAGAATGTAAAAACATAAAAGCTTCAGATAATCTGACCTGTGGTACTCTGTAATCTGAATTGTCCTGAAATCTGCTCTCATCAGATATGATTACAGCTACTAGTGTCTGGTTTGTTGCTGTTGCTTGTTTGACCTTCACCCTTCTAATTTCAGCAAGCAGCTGAGAGCTGACTTGGACTGTGCTTGTACAGCTGTAGCCAGGTTCACATGATCCCTTGGGTTTTACTGGATGGCTCTAATAATATGACTGAGTCCTTTAGTCTTTACCCAGATTTTACTGTTTCCATTGGAATTTTATTACCTTTACTCATATTATTTTTATTGGAATGTATTTACTCTGATCTGCTCTTGTTTGTTTTTATTATATTTCAGACCATGATTGCAAGTGTTATAAGCAGACTGAAAGGGTGCTGAACAGCTGTGGGGCAGCCTTGTGAGGTGCTTCTTTCTCTGTGTTGTGATAGGACAGGTTCAAGGAAAGGATCAAGAACGGAAAAATGGCGTGTTTTTACTGGTGGGGGAAATAATGCAGCACAGGATTTTCAGAACAAAACGCCTTTCAGGTGAAACAGAAGAAAGTACGGAGTGATTACTTCAAGTACAGAAAATCCTTTAATTCATGTTGATTAAATTAAGCCACGCTCATATGCTTCCAGGAACTGTGTAGTGGTTGTCCTCAGGTCTTTGTTAATACAGTAAACATGGATAGTAACAATGACTAAGAAGTAAACAGTCACATTAAGACATGACAGTGTGTTGTGAACTGCAGTAAGTAATATCTGTCATTCAGCTGGGCAGACAAGTAAGAAATACTATCTAGTGGGTTAGGAAAGCACTTGTCCTCCTAGTAATAACTATGCTCTTGAAAGCTCCTGTTTTGCAGAACCAGGTGGTGGAGTGTGGTCCTTCAGTATTAAATTTTTTAAATCACAATCAAACAGGTCAAGAGGCAAACAAAAAAAGTGCTTAAATTGCTTGTTTTCAACTGTGGTATCTGCCAGTTCTTGATATCTAGCAGTTATCTCTGTCAGGTTGCTTCCTAATCATGAATGCTGGGTTTTTTTCCTCTCCATTTGAAAGACTATTTTTTTTTTCAATGATAAACATTGTTTCCTGCAATACTCCAGTTCCTCTGAACTCAGTAAAAAACAAACCCTGGAAAATAATTTTTTGTCCTCCGTTTTGCTCAGAGGCTTTTTCTTATAGCTCTTTAACTGTGGTATTAGTCCTTGTTTCTGGCTATCTTTCCTCTTTGTCCATTTGTTTATTCTCTCACACATGCAGTTGAGTGCAGCTCGTCCAGTTAAAATTACAGCCTCTAAGTTTGCTGCACTGGACCTTTAAAGTTATCCCTGATGATTCTAATTAAATGTTTTAGTATAACATATCTTTGATAACATCACCTAATTGTTTTAACTGCCTATTTTAATAGTTGATGTATTTTACATCTGCTGTAAATTGAGGTGGGTCAGAGGTGAGTTTCTTGACAATGTGCATTGCCATAATGAAAAAGCTCCAAAAAGTGTTCCATTCCAGAAGGTATTTACAGTGAAATTATTCTTAGAACAGACCAGGAAGCGAGCTTTGTCCAAAAACCAGGGACTTGTGTATCTCCCGTTTTCTACATTGACAGGATAAAATCTGTAAAAGGGTGCAGGAGGACTTAGGTGTATTATGTCATAAAGACAATCAGATGGAGACACAAAGTGCTGCTGTGGAAGAGTCCCACATCTCACCGAGTCTTCATGGAGTAGTACCAGTTCTGAATAAAGGGAAGGTCCAAATACTGTATGGATGATAAACTCTTTTGAAACTGATCCCTAGCCATGATTTGTCTAAATGTTATTTTTGCTCTGGTTTTGGCAAGGAGGGCTTCTCCCTATGCTGCCTAAAAACGTCCTTATTCTAAACCATGCTTGGAAATAGGGCAGTTATCATAGAACTATAGAATAGTTTGGGTAGGAAGGGACCTTTAAAGGTCATCTAGTCAGTCCAGCACCCCCCCCCCCCCCCCAGTAAGGAGGGACATCTCCAACTAGATCAGGTTGCTCCAAGCCCTGTCCAGTGTGACCTTGAATGTTTCCACAGATGGGGCATCCATAACCTCTCTGAGCAACCTGTTCCAGTGCTTTAGCACCCTCCTGGTAAAAAAATATTTGCCTTATATCTAGTCTAAATCTACATTCTTTTGGTTTAAAACCATCACCCCATGTCTTATCCCAACAGGCTCTGCTAAAAAGAACATCATTCTTGTAAGTCCCCTTTAGGTACTGGAAGGCTGTTGTATGGTCACCCTGGAGTTACCCTTCTCCAGGCTGAACAACCCCAGCTCTCTCAGTCTTTCCTCACAGGAAAGATGCTCCAGCCCTCTGATCATCTTCTCGGTCTTTGGACCAGTTCCAACAGGTCCATGTCCTTCCTGTGCTGGGACCCCAGAGCACCGCAGGTGGGGTCTCACCAGAGCAGAGCAGAGGGGCAGAATCCCCTCCCTGGCCCTGCTGCCCGTGGAACTCTGGATGCAGCCCAGGACACGTTTGGCTTTCTGGGCTGTGAGTGCCCATGGCTGGGTCATGTCCAGCCTCTCACTCACCAGCACTCCCAAATGCTTTTTGCACAGGGCTGCTCTTGATTGCACTTGATTTGTTAGTTCCCCAGCCTGTGTGTGTGTGTGTCTGTGTCTGTGTGTATATATATATATTTATATATATATACACACACTTGCCACTGAACTTTTGTAGTGTCCTGGTGCATTCAGAAATGACAAGGATTGTCACTTTACATAACATTTAAGCCATTGTGAAAAAGTGTATATTTATGAATACATTTGTAATTTACAAACCACTCTATTGACAGAATGATTGCACTTCTTTCATTTGCTTGCAAGTGAAGTAAAATCAATTTATTGGCACCTGCAGATTGGTGATTTCACAGGAGAATTTTTAGAAGCCTCCATGATCCCTTGCTAGTTTTGAACATTCAGAAACTGAAGTTACAGCAGCCTACTGCATGTCATCTATCCACCTCCTTTCTAGCTGCTCTCAATTATGATGAGTTGTCACTATTCACTCCATAATTACATCTCAAGGTTATTTCCATCTCTGCTCCTGATGTGTCCAAAGCACATACATTTACAGCTATTCATTCCTGACAACCAAGTCTACTTTTCTCCAATAATATATTTAATATGTGCATTTATCATCTTTTCTGTCCAGAAGATGTCTTTGCCTTCACCATATCGCAAAAGCTTCAATTTTCTTTGTCACTATCAATAATTTCTCAAAAGTCACATTCGTAAGTTGCTACAGCAAAAAATTGGGCATTTCACCAGTCAAATCTTTCTACTTTCATGGTGAAATTTTTTTTCCAGGCTTTTATAAGGGAAGCCATGGATAGATCAACTATTCTTCAAAATTTTCCAGTTTCTATTGGACAGGTTCTGATTGGGTAGATTTGATCCCAGGTAATTGAATTTATGAACAGTCTATATAGCTAGACCACTAATCATGAAGCTAGCTAATATGCTATTTTTATTAATTAAGTAAAGTTATTTTATTTATGGCATACTCAAGAATCCCCTGTGTTTTTCATTAGCCTTTTATTGTCTCTCTAATACTTGGTGTACAGCAGAACCAGTTGTGACAGTGCTCTGTCATCAGCTGAAGGTCATTTAAAAGAAGTCAATTTCAAATTTCAACTTTTCCATTCTGTGAAGTCCTTCTGAGATTTTTTTTTGTCCCCAGCCAGGCTACAAGGAAATTTGCAATTACCTGTAGTTTTAATAGTAGCATGTAGTTCTTTATATTCACTTGGTATTTTGCCAAATAACAAGGCAGATTTGGGGAAATTCTGAGTGTATGGGACTGCTTAGAGGAAATACTGCTGAGGAAATTGGGAAAGTTTGGTGGTATGTTTAGCGCATGGCAGCTGTTTTTTGGAGGCAAGACAATGAATCTCTCCCCCTGCCCCATTAAATAAGAACTGTCCTATGATCTATTAAAAAATGAGAATATGTGTGGTACTAACAAGTTCTGATTAAGAGGCTCATTTGTGAAAAGTATCAACTAATTAGCTGCTGTTGCTAATTCTTCCACAGATATAATGTCTGCTGCTCGCAGTAAAGAAAAGAATGATATGAAACTTTACAAATTAATATGAACTTGGAATTTACCATTATGGTCAAAGAAAGACGTTTAATGAATGGATGTGCAGCCTCAGAGCTGTACTGTAATGACAAGGTCATTTCACGTTGATGGATAGGTTATGTGGTGTATTATTCAGAGGCTTAAAAAAGGGTTGCATTTATCAAACTTGGGGAAGCATCAAAGGGTGTGTGGGTATGACTGTGTGAGCAACAGAATCATTATAGTTTGCCTTTGAACAAAGTCAGGAAATATATTGATCATATAGGTTTATGCACTAGGGGAGCAACTAATGATGATCCAGTCAATGTGTTCTGTGGATGGCTCAAGGGGATAATCATTAAAACATTACACCACTACACCATTTTGGAACCTGAATATGAAAGTTGGAATTTCAAACCCTCATAAAGAACAATTTGCATTTGAATTTATAAAATAAAATTACTTCTTTGGTTTGTGCTGCTCCAATCACTTCATCCTTACAATTCTACTTCAGTTAATGCACTGGACGTTTGCATCCAGGGCATTAGCCAGCATGATGGTAGCAGCACACTGACAACATAGTGATCCAGCAGCAGGGAATACTGAGTATCAATGGAAGAAGATTTTCCTAAATTTGGGATATGTGGCAGCAGAGAAGCTAAATTAGGTTATTTGAGCCAGTACTTGCATGGGCGCTTGACAAAGCAGACATCGAATTGTTATCTAAAGAGCACACAGAGTATCAAGTATTGAGTAGACAAAGCCAGAAGTAGCCTAGACAAGGCAAGAGCAAATATAGAAATGAGAAAAGTATAGTCTTGACAAAAATGCTTACTAATACAAAAACTGTATTAACAATATTCAGATTTTTAGCCAAAAATTCTTCATGATGCAATATAAAAAGTCCATGATGGTGGAGTGATCAATGAAGGTGATACTAATGCTAGCAGAGGGATTACTGCTTGTAAAGTAGAGTGGTATGTATCCACTTAGAATTTCACCAACATCTAATACCACTATTTATATCCTATCTGAATTGGGCAAGGCAGCTCATGTGTACTCTGTGTAATATGCTATAACTACACTCTATCAAGCACATAAACACTTGCTTTTTTAAGTATATCTCTGTACTGTGCTTTTTATCTTCCAGACACTGCATACTTATACCTAATCATTTATGTTTTCAGGGAAGCACTGGCTAAAATTGTAAACTTCCTTCATCTAAGTCCTTTAATAAGGCAGAAAAAGACTTTTAGCCACCATGTGAACATTTAAGTCACTATTTTAGATGTAGTCAGATTTTGTTTATGAAATGCCATTGACCTATATTTAATCAATAATTTTTAAACCTTCAAGATCTGCTCAGCAGGCACCTCCAATCCAGAAGAAAACTGGAATGAATCATATTTTTCATCCATTTTCAGTATCATTCAGCTGCCTGGATGCACTCCGTTAGGCATTAATTTTTCTTCAAACAACTATAACAATATGTTCTCTTACACAGCTTCATAGTAAAAAAAAGATTTAAATGAAAAAATATGTTGACAAGTCTATCAGATTCTGAATATAGTAAGACAGAACAGAATAATGTTACTTCTTGGGGAGAAAAGCAATAGATCCTTAAATCCCCTAAGGAAGCAGCTTCATACAGCAAGTATGAAATAACACTGAAAGAAGTACACAAATGCTGACATAATCTATGAGCAAAAAAAAAACCCCAAAGCCTCTACAGTTTCCTGAATTTAAGCAAACTTGTAGTAATATTTTGTTTGTCTTACCAAAGCCTTATTTTGGTGTTTGTCTCTCTGTTCCTTTCCAAAAGATTTGTCCCTTGACCTGCTGCTGGGTGTGGGAAATGGGAACACAAGAAAAGGTATGAGTGAACAGGAGAAATGGGATGAGCAAAGATGTAGTAAAAAATCTGCAGCTGGCTGGGCAGTAGGAGTTTCACGTGAGCAAACAAAAAATGCAGAGCTAGAAGGTGAAATAAACAGCACTGAGTGAATTGTAAGTATCTTTTAAATATCATTATTTGTGGACTGTAAGAACAATTTTGCCAAATTCAAGATGAACTGGAGAAGCCAAATTTAGAGAACAATATAATTAAATGTTCTGTTATATATCTTAAAATGAGTTACACCTACAGTTCTATTTACTTAATATAAAGGCTCCATTCAATTTTGATTTTGGCTTTGCATATTTAGCAGCCACTAAAATAATCTCTTTGGAAACTAGCTGAACAAACTTGCAAGAAGATTTTTTAAAAACAGAGCATACTATTAAAACTCAAAAAGGAGATGGTTGTGGATTTCTTTTGCCCCTTGTTTACATATGAAGGGGAGTTTCAGGTCCACTGGAGAGCTACATCAAAATATATTGGGAGCTTTTATTTCTGTGTGCATATATCCTGCTTGCTGTTTTGATGCTGCTGGTTAGTCTTCTTGCTGAGACCTGGGAAGAATGTATGTGTGATAGTGGCTGCAGTCACAGTTGGGAGTGACACAACCTGCCATCCCCAAAGTGGTGAACCTGACAGTGTAGAGTTTTGAAAAGTAAAGGAAACAAGCTTAAATTATGGAAATGTTTGTTTTCTATTTCATCCCATTAATGGGTTTAAACATAATCTAGATACGGATTTACTTGTACATGCCTTTTATAATTGCTGAATTTGAAAAGTACATGTGTACCCAGAAACAATTAGGAAAGTCCAAAAACATGTGTCTTTAAGAGTCATCAAAGTCACAAACTGCATAATGCTGCTGAGGAAAATAATTACCAACACATGTATGGATTTTGTGGTTTAACCCCAGCCGGCAAACACGTCCCACACAGCCACTCGATGATTCTCTCACAGTGGAATGGGAAAGAGAATTGGAAGGGTAAAAGTGAGAAAACTCATGGGTTGAGATAAAGACAGTTTACTAGGTAAAGCAAAAACCTCACACACAAAGAAAACCACAGAATCCATTTACCACTTCCCATGGGCAGGTAGTTGTTCAGCCATCCCCAGGAAAGCAAGGCTTCATCACATGTATTTGGGAAGTGCAAGTGCCATCACTGAAAATGTCCCCCTCCTTTCTCATTCTTCCCCCAGCTTTAAATACTGAGGATGACACTGTATGGTGTGGAATATCCCTTTGGTCAGTTGGGGTCAGCTGCTCCAGCTGTGTCCCTTCCCAACTCCTTGTGCACCCCCAGCTTCCTCACAGAAGATGCCTTGACTCTGTGTAAGGGCTGCTCACCAATAATAAAAACAGCTCTGTTGTATTACCATTCCTGCTTTCAGCACAAATCCAAAACACAGCCCCATACCAGCCACTGTAAAGATAATTAACTCTACCCCACCCAAACCCAGCACAATGGATGAGGGGGAAATTGGCAATTTGTTCTGCTGAATATGTAACCTTTTCTACTCTTCTACTGTGTAGTATATTTAGTTTATTTTTTGTACATGGAAAATAGGCAAGTTCATAATAAAAACTGATAAAAAGATAAAACTCTTACTTAAGTTTTGAGGTACACATTTTTGTCTCCTAACCGTCACCGCTGCACAGAAGAAGAAATACTAACTCAGAAATTGAAGAACTACACAGAAAATACGAATTACTCCCATTTAAATGTTCTTTTGTGTGTTCTTTCTTCCAGGTTTTGGGGAATGTAATCAGAGGAATAAAGCAGTTGAAAGAGTTCTGTGTTTGATCATCTATTTGAGAAAAGCTTAAACATGTTTTCATGCTGGTTATTTCAACTGTTTTGGTTTGGGGGTTGGTTTGTTTGTCTGGGTTTTTAATAAGTTGTCTATTACAGATGGGCCCAGATCCAAATGACACCACCTCTGCTCCATCCTGAATTGTGTGTATCAGGTTGCAGATACCAATCTGAATGTCATGAGCTAGAGCAGGGTGGAATGGAGCTTGTCTTAAGATATGATTCCCTCATTCTTTGAACTTGGAATTGTCATGAATTTGACAGGTATAAGCTAACTAATGTTTGCCTAGTCCTTAAATAAATTGGAAACTGAAGACTGTCCTGTTAAAAGGAATGAATGTCCTTTTATGTCTCTGAAACTGTAAGATGGTCCTTAGCTGCCTGTGGCTTTCTAAATTTGAGTTTCTTTTGTTGCTGGTGTTATTCACTGGAAAAAAATGTGGCCCCATTTCCAGTGAGACAGGGTATGAAATGTTAAAAAGTAGAAGTGATCGGTGGATTTTAAAGGGACTAAAAAAAAATCCCAAAGAATGTCAGAATTCACAGGAAAGCAAAAGAAGGCCTTCTTCCCCATTCAGCAACAACCAAATAGCTATGGAGTTAATTTCCTATCTAAATAATTAGATTCTATCATGTGACAGTTACAAAGAAGCACATAATAAACAAAGGATTTTCTTAAAAAATAGTAGTCTACACAGCTATTTTTAAATGCACATCACTCACTCCCTGCTCCCTTCCCCCATCTCCTTGGCTTCTTGTTTCAGCATAAGACATCTGGCATACAAGTTATTCAAGTTCAGAAACTAGTTACTGAAATCTAATTAATAAATGAGTGCTAGTGGGTTTAGACCATAACAAGTTCCCTAATGGATTTTTACAAGCCGCTGGAGTAGTCCACAGATGTTCGTGACAGATGTCAAGCACAAGGATTGCTGTAACTAGCAGCTTTTGTGTAACAAATGGTAAGTGAGGAAAACTGACATTAAGCAGGATACCTGCAAGATATTTGTATATTGTAGAATTTTGAAGCCATTGAGTTGTGGTATCAGAAAATTTTGTAAAATATTCATGTCTGGATAGGACATGCATTGTACATATCTGTACTTGAGAATAAGGCCTCCATGAAACTATTTTGGGAAAGAAAGAAAATAGATTTTTGTATTGTTTTCATCTTATATTAATTGAAGGTCAGTCACTTGGAGGAAAACAGGTTTGTAAATCACTTGTGATTGGCAAGCAATTAACTTCTGGTAAATGAATTGCATGGGCAATGGAGTACAGTCTGTCTTGACCAGTAAAAGTATTTTTTCATTTGAGTAACATTAATAAATGATTGAAACTTGCCTAAAATTCAGGCTTGTACTTAACATTAGATCTACTTAGAAATTCCATCCTGCAACAAGGTCCAATATTTTAACATTTAACATTTCTGAAGCAGCGCAAACAAGACATCTCAAAATTTTCAGTAGAATGAAAGTACTGGTTTTTATTTAGAATCACTGAAGAGTCTTAATCATTTTTTTTCCCACAACTTAGTAAGGTGAAATGGATTGATAACTTAGTAGCACAAAACCCATAAAATACAAAAATATATAAACTAAATTTTACTTATACTATTATATAGTCAAAAGAAAATAATAACTGATAGTTTTTTTGGTTTTTTCCCTGTTCTTTCAAGTTGACATTTTAAATGGTTTGTTTCCAAGTGTTTATTTCTGCATCTCAGTATGATGTGGTCACATTAAGTAAACGTGAGAATTAATATATTTGAGGAAATGCATCTCTTTTGCTCTACGGAAAACATTTACTTTAGGAGATAGAGAGTACCTTACTGTGATAAAATCCTAATATGAGCAAGGTCGTTTGTAGTTATTACATGCTATCTTGATGAAGGTAAACAAGTAGGAGCATAAGATTATTTTAACCATCTAATACATAAAATGAGATATTGTTCTAACTAAATGACACAAACTTCTTTTCCTTTCTGCCTCTGCCCTAATTTTTCCTTAGTGAAGACAAAGTCCAACATGGAATTCTTTGGATTTAGTTGCTACCACTTATGCTAGGGATTTGACTCTTAGTAAGATATCCCAGGAGAAGCTCAGCTGCCCATGAACATAAAATGCTGAAGTGTCACTGCAAATTCTTGAATTATGTTAGTTCTGTCTTAACCTAGAAGATTTTAGCCCAGTTCAAAATCAGTGACATTTCTTCTACAACTGTGCCTGTCCTCTTAACAACTGTCTGAAGGCAGATACCTTGCAGGTTGGAAACCTGGAGGTTTTCTGTCCTGTGGCAGTTTTGTTCTTACAACTCTGGTTTTACGAATGAATGGAGGCCGTTAATGATACTGTTCCATGGAAATGTCCTCTATCTTAATCAGCATACAATAATTGTTTTGTAAAAAACAATAAGTAAACTTTCATATCCTGGTCAAATTCCAGTTTAGATAACAGCACCCTGCTTACTAAGTTCCTACAATTTCAGATGGATAGTAACTGCCTATGAACCTACTCTGTGGTATTGCATGGCATAGTTAAACAGCTGTTGTATTCTGTTTGATGTAGATGTATTAAGTGAATCCCCCATGTTTTTGTTGTTTTGGTTTTTTTAACATAACATGTTGGCAATCGTAGAAGTTGCAGAAGTGTCAAACATTATTCATTTTGTTCCTGTTAAGTCTAATTCCTGCAGTGATATACATGAAATCTGTTTTTTTTTAAATAATAGATATGCAATTTTACTGCTAACCTTGTTCTTAGGCCACTTAAATATGCTGATCTCTAAGATATCTGATATTAAATTCACTATAGGATAGGATCAATACAGTTTTTAAAAATAAAGTGATGTTCAACAGATAAAAACATGAAAGATACAATGAAAGTCAGCCTATTACTTTTTATCATACGTCAAGGTGGCATATTAAGGATTGTTTGTTCTACATTTCTGCAGTTTAAACAGATTAGGTTGGATTTTTGGTATCTATTGTATTTGACATATCAGATTAATAAAAACAGCAGAGCAGAGAACATCCAATACAGGAATCAGATTCACCACAAATCAAATCTGAAGTGTGAGCTTGTTCTAAATTCAGACGGTCCTTGTAGCAGTGAGGATTCTGTCAGCTATATAAGCATGACCTCATTCTGTGCCTGCAGAGAAAATACAATGAAGTATAATTCTTCAGTTCTTAGATAATAGCACTTATTGTCATTATCTCTCTGCACCTCCTTTCCTAAAACCCAAGCATCTTTATAGTTCATATATTCCAGAGATGTTTAGCATAGCAGATAAAATGAGCAAATTTTATTTCTGTTCTGCAATGTATCTGGAGTACCTCATTAAAGCACAGGTACTTGAAATGAAGAATAGTAATATGCTGGTTTAGAATACATTTAAACAAGAGTTTGGAAATTTGCAACTATTAACATTCAGTGGTAACATTATAAACTCCTTTGATAGTTTACTGATGGGTAGGTGAACCAAAGTACTGATTTGTTAAGTGACTTCTTTAGTATTCATTAGTGGTAATGCTGGAATAAGTGTGACCTGTTTACTTAAAAATGCAATCTTATTGATATCAGCAGAATTTTTGCTATTGTCTTCAATGGGGCAAAAATTGCCTTAATGATCTAGATTTCTGCTGCTTCTAAATATTGGGTTTTTTCCTGTTTAGAATAATGCTGAAATAGAATGCTGCATAAAGTGAATTAAGGCATTATTTTAAAATAGATATAATTAATCTGCACTATTTGGAATTAAAAAATGAATGTGTGAAATAACTACCATTACTGCAGTGATACCAACCTGTTTCTTCAGTTAACTATGGAATCGATAGCTATATGGAAGAGAAGATCAATATCCTGCAAGTATAGAAGCCAGATATGGAGCTTCTTAATGGAGATAGATATGCAATATTCACTATGCATTTGACTTAAGGAGGAGAAGAGACAGGTATGTGAGTTACTCAGCACACATTTCTTTTCATAAAATTTCTCCCTTCCTCTTTTTTTTTTCCTTAAGAAATTAAATTTCTACTTCAGAAATCACATTCTGGCAGAGGAGAAGAGTTATCTTTTGTAGAAACACAAACTAAGATTGTGGACAAAGTAATATTAACAGGAGACACAGACATTCCAAGAAGCCAAGTTAAACATCTTTAATCAGCATTAAGGTAAATCAATTTAAAAAAATTGGGAGGGGTAGCTAACACTCTTTAGTTTCTGCAATGGTAAATGAAACCTGAAGCTGGCAACAGATTGTGGAAGGCTCCTTAGGAAGAGGGTTACAGCATGGAGGGACTGGATCAACTTTTATGAAAATGGTTTCTGCAGGAACTAGATGAGGGCTATTTTCATCTCTCCTTTCTGAAGGAAGGAAAAAATCTATGACGGTTTGGGGCTTTAATTACATATATTAATGGTCCAAAGTAAAGTTCTGAATAATGATAAAAACTTTACCTTAAGCTCCTGGAAAGATAACTTATTTCAGATTTACTGCAGCAGGCATTAATTTTTAATGCACACTTATTCCTCAGGCCTTTTCCTACAGTATTTATTATTGTATATTCAACATATTACTGTAAGTAATAACAAGCCTTTAAAACTGGCAAAGTTAAACATGTCTTTCTTGCCACACCACTATGCTCTTCACGCCAAAAGTTTGGCAGCAAATTGTTCTTGCAAATCAAAACCTAATTTTTTTTTTTTAAACTATAGAGACATTTTGAATGTACAAGAAAGGAAATCACAATTTGCTGAGTAGAAGTAGGCTGTATATAATTAGAAACATTATAAGGGACTGACATTTCCTTGTTTTATGGCTCAACTCTGGTAATATTAATATTTTAATGTGATTTATAACAAAAGCAAAAACATACTAAAGTATTTTTACTTTAAGGCGGCAGCACTGAAAAAACTAAAATGGAAAATCTGTTGTTAAAGTATTCAGCGAAGACCAGACTAAACACTTTAGCCAAACAGCACAGATTACATGCTGTGTGTTCAAGCCACTCCAAGTAAAAACAAGCCAAGTGTAGACATAAGGAGAGGCAAAGGAACGGAAAAAAAACCCCAACCCAAACCAACAGCATATACAATAGGTGATTACGGTGGTGTTTGAAAAAGTTGTGTGAAAATTCAAAAAAAAAAGGACACAAATACTTGAAAGAGCCTCTATTACAGTGATTATAGTTTTCTAATCAAAAATCCCTCCTATTTAAATCAAATCACTCCTATTTACAGTGTTAACTGTGGTAGTGAGAAATCTGCCAGTGCCCAAATTAGTATTGGTATTTTCATGGTGTCAAATACTGTAATATGTACAACTGGCAAAGAACAACATAGTTTCATGCATCGAGTGCCAGCAGCAACACCGCTCTAGCAGTGCAGTTTAATGGAGGCTATCACACTAGAGCATACTGCAAACCTCTCTCTTCCTCTTTTTTTGGCAACCTTAAAAATATAAAGACACAGTCATTACACTGGAATTTACATGACCTATTTTTCCAAACGTATGATTAACACATTACCAGCATCACACCCTTAAAGAAAAACGATTTTGTTTCTGATACTTGTCCAGACACTGAACACATGAAGTAAGGAAACAGTTCCTTGAAACTGTCACTTGACACCACATGCACACGCAAATTCCGATCAAGGCAAATCTTCCTCCAGACTTTTTGACACGTACAATAGCAGTGTATTGAATAATTATTTCTTTTGCTTTTGTGAGCCATGGCAAGAGACAGCTTTTTTGAGGCTTATGAGCACATCCTTTGGATGAGTATGTATAGGCTTTATGTATTGTATTAGAAGTGTAAATGTTTGTCCTTGTTTATTTAAATATTGCACACTATATAGCTACAAGGTAAGTACTGAAGTGGCAAAGTCACAGGCAAACTAGCAATGCCTAAATCAATTTATTTCCTAAAACATTAAATGTTTTGAATACGAATTTCAAATTTTCTTACATTACTTTCATTGAGGAATACATACATTGAGTAATCCTACATAAAAAACCTAATTTTCCTTTCTGTTGCTGTGCTACCAAATAGCCAGCACTTTGGGATTGTGATCCCTGCGAGCTCTAGACAAATTACCCCAAGCAGCCTTCTGCAGTTTTCACAGGACAACTATGGTGACCTACCCATGCGTACGCAGTTCACCCTAAAACTAGCTATTATTTTTGCACCTGCTTATTCATTATTGGCATTAAAATTAAAATTTACATCTATAATGGAAACAGTTGGGTCCTGTTGGCAGGAGGAGGCTTTCCAAGCTCTTAAGAAACCAGAATGGGAATACCTGTAATTGAGACACGAAGCTGGCTGTAACTTCTTGGTCTTGTGAAGCATCTAAGATAAGGTGCTAAATAAGCAGCACTTTAGTAGTCTGCTGAAGGCCATGTCTTCCATGTTTCCCTCTTTGAAAGAAAATGAAGGACAAATGAGGCTCAGGGATGCCACCTCCTTTGAATGGGATGAATCACACCATGAGGGATCTGCGGGTTGGGAGACAACCTTGCTCCCCTTGTGGAGGACCAGGCATAAGCATGTAAGCGTGTTTTGCCTCAAACATTCTGACTTGTGACAGGAAAGTTGTGACTATAAAAGAGGGTCCTTTGGAGGTGGGGCTGTGCTGTACAGAGACAACTTCCTTTTCTGACTTGAGATTCATGCTCAGTGTGCCTGCATCAAGATGGGGGCTGAGTCTCTCATTACGGGGCACCGCACTACAAGGGGCTCCAGGATTACCACAGACCTCATTTCCTGGAGGGCTCTAAAGGGCTGATTATTGCATGCATGAACAAAATGGTGCAAAAATCTGTTTTGCGTAAGACATGTGCACAAGATAAACTATAAAAGGAAGTGGATTAGTCTGTCTCTCCCTCCTCTCTTACCCCCAATCCAGACCACTAGGGAACCTGAAATGTTGTTAGGATTGGGAGCACATTAAATTGTGAGCTTGTTAGCCCTGAAGTTTGTTGTGGGAGTTGGGAGCTTGTTGAAGTTGTAAAAGTTAAGGGCTTGTTAGCCAACACTTTTGAGACTAAATAGTGGGCTATTTGCTGGAGTTAAGATGATTATACAATAAGACATAAGAGTTCCCTGACACATGAATTGGTGTATTTGTTCATCCTGATGAGAAGTTATAAAGAACTTTACCAAGTGGGTCATGACATCCTGTCTGGAGGGAAAAGGCTTCTCCCCTTTCACGGGAGTGTCCTATTTCTGTTCCCTAGGAGGTTCACAGCAGGACACCTCTAGCAAATGTCCTCCTGAGGCATTGTGCCCTGATGGAAAGTGGCTGCATGCAGATGGCAGAGAGGTATCTCAAGACAATGGGGCACAGAAGTCCATCTCCTGAGAACTGCATGTACAAGCATGAAGTAGTGGAGACCCTGCCTATTATCTTGGTGGGACAGGCAGGAAGACAGCTGACAAGGATGCCTATGGCAATATAATGAAGTCCTATTCTCAGACATCAGTAACGCATAAACTTCACATGTAATTTTCCAACTATATTCTAAAGCCCATTTGGTGACTGTGAAATTTCTCAGATCAATGAACTTCTATAAAAACTACAGAAAAGTTGTCCCAGTAGAACCATCTCGAGTGTTGTTTGGGTTTTTTGTTGTTTTTTTTTTTCTTTTTAATAATTTTATTTTAAGAGCTCTGCCCCTAAAACCCTTTTGCACCTTGTGCATCAACACGTGTTAATAAATTCAAAACTCTCATTCAGATACTTAGTTCCTTTCATGGTGACTTCACAGCAGTTCTAATTCAGGGCTACTTATCATAATCTCAGTCCGTTAAGAGCAGATCTCTTTTCTTTCTTCCCATAATCTTCCACTGTCCATCTCCATCAAGTGTCCATTGCTTGTTGCAGATAATGAAGCCCTCTCCTCCTAATCAGCTGCTCCTCTGTTGCAGTTAATAACTTCCATTGATGCCAGGTCCCAGCAGACACTTCTCACTCTCCTTAAAAGCTCTCAGTCTCGTCTGCCGTTTACATGCCAGTTCCCCTTCAGTATCAGCCTACAGACCCACGGCATCATTCCACACTATGGGACCTATCTCTCCTCAACGTTAAAAATTGCTTAGTAAAACAGGGCAGCAGCAGCAACTAAACACTCATCCTTTTTGTTACAAGTGTGAAACCTGTCACTACACGGCTGAGACATATCACCCTGCTAGCTTTCGGGGATCCTCCGCTGTTCCTGACCTCACTCCCGTACCATGCCCGGCAGCGCACCTCCCACCGCCTTGCTCTGCTCTCCCTCCCACGCTGGTTTCCAGGCGGCTTCCGGGGCGGAGCTGCCCTCAGCTCTCCGCCGGCCGGGGCGGGACCGTGGGCCGCGGGCGGGCAGGGGAAGGGGCGGGGGCGGCGCGGAGGCTCCTCCCGGGCTGCGCTTCCTTGGGCGGCCGGAGAGCGGCGCTGTGTGTCCGCGGCGCACGCCCCACCCGAGCCTCCCCTTCCCGCGGCCGCAGCCCCGCGCCCGCCGCCGGCGGCAGTGAGCGAGCGAGCCGAGCCGAGCCGAGCCGAGCCGAGCGAGGTAACGGCCGGCGGGGTCTGGCGGCGGGGCTGGGGAGGAGCTTCGCCCTCCCCCCGCTGCCGATAGGGCGCGGAGCTGTTCGCCGCGGTCTCCCGGGGGCGGGAAGCGGGCGGCCCCCGCGGCGCGTCCTGTATGGCGGCGGGGCCGGGGGGGCCCGTCCCCGGCGTCACTGCAGAGGAGTTGCCTGCGGGTGGGAGGGGAGGCGGCGGGGCGGGGGCTGTGCGGCTTCACTGCCCGCTCGCCCGCGGCCGGGGCGAGAAGCGGCGGGGGCTCTGGCGAGAAGCGGCCGGGGTAGTGTGGTCGCGGGCGGGCCCCTCCGCCGCCGGGCTGGGGCCGCCGCTCGGGCCTGCTCTTCCTGTGGCCTTCCCCGCCGCTGTGATGAGCGCCGCGGTGCCGGCGGCCTGCCCTCTCCGCCCGCGGCGCCTCCTCGCCCGTCACCGAATTGCCCGGCCTTCTGCAGAAGTCCCAACTCCTGCCCTGCCGGCAGCTGTGGCCGCTGAAGGAAGGGTCAGGGCTAGCGAGTCGGTGGAAATGCTTCGGCCGCCTGCCCTGCAGCAGACAGTGTGGAGTGCTCGTGAATTTCATGTCGCTAAGAATAGAGCCTCGCGAGATAAATTCACCCTGTTCAAAATGAAATCAAAAAATTCTAAGTACTCTAAGGGCTTGTTCGTTCTTAACAGCCGAGAACCGCTGAAACGTGTTTATCTTGAGGTTGTTTGTGACCTCCTGTAGCACTGTATCCCTTCGTTCTTTGGACGGGGTTTGCAGTTGTGTTGATCAAGTACCATAAGGTCACTGGGGCTTTGTAGGAGCCTGGCCTCAAAAGCGAGGAAAAAAGTACATATTTACTAGTGCTTCTCTTAACTTCTGTACTGAAAGACTAAGGATGGTGTGACTGTTATTAGAGACACTTAAATGCTATTTTATACAGTGCCTTGACAAAGTTTAGTCTGCATCTTAGTCTTGCAGTAGAACCTTACAGTGAAAAGTTGAGAATAACTAATATAGAACTTTAGCAAAAGAACTCCAAAAGCAACAAAAGTTTTAGATAATTTGTCTTTAGTTGTGATTTGAGAGCCAAAGGTTGAAATATAAACGGAGAAAATTACAGAAAGGCAGAAAAGTTAAGTATGGTATACATTCGTAAGGTTGAAAGTTTTAACCCTCATTCTTCCCGGCATAGTCACCCTGACTAGGACAGGGCTTGCTGTGTCACAACCAATGTCACATGGTTGCAGCACGTGTTAGCAGTTTGGGTTCCTGTAGACTATGTGAAGAACTAGTGAGGGAAATTCAACAGCATCAAAGCACATCTTAAAATCCTGTATTTTATTTTTTAATAGGCTTTTTCTTACTGTCTCTTGGTTTTTGTTCCGTTTTAGCTGTGGAGTTGCCCTCTATTTTTTGTTGCCTTGTTTGCACTTAAAACAACTCTCCCTCGGTTGCATTAACATTAATGCATTTCATCTGGGGAAGCCACTGATACAGAGGGAATATAAAAATGTTACATTAGGGACTTGGGGGCTTGTAGGTCTGAGGCGTTGCACGGTCCCTTGTCTTTCCCTCCTACCTGTGTACTGATCTCTATTCTGTGCTAAGTGGCTGACATAGTCAAATTATTATTTCAGGAATGTTTATACAGCTAAATTCACATGCAGAAGAACTCCATTAAAATAATAATCCTTGAATTTTAAGAAGTTGCTGCCTTTGTTTTTCTCACAGAGGCTCTGCTACTCTAAAAGTGTCAGTAGGGCATTAATTAGCTGTCAGTTATACTGCCTGTCAGAATTGAGTAAGGCTGAGTTTAGAGTAGTCTCTGGAAGCATGGTGTGGGCAAGTTGCAGCTCCAGGACTGCTGAAGTTCTCTTTCCTCTTTCCAAATACCTCTCCGTGATTTATAATGTGGAGTATGAATAAAATCTTAAGTAGTAGTACTAATGTCAGGTGTGGAATTGCAGAAGCATCAGCATTACCACAAGTTTCGTCTTTGTTTCAGCCTGCAGCATCTCTCTGGAGGCTGGACATAGGTCACAGCAACACAGCTGGGCTGTGTGGAGTCTGCACTGGGGACAGCCCAGGTAGCCCAAGAGCTCTGTGTCCTGGAAGGTCTCTCCTCAAAGCTGAATTTGCCATGGGAAACCCTTTCTTCAGCATGCTTTAGAGGGCTGTGAGCTGTATGGGAGAGGGATGTAGGAAGGAAGCTATAAAGGGATCGAATATCTCTAAACTCCCCTAGAGGTGGAAAGACAGTTTGCAGATACTCTTACTATTCTGAAAAAAGCCCACAAACTCAAAACAAAAAAACCCCAAACAAACAAACAAAAACCCCCAAAACAAACAACCAGAAAACACTCAAGCAACAACCTTTCCACCTAAACAAGGAGAACAACTGGTTGTTTACTTTTTTTTCTAGTTTGTCATGCTGTATATCGCATTCTTCATAACACTAAGGCCACTTGGGTTTTTTTGCCAAAATCCAAGCTTTGTCCTTCAGCACACAGCAAAAGGAAGATGGCTACAAAGTAGCTCCTTTCAAGCAGACCTGGTGGTGGAGAATGCACTCACTGGTGGTTTTCCTCCTCCTGCATCACTGCTTTAATCATGTGCATCCCGCAGATTTGCCTGTCCCTTTTTGGGAGCTTGTGCTCTGTGGAGGGCCTCTAGCAAGAGCAGCTTCGTGGCTTGAAAGGAGACGGCATGATGTGGAGTTTGACAGCTTCTGTGGCCTGTCAAGCACTAGCTGACTGCCACTACAGGTTGACTTCTCCTGCTGACATGGCATGTGCAGAACAGCTTTTGAGTCCTTCGTAGCAAACAGGGCTCTGTTCTTCCTGCAGGTTGTGTTTGCTTCATAAGCATCTACTTCAGATGAGTTTGTGCTGGTTTTGTACTCTTGAGCGGTGTGTGTAGTTGGATGAAGTTTTGTTTTGTACTCAAAGGAATACTTGCTTTTTGCAGCAGCTTCAAAAGCATCTGTATGACCTGGGCCAGACTTAAAAATCACAAAAGTGGAAAAAAAATCCTAGCAGAACAGATGAATAAAGCAAGCATATACAAGTTAGTTAGGAATCAGACCTATTTGTCAGTGTCTTGCACTTGGACTGAATTTGATATGAAAAAGGAGGACCCTTATTAAAGCTGTTGAACTAGCACAAGACCTTGGAGCAACCAGTGGGAATAACATGGAGTGGAAGAAAGAAAGAGTAGAAAAGATCCTTGAAGTGTTTCCAGAAGCACTGTCTTTAGCTGGGTATAGATTTTCACATTCAATAACAAAGTGGCCTGTTCATTGTTGACTGCTGGCAGAAATGGAAGAATGCAAAAGGCTCCCAAACCATCTCCCTTGCTACTCCTACACTTACTGAGAAAAATCTGCTAGAAGGCATTTCCTTTTTTACCTTCTGGTTTTTAGAGGGGGGACTCAAACATTGTCCAAAAAAGAAAAGCTTCTTGTTTTATAAATACAGCTAGAAAATCAAATGAATTGGTCTCAGTTTGATTTCATTGGCTGCTTTTCCTCTTGTGCTTGTATTTAAATACTTAATTGTTTTCCTCCATTCAGGAGACCTCAAAGTGCAGATGAAAAAATGGGGAAATAACCTTTGTTAAAAGGTTGTTCTCTAAAATCATTGAATGGCTTTTCAGGTTTTTCTGGTATGGTTTTTCTGAAGCCACTTTGTTGAGGTGAATAACTTTCTATATCTGCAACATGTCCTTTATTTTGTAAATTTGGATTCTCATTATCAAGTTCTTGCTTAAGTGAAGTGTGGTTTGTATGTTTTGACAGTTTTTAATGTTTTGGAGCAGTGGAATGAGGTTAGATGTAAAATGTGAGATGAGTATCTCCATTTCTGTGAAGTTTATTTGAATCATCAACTTGTCATGTTAGGAATGTGACAGAATAGTTGTTCAAAATTCTTTACCTAATTTAGGTGTACATGTTCCATTTGGTTTTGGTTTTGGTGGTTTTTTGTGTGTTTGAGGGTTGTTTGTTGTTGTTTATTTTTATTTTGTTTGGTGGTTTTATTGCTGTTTGCTTGGGATTTAAATTTGTTAGGAAGCACAAGACTTGGGGGGAGTGAGCTGTAGGTTAATATGTACACTGGAGTTAAGACAGACTTTGAGTAGAACTAACATCTTTGGTATGTACACAATGGATTAGGAGTTGGCAGATGCTTTGATGAACGGAAGTGCAGTTTTTTAGCATCAGTAGAACATTACAAATAAGTTGTGTAAGTAACGTATTCTTATTTTGATGTACCAGGTTTTATTTGCCTGATTTCCCACATGATGGAATGAATCTAGTCTTGACCAGCATGGATATGTAGACCTTTTCAAGATGGTTAAGAACTGTGGTGAAGAACCAAGTGGAATGACAAGTGAGGAAATTTATGTTTATTTCTAAATAATTCTGCTGCTATGTTATTTCTTCACCTGATGTAAGTCAGCTTTTTTAGATAGGAAATAGTCTAAAAACTGAAATAAAGTAGGTATTCTTACCCTTAGGAAAATTTACAGTTGAGCTTAGCTTGATATGTTGGGTACTTATTTAAGATGTTAGCTGTGCTTAATCTACTCAAACCAATTAAGTGTATTGCTTAGTGTTAAAACTTTGCTTAAAGTGAGCAATATACAAATTTTGATTTGTATTCTGGTTTTCCTTTGTCAGGAGGATGCATCCACTTCTGCTGACATCCAATTTCTATGTTAGAAAGTATGGTTTCCTGACAGAAGAGTGCATTATAGTTTTTAACAGCAGATCTTTATTGAATGTGCCACCAGTGGTGGTTTTGGAAAGATGAGAAAGGATCCACTGTGGGGCAACTCAGTGAAGCTAAAAATGTAAGTTCTGTGCCATTGCTATTTTATATGTATTACAAATAGAGATTTTTTTTCCAGTCCCAGCATGTAAGTATATATGTACATGTGTTGGTTTGTTTGTTTTTTTAAAGTGAGAAGATTTTCATGGACATTACGTGATAAATATTTTATATAGTTTGAAATTAAGAAATTGTTCAAAAACCCCAAAAGCAAACCAAACTAAAAAGCTGTCACCACCACCAACCAACCAAAACCACATCAACGTCTTTTATATGTGTGGCGTTAACTACCTTAAAGTATTCAGAGAAATTTAAAAATGTATAAAGATTGGGCAGCTTTGTTCATATTGTTTGACTCCTGCATTGTGGCAAGGCTGGAGACTTCCTCTGTCCTTAAAAAATGAAGAGAAGTAATACTGATAAATTATTTGCCATTTGAACTTGGTCACAGTTAAACCAGAAGTCTTACGCTGTTAATGCTTTTAGTAAACGTTCAGCATTGGTTAGAATACTTCTCTGGTCTGTTTGCTTAAAAAATAACGCCTCGTAATGACTTCGAAAAATTGTATTTGCTGCTGATGGTTTCCTAATGCAATCTCTTTGATTTAAAGAGTTTTGTGAATACTTTTGGTATCTAACTCAATTAGAAAGTCATTTAGTATTCTTCTTCCGCTCTTATGTGTGTTCTGCCTCCTCTTGAATACTACCTGTTTGCTTCTCTTCCTATACTTGAGGTGTTATGTGTAATAGGACTTAAAGTCAGAGCATGTTTTTCAGCAGCATGTCCTTACAGGATTGATCATTACAAGAGAGCTGGATTCAAACATTGACAACACTTGGAAGTGTTCTGCTTAAAGTCTATTGCTGCACAGTAATGTCAAGGTGCATGAATAACTTTCTCCCTTTCAGGATCTTTCCTTTGTCACTGAACCTCTTTTACTGAGGAACAATCACAGTTTTTAGCGCTGTCAACGTTGTTTAGGTTAGGACAACCTTTTCTACTGGCTACAGGATGAATCAATTAGATACAGAAGTTTGAAAAACAAGACTTTTTTTTTGATTGTTGGATACTTCTTCATAACAGTAAAGAATGGTGTAAGGATGGCTAATCAGAGAGGAGAACCAAAAAAAGTGTGATGAAAAAACCAGCTGCAATTGTCAGTCTGCATTTTCCACTATGTTTTCTCCTTTATTTTTGGAAGTCTGCTTCTTCCTTTTCCTGTGTATTGTTTTCCTTGTCATGCATTTCAGACTTCCTTGACCTCTTCATTGTTTCAGACATCCATCTCGTTGATCTGTCTAAAGTCCATATACACACGATAGAAACTCCTGGGATCCTAGAGTTGTCTGGTTTGCTTTCATAAATTTCTATGACTTGAGAACATAACAGTCCACATTCTGATAAATGTTCCATCTCTTGGTTGCTGGAAGAGATTGATAGAGGATAATGGTGTAGTGCTGTTTGAATCTGGCACTAATCTGGCATTGTTGTTTGTGTGCCAGTGATCCAGGGAGAGAAGGACTAAGTGAAAATGGAAGTGCTGCCATTGATCTATCTGCACACGTTGAATTGATCATCACTGGCAGAATACCTATTATATATAAAAACAGGTATTTTATGGCCTCTTATTGGTAAATAGTGACTCTGCTGTCATTAACTCCAGATTTCTGAGCCTTACTAAGGTTTTCTAGTCTTCTGAATAATTATTTTTAAAAAATATAATTTGGTTTATGTGGGAAATGCAAAAAAAAGGTAGAAAGGCTCTAAATTGTGAGAAATAGAAACAAGTTTCAGAAATAAAGCAGAAAGAATAGGGATTAGCTTTGGCTGCGAATACTTGAAGAAGACACAGTTATACGACCAGCAAGGACATTAAAACAATGGTTAGAGTTTCTAGGCTTGGCTGAGATATCTTTTAGAGTTGCAAAAAGTATTCCTAGCAAGATAGATAAGGTTAAGCTTAATAATGGAATACTGTGCATTGTTATATAAGGTATAAAACAAGCAAGTATTGTGTGTAACAGATGTACTTGCGCTATAGAAGATTGGTTAAGACAGTTGTCTGTAACTTTTAAAAAATGCACTATTGGCTGAAAAGCTTTTAAGAATGCTCTGTAACCCTGGATGCCTGCGACAACGTGAGCCTCTCTCTCAACTCTGTATGTGAGACTGATAAAATAATAAAAAGGCTCATGGAGTGTCTGTCCTGGCTCCCCGTCCCGTTTGGATTCGACACCAGGTTTATTATGATCATCACTAGAACTCAACAGAGCTTTGATATTGATCTAAAGAAAAAAAGGGAGACCGTGCCCTACTCCATGCCTGTATTTCAATTAATAATTGCTTTCCTTTTCTATACAAGATTAATGCAGTAATTGCAGTTATTATAAGTGGCGTAATGTTTTAACTCGATGTATTCAAAGGCTTCATGGCAGAAGTGTGAACACTTCTGGACAGAAGCCTCTTCTTGCTTTATGGTTTATACAGTTGTAAAATGTTTTTAACAATTAAAAAAAACTCCACACAGGCTGAGGCACTTCTGGATGTCACTTGGTTCAACCCAGCAATCAAATCAAGCAGGAGTGCCTGAAGCAGGTTACCCAAGCCCTGAAACAGCCTGGTTCAAGCAGGCCTGTTTGGTCAGATTTTGAGAATATGTGGGGTTGCAGACTCCACAACCTCTCTGCCAGTGTTTGAACACTGAAGAACTCCTGTTTATTCTTAAAATATCGTGGATTGGGGGAAGTCATGAAAGACTTTTGGGAGATTTGGCAACTGTTAATGTCTTCCAGTACTTTTGTAAGAGGAGTCATTTCTGAATGTTAACAGAATGTAAATGTTCATAATGTTAACTGGTCATCAGTAGCAGAGGAATATTTATGAACTGGCTGCCTGGCATTGCAAACTTTACTTTTCTGGATTTCTCTTTTAAGCTGTGTTTTATTTGTTCTCTCTTCCAAATGCAGATTCAATGTCTAGTTAACTGGAAAATAAAGCTGCTCTAGCTGTCAGCCATTTGAAAAGAAGAAAGACAGACATCTAGAAAATGCTTTCCTGTATGCTTATGTATTTTTTTTTAATCTTTTAGCTATCTAAATAGAAGACATGGAAATGTGATTGGGTATTTTATTAAAATTTTGTTGGTTTTTTTTTTTTTTTTAATTCCAGGTGTGCTATTTCTGTTTGGTCTATCCCAGTTAGGAGAGCTTTTTTTGTGATTTTTAAGCTTGGTGCTGTCAGCCCTATGTGAACAAACCAGAAAAAAAGCACGCTGGGTACTAGAAAACAAAATGCCACGGAAAAGGAAAACTGGTGGGAGTCCTTCTCAGAAGAATGGCAATTCTGACAGAACTGCTGCTGTTGCTGTATCCCAAGGAGACCCAAGGCACTTGGTGGCACAAGCAGTGCATTATGTCAATAAGGAAGACCTCTTCAACAGCATGTCAGAGATGTTTTCTGACCTAGATCCTAGTGTCGTTTATATGGTTCTGTCTGAATGTGATTTTAAAGGTAAATAATGTACAGCTGACAGTAAGTTTTGTTTCATGTGCAGATAGTTCTTAACTATTGCAACTAGTGTAACTAGTAACTTACAGTCTTAACTATTGTAACTAGTGCAACTCCAGGAAAGTTGGGTGTTGCAAGCATATTTGTGAGTTTAACTTTAATGAGTAGGTGAGTAATAATATTTTGAAATTTTACAACCATGTAAGATTCTCCACGTTTAATGTTTCTGTGAGGCTGGTAAATGGAGAAGTGTGCTCCATACATGGAGGTACTGTTTAGAGTGGATTGTTCTGTGACAGAGCAGGCAGTGGTGGAGTTGTGAGGAGAATCTGGTTTTTCCAATTAGTTTCTGTGCCATATCTGTAAGATGCCTAAGCTGTTTCTGCAGGCGGGTATTTTAGGTTCTAGATCACAATTTTTTGATGGTGTGCCATATGTAGTCCTGGCAGCATTTGCTTTTCCTTAAATACTTGAACTGAGCTTTTGTTTCACTTTTATTTTGCATTGTCGTCTTGTCGTGTCCACTGAGGATTAGTTTCTGCAGGATAAATTCTGTTTGCCATATTGAGTTCTCTGCAGCCTTGCTTGAACTTTCTCTGCATTCTGCCGACCTACATACCCACCTCTCCCGGCAGACTATTTTCATATTTATGCCCAGTCCCTCCGATTCTTTTGTGATTTTAAAATTCTTCTATATGCAAGTTCACTTGCTTATGATAAAAGTACTGCATGAGGTACTGGATAGCAATATCTGAGGAGTTACTTGTCAGGGGAATAAGCCATATATGGCGCATTTTAACCAATCTGTATTCACATGATCAGATGTGATTAACTGTGATTATTGTAAGAATATTTGCAAAGAAGGCAGATTTTGGCATTTTTTTATATGTATGAAAGCTAGGTAACCATTAAAAGGACTCTTTATTGCCTAAATTGTACAGAGTTTATAACATAATAACAAATGTGGGAGTGCTGTTATGATTGTTGCTCATTTTAAAATTAAATTTGATGGAATCACTGATTCATGCTTCAAACTCTTAATAAGATTCACCTTTATCATAGTAACAGTTTTATGTAAAGCTTATTGGAGAATGCAGTAAACACGTAGAGTTCATAGTCTTGTACTGTTAACAGTAGTTTAAAAATGGAAAAGTTAGCATATTTGAGTGCTAATAAGTTGTTTTCATATAGTAGAGAAGCTGGAAAGATGACAAAGATTTTGTTTAATGAGTGCAGACAGAGTCATACTTAAATGAATTTGAACTTTTTGCTGCACTGTCTTTCAGGAAAACAAGCTTAGCTTTAGGAGTCAGATGATGTTTGTGCCAGCTTTTCATTTTCTTCAAGTTGATCCCTGGCACCCTATGCTCCATTTAGTGGCTTTACGAAGAATTAATGCAGATACTGGATTTTTCAGGCTGTTTTAGATAGGACATTTTTAAGTGGGCCACAGTCAACATACTTTGCGTACTTTTATCTCTTTCATCCTTTGTAGAGTTTTTAGTTAATTTTACCCTATTTCACCTATATGAGATAGATTAGAAATAAGTATCCATTTAAGCATGCAGTTCTGATATTTTTTCCAGTTAAAATTAGTAATTTTTAGACAGTATTTCCTTAGTAATTTTTAAGTTTATTAGATTGTTATTTTTCAATATGTCTGTATTGAGTTCTGCCTTTAATGAGAAATGGATCAAGGGAGTTTCAGAAACTATGTTTAAAGATGAATTGGTGAACTGTCTTTTGGTTGTGTCTTTAGCTGTAATAAATGCTTTTCAAGTAAAAAAATTGCATGCGTATCAGCTTGGGTTTGTTTAGTTGACCATGCTGTATTCTGTTTATCTTACCCAACAGTAGAAAACGCTATGGATCATCTTCTAGAGCTGTCCACCCATGCCAAAGGAGTAGCATCTTCAAAAACCTTGGGTTTTGATTTAGCAGCATCATCATTACCTCTTGTTAATCAGCAAAGATCTGTTGCAAATGAAAGAATGGGGGAAAGTGCTGCAGCACATAGTAATTCTGGAGCAGCAACAGAAACAGTCCTGTCACCTGATGTGCAGCTGACTGAAGAACTGAATTCCTTAATAGAAACTGCCTTTCAGAGTTACAGTTTGAGCAATGAGTTGCCTAATTCTGCAAATGACCAAATAGTACATGAGCACCCTGTGGAACACGATGGTTTTACCGAATTTCCCGAGTGGGAAAAATCTGATTCGGTTTGCAATGTCCTACATTTTCCACAGCAAGCAGAGACAAATAATGAGGTTTTAGAAAACTTCTGCTGTTCCCAGCCACCAGTGAGTCAGCTGAGCATCCAGACAAGCTCACCATCTGCATCAGATACTTTTGCACAGATACTGGAAGATTCTGATTTGTTGGAAATACATGTTCAACATGATGTAGCTTCAGAAGTATATAAACAATCAAATGGAGAAATATCATGTGAAAATTCTGATCAGACACAAGATACTGTTTTGGATCAAAGTAGTGTGATTGCTGCTTCTGGTGGGTCCTCCCAAAGACCTATGGAACTTGGAGTAGCTGTTACTGGAGATCTTAATTCAAGGTGCCTGGAACAACACGAAGATGCAGTGACTGCCTTCAGCAGCTACCAGACTGCTTCTCTTCCAGAGGCATATATCTCTCCTGAAGCATCAAGTTTCAAAACACAAAAACCTGCAGATACTCAGCAAACTCAGCAGAGTTATAACTTAAATTTTTCTACACCATCAAGTCAATCTCAGCAACACTGGAATCTCATGGCTCCTGTGTTTTATCCATCCAGTGGAAGTCACAGCTTTGTAATTCCTGTGGCTGCCAATCCAGGGCAGTGGAGACCTGTTTCTGACTGTAGAACTTCGGAAAAAGGACTTTTTCTTTCCTCCCCAGTGGTTTCAAATGCCTGGGATGGCAACCCTTCTCTGAAGGTATGGGGAAATCAAGATAGAAACTCAAAATTGAACCTCTCGCAAGCACAGCAACCACGTGTTTGTCACATGATGAGAAAAAAGATGCACCTTATAGGTCAAGTACTTGTTCTTCTCAGAGGTGTTCCAGGATCAGGAAAATCATATTTGGCAAGGTAGAACATTTATATTGTGAGCTCCTAAAAAAATTGCTTAATCGTGTACAGGATTTAGCACAGGCAGAGACAATTTTCTGACACTTGTAAACAGTTAGCATAAACCCAAATTGCCAGGTACACAGTACATGCAGTGTAATGAGTAATAATAATTGCTGAGAGCCGAGTTGCTTGCAGGTCCTTAACCTCTAGTGGAAATTGAAATAGGAGTGATGAGCTTTAACTTCTATCACTGAACAAAGGAGTTTGTCAGCAGAGCATCATTGCTGCAGTGTTAGGTCTGCTGTATTCTTTCAGTCTCAGTTTATTTCGACTGTTTCCTTTGAATAACATTAATAGAAATATACCAGCTCTTTACAGGCAGAAATTCCTCTTTCACTGTGTGACCTCTTTTGTATATGTGAAGCTTCTTGGGGGGAATTCTTGATTTCTTTCCTTACTCTCTAAAAGTCTAGATTGAACTTTGACTCCTTTGACTGACACCTGAAACATTTGATGCGATTAAAACAGGGTATTTGTCAGTGAGAAAGTATGTCACTACATGTAGATGGAAAAACACCTCCCTTGTTGTTTCGAAATGAGAGACTTGTAGGGAAACTATATCAGGTCTCTCCCCTAGATAATCTTCAGCCTTTGGGAAGAAAGGAGGGAAATTATTATAGATCATATTTGCTTGGAGGTTGATTTTTATTTTCTTCTCTTACCTAAATTTGCTGCTTCCATTCCAAATAATTTTGGTTTTGTGCAAGAGACTAAAAAATAATATGTATGGTAGTAGATATTGGAGCGTGGGAGGAGAAGGGGAAAAAGCTGTTTATTTCTTGATCTTTCACAGGAATTTGCTTGAGGATAACCCAGGTGGAATCATTCTTAGTACTGATGATTACTTTTACAAACATGGACAATACCATTATGATCCTGATTGCTTAGGGGAAGCACATGACTGGAACAGGAAACGAGGTGAGATACAAATAATGTACAGTTCAGTGCCTGTGTGCTGTTTAAAAAATCTGCCTGTCTTGTAATGCCTGTTACGTGACAAGCATTTATGCCATCACAGAAGTAATTTTTAATATGTGTGGAAAAAGAATATGAGCATAAACTCAGAAGTCATCTGTTCATTGTGTGTTTTGCAATTAGAAATGCCAGTGTCTTTGTCAAGAGTATGTTTTGTTCTCAGATTTTATCATGGTATGTATTTTGGGGAGTGACCCATTTCTGGAGTGGTTACCTACACCATTTCCAGAAATATTTCTTCTGAGATGATCCATAATATGCATATGCAGTAAACAAATAATACACAGATACCTTCCTGCTCTTCATTATCTTTTTTTCCTCTTGTACACTAAATTGTTGTCAAATTTAAACAAAATGCAAGATAGAATAAATGATTTTTTCTCCTTTTCATAATCGGGTGGGGTTTTTTTTGACAGTGACTTGTGCTAAACTCACCACAGAACAATTCTTTTTAAGCTTTTACTTGGTAAATTTGAACCATGGTCCCTTTTCTGCTGTCAAATTTCTACCAGTGGAGAAATGAATTAATAAATGTGGGATTCAACAAGAACTGTGATTGTTCAGACACATTGTAACATGGCTACAGAAACATGGTGCTGTGTCTCAAAGCTAGTGATTCTATACATTTCATTACTGTGTATTTAAATTACAATAATTCTTTTGGTTTTTCATATTTTATACAGTTTACAGAGTGGACTAATCTTAAGACTGTTTTAAAGCCAAGAATTTTGTATGCAACAAAGAAGTCCACTTTAAGGTGATCATGTAGTTTTTTTAGTTTAATTTACTGATTGATTAGTCATCTTGGTGCATTTTACATCTGCATTTCCATTCCTTGATTATCATACATATATTAATTCAAAAGCTAATGCCATATCTCAGTAGCTTTATATGTGAGGGGGGGATTTCTGAAATAAAGGGCCTTGAAACAGATCAAGCTATGGCAAGAGTTCTTCACACAGTGGTTAATCATTATGGATTATCTACGTAAAAATATAACAAATTCAGAGAATGAGTATTCATATTATGTTCATCCTATTGTAATGAAATTAATTGTATCACGTTGTTTTGTACATGTGTATTTTTCAGCCAAAGAAGCATTTGAAATGAGAATCTCTCCTATAATAATAGACAACACAAACATACAAGCATGGGAGATGAAGCCTTATGTTACTTTGGTTAGTATTACAATTTGACCAATGTGAAGAGATTATTGGCTGGCATGGCAACAACATATGTTTTAAAATGGGAGTGTCTTTCTCAGTCTAGCTGCTATTCCAGAAGGAAGTCTGGAGTAAAAAAAAAAAAAAAAAAGCGTTGCATGGAATCATGTTACCCAGTGTCGTGTTGTGTGGGTGTCTGAGCATTAACCTGGCCTAGTTACCAAAAGCCAAAGCCAAGTGCTTTGTTCTTGGGACCAAAAGTAAATATTGTTGAGGAAACTGAATTTTTTCCTCTTTTATATGATCCGTTAAATTAGAAACTATTTTAAAAATGTAATCAACACTAATGAATGAGTGATGTGTGATGCTCTGTGAAACTCGAAAACTCAGTTTCATCCTAAATATGACGTAGAGGCCCATACCAGTTGGAGGCTAGAGTTACCAAATATTACTAGCTTGCTTGAAGTTCTGCAGATTTACTTAATACTTTTTGTTGAAGTAATCACACCTTTTCACTTAATAATTTCTAAATGGGCATCAGCACTTTCAGAGTATAGAGCATATTTTGCTATTGATCATTGACCATATTGGTTGGTAGTTAGGGCAGCATTATTTCATGAAATTGGTTCTGATTAACTGAAATAATATATTGGAAAAAGTATTATAATGTAGATCTGGGATTTCTCCTTACCTGTTACAGAAACACAGCAGAGAGTGTAGTACATATAATTGACAGATTTTGAGCAGATACTCTACATATGCTGCATGTGTTAATGGATTAATGAACAGTAAGACTTTAACACAGATAATTTTTGTTAATAAAATGTTGATTTTGTTATCCTTGCATTTGTTAACAGTTGTCAGATTAGCAGTTCTTTCATAAGTTATATCGTTCATTTTGCTGTATACTGAAATGAAGATGCAACAAGAGTTCTTTCAGAAGTGCAGTGTTTGGTACAGTGATGAGAATTTTTTCTGCAAACAGGAATGGGGAGAAATGGCACAGTACTTACAGTGTTTCTCTTGATTAGACTTCAGGCTCCTTTTCCGTCACGATGAGACTGGACTATATAGGAACCATTTACTTGTGATTCCTTAGGTTTTAACTTTTATATTTTTTAAACTCTGTACTGCTTAGTGTGCAACTTTGAAGCTTCTTGTAGCCTGTTGCTTTCTGCTCTCTCGTGCTAGTTAGACACAACAAAGCCTCTCCGGACTGCTCTTCAAGGACACCTGGACCATCCTGAGCCCAAGGGGTGTAAACCAAGGAGTCTCTGAAGGGGGGGTAGCTGAGGGGAATTACATCATTTAACTGGGGTTTTAATTGGAGAATTGACCCTGATATGCAAATGAACCAAACTTATAAAAGTGTGGAAAACTCGTGACCTATCGTCCATCTTGGGGTCCATCTTGGCAATGGCCTCTGGCTCCCCAGGGTGTACCTTGAAGGCCCTTCAAATAAATACTTACTTTTGTTCCTTTACTCTGTCTAGTTTCTGTGTCTAGGAGGCCTGATAAGGCATCACTTGCAGCTTGGTCAAGTTTCCCATGTGGCAGGAAGGCTGTCTGCAGTAGCTGTGTTAATGTAACTGAATTGCTTGTTTTGGAGCTGGTTCATACCTGGTCAGCTCTGAATGTAAGCTGTGAGCTTCCGTCTGTCTTGGAGAGCCTGTGTAGACATGTGCATGCTGTATCTGGAAAGAGGAGATGCTTTGCAGTCTTGTCTCAGAAGACACATCATGGCACACACATTTAATTTTACAGTAAGAGATACATACACATGTTTTAAAAAATCTCAGTTTGTATCAACCAAATTGCAACACTGAACAAAAGTGTTATTCCACATGTTTAATAGGTATCAAAAAATACAAAAAACAGCTTTGAAGAAGCAAGCTATGCTTATTGTATGCTTTGTCATAGAAATAAGAAATGGATGATGTGGCTTGTTCTATTTCATATCTCTTTTATTCAGGCTCAGCAGTTTAAATACAAAGTAATGTTCCGAGAACCAGACACATGGTGGAAGTTCAAACCAAAGGAACTTGAAAGGTAAGAATGTAAAGGAAAATAATATATTAGACAGTATAAGCTATGATTTTAAAAAAGGTATCACTTAGTACAATGGCCAGTGAAGTAGCAAGGTATCTGTCAAAATTTTTGTGATAATAAGTAGCTTTTTTGATTGGTTTTTTTAATGATATTTGTGGACTTTTGTATGTATTACAAGATCTTTTGTCACTTTAGTTACATGCAAAAGGTACTGTTAGCAATAGACATTGTGATGTTTTCATTATTAGAGTTCTTTGCATTTAAGGTATAATGACTGCTCCTTTGGGTTCCTGAGGTTGCAAAAATTGTCACGCTGGGGCTGTTTTTGCATCCTGGTCTATTGCTTTAGTTGAAGTGTTTCTCCTGTCACTGAATTTAGGGCAATCAGCACCTCATGGCCTGAGAGAGACAAACCTCTGTACATCATCATTGTTGCTTAGCTCTTCTTTAGCAGGACCTTTTATTGCTTAGGGCTGAAATAGGCAAGACATAAACTCTATGTAAGTGAATAATAAAACACAGGAAAATAGAATGAGAAAATTGGCTAGATGCCAGGTTCAAATGTTATGATCAGTGTCCAAAGTGAAGGTTTATGTCCCTCTGGGGAGAGACTGCAGCTATTTAATGTCCTTTTTATGACTTGGATGCTGGGACAGAGTGCACTCATAGCAAATTTGCATGTGATACAGAACTGAGCAAGAGTAGTTTATTCAGCCTTAAGAAGAGATAATTGAAGAAGAATGATACTGTTGTTTTCAGCTACCTTTTGAAAGGTTATAGAGAAGATTAAAAAGAATTGTGCAGGGATAGGACAAAACAAACATCTTCAAGTTGGAACTTTTGATTACATAAAAGAAAAAACCCCAGCATTTACTTTGAAGGTGGTTAGGTACTGAAAGAGTTTGCCCAGGGAGTTTGTAGACTTTCAGTCATTTTGGATATTCAGAATCAGACATGACAAAGCTCTGGGCAAACTGATCTGGCTGTACTTCCTCTGAGTAGGAAACTGAAGTATGTGACTTCCAGAGGTCCCTTTCAACAGAAGTTATTTTGTGATTTTATATGCATGTTTAGTTTAAGGTTGGCTGCTTTTTAAGTGAGGTAAGGTAGATTATTTTCCTTCTTAAAATAAAAGTCAAACCTTTTCTTCTGTATTTTCAATTTCTCTTTCACTATGCTTGGCAGGATTCACTTGTTCTAGGTGGAACTGCAGCAGAACACAGTGCTAGTTGGTGTTTAACAGAGTTAGTGAAAATTTCTGGCCAAAGGGTGTCGGGAGTAATAGGTAAATAGGTTTTCTTCAAGGCTCAACGAGTTCCTAGTTTAGCAAAACCAAAGAAAGAAGACTGAATTCAGAAGCCTTCTGCACCCAGTTAAATATCCTGCATTGCTGTCAGGATCTGATACAGTGTGTTTTCTGAAACTTACTTGAAGAAGATGCATTAAGTACACTTTTAGATTTTAGTATTACGCAAAACATCCAACTGCAGTATAGGGAGACCAGATGGGGTGGAGAAGTGGAGCAGCAATTTGTCTGATGTATCCTGTTTGGAATTCCTTAGTGCACTGATTCAGAAAGAATTGCTGTTTCAGAGCTTTTCTTCTGGCTCCCTGAATTCTTTGGTTAGTCTTGCTATAAATGTATAAAATTATTATTAAATTATTCTCTTCTGTCATTGTAATACACAAAACTGAGATGTCTCTTTTTTTTTTTTTTTTGGTTTTCAATTCATAGGAGAAACATTCATGGTGTATCTAAAGAAAAGATCAAAAGAATGTTGGAACGGTATGAACGCTGCCTGACTGTTAGAACAATACTGGATTCTTCAGTTCCAGACAAATCAGAAGCTGCTGGTTGGAGTGAAGATCCTTATGAGGAGGAAAGCCAGAGGTTAGATTCTTTCACTAGCTTTGTAGCATCAAATAAAAGGCTAAAAATTTAGCCTTTTAGCTTCTTAGCAACAAAACCTGGGCAATAGTGTCAGACAGTGAATGCATTAAAAAAGATAGTTAAGTGACAAAAAAATCCCTACATAGTTTTCTTAATTTTTAAGAATTTCAGGATTTTCAGAAATGAGCAGCCAAGGGGATCTAGTCAACTTTCCAATGCTTTTGAAAGCCTCCCATTATGGCTCTGTTACTTTTCAAGAAGCCAATCTTGACTTACTTTCTGTTATCTTAGAAATGTGTTGTTGGATGTGTGTTATGGATACAAAGCACTTAAAGTCTATAAGTTGCTTTTTAAAAGAATGTAGTCGCAAATAAAAGCAAATCACTGTTTCTGAATTTGGATGTTGATACTAGATTATATCTTTGTGGTAGAAGGTGGATTCTTAGTGCAGTAGTAACAGGTTACCTACTTGCTCTTCAGTATATTCAATTTAAACTTGTCTAGGTTTCCGTTGGTTGTATCCACAGTTGTTTTGTAGTTGCCAGTCTGGATCGTGCTGTGTATTGTAATGCAGTGTTGTGGCTCAGGAATGGTACTCCCCAGTTCAGTGCCCCCACTGAGACTCTCCCAAACCACATGCTGCTCATTTGCTCCCCCTTCTTCTTCCTATTCCTGCTTCAGCAACGATGTGAGGTGGTATAGAATAACTTCTGGGTTCTGGCCAAAACTAGGGCACATAGGGAGTCAGATTTTACTTCAGTTATTATTTCACTTGGGTTTTGCATGTGTGATGTATTTGAAATGATAATTAACGGAATGTAGTTGATTGTGAAAAATGGTTTGACAAGAAAAGGCACATTCTCTCCTAGTTAATGTCTAGAGTGTCTTTAGCATTAAGCCAACAGGAGAGAGCAACAGTCATTAGATAAAAGTGTATTTACCAGACTTGTTGATCTGAATGAGGAAATGTCTGGCAGAAGAGTGCTTTCATGCAAAACTGAATGCTGCAAATGGGATGAGGGGGGAGATTGACTCCAGAGAAAGTGTTCTTAGCCCTGTGCTCTAGTAAGAAGGGGATACTTACCAAAGAAAGTTCATCTTTACTTCTCTCCTTTTTTACTGAGGAGTGTTGGAGTTACAGCTAAATCATAAATTTTTCTCTCAGTAGAAGTGTAACTAGATTAAACTCTCTAGTTCTAACTGGAGTTAAAAATGTGGACAAATGCTTTAAGAAGGACAAATGCTTTTTGACATTGGTTTATATTTCATTCCAATTTGTCTTTCAGAAAGAGAGAGGCACATTCTGATGTAAAGGAAGAAGAATGTTTTGCTTCTGAGGTGGAGCCTCTTGAGTTAGCTGAAGTTGATAAGACTTCTCCCAGTACTTCTCTAACATTAGAAAGTAGTTGTGATCCTGAGCATTTTCAGGAAGAGGAAAAAGAAATGGAAAATAACTCAATGGAACAAAATTCTGAGAACAGCACTGTTCAAGATGACTTGGAAGTTAATTTATCAGATTGCATCAAAAAAGAGCTGCCCTTGGAGAAGAAAGAAGAAAAGGGATTAAAAACAGAAAAAAATACTGAAACAGAAATGGATGAGGTTGATGTGATCCCAGCTGAAGAGACTGTGAACTTACACACAGGTGGAGCTGAGGATAAGAGGGATAACAACATTCTCCAAGTTCAAACTGCAGTTGAGCAGTCGGGCAAATTATGTATGGAACCAGAATCGACACAAACTAGTAACACAGTGGAACCAAGCAGTTTGGCTTTTGACACATCAGGAAAACTGGAACTACTAAACTTCCTGGGTGACTGGCCTGTGGAACAAACAATGGGACAGAGAGTCAAAAGATCTAGAAGACTAGAAAAATCTCCTCTGAAGAGTGATAAGGGAGGTGAAACTCCCAGTCAGCAGCATTCTGAGATAGGTAAAGAGCAAGTGAGCCTGCCTGAGACATGTACTGTTGAGAAAGGACATGATGAAGAAAATCCACCCTATGGCTGTTACTCTGTTAGTTCAGATAAAGTTACACCAGAATTGCGAATGTTAGGACATTGGCCTGTCTCAGCCTCATTAGAACAGAGACAACAAAGGTCAAGGACAATGAGAAAGATAAATCAGTCTGATGAAGATAGAAATACTGAAGGTGACATAAATATGAATGCTCTTGAAACTCTACATGTGATTCATGGGTCACCTGTGAGCACTGAAGAGCAACAAGATACAAGGAGCTTGCCTATGCACCAAGAGGAAATAGTAGCTAGTGAAACAGTAAGTGAGGAAAAAACCCAGGAAAGTAAGAGAACAAGGAAACATCACAAATTAGCCCTCACTTTTACAAACAGCAGCTTGCCACATCCCAGAGAAGAGGACCACTTGTCTAAACTTGATGCGGCAGAAGAGAAACAGGACACAAACTTATGTAGGCAAAAAAGTAGCCATTCACAGACTGAATCACAGGACTTTGCTTTGCTGTGGAGATTAGAAAAGAAAATGCTTTTTCCTGAGACAACAAAAGTATTGCATGGCAGGCTAGATGGTTTCAAACCCAAAGACATAGATAATGCCTCAGATTCTCAGGAAAAAATACCCTATCGAGTTACGTATGATAAAAGTACATTCGTGGAGGAAAGTGAGCTTATCAATATTGATGAGTCTGAAGAACTAGATACGCTCTGTAAACTCTTTGAGTCTGTTTCATTTGAAGCTCTGAAAGATCTGTATGAAAGATGTAACAAAGACATAGACTGGGCCACAGGTCTGCTGTTAGACTCTGATGAAAAGTTACGTAAAGCTGTTGATACTGAATGCTTTCAGGTAAGTGAAACTGAGCCAGTGGTTGCAGACCTTGATTTCAAGGCAGGTACAAATGATGATGAGAATCTTAAAGACAGCAAACAAACCCCACAAGTACTTGGGGCTGGTGATATCTTTGAGGCTTCAGAAGGCAAGAACTCATCACTCGGCATTACAGAAAGTAGGGCTACCAAGAGAGCTGTGACAAGTGCTGGTGCGTCTGACTCATTCACTGCTACCTCATCGGATAATTCAGTGGAACTGAAAAGTTCTGTGGATTCAGCCCCTAGAACTGACACGAGCAACTCAGCAGCAAGTGTCGTTGAGCTGTTCATTTCAGGGAAGCAGAAGGGAGAGAGTGAGAGTCCTCTTGAAGAAACTGAAGATAAGCCATCACTTTCACAACTTGATGCAGGTTTGCCTCATGATCCTAACACAACTTCTACCAATTTGAAATTTGAATTAAATAATGAAAGTGGCAGTAACCCTTCAAAAAGCAATGCAGAAAATTCCAAGGGGACTGGTTTGTTACTGGAAATGGATTGTGCACCTCTGGTTGGTCCTCAGAGCGATAAAGAACTGGAGACGGATAAAGAAACTCAGGAGAGTTCCAAGGAGATATGTGATAGAGAAGAAATTGAAACTCCAAGCTGGGCTGCAACTAAAGCCAAAAGACAAAGCCCTATACCAGCATCACATGCAGCCTTCAGTATAGATTGCCTAGAACTAACATTGCCTCCTGAACTGGCGCTCCAGCTGAAAGAGATATTTGGACCTGTTGGCATTGATGCAGGTATGATGTAGTTACATACATGTTTTTATGAAAAAAAACTAATTTGGGTAGGAAACCTTTCTTTCTTTGCCTGTGCTTTTTTCCCTTTGTGCTTGATTTTTAGGGAATAGATTCCCATAATTCTTCATTATATTCTTGGTTGCTGTTGTAAAGGCAGAAGTGAAACTGAACTAAGCATGGCATAAAATATAAGTGCAGTAGTGCTACCTTCTGCCTTTGTCTTTTTGTACATGCACATACTTCAAAATAAAAAGAAAATATGTTGACTTATTTGCATTCTGAGCAACAGGCCTTTGCGCTTGTATTCAAACTCTGAAGAGATATTTAGTTAACAAGGAATATGCCAATTGTGGCTGATTAGGAAAGAAGAAAGGGAAAAAAACCTTTAGGCATCAGTTACGTTGGGGAACAAGAAAATGAATGGTTAAGGGAGATGAAGTGTGGCTGTATACTTAAAAGATGACAACAGACCAGTCTGCTGGCAGATAATGGTTAAGGAAGCCATAAGCAGCTTGAACATGCATCTCAAAAGTTAAAGAATGATAGAAAAAGGAAAAAAGAAAATTGAAGGAATATACAGCTTGATGTTTTTCTCTGTTTTTTCCCCCACTTTTCCCTTTTATTTCTTGTTTCCATCTTTCATCTTGAAGATTACTTGATGTGAAATCCTGGATACCTGATTTATTGGTGGGTTTGATTGCAGGCCTCTTTGCCTTACATGCCTACTTCCTCAAAAAAAGTGTGTTTTTTATAGCAGGAAAGTGTTTTATTGTGTCTGAAATATGCCCTATATTTTTATTTGACGTGTACATACTTCTTGCTTTTTTTATTTTTGAAAGGGTGAGAAACACACTTTTTAGGAAAAAGAGCTTTTATTATGATACCATGATAATTTGTGCCCTTTCCTTTAGAGTTAGTGGGATGCTTGGAGTTTGTTTCTCTGAGTTTGTGTGTTGGAAAGGAGGGATGTGACTGCTCTTGGGCTGTGGGGGGTATGTTGTACAGAAAAGCAGTTGCCATGTGGATTGCAATGGAATAGGGGGAATCACAGTTTCATGGATGAACCTGTTTTCAGTTAACAATGGCTTTGTAAAAGAAGGGTCTGCTAGAAAAACAGAAAACAGGAGGAAAAATACAGTCATCCAGGTAGTCATATTTCAACAATATACAGTTAATGTTAACTTGTTTCTTTCCTACCCTTTCGGAGCTTCTGAACACCCGAAAACAATTTCTGTGGAATGCTTTTTTTGTTTAGAATTTTTTTTCAGGCATGACAAGTTTATGTAGAATCTCCAGAGTTAATGAGTCTAGGCTACTGTACTTTAATTGCTTACGTAAGTTTTATAGAATGCTTTTAATGAATATATTCTCTTTGTTCCACAAGGATCACTAACTGTTGAGGATTGTGTGGTTCATATTGATCTGAATTTGGCAAAAGTGATTCATGAAAAATGGAAAGAATCTATTCTGGTCAGTAGATTTCTTGCTTATGATATGGTGTGGCATGCCTGTATTTTGTCAGACCATTTGTCTCTCTATGTCTTGGTCTAAAGGTGTTATCTTTGCAAGAACAGTGATAAAATATAACAGTAGTTTGTAAAATGTGTGGAATATATTAGTATGTCATAATCATTGGAACTATTGAAAGACATTTTAAGGGATGTCATGAGTGCCTCATCATGAAAACAAGATTCTTAAAAAAGAAGGATCGTAGTGCACAATTTTACTACAAGACTGATGAAAAATTCCACTGGCCAAAAATCCTTATTGTTTTTTTAACCTGTAAAAAGAATTCGTTTATGAATTATTCTCTATACAAAACATCTCCATGTGCAATAATTGAGATGAGTTCTTTAACCTGTGTTCCTTCCCTTCATAGCTTTATGAAACTTGGAATGCCTTTTGGCAAAATTTTTGTTTGGTTTATATAATTAAGGCTATGAAGTCTTAGCAGTGGGGCATGTTTCTCCAGTTTGATGTGTTTTCCGAAAGATAATTCTAGCTTATATATTTCACTTCATAATTATTTTTCCTAAATATATTTCTTTTAAAATATTTAATCTTTGAGAAGTGCTGTGAGACCTTATTTTGAAACTGCTTTAATTAGAAGCTAACACTTGCAAAGTTTTCCTGCAAAATTCATAACTTATAACATTCATGATTTTACTATTTTTATTTAGAAGCGTCAGAGGAGAGATGAATCATGTAAGTTGTCTGCAGAAGGTTTGTTGTGTATTTCTCTTAATTGTAAAAATACTTAATTTTCCATTATAAAAATATTTAATTATTTGAAACTTAAGGTTGTAAATGCTCCATCTGTTGAAAAATTATGAACTTACTTATTAAACTAAACTTTATAGCCTTTGGATCCATTTACCAATCTCTTATGGAGGTGTGGGGGAGGGGAGGGAAGTTAATTATAAGCAGAATCACTAGTTCCAGATAAAGCCTATAATTTTGTGTCATTCAGAAAACTTAGAGAAGCTGTAGCTGAAGCAGACAGCTGTTTGGTAGGACTTCTGTAATCTTTGTGGCAAGAAAAGGAGCAGGCAGGGAATTACTAGCAGAGTAAGATTTCTGCAGGTGAGGAAGGGAGGTCAAGAATACAACATTCACATGTTGGTTTTGTCAGAGATGATTTTAGCAGGAAGGTGGATGCCTTATTCAAAAAGTGTTAACATCTCTCGCAGTCTGGTTTTCATTCGGCTCCCAGAAGAAATGTCCCTCTATGGCAGAACCCCACTGCAGATTTGGATTGCAATGTGGGTGCAAACTCTTCGCTCAGTGACCAAACAGTGCTGTTGCCATTAACTTGTGGAGGCATAGAACCAGACTGTTAAGCACCTGTCCTTAAGTTGTAGAAGAAAGGCAGGTAGACATACGAGTCAATGATTCTTTTATGAAAGCAAACACCCCCCCCGCTTAATGTATGTGCAAGGTAGTTTACAGCTGTAAGCAATGTCTTAGCACTTGAAAATTTGGTGATGAAGTCTGATGGTTTTGTTTCACAAAATAGATAAAGATGATCAGACAGTCTTTGGAAAATGGAAGTGAAGAAGGTGATAGCAATGTGTGGTTTTCTGTTTTAGCATTAATAATCTTGTTTTAACAAAACTCAAACTGTATAGGTTGAAGAACTTGTCTTAATTATTTTGGCATCGCATGTATATATAAGCTAATACGTGTTTTGTCACCCTGCTTTTATTGCTTTTGAATGTCCTACAGTGATTCAGCGGATAGATACAGATGACTCAGAAGTACTGTTACCTCAGAGTGCAGACAGTAAAATACAGAAGAAAAAAACGAGCTGGGCTGCAGACACGTCTAATGATACACAGACGAAAACCCCAGCAACATCAGACATTTTTCCATTTATGGATCATTGGAATGCTCAGATTCAGAAAGTTTCTCTCAGGCAAATAATTTCTGAAGAAATAGCGATGCAAGAGAGACAGGACCTGGTATGGATAGCACCAGTTTGTTAATGTTGTTTAGATTCATTACTGTTAGTGAAATAGAGTATGTCTTATTTGGTGACTCAACCCTGTGCTGCTGATAACAGCTTGAATTTGTGAGACAAATGCATGCCAGTTAGTATTGTTGATTACTATGATACAGGAGTTTGCTTGTGATAGATGGTTCTGTTTGAAAAATACAGTCTCATTTAGAATGTAATATTTTGATTGTTTCAGAAACAGATCGTGCTGCATTTCACTATGCAGGTTAGCATTTGTGTTTAGTTGAATTGTTTTTTGATTGCTCAGCTAAAACCAAAGATCAGTGTGATCTTCCATGCTTTTTATTGTGACTGCAATACCAAAAAAAGTTCTTACTTGGCTCCATGTCTTGTTCGTTTAGAAGTGTACTGAATTGGTTTTAATATTTTTTTGTAAGGAGAAGCCACAACATTCCTAACAGATGAGACATTAAAATAAGTACTTGAGGTTAATCTCAAACAAGTTTCTGTACTCACTTCTCAGAAAACAGTAAATCTTTAATAGATTTTTACTAGTTCTTTGTTTTCTACAGAGTTCCCGTACCCTGCCTATTTGGCTTGTGCCTGATACTGCCCTCTACTGCCCCACCGATGTTCAGAACAGGCGTTCTTATTTGTAATAGTCTCCGATAAGCAGCTGTCCTAAAGTAGAAGAGCTTTGAACTGGTGTAGAAAGTTGGAGGCATTAGCCTGTACTTTGAAAATGGCTTGTGGATTCTTTCTTTGAACTGCACGTATGTGCCCTACTGATAACAACTACTGTCATGTCCACAGCTTTATTTTCAGTTTGGATTCATGGAGCTTGGCTTTATTTTGACCACTATTTTCCTTTTTTAAAAAAAATCTGAATATTGGAACAATCAGTCCAATTTATTCTAAGATATAATTATGTCGTCTTCTCAGATGACTTCACAAATTAGAATATTTATTACAGACACAGCTTCAGATACACCAGACCAAAATTGTTTATGCTGCTTAATAATAAAGTGTTGTTTCAACCGTAGGCCCTCAGTATAGAGAAAAGAGGTGGACTTTGCACAAGCTTAGCACTGGACTAGATGGACTAGCAGGGAATAAATTCCAAAACTTAAATCCCTCCTAAAAAATTCTCCTTTTACTTTGTCTGAATTACGAGGGAGCCCCAGCTGCATTACTTCAAAAGACTGCAGAGTACTGCAGTGGTGTATAATACAGCTCACCTGTCCGTACTTTATGCTGATCAGTGTGGCAGGCTGATATGGCACGTTGTCATTGCTGTGGATGCATACCGAGTAGATACTTTTAAAATCTTAACAAATAATGGTACAGTTGGATTGGCTCCACCTTTACTGTATTTTGTTCTAATCAAGAACTTGTAATATGTTTCTTTTGTCTTCTGGGTAGAATCGTGTTCCTTCTACAGCTAGAAAAGACTGTGCTGCTAAACTAAAGGAGAAGCAACTTTTTGAGATGTTTCCAACTATTAATCAAAATTTCTTAATGGATGTCTTCAGGGACAACAAGTAAGAAATCTTTTTACTTCTTTGTAAAAATGGTACTGAGTAACAGTTACAGTTGTAAATATTGAGAGTTAAGATACTGCTAAAGAATGGCTTTTTCCAAACTAGCGCTTTTTGTTAGCCTAAATAAAGGTAAAACTAGCTGGTCTTAAAGGCAAAAAGGGTATAAAAACTCTCAGTTTAGACTCATTTCTTTTTAGGGGGGAATAGGCAGTGTCTTTCACTGGAAGAAGAATATCTCTGGCTATTGACCACTGACTCACTGTCAGTGGAACTGCGTGTTTTCTCTAGAGCTGAGGTTTAAATCTAGTGGGAGAAATTAGTGGGTGTGGTAATAGTAGGTTCACAGAAAATGGGATCTGCCCAAGCGGAAAACACTACCACCACCTGATGTTACCTGTGAGTACTTTCCTGATTACTACAGCAGCTCTGAAGGAATGAGCCATCTCTCCATCTCTTCCTGCTGACATTCTCCTTCTCTCTTCTGAATTACATTTCCGGGATATGTGTCTACCTTCTTAAATCCAAGTTTCTGAGAAGTGAACTTTTTTTTCTAGAGAAACATCTTTTCATCCTCGGCCATTTGAATGCCAGTCTCTACATATGGGTTTGCATACCTACTTGTCAGTCATGCTGCTTGTTCAGGTTGTTATAAAAATCTTTCCTGTTTAAAATATATCCTTCATCCATTTCTGTAACTCAAACATTTCACCATCTTGTTTTTCACATTCTAAATTGTCTTCATAGTGTTGCCTTTCCCAAAGTCTGTCTTTACTTTTGATCAATCTGCTCTTGTTAGCTTACAAAACAGCAAGGATAAAGAAGAAAAAGGGCTGATTAGAAAGCTGATGGCAACTGATGTCTTAATTAAAATTGATAACAAAATTTGACTAAAAATACGAGGATTTTTCTTCATTAGAGTTTCAGGAAACTGAGCTAGCTTTAAATTAGTTTGAACTATCTAATCCTGACCAGAGAAGATTTAAGATGAACTATCTTATCCAGCCCAAAGAGCAGCATTTATTAATGTGTCTTTGATTAAGGTAGGATGCAATTTACTTCAGTATGTCATCTTCCTTTTAATGTTCAAGTGCCCCTCAGTTATGTTTCTGTCAACCAAGACTGCATGTGTGTTGATGCCAGTAATGCCCTACTGCAAGGAGTCTGCAAGCCTTTCTGTAATAAGCTGGAATATTCCATTCCAGTGGTTTTTTTCATTGTAATCTTTTCTGTAACAATATCAAGGTTTGTAATAATTTAGATAAATATAGCAGCTGTTAATATATTTTTAAAGTCACAGATTTTATGTATCCCTTACAGCTATTCTTTAGAACAAACTGAACAGTTTCTGAACTGTGTTCTGGAGGCAGATCCTGTAAAAACAGTTATAGCTCAAGAAAATGTTCAGCAAAATGAAATTGTTTCTTCCTACAGTGCTGCAAAGAACCGTGAGAAGAAGGTATTTATATTTTTTTTAAGTCATAGTTAAAAACATAGCCAAAACTGTGCTAATGAAAACACCCTACAATGAATCCGTAACATCAACAATGCAAATTCCTACAGGCAAAAAAAAATAAGGAAGAGGATGAGCCGTTGAGTGAAATGTTTCAAGACTTTGAGTATCCACAATATGATGATTTAAGAGCAGAAGCTTTTTGTCACCAGCAGAAGAGACAGGAATGTTTGAAGAAGGCTGGGGAGGCCTATCGCATGGGTATGAAGCCTGTGGCAGCATTTTATGCACATCAGGTAAACAATAATAATGTGCTTTTTGTCTGAATTTAGGGAGGTGCTAAAACACTGAATTGGAAGTGATAAGGAAAACATCATGCCTACTAGAGTTGATGAATTTGGTCACGGTTCCCATTGACAACCACAAGTAAATTCTCTTTCACTAGTAATGATACTGGCACAGGAAGCTACCATAACCAAATTTGGTGCAAGACCTCATGAAAGGTCTAATGCTTATCCACACATGCTCCTTTGTCCTAGATCTCTCTCACATCACATCACATACTTGTAAACACCAAGATTTGAGTCCAAGTGGTCTGGCCAGGTTCACTGGAGTGTGACATGCACTGCTACAAACAATGTTTTTTGAATCCTCTGTATATGTTGGTGCTGAACTGTTTTTAGACACATCTTCTGTACTTTATAGGAGTCAGACAGGTATTAAGATGTCATCTTTTGCCACAGAATCTTACTTGCTTCATCCTCCATAAATCTTGGGCAAGATTGCTGCCTGCTGTCTTCGCTTCTTCATTCTGACTATCTTTATGGCTACAGTCTGTCTTGGGTTGGGATAAATGAGGTGTGTATGTCATGCTTTTCATGATACATCTGGTTACGGAGTGTAGATGTGCTGCTGATCAGTCTTGTGTGCTCTGGCCTTGGAGCACAGGCTCTCTGGTCTGCATTCAGGCAATTCAGGCACATTTCTTCATATGTACCTGTTCGAGTACTGCTGATCAGTGCTGTTGATCATACTCTTGGTTTTAAGTATCAACTGTTCTTGTAATCAAAGTTCCTCTACACTGGTTTCTTGGTGCTTTCACAGGAGGCCCCTCCATTGATACCACTCTTAAAAATTCTGTTACAAATATCTTCAAAGGCTGTAGTTTTTCCCTGATCTAATAGCATATAAAAATTTCATAAGAATTCACATTGTAGAAGCATTTAATTCTAAACTTTGAATTGTATTATGACAGAACAATAATGTAATAATAAATAACTTGAATTTGCTTATTAAAAAAGCTTTCTTGCAAGTGGTATAACTCTAAATGTTTAGATTGTTACTGTGCATGTAGGAAATACTGATTATCAATCTTTATAATGAACATTTTATATTCTATATTCATATATTCTTGAAGTTTTGAGAGATTCAAAACAAAGGTGTGCAGGATTTTAAATAGAAATGTCATTTCAAGTCCTGTCTTACTTTTGTTCTTATCCATAAGAACAAATACAATCTATTGTAAATCTATTGAAATTTATTGTATACTTTCTTTTAGTTAATAAAAAGGCAAACTAAGCTACCATTATTCATAAAAAATACTTTATGCTTGATGGCCTTTGTCTTGGGAATCCTTTGCAAGTGGGTTACAGAGCTGCTGTCTTGGGTCTGACACTAATGCACTTCAGATGATCCATTTTAAGAAAGCTTAAGACAGACTGTCACTTTTGTTCTCTTGAGCCTTTGTCAGTCCAATACCTGGAGTTAAATCTTCCATTCCTTTTCAGACTGTGCCTACAGATCTTCAAGGACATAATTTGTTGCTTCAGTCTCTCAGATATTATCATTGCAAGGTTCACAGGAAGGAGCTGGTACTTGTTCACTCTGTAAGGTGACTGACTGTACTGCTCCTTGCCCTCATTCCAGAATGGACTTACTGACCTTGTCAGTCATAAAAGATGCCAAAAGTATTAGAAGAGATAATAGGCAACTATTAAAAATGTTTACCCTTGTCTTGTCTGAAATTTCGGGAATGCATTCAGAAGAATTAACCTCAAATACAACAGTCAGCAGGTTTTTCCTTATCTGTTGGGCAGTTTCTCTGGCACTGTTTCACTACAATTTTAGCAAAATACTTGCAGAAAATAAAAATCTATTGTTAGGAAAATAAATCTGCAACTCAGCATGGAGTGTAACATTTTAGCTTTTGTAACGACCTTATGATTTTGTGCCTTTTCTGCCTTTTTTTTTTCTCCTTGTAAGGCTTTTGTTATGTCTTCTTTGTGCCAGCTTTGAGTAGCTTCTCACAAACAGATTCCATGAAATCTTCTTGTGAGTAGGTCTCACTGAGCCTCTTGCAGAAGTTTTGCTAGAATTATATATTTTACTGCTTCAAACTTGAACTAAAAGCACCCTGCCAGTGCTGTCATTTTGAAACCAGTGTGGAGCTCAGATTATTTCTCGGTGTGTAATAGTCACTGTGCTTATGAATAAAGGGTCGGCTTCATGAGCAGAAGATGAAAGAAGCCAACCATGCTGCTGCTGTGCAAATTTTTGAGAGAGTAAATACTTCCTTGCTGCCTATGAATGTGCTGGATTTGCATGGTCTCCACGTGGATGAAGCTGTGAATCAGTTGTCCAGAGTGCTGCAGGAAAAAAGTGAAGGTAGGGTTTAGGTAATAATTCTTGCCCCCTAAAAATTATTCTCATTTTCTATTAAGAAATCATGATACATGGCAATATTAGAGGAAGTGAATGTACTTTAATAACATGTGTGTTAAAAACAACTAGGCTTTGTGTTGTCTTGTTTTCAAAGTACCCCAGTGGAATTATTTTTCTTTGACATGACAATGATTCTTATTGCTTTCTGTCTTGCCCCTCTCCCCCTACTTCTTTGTAAATCTTCTTCTTCCTTCTGTTTTATCCTTTTTGTTATTATTATTATTGTTGTTGTTGTTGTTGTTGTTGAATACTTGGGTTATCCTTCCGGACATTTTTAACTGACGTGATGATGCGAACATACATGTCACCATTGCACTGCTTTGTCACAACTATGTTCCTTTTACAATCTTAAAAGAAAATTTACTATGTTGGAATTTTAACCACAATGACGATACTTTCTTCAACTTCTACATGAAAGTGTGTGATTTGAGCTACCTTGCAGAAGCTTCAGTATCAGTTTGTTGGCAGCATCTCTCAAGATCGGAATACTGCTGCTTCCAGAAATGTCACTTTATGCAGTTTTGCTTGAGGGCTCATTTTTTCTCATAGTGTAGTGTTCAAGTACTTCATGAGTGTTCATGCTGTAAAAAGAGACATTTTCTGCATTACTAGTTTACCCTCTAAATTTAAGCACACTGGGAATGCTTTTATAAGAAGTTTTTCTTATGCAAGGTACTGCTGCACAAACCTGATTTTTTGAATCAGCTACTCCACAGAGTATAAATAAAAATGTTCAGTGAGGCCTTAGATAACCCTTTCTTTCAATATGCATCAGAAAGGATTAAATTCCATTATCTCATGCTATTCCTACAATGACATTTGTGTAATTTAAATTGTAGCCTAATGCTTTTTAGAACTGAATTTCCAGAACTGCACTTAAAGCAGGAATCCTGAAATTGATAGTAGGGGCTCTCTGGTCAGTCCATTCACCTAAATCTAAAAAGTTAATTTCACTGTACATACATGGGAAAAGGATCAATACTGGGAACTTTTTTGCAGGCAGAATTAAAAGTAAATAAATATAAAACATAAATAAAGTTACGGTGGCGGGGAGAGTAGTTGAAGAAAGATGTCATGTGAACTGATAACTCCAAACTGGCAAATCTTGACTTGCTGTGAGAATCCAATTTAGTTTATTTTTTTCCTCTTTTTCAAACTCTTCATCAGTTTAGGTTGCTGTTATCTCTGGGAAGATAGCAATTTCTTTTGTTATCAGGGCTAGATGCTCTAATAAAACTCATGGAATGTGTTGATCTGTTGATTCCCATGCTTCAGCATAGCAGAAGATAGTCCAAATAATGTGACATAAGTGTCAAAAACTGGATTTATATTTTCTATCTTCTTCATTTCATTATTCAATAAAATGTTATTTCTTTATTCACAATAAGATAAAACATGAAACAATACAGAAATACCACTTAAAATTCAGTATATTACACCCACCTCTTTTAATTTTGCCATTTATATCACAGGATGTAAATTCCAATTGAATACTAGATGACAGAAACAGTAAAGCTTCTATGAAATTAGAAGGATTTTGTGATGATCACAATATGCATATTGCAAGCAATCTAGATTTGAAAAGTTTGACTTTTCAAAATGGCGAAAACTTGCTATTTGTATCTAAAATACGCATACCAGCACGGGAAAACAAAGCTCTAAATGACTAGTGAGAGTTTTCAGAAGAATGCATGGAAGGGTTATACTGAATGCCAAGTGTCTGCTGAGGAACATTTTAACCGTTACAATTCCTGCTGTTGCAGAGTACCAGCAGACTGGTGGTAAACCATACCTCAGTGTTATCACGGGAAGAGGAAGCCATAGTCAGGGAGGAGTCGCTCGCATCAGACCAGCAGCTATCAGATACCTCACAAGCCACAACTTCAGGTGAGTTTAGATTTTTGTTACTGATAACTTTTTTTCTTAACCCACATTTAACTAACTGAAAATTGAAGTTTAGTTTTAGAATACTGTTAAACTACTACATAGGTTAGGGCAGGTCTGCTGTTTCAGATCAAATAAAGTCTGTTGTTTCACAAATCCAATGCAGTTGTGTAGCACCTATTAAATGTTAGGTCTTTTCCTCTGAGATAGTTTAATTTCATATTTCCATTCAAGATTGCTAGCTTTACTGTGAAAAGTTGTTAATCCTGCTTTTTATTGGTTCCCAATACGTGCATTTGTGCTCAGTTTATGAGGGATAGCAATTTAGCAAGTCTAGGCTGGCACCAGTGTGTTTGCTGCTTTTTATATAGAGCAGTGTAGGAAGGTGAGCATGAAGGTGAGACTCAAAAATAGCAATGACTTCCCATTTCCTTGTTACCGTCTACAGAATACAAGGGTTAAAGAAGAGGGAATGAAAGGGGAGCAGGAATAGAGGAACAGAATGAATATAACCAAGAATATTGGGCAGAATATTTTTTTTTCTCAAATCTTCATCTTAGTTTCTGCTGTTTCCAGGTCTTCGTATCTCCAGACCCTGTAAAATCCTCCTTCAGTGTCACATCCGAGGACATAATGCTGATTCCCTGACTCTCACACGCACATATACTTGACTTAGAACCTTACCACTTTCCATATGTTTGATGAGAATTGAAGGCGATGGCATTGCATATAGTTTACATGTTCAAGCTTCCTTTTCTTGTTTCATAGGTTCACAGAAATAAAACCAGGCTGCCTGAAAGTAATGCTGAATTGAGGAGTTGTGGAAAGAGGAATATAAAAACTGAGGTGTCAGATGACTGCCAGATAACAGAAAAAACCCTCCATGTTTTGAACAACTGCACTGGTATTTTGTAATTTTAAAGGATACTGTTTTATTAGAAGTGGTCTCAATTTACAGCAAGTGGTTTTGTCAGTATGTTTCCAATAAATTTTTGTGTGGATTAGATCCTTTTTTGAACCTGCAAAAGGAAGACACTTGAAAGGATTTGAAGTGTCAGAAATGCAGATTAAGAATTTCGCTGAGAAATACATGATGTTTTTAAGGGAAGTTAAGGTACAGTTTTTAGTATAACTGTCTTCTTAGCATACCCAGTCTGTCTTTTGACCCTCACACATTTTGATTGCTGTGGCTTCTGTATTTTTAAAACACATTACCTTGTACAAAGTTATTTTGTAATTCAGAACTTTGTGCTAAACCCTTCAGAAGAGCAAAGGAGAGGTTGAAACTGGGCAGCTACCGGTATTTCAAATCCAGTTACATCTGAGTGCTGAGTATTTGCAGGTTTCTTCAAAAGTCTGGTGTCTTTTTAGTGGTTATGTTATGATAGGTTGACCAGTTCTATTATCCTTACTCCATTCTAAACTTTTCCAGATATTGAAGGAAGGTGCATGTGAGGCCTGTGCATTAAGGCCAGCTGTGTGTTTGGTAATTTGGCAGATTACGTGTGATCAGTTAAAGGAAAAGACACAATACTGTAGTTCAGTCTCTTTTGGAGATCCACTTACTGGATTAAAATAGTTTCTTACTTCGTGGCTTTTTAAATGCAGCAAATGCAGTACTGTTTCACTTTACAAATGTCTCATAGAGATGTCTTCATTCTCTGTGTATTGTTTGGTGATTTCCTTGTAGAAAATATGATCATGAGACATTTTAAATGTATTCTTAACATCAAAGTGAATGCTAATATTGCAGTAGTAATTTCCTAACTGGAAAATCTGGGAGTACAAAAGTTATTCTGATGTTGGTGGTGTTGCATCAGCATCTAGAAATATCTGTGTAAAAAACCAAAACAACATAAAAAACCCCCCAAACAAAACTCTTCAAAAATGAAATATAAACGTCTGATTTTAGGCAAGTGTTTCCAGTAAACAATCAGAACACTTTTTTAATAGAAATTATCTTCTAGAATGCATTGCTATTTTTATTTACATCTTTGCCTCCTGAAAGGCATATGACTTTTTGTTGTAAGACTTTTTCAGAACAGGTGTGAGTTGTGTATTATGAATAATATTAATAGATTAAGGATTAATGTGAGGAGTTTTTAAATTTTTAACCACTTTGCAGTAAATTTTATCCAGGAACTACACGCACATAGAGTTTGTATGTGAATCCATATGTGTGTGCAAGTTCTGCAATTTGTATGCATGAGTACTAATAAACAAAGAACTTCTGTGAGAAAAGCTGTCCACAGAAATAGGTTTCACTTGAAAATGTGTCTGTATAAGTTGCTGACAAGCTGAAAGACATGATGTTTCCTGAAAGTATCTGTATTTACTCTAATACATACACAGTGAATATGATGCATGGTAGACTTAAAAATGAGTTTGTCATGCTTCAACAGATACAATAATCTTTTCCTGGTGATTTCAAGTGGAAGAGTAGCTTGAATAATACTTAATCAAAGGGACTCTTTCTATAATAATAGACTGCCATAATAAGTTTTATATTTTTTGTGGGTAGTTAGTTCATCTGAATTGTGTCCTTTCTCTGTTTCCTTCTCTCTGCACTGCTCTGGTAACCAGTGGGTGAAATACATAAGATCTGTGGTCCCCAAACAGCACTAGCAGAGCTGTTTCTGCCACTGCATGATGTCCTGTGTGGTGAAGCCCGCACTCCATCCTCTGTGACAGTGCCTACAATGGACCGAGATGCCTTTTAGGCACTTGGCGTCAAGATAGTAGTTCAGACTATCAGCTGTACATGGTTGCAAATGCTAGAATTGTTTCAGCGGAGCCAAGATCTTTGTTTTGGACCAAGGAACTTCCTTCTGCTCCTGAACAGGTTTTCCTTAGTGCTGCTGTTTATAACAAATGGAGTTGCAGCTCTCTGGGACAGCTCTTTGCAGTATAGTCCCTGTTGGTTGGCTTGAGTGGCTGTTGTGTATTGAGCTGCTTGGGTGCCCAAGCCCTACAGAGATGTGCCTGTAAACAAGGAAGTGCCAACACTTCTGGTTGTTTTGGGAGGCAGCCTGATTCACTCAGCATATTCACACCATTCCCAACATGGACAAAGACAGCTTAGATTTTAGTTAAAAAGACAAGCAGAAAAAGTTGTCGTCTTGCCCATCTGTTCATCATAATCTAGTTGACAACTTTACCCTGGAGACATGAAACACAGCTTTTTGCCTTCTTCTGGCTTAGCAAGTGGATGATGATGATGATTGCACTTGACTCTCACTTCCCCAGAAAATGCTCTGACCAATGTGCTCAGGAGTATTTTTGAAGTCGCCACTTCCTGAGCCTCTGTCAAAATTACCGCTGCAAGCTAAAAGTGCAAGCTTAAGGGGACAAAAGAGATTAAAGAATTAAAAGCGCATAAACAGTCTCTGGAAGCGGGCTAGGACTTTTCAGAAAGGAGCTGTTCCCGGTGAGCTTCAGTGTCCTTCCGTATTATTTTTTCCTCTCTTAGTCCTATTTGGATAAATACATTAAAAATGTTCAGGGTAAAATCAGCTCTACTGAGTGCTAGGAGAATTTGTTTTCTTCAGTCTGTCAAAGTCAGCAGAGAAATACACAGCTCAAGAGCAGTTTGGAATACCTTTCCCTCCTCTTCATTGACCTTTGGGGTACAGGTTGAGGTTCACGAACATACTCTGAATGCCCTGCCTGGTATAGATTGGTCATTCACCTAGCATACATTGTTTGACTACCAGCTGAACTTTGACAGATGGCTTAAAATCATAACACTGGCAGAACCAATCTCGCCTCTATTGAAAATAGTGACAGAGCCTCTATCAGTTTCAGCAACTCAAAATGAGGCATTGCAGTTCCGACTCAGAGAAAATAGAATGATCCTCTGAAGGATCTCAAGCAGGTGCTTAAAAGCTGTGCTGAGCTGGATACAGAATAGATCAGAAGATCAGTGCACAGAGTAAAAATAAGCAGAGTTTTATCAGTAAGGATCTCCATGCCTTCAGCTACTTGCCAGTATTCCAGAAAAACAACACTGGAGTTCTTGTATTTCTCTGACTGGTTTTATAATGTATTCTGGAATGAATTCTTTGAAATATAATTATTTCAAAATGGTATTTCAAAGTAGGTTACATTTTAGAAGTTCCAGCCATTCTGATGTTTCTTGCAGTTACATCGGTGAGAATCCATGAGAATCTTGAGATAGCGTGTAAATTCTGTAATTTTAAGATACTTAAAATAGCAGTATTGCCACCAGCACTCTGAAATAATGTGCAACTGTTAAAATACCTATTTTGTGTACCACTTTCTATTCTATTCTATTCTATTCTATTCTATTCTATTCTATTCTATTCTATTCTATTCTATTCTATTCTATTCTTCAACAGCATGTGATTGTGACAAATGGTAGCCTTTAATATGTGACTTTTGGTGTCTTCTTTTACAAAACATTTTAATAGTTATCCCAGGTTTTAATTTAGGAAAATTATCATTTTTTAATATACAAAATTAATGCTTGTGTAACATTAATGAGTAATCTTAGAGTAAAAAAAAAGGCTAGAGGTGCAGTGAAGAAAGTTGTCTGAAGTAATGTGACTGCTGAAAAGCATTTCAGTTGATTGTGAAAGTGGTAGGCCAAAAATGTTATTTGTAAAAATATTTCAGGATACCTTAACAATACTTAATGACTTTGGCTTTTGCTTTTAATATCATGTGGTACATCCCCCCTCAAAACCCAACCAAAGGCCAGCTGTTCATGCTATTTCAGCTAAATAAACTCTGCAGAGGATTAAATTACTATATGTGAATACGCATGTGAAAAGACCTAGTATTGCAGCTACCAATTGTAAAAGCTGTTAGGACCAGTACATTGGAAGATACAAATTTCTATTTTTAAATTAAAATTAAAAAATGATTTTTTTATTTGTATAAAGTTGTACTTTTGCTGTTAACTATAATTTTGTTTTTTACTGAAATAGTTTTGTAATTTGCATTTAGAATTTCTAATGTGAAAAGGAATTTACAAAATCTAGTTTAATAAAGGATTTTTGCCACAAGTATAGCCTTCTGTCTTTCCTTGTAAAATTATGTTTCAGCTCGTATCAGATTTTTTCAAATAGTAGTCTTGGAGTTCTGCATGAAAGCCACTTGCTTGGCTTCAGGATACCATCTGTAGGGAGATGAAGCAACCATCTGCAGGCGTAAAAAGGAACAGATTTGTGGCCTGAATTTCAGTGTTGCAAGTGGGAGCTGAATGCTCAAATTACTGAAAACGAGGGTCATGGTTTCAGATTTTTTTTTGGCCTGAAGTAGCTGAAGAGATGCTATTCCAGGCCAGCCTACGCATGAGAGAGCGAGAGCAGTGGTGTATGTCAAGGGGAGGGGCCGGTCTGACCACTGGAACAATGGGAGTTTGGGTGAGGGAAGTGTTCTGGATAGACCTCGTTTAGCAAGAGCCCTTAGGTCAACGGCAGTGAGAGGCCGGATCCTGAGGAAGCACAACGCTGTACCGTGGTGGATACAGAGCTAGGAATCCTGGCTTTTCCCAAGCCTGCCTTGGTCTGGTCAGGTGCAGGTTGTTTCCTGTGTATTGTCCTGGAAGTGTGGAACGACACCCGAGACCAAAGTGGTGGCTGGAGTCTAACCTATTTTATTAGCTCAGTTGCAGGACAATTTGCTGTGACCCAAGATGACTCCTGCAAAATCATTCCTGTGGCTTCATTGCCTTGCAGCTTGGTTGACTGCAGAAACAAGTCAGGCTTGTGCATTTCCACAGCAAAGCCGTAACTCATAAGCTGTTCAAGAGAGCAGGGAAAACAGGTTTTGGGAACACATGAAAGCTTGGCAGATGCTGGTTTAGATCTGACATGGCTGATCCTGAACCACAGTTATGAGGCCACAGCATTGGTAAATGTCTGGTTGGTTGTGTGCTCCTTACTTACAGGACTGCCTGCTCTGGCAGTGCAGCTGAAGGTCCAGCTTAGGCATTAGTCTCTCAAATTGTGATGTTTTAAAGTGGAGGTACCACTGCTGGACTTGCCTTCTGTCTGGGGCAGCTTAACTCCTACCCTTGCTAAAACAATCCATCGTGACTCACCAGCTTCTGTTTCAGTTCATGCCCTTTTTGCCAGGGATAGTCCTGAGCGCCTCTCTGCTTCCAGTTGGGAGTTTGCTCTTCAAAAGCACCCTGGGGATTTCTGAGAGTCTTTCTCCCTATTTAAATAAGAGTAATAGGATACTGTAGTCTGTCCTTACTTAGGAAAATTATTTGAACTTTAAGACTGAAAACTGTAGTGCGGTAAAATAAAAATATGGCTTGAGATGAACAGGTTTTTAGCTCAAATTAATCAAGCATAATTAAGTGCATCTGCTGGTGGAACATGTCAGGTAGCTTGACATTAGGTGGTGCCCTTGCCAATGGCACAGAGTGATGGTGGCAGCAGTTCTTACTGTGCCCCTACCAGAGCAGAGTTGTTTCTCTGTATGACAGGTGCTAAAGGATGTTATTACACATCACGTGCTGTTCGTTTCTTCCTCAGAGGGAGAATACTGTATTTGGAGTATTATTTTGGTGAATTTTTTCTTCTTTACAGATGGGTGGGGTAGAGTAAGTTTTCAAAATATACTTACTGCTCTGTGCTAGAGATGGGCAAGACAAGTTCACTTTTGCATGCAGGTTTGAAGATGGTATGTCGAGGTTTCTCCATCAGCTACCCTGCGTTGGTTTTTGTAGGTTGGATGCTTGGACAGATCAGTCTGTTCAGAGACTGACACAAAGGCATTGTGCTGTCTGGTGAAGTTCAGTGCCACCGTGGGTGTTGCTGGTGGCACAGTCTTCTTGAAAACCCTGATGGGGAAGGACCCTCTTGATGTTGGTTGACTTTTTGCATTATGGGGCCTGGCTGTGCTAGCAGTGGCTTCTCATTAGTTGCCATCATTAAGTTTCCTTTTTCCTACAGACTAAGTGGCTTCTACATGGCAAGGATCAGGGAAGCAGTGTCTTTAAGGAGAAGCTCAGAGAACCTTTCTGATGAACAGTGTGTTTGTCCTGAATGACAGTTAGGAACTTCAGAGGATCCAAGAGTCTTTATCACCCCCTGGGCCAGCCTGCCCTGTGTCCAGGATTGCTGGAGAGCCTTTGGATGCTGAATCTGCTCTGCAGCCTTCCTCTCCCACACCTCAATTGAAAATTCATTAGGGAGAGATGGTGAGGGAGCATAGAGAGCATGGAGATAATCTGTAAACTGTAAGAATCTTGGGAAGATCTGTGGAGGCACGTGGATGGGCCATGCCTGAGGGGCCATAATGCCAGGTGCAGGCACAGGCCCTGAAAGAGCTATGGGGAAGCCTGGCTGCTGGATCCAGACAGTACCAAGAGACTGCTGTGATGAAGAAGAAAGGCCTATTATAGGGAGGGACTTTATGCTGGAGGATGGATGGTGGCACAGAGTAAGGGCCTGGCAGTGAATTGAGAGGATGGCAAACACTAGAATGGAGGTGCAAAACCTGATAGGAAAAGTTGTCGAGTGGTGAGTGGGTAGTGCAGAAGTGTCCAGAGACCCTGAAGGGCTGCAGGACCATGTAGCAAGGAACCATGCATGGGTGGGGCCCTACTGCTGGGGCAGCCCCTTTCCCTTACGTCCAGCAGAGCAGTGCTATTTATCCAAACCAGCCTCTCAAAGCAGCCTGTCACTGGCATACACCAGTCAGAGGTCTTGCTGAATTAAATGTAGTAGATAGGGCTCAGCATCCTTGTTTTGTACCGTGTTCAGTTCTTTTAGCTTTACTTATGTAGCTTTCATATTTTAAGAGTGCTACGCAGATCTTTGTCTTGACTGATAAAAAAAACTCTGTTGCAGACTTTGTGGGTGGGGCGAGGAAGACTTGCAGTTTTGGTGATTTTTGGTGAACAAATAAGGGACTTTTAACATCCATTCCACAATGGACATTTTGGAAATCCCTGCCTCTTCAAGCGTTGAAAAAAGCAGCTACATATGGCCAGTGCCACCAGAGGCCTGAGACTCTTACGCTGTCATGCTGTGTGATCTTTAACTCAAGCTGTGGAAACAGAAAGGACTGAGGAGGACCACAGGATAAAAGCCACCAACTTGCTTTCTTTCCTCCCTATTGTCCTAAGCTGCTTTGTGTCTTCTGTGTTGTGTTGGGTCTAAAACTTGATTTGTGTACTCCTTGTGAGTTGGGAACATTTTCTCATATGGCCCAGGAAAAATCTTACATGACTTGAGGAATGCTAAAATAATAGCAAAATATTAAATGCTGATGCATTTCCTTGGTGTGATCAGGATGTGATAGCTCTAATTTTTTGGGGCAGTAGAACATTTGAGTGTGGCAGTGCTGCAGTGACAATTGTTCTTTCTACAAGCTTGGTAAGCAACTGCATGGATCAGTGTTATTTTTGTATTATCTTGAGAAACAGGACTCTCCTTCGTAGACATCTGTGGCTAGTCATACACACTGGCCAGGAGAGCAAGCAGTGGAAATCCTCTGCCAATGCCACAGATTTAATCAGTTTGGTCTGTAAATGGAGAAATGGTAGCCCCATAAAGTTGGTCTGTGGGAGCTCTCCATAACAGTGTTTGCTCCATGTCAGCTAACTCACAAGGCATTATTGCCTTGGATTGCTGGGTTCTAAATCGGGGTAAAAGTAGTCTTCCTTCCCTGTCTGCCCTTCTTGCCTTTTCAGATTATCTCCTTTTACTGTCTTGCAGTGCCATATAGACAAGTTTGGGCATTTATCAAGATAGCCACGTAAAGTAGCTACTTTGATACGCTGTAGAGAGTAGAAATCCTTGGAGGGATGATGAACTCTGCCTGGCAGGGGGGGCTTCCTCAAGACAATGCTTTGGGAGCAGGTCAGGGCACCTATGTCAGGCTCCTGTTCTGAGCCTTATTTTGGGGTAACATTTCCATGTTTATGGACTGGAAAGGAGAAACTGGTTGGTGATGCAGAGAACCTGAGACTGCGCAGTATTAGTATCCCTATCTCCTTCGAAGCAGGAGCAAGTGGGAAAAGCACATTCAAAACAGAACTGGCTGCTACCTTCAGATTGCTGAGTTTTCCAAGGGGAACTCAGTGGCTTCTGCCATAGCTGGGGCAGAAGGCCTGGTTTGTTTTCTTTCCTGACAAGACGACTGCACAGTCAGCAGCACCAACGGGGCAGGGCAAGGCGCTGGGGAGCGGGGAGCAGGGTGTCCGCTCCCGCCGTGGGTGTGGGCGGTGTGTGCTTGGCGATTCCCCCGGGCCCGGAGCCGGGAGCTGCCCGGAGCCACCGGCGCTGACCGGGGGCTGCGGGAGCAGGGAAAAGGGAGCCCCGGGCCGGCTGCAGCGGGCTGGTGAGAGAAGAGGCTCCGTCCGCCACTTCCCTGCTGCGACACAGCGCAGCCCGGCGTCTCCTGGGCAGAGCCAAAGGAGGAACCTGCGTTTCCCTCGGCGCTGGTTCCCGGCTGGCCCGGGCAGCCGCGCTGGGAGCCCCTCGGCCGCTCTGAGCCCTGGGCCAGGCCGCAGGCTGGCCCTGCAGCCGGGGCAGCCTCAGGTCGGGGGTGGTTTCGCAGAGAAAACAACTGGAGCCTCCTCCACGGTTACAGCAAAGCCACTGGCGTTAGTTTTGCATTAGATCCAGGTGGGGGAAGGAAGTGTGAATGTCCCCCCGGAGAGAGAAAATTGCAAAAGTTAGACAATTTAGAGAAACACATGTGGGCTTGCATGTTCTGCACGTTCTCCCTTTGCAAATAAAAGTAAAAAAATATTAAAAATTAGGCTCTTTTTTCACAAAATAAGGATACTTCTTCTTGTGTGTTGTTTGTATCTCTGGTGCTAGACATAAGCAACAATTAGCTTTATTTTATAATGATCATCTAGGACAGGACAAAGGCTTGTAGGGTTAAATACAGTGGGTATCAAGAGTGTCATGTTCCTGAGCATTGCACACACCATACTATTTGAGGCAGACCAAAATCAGAGCTGAGCAAATCTGAGAACAAAAAGAAGTCAGGCAGGGAGGACAGGAGCAGCTTCTGCCAATTGGAGAGGCCTGCCCTCAACCCCAGGGCTGCCCTGTGAGGTGGCAAATGTCTTCCCAGAATGCCAGCAAAAAAAACCACAACCAGGCAAACACAGAAAGAATCTTGTTCCTTCAGTAGGGCAGATAGATGTTATGGAGTTAGTAGCTGATGTGGGGGAAGAAGATTGAATTAGTTCTTAGACACTGGAACAGGTTGCCAAGGGAGGCTGTGGACACCCCAACACTGGCACTGTTCAAAGCCAGGTTGGATAAGGCCTGGAGCAAGCTGGTCTAGTGGGAGGTGTCCCTCCCTATGGTCTGGGGGGTTGGGAATGGATGATCTTTAAGGTCCATTCCAACCGTTAAGCATTCTATGATTATATGATATGATTGTTTTTATGCTAGGATGTCCCAGAATGAGAAACAGGGGAGTTAAGTAACCCTCAGTGCAGTTCCTAAGCACTCTTCACTTTCAAGAAAGGGGATGTAGGTTTTCATGTTGCTCTGGAGGAAAGCACTTCCCATACATTGTCCACCAGTTCTGCGCTGATGTCACAGGAGGAGTTGTGTTAGGAAGTTAGTGCACTGGATTCTGTGTATCAGATTCCAAGAAAACATAAAGTATGTAAATGTTTTGTCACAGAGCACATGTTGGTGACAACCTAATCTCAAGAGAAATATCCCAGAGAAAGAGCTAATTAGTAACCTCTACACAGTGGGGAAACATAAAAGTAATAAAGAATAGTTCTGTAGTTGAGATAGCAGAAAGCTGTGGTCTCAGGAAGTGGGGAAATCTCTGCCTACCTTCCCTCACAAGTCTATGGGTTTAATGTATGGAGCTGCATCAGTCTTGAAAAGAGGCTGAATGAACGGAGATGACCGCACCCAAATCTTGGCGCCAAAGCCATGTTTGATCATTGTTTGCACAACTCAGGGTTGTCTAGTTTGGGCCTGAGAGCTCTGTGCTGCTCAGGCATGCCCAGGTCTGAGTTGCTCTGTGCATTGTGCCCACCTCAGCACTGCACCCAGAAACTGGGCAGTTCAGGGCCAAATCCCGCAGAGCAGTAGTAGCTGGAGGGCTGCTCTGTGGCCACCTGAAGCCTAGGGCAAGCCTGTCACTGAAGGGGAAGAGGCAATGGCATGGGAAGAGGCTCAAGAGCTGAGCTGAGTAGGAAGTTGAACTTTGTAACTCAGGAGGGAGGCAGGAGAGTCCACAAGGAGAGGGTGGCATTTCAGGCATGTTCCTTCATTTAGGCTTCTGTGTCAGGCATGCTCCAGTGTGAGTATGCTGGAGGGCTTTGACTCACCCTCTGAAGGCCTCTAGTCCTGCCCACACAATGTGTCAGGAAACTGCCTCATGCTAGATTTTGGGTTCTGTTTTATCACCACAGGCTTCAGTTTGTGCCACTTTGCTACCAAACCTGAGGGGTATCTAACCCATAACGTTAGGCTGCTGAGGAGCCAAAGCCTAAATTCATCAAGGCATAGTAAATAATGTGTGAGAGTTTTACCAAAATCCATATAGGAAGTGCTTGTGAGACTGTGTTTTCATTTCCTCTTTCAGATTGAGTGCTCTCGCAATGAGTAATGCTGCAGAAGTTACTGTGCCTGGTCTGCTCTAGAGACTCCCTTAGCAATGCTCTCTGCCATGCTGTGAGGAAGCCTCCCTTTCGCTGAGGTGTCTGTTCCTGGGAAGGGAATGACTTCACCCTCAGGTTGAAATGTGTCTGGGCGACCTACCTGATTTCCCCTGTACTGCCCAGGAACTCAGGGCAAAGCAAATAGGCACATCCCAGTTTTCCCAGCACACAGCTGGCGTCTTGACCACATACATTTTTCCTGCCTCCCTTTGAAAATTATACCAAAAAAGAATTAGGCTCTTTTTTCACAAAATAAGCATACTACTTCTTGTGTGTTGTTTATATATCTGGGGCAGTGGCTAGATATAAGCAACAATTAGCTTTATTTTGTGTAATTTAATGATCATCTAGAACAGGAAAAAGGTTGGTAATGGTTAAATACAGTGGGTATCAAGAGTGTCATGGTTTACTTCCCGAGCACTGCACATACCATACTATTTGAGGCAGACCAAAATCAGAGCTGAGCGAATCTGAGAACAAAAAGGAAATCAGGCAGGGGGGACAGGAACAGCTTCCTTCCTTAATCTCAACCCCCTTCCTACCATCAGCAGCTGTCTTGTTTCTCCAAGAGGGACAGAAAGCAGTGGATTAAGAAGAAATGTGACCTTTCATTATAGATTAACCCATGTCAAGACGCTGGGTAATGTTATTTTATAATTTCTTATAAACCCTTAGTTACCTGTAGTTTGAGACTTTATTTTTTGCTGTCAGCCTACTTTTCAATGCAAAAATAAATTGCGAGCCTTCACTCCACCCCCATAAATATTTTCCACAACAAAGTGCTTGTTTCTGAAAGTCCCAGATAATGACTCATAATGAGTTTTTTAAAAAGGAGAAGCAATGTATTTTTTAATGTATTAACTATTCTCTCACAGCCAGATGTTCCCCTTCATTGCACAGCATGCAGAGGTGAAAAGGAGCAGAAAAACTGCAGTAAGAAAGACAAAAAAAAATCCCCAAAAGCCAACCCAACAAATAACCAAGGATCAAGAGAAACAGGTCAGGTGTCAATTTTACACTTAACTTCGGGATTACCTACGTGTGCAGACTGCATGGAGCTGAGGGTCTTTTGTCTGAGTTCCAGGTCTCTTGGAAGTGAAATGATGGATCAAATGCATGAACGATGTGTATTACTAAGAAAAGTCTCAAATAAATAAAATTCAACTGTTTTTTGGGAAGTTCTTGGGTCAAGATCATTCAGGAAATATTGTGGAGGGAAATGAGTGGAAATCAAGACATGTTAGAACATGTTTCTTACTCTACGGTTTTGTTTCTTTGCTGAGTTCACTCAGTTCAACAGTTGTTTATGAAGTATTTTACAGATGGATGCACTCTTTTCCCAAAATGCAAACTACTTAGCCAGATGGCTTCACATCTGGATTAATCTCAGCACGAAACAGAGAAGAGTAGTTGCATTTTTAAGTATCTGCTCTCTGTAGCAGACCTAAAATTGGTGATGATCACAAAAGACATTTATATCAGCGTAATTTGCAAATAGTATTTATTTCTCTAGTTCTGACAATTCTGAATGCTTCTGATGGAAACATTTCAAAATGTTTGGGTGTCTCATTTGCCTTATCACAATTGCAATGGAAACTTACTGCCTGATTGCTTAGGCTGGTATTGGGAAACCCAAACCCAGTTAAAAATGGACAAATAGATGTTTAATGTGAAAATTAAGAAACAGAAGTTCTCACATAAACTGGTGATGCACTGAAGCCCCTTATTCAAAATCCTGTCTCAAACTAAAAGGAAGTTTGAAGATTTTAAGAAGATAGGATTCCCAAAATGCCTTCTGTGAGCCTTCCTTACCTTCATCACTGTTGATAATTAACTGAATTAATTTCATTTTATAGGGAAAAGAAACAAAGTGATTCCCCAGCATAACTGTGCAGTACTGCTCTGCAAGCTTTGCATCAACAGGTTTACAGTATGTTTACATAGGCTATATTCTTTATGTATTTTTGGCACAAACTGCCTTTCATCTACACATAAATTATCTTTTTGTTTCCTTTTTGCTTTATCTTGTAAATTATTCTGTCGGTTTTTAATCTTTCTTGGAAGCAATATGACTTTATCTTGGAATGCATTGTACTGTCATAATGTTAATGTGGACCAATTCATTAGCTGTCTTCAGAGAGTTTCCATCCTGCAAGGAACATAAAATGCATGGCTTTAGATCTGGATCAGGGAGTGTGTTCCTACTGTTTCATGGCTGGAGATGGTGCGAGATAACTTCACTGAGCCCAAAATATTTTCTGAAAAGGACTTGGTTTCCACTTTGTGCCTCTGGGTTTCAAGGCTGCTTGGGAAGCCAGTGCTCATGCCTCTGCCTGAGGACCAGACATTCCACTGCACTGGTCATCCGGGCCCCTCACGTTCAGCTCGGGGGCAGCTCTCCTGCTGTGCCGGTATGCTTGGGCTGCTTCAGCAGAATGGGACAGGAGTGCCCTCCCTGCAGTCTGATTGCCTCATCATACAAAGTGGACGACCTCTTGTGCTGATGGCTCCTAAAGTATAGACCATAGACACTTGAAATTCTGAAACTACCATCACAGCTTTGCTTTCAGTGTTGTGGTAATAGTTGTGGTAGCTGGAAGTGGTGAGAATCTGGCCAGCTCAATTCGTCTGTGCTGGGAAAGGTGGGAGTCTCAATGTCTGTGGTCCCTCCACCTGCTCAGCCTGCTTATGCTGGTAGAAGAGAGGACATATATGCTGATAAAGTGATGCTACTGATCAGTCCTGAGCAGTGCTTCAGAGGGATCCTCACTGAATGACAGCAAAACCGTGTACACCAATGTTGAATCAGCCCGAAGTGCCTGCCTTGGGTTTTTGCACAAAGTCAGCTACACATGCATACTCTCCTCTGTAAAGGCAGGGCTGTATTCCACGTTCCAGAAGAATATCCCCAGTGTTGTTCCTGCTACTGGAGAGTGAATCACACGTAGCCATGCTGGGCAGTTGTTGATCTGCTCCTTTTCTTCTCGCATGTATGGAGCTGCTGGGCTGTGCTGTGCCATTATCCCCTGTAGCAGGGAGGAGGAAGCTGGAGGAGCAGCAGAGTGCAAAGAGAAAGCTTTCTGCAGCCTGGAGGGTTTGCCACCCTCCCCCGTCTTCAAGGTTTTTACATCTGCTCCCATAGTCACCAAAGAGAGAGAGGTATACCAAGTCATATACCAACCCACAACAAACCCACACAGGCAGAGCTGCGAAGCTCTCACCAGGAAGTTGACTTACGCTAAACCTCTCCACTCTTTCTCGTCACACTGCATCTGGGTCTGCTGTCACTGCTGCCTCCAGATGAACTAGACCCAGTTGCCAGGACTACTTTGGCCTGTATGCGCAGGGGTCTCTGGTTACCTCTAGAGCTTTTGGGTTTTTTTGTCCTCTCAATAATACAATTGTTCTAATCTGCTAAAAAAGAAGTCTATCTGAAAAAGCCAAGAACACAGAATACCACTCTTCTTTTTTTCTTCCTCTGTCTCATCCAGGATAGTTGACTTTCGTAACGTTTATTTTCAACAGCCTCTTTCAGCTTCCTGCCTCTGGTGAGTTCATTGCATTTTGGTTTTTTTTCTAGGAGTCTTAATGTGAATTGATATTCTGAATCAAATTCAATATACTTTGTTTTACTTTTGTTAATTACTTTTATTAATAAGTTTGTGAAATTGGTTCACATAATCAGTTTTACTTTTCTGTTAAATACCATCTGTTAAATGCTCGTATTGAGATAAACAATTAAACACTGGTCTAGATCTTGCATTTTGTGGATTTTCATTTGTTCCGGAGGTTTTTTTTCACTCCAGCATAAAAAGGCCTTATATAAAGTAGAAAGAGGGGTATGATGGGCTGTGCCATGACAGTTTCTTCCATGTTAACTGATATAAGAAAAAAGAAAAAATCTGAATTACTCTCAAGATGGTGGATCCGATTCTGATGCTCTTTTCTGTTGTATGAACTATGAACCCAGGAGTGATAGACGTGTAAATCTGCAACACTTCAAGGGATGGTCTTCTTCCACTTTTGTGAAGTACATCATGCTTATGAGAAAACTGTTCTGCTTCATCTTAAATATTCCCAAGCAAATTTAGGTGAAGATTTTGTGAGAATTTGAGAAATAAGTTCTTAGGACTGGAGTGAGATTAAAAATATTTTTAATTTGCTGACATATCTGTGGCTGGCTCTGGCTCCAGCAGCTGCCTGGCCGTGCTGGGTCTAACAAATGCCTGTGCCACCTTCTGAGATGGAAAGTTTCCATCTAAATGGCCACGTCTGTAACTCCTTGTGTTCAGGTCACTCCCACGGCTTCTTCTCTGCTTTCTGAGCCAACCGTGGCATGCTTATGGTGTGGGGTCCCCTTACAGAGCAGTATGTGTGTGCATGCGTGCACATCTGTGCACACGCATTTCCAGGTTCTGCTCACAAAACCTGCGTCTTATGATGGTCTAGTGGTGATGGAATGGTCTTGTCACGTTGCCAAAGAGATGCAGTTGATCTGAAATGTGAATGAGGATAGAGCACGCTGAGGCTGGAACTGTCTCTCCGACACAGGTCCCCGCAAAAAAATCTGAATATGGATTTAAGATTTTCTAACTTCTCCTTTCAGCTGTGTGTCTACCTGTGGATGGGACAGGAGTTGAGCTGTGGCATGTGGCAGAGGCCAGCTTTAACGAGGGATTTATCCTGAAGAAAATACTTGCAGAAGAAAAAGGTAGGGTAAATGAGATAAGTTAGTTGTGAATGGGCACATATGTCAGCAAATTTTGGTGTCTGTTGCTGTTGGAATAAGGTGGGATAGTGCTTTATATGTTGTTGCTTCATATTTCACATTTTCAACCCCACCATTTAGATCAGTGTGATTTTCCAGTAGGAAGGACCATATGTGTGTACTTACTTGACTTTAGAATGGGGTTTGGTGTAATTTTTCAGAGACCGGTCTGAAGATCTATCATACAAATGAAGTCAAATCTACTGCAGAAAGTGGGTACGGACTTCATGTGAATACCATGTTTGAGACTTGGGCAGTAGCCGCAGGGTCGAAAAGCCACATGTGCAGTTGCTTCCTGCTGAGTTTAGAGAGTAGGCCTTAGTGAGGCATAATACCAGGTTTTACTTTCCCTAGATTAGGTGCTGCAAACCAGGAAAAATTGTAGGTTTGTAGTTATAGAGAATTGGTGTTTTTATAAGTAAACTGTACTTACTAAGTTTCAGAGCAAAAAATTAAATTTAAAAATGGGTTTGATTTTCACGTATAGCAAGACAGAAATTCATAGGCCATCAGCAGGGCAACATGGCTGTAAATTACTGTCATTTAATCCCATTTTAAGGTAATTTTACTGTGCCAAAGCAGTGTGAAATCAACTCATAGCAGAAGAGCATCAGGCCTCAAAATTGATGCTAAAGTTGCATTGCTGGTAACAGCTGCTAGTGCCAGTGATTTTAGGGAAGTTATCTCTTCTACAGTGAGGGGCAAGCCATATAAATCCTCAAAGAGGTAAGTGGGTGATCTGCAGCATACCCAGAGCACACAGGAAATGAGTAGCCAGTGTGGTGGCGGTCTCACAGGCTGCGCCCGTTCTGTAGAGCAGTGGGTCTGCACCAGCGGAAGCGCCCGAGGAGCTTTTCTCAGTGACGCTTTCTGATAATCAGCCGGGAGGATACCGCGGTAGGGAGATGAAATTCTGCTGTTTCTCCTCTTGCTTTTGCTGTGCAGTTCTAGATGTATAGTAGCAGGTGGGTTAGGCACTTTAAAGATTTTCTGTGAAAATTACCTCTTCACCCCCCTTTTTCTTTGTGAAATGTTGATGCTGGGATTCTGTTTTCCCTAAGAAACAGTAGGATGTTACTGAATGCACCATTCAAGTGATTAATTTGATTGACATTGACCATAAAATGAAAAATTTCAGCTTTTTCTATAGTGCTTTTGATTATTGTTTGAAAAGAGATAAAAGAAGTAACTGTAAAACTTAGCTTTTTCAAAGTCTTGATGTAACATTTCAGACATCACACCACACAGCTTAACATCATTCCCAAATTCGGTTCTCACTTTTTGGCTTGTGGTGTGTGGTTTTATTAAATTTGCAGTTTTCAAATGTTTCCATGCTATGATACAACTTACAGCTGAAAAATATTTTGAGATAACCCCAGCATAGCAATTAAGAAAGGAAGTTGGCTGCAGCTGTCTCAAGCCCGCTATTAAAGCATTATGGCCTTAAAATACTGGACAAGATCACACAAACACAACAAAGCAATTTAACAACAAAATTTGTGGGCTGTAGCCTACCATTAGCTCTTCTCCACAAAACCAAGTAGAGTTTCATATTTGCTTAGCGGAAGTTAGTTGTCCTTCAGTTTTTATGTCAGTGAAGAACTGAAAAAGCTTCCCAATCCAGCAGAAGGATCAGTGTACAGTGGAAGGGGAGACTTTTGGAGCTTGTGAAACCTCTGTAATGCAGCAGTGAGTGTGAGTACTGGAAGTCATGGCTACAAAACCTTGGTGTATGAGGTCTAATATGAGCAGCTGGCAAAGTGTCAGGGAGCAATAGTCCCAGCAGTCACAGTCTGTCACTGCTGGCAGGATGGGTGGCTGAAGGTTAGCTGGGAACATGGTCTGAGCACTTACTACATGCATGTATTCCTCACAGAGCAGGTACGGGAGTGGTTTGTGCCCGGCCTTGCTTGTGGCCATGCGCTGTGTTTGTCACAGACCCTTATCATTCCCCTCCTGCACAGTTGCCTGCTGCTGTGTCTGCGCTGTATTGCTTTCGCACAAGGAATTGCATTTGGTCTTTGGTTACAGAAGCCAAGGACAAGTGTAAATTCCTGAGGGATGAGGGTGGGGCTGAACTTGGCATGCTTCTCTTTACCTGACAAAATGCATGAACCTTCTGGAAACCACTCAAGGATTCTACTATGGTTTGGGGATTTCCCTACGGGGAGCCATGGTGACCTGTCACATGGGAAAGACCCAGCATGTGCTGGAAAAGGAGCAAACACCTCTCCTGGCAGAAGCTGGCACAGTGGGCTGTGGTTACGTACTGTGCATGATGCCGCTTCTCGCACACAAGTGTGAGCGTGGAGTACCACTAACTGACACTTGCCAGCTTGAGGTTGTTGTACCATCTGGTCATACCACTTCTCCTCATGAGTGACAATGTGTTGCTTTTGAAAGTTAGACTGATTTATGTCAAAATATAGATAGAACTGGCTCTTCTAATACAAAAGCGTGAGACCAAGACCCTTATGTAGTTAGGGGTCTCTTTTGGTTGGCTCCTGTGCCATGGTCATTGAAAAAATATGAAACCTCTCAAACTTACAAGAAAACTGTTCTTTCCTTTCATTGATACGCATGCCAGTGGACACACAGTCTTCAGCTTGCCTTTTTTTTTTTCCATCAAATGACCGTGCTTAAAAACTAGTAAAGACTATGGAGTTCGAAGTTACTGAGCTACTGGTATGCTCTAATTTATCTATTAATTATATGTCTAATTATCTGTGGGCTTTTGTTTTTCTCACTATAAAAATATCTTATGAAACAGCTGTCGTAAAAACCCTTCATGTAATTTCTTTAGTTTCCATCAATTTAAATGCAAGTTTTTAAATTCCCATCTCTTTCAGCGGGGTTTTAATTCTGGATGAAAAGCCGTTGGGTGAATTATCTCTGAGTTTGAATCAAATCAACCAGGATTCAAAAATAAAGCATGGGAAATGTTCTCAGAATGTTCAAACAACTTTCTCCTAAAATATCTCTCTTTTCATATGTGTGATCATTTTCATTCAAAATATGTAAAAATCAAGAAAATCAAGGAAAACTTTCTATGCTTCCCACTGAAGAATTCTGCATTAAAGTTTACCATAGTGTGGGGATTTGCATGATCTTTAAACCAACTCAAAGCCAAGTAGATGTCAGCTATAAATATATGAAATGGCTTCTCGAAATACTCAGCTGAAGAATGAGTGAGAAGGATTTATGTATTGCTGTTGGTTGTACAGTCTTTTCTCCTCTTAACCTATTCCGTATGACCCGCTGCTGTCTGCAGTATTATATGTTTTATATAAAGGTGGCAAGAGATCAAGGTTGTAATGGAATCAGAGAAAAGTAAAGGAAAACAGGCACTAAAATATATATTCTGCTCTGGCATATGGTTGGTGTAAGATATAAATCAATATAAAATCTCAGCTACCAGGTATAACTTGTGCTAATTCTAGAAAAAAAAAAAAAAAGGAAGAAGGCATGTTCCTTTGAAATTGGCTTTTAATCATAACTATGCATGGAACGTAGGCAGTTTGATGAAGGCAAGTATGCATGCCCATTTATTTTATCTGATTTAATCTGCTACAATTAAGGAACTCTAGAGAGGCTGCATGGCGAGAAAAAAAAATCCTGCTTGTACTGTAGATATGTATTATCTCTTATTTTATCCATGTGCTGGATATAGTGCATGAATACTGAGTCATGGCATAGATTGTGGAAGAGAACTCCTTTTTTTTTAATTTATAAAACAAATAAAAAAGATCAAAATCATAAATCAACAAATGCAGGACAAGTTATGATAATTTTATATTTTATGTCGCACCTGCTACTTGAAAAGTAATTGAAATTATTTCTAAGCAAGCTCTTCAAATTTTTAACATTTTAATGTACGTGTGTGCATCTAGAATTTAAGGGTGATATTAAAGATGGCAGTTTCACACTGTGTGAAATCTAGACTATGATTTTAAACACTCGGATATATACAGAGACAAGAAAAAGGTTTTTGTTGCTGGCAGTCCTAAGAGGGAAAAGCTAAAATTATCAGAGAGTTTCTGTGTTATAAAATAAATAACCAACCAAATTATTGTTGCTTCCTTTGCTAGCTTTGCTCATTAACTTCAGAAGTTTAATATTCATCATAGCAAAATGAACAGTGACATGCAGTAAATACGAGTTCTTCCTAAATTAAAAATAAATCAGTATGTTTTAGCAAGAGGTCATTATTGTGAACTGTTTGATCAACTGAAATATCATTATTACTGCTCAAAACACCTGTACATCCAACACTTTATTCTTATCACAAAATAGACAAAAATAATCTTCCATGGAACACTGGCTAATTCTATTCTAACTAACATTTTCCTCCTCCACCTTTACCTCCCACTGAAATCAAACCTGTGCAAATACATAACTTGATGATTAACATGGAGAACCTCCTTCTTCTCCCGCTGATACTAGGGGGAGAAGATCTAGACTTGAGAATCTCCTTGTTTTGCGCTAGGTCTTTTATAAAATCAGAGCAAAGTTAAACCTGAAGAGACTTCTGAAAGTAAAATGTTGGAGATCTTGCAAGAGGTCTGTTGAAGAAAATGTAGAAGTGGTAGGGCAATTTTTTTAAGACCTTTTAACATTGAGGAGGATGTTACATCACCTGTATTATTCATGTATTAGCTTTTAGCTGTACTGTTACTGTTAATTACTTTGTAGTGTTTAAGGGAGCCAGTCAAGATCAGGTAGTGTGCAAACAAGGGAGAGGAGTGCAGTCCTACCCCAGGTTAGAGCCAAAACACACAGAAGTCAGGCTTTTCCACTGCAGTGGGCTTGGCACAGCCTCTGAAAGAGGGGAAGCTCTTTTGCCTGCAAATGCGACTGTGTATATAGAGTTGCCAGTTTATTTTAACGATTTATTATGTTACAAATCTGCAGGATTTAATATAAATCCACGTATCTCCTTAGTGGCAAAGCATTGTAACATATTGTAAAGATGTGTCTAATAAATGTAATGGCTGCATACACAGCAGAAATGTAATAGTTTACAATGGGTGACTATGTAATTTTTTATGTAAAACTCTTATCAATTAGATACTTAGGTTATTGCAAATCCCCATTTAGCACAGCAGTAATCTCTGCTCATGTGCATACAAATACACGTGTATCTGTATGTAGACCATGGTCAATTCAATAATGCATCCATTTGATGCAAAATATGTATGCAGGTTTTCAAATGATGGTAAGATATCTTGCCCACAATATGTTGTTTCCTTCAGCAATCTGTAGCAATGTCTTTTGCAATGAATTAATATCATTGTGTCCATATATATATGTATACGGACATACATGTATGTACATATGGATGTAATATTTTTTGTACATGGATGTGTTGATACATTATTGAAATAGTTAGATTATAAATATACACTGATATATTTTCAACATTTTTGTGTATCTATATATGTACATATACAATTCTATGCATCCAGTCTAGCAAATAATGCATTATTCTCTGAGAAATTACAAATGATTATTTAAAACTAAGAGATGTTAGTTGTGTATGAAAGAGAAATGGATGCTACATGATGATTATGCCCATGTCTGCAGATGGTAAAAAAAAGAACAAGCAGAAATCAGGGTTTCTGGAAAGAAATCACAATCATTGTTGACGGTTGTAAATAAAAGAGTACTTCAACAGCCAAAGAGTATTTCAACACCGAAAAAATTTTTGTGAGATTTTGAAGAGCTAAATCTGTAAAAAAAATCCTACAAAAATATGTTGTAAATGCATTTTTGATTTGTCTCAAACTTCAAGAAAATTGAACTGTGTTAAAAGAGGATGTGGCATGAAAAATTTGAAGCGGTTTGAGGCCCAAAGCTGCGAACATTTCCACATGTAAATAATTCTACACACACAGTAGTCTGATTGGAGTCAATTACTGAAATTTTGTATTTTGTATTATCAAGGCTTCAGTTTGGCTACAATGCAGTTAGACTTGCTGAAAATTTGCTTTTGACCTCTAAGTTATTCTTAATAGAAAAACTGTTCATAGGTACGTGTGATAGCACTGCAGTCAGCACCCAGCACTTTATCCATGTTCATCTGCAAGTGTATCTGTATCCCCATCTGGACCCAGAAGTAGTTCTATGTCAGTGGTGAATATATAAGTACATATATATATATATGTGTGCCTGTATGGAAACAGCGACTATGGGGGAAGGCAGACGGACAGATGGTTGATGAACTTCTGTGCTCGAACGTACACGTGTGTGACATTTGCACACCAGCTGCTCCATGTACGGCTGTATCTGTAGTGAAACTCAAAAACTTCTTCTCTGTTTAAGAGCAGAGGAGAAAAATTAGCACAGAGAACGGTGGGAAAGAGAGGTGACATATCCAGTATCTTGCAGAAGGAAAACGCTAGGCTTACCTAACTGCAGGCATGACATGCCGCTCCATTTCTGATGAGTTTGAAGATATTGGATCAGACTGAGAATGGTTTATGAGCTGGTCCTCTGTGAAAGGATTACTTTCCTATGCTTGATTTACCCAAATTTTAATTCGGAGAGAACATTTATACATGAATCCGTTTTGAAAATGCCCCATAATGCCATGAATGCCACTAAGTCTGTAATTTACCATGTCACTCCATAAACATACGGAGAAAAATTACTTCAGACTAATGGCTTGAATCTTAAAGTGGGTACTTAGCATTACCAGATCTCATTGAGTTCTATTTAGAGATTTAGGATCTCGGATCAGTACATGAGGGTCTTACAGGCTTTTTGTTAATTTTTGGAGTGGTTCTCGTAATCTGTGCTCATGTGTAATTTGTAAGTTGCTGAATCAAGGTGTGATTAGCCACAGCAAGAGGGTTCTTGAAGATAAAATAAATATTTCTTTTGTCTAATTGGATAATTAGAATGAGAGTTAAATAGTTTTTCTCAGTGACTATAGTAAATTGAATAGATCTTTAGATGTGTCATAATCCATTGCTTATATATATATATATATTATTATAGGTACTATTCCTAAAGCAATGAAATAGCAATTTTTAAAAATTTAAGATACCTCATTAAGCAGTTTTTTATGTATAAATAAATATGCAGTATAAATGTGCAGTGTGTGAGCATGTGTGTAAATACATACATTTTGTTACACGAAAAGCTTTTATCCCTTTACTAGAACTTCACATCTCATTTAATCTTGTAAATAACATTGGTCTTTGTTTGTTACTGTTTTATATCAAGATTCATTCTCAATATGAGGGAATTTTCTTTAAATCTGGTAACGTGAGTTCCCTTGCTAATAATAAAGTTGACAAGATTACTGAATATTTGATCATAAATCCTTCTCTTCATTTGCAGTTATTAAAACTGCCAGAGAAAGAAACTGAGGCATTTTCAGGTGTTGTCTTGATCCCGAAGTGATTTTTTGCGAAGGCTTCTAAGAAAGTGGTTCTCTATTTTCTCAAAATTTCATAAATTAGAAATTAAACCCAAAATTTGGTTTTGTATTTTTTTCAAAACAGAACCCTGAAATTTGACAACAGGGGCAGGATTTCAGTTTTGTGAATAAGGGAGTGAAAGAAAAAATTCCAAGTTTTTATGGCTGCAGATTTTTTTTTTTTAATTGTGGAAGGAGATTGTTTTTGAGATGACAAGACATCCTGGCTTTGATGTTGCTTGCTTTTCTAACTTTAGAAAGGCATTGCAGAAGTTACTGTACTTAAGGATAAAACATCCATATAAAAGCTCTCATCCAAGCTTCTAAGCATCCTTTCAATCCTTTGAAATATAAAAGCATGTTGAAGGATAATCTGGCAGTTAATCCTTCAGTATTATAAATATATCAGACAGCTGAAATATTCTGCTGATGAGTAACCTGCCATCTTGCTCTTGGGCCAAAGAATAGAAATGGCCCCTGTGGTAGCTGACTTGGGAAGTGAATGAGTTGAATGGAGAATTTTTGGTGGAGTAGTTTGGGGAAAAGATGCAGCACCTTGCAAAGATACAGGCTGTGAGCCAGTTCTCCTTCATGGCAGTGATACCACCACTGAATGCCACTGTGGAGTGAAACGCTGACACACTCTGAGGTGGTGGGAGGCTGATTGTCAAGACAGGGCTATAGATCAAAATTGTCTTAAAAGAAGTTAAAAACCAAGAGACAGCTAATGCAAATGTCAGACAATCAGCTTAATGAATGCATGACAGGTACAGCAAGGGACCATTTGCTTGCAGACCAGCTGCAGTCTCCAGACGGACTGCAGCTGATGGATTAGTTTTCAGGAGACCTGTGCTGTGGAAGCAGTCTAGAGGTTTGTATCTGAATGGAGCAAGTACACCTCATCCACAGAGCTGAAAACAAGGTAGTGTGACCTTGACAACCTGGTGATCTAGCAGAGCGTCCAGACTGGAGTCACAACAGTCATGGTTTCTGTGTCACAGGGGCTGTATCTTCTGGGTACTGTCACTAACCAGGCAACAGCGTCTCTGTCCTGTCTTGATTCCTGCCAGCCTTCCTCCTCCTCCCTCTCCTTCTGCTTGCAGGAGTTGTTCCCAGGCCTTGTCCATGCCCTGCAGTGCCCACTGTGCCCATGAAGGTGTAAAGCTGCACACTGTTCTGGTCAGTGAGGGTAGTCTTTGTGCCTCCTTCCTCTCCTCAAGGGCCTAAAACTAAGGGATGCAAGGAGGTTCTTACATATCTGTGGTGCAATTGGAAGGAGCAGTGGTTACAATCAACACACTGGAGAAGAACTGTAGGCACTGTTTTGCAGGCCCCACTTCTGTGTGAGGTGGGACTTACAAGAGTAGGTAGGCAAAGACAACACGTACATTCAAGCATTGCACAGCAAGTGGAAGTCTCTCCAGTGGTTTTCAACCTTTTCTGTTAGTATAAATACTTTTTTCCTCGCCATGTCAGGTCTCTTCAAGAACTAGTATACACAGTGCTCAAACTGAAATATTAGCCTGCTGTTATCCTGATATAAACAGGAACTCCACTGAGATGTAACTGAGGTAGGGAGTGGATAATGGCAATAATAGTTAGCATGTTAAATGCTTTAACTCTCTGAAGCTTTTTGTGATTGCCTGATCTAAAAAGATAGCTGCTTGCCTGCATGGTTTGTTTATGTATGAGCTAATTCCATTCAAATTCCAGCCTACGTAAGGGTGCACTATCAGTATCTAAGATAAGTTTTGAAATCAGAAGTTCCTGACTGTTTTTATTTTCCCCTATCGTAAGACGCTGTCCATCCTCTGCAGATGTTTAGCCATAGCGAGTCATGCTCACAATGATCTTATAGTAGATGCCAGAGATAATCTTGGCATAAATGAAAATCCCATTTGGTTCAGTTGATAAACTTATGCTTTTTGATACAGCAGTCCGGCTTTCCTTTGTTGGTAGAGCTCTTTCAGCAAATACCAGATTAGTTTTTCGTGGGATGTATATTCACTTGAATCCTCTACCTGCAAAGAGCTTGGTGCTGCTGTGCTCTACTTCCCATCGCACCGCATTGCGGGTTGGTAACCTCACTCACCTTCTCCGTATCGTGTTCAGCCATGATCAAGTGTGAGGTGTTCTACCTGCATGAGATTGCTGAGGTGCAGGTCAGACGCTGCCAGAGAGTGACTGTTGTAGGGTTTCTTGTGCTCATATCGTCAGTGAAGTCCAAGGTCTCTGTAACCACACACTAGTGCCAGGGTTCTGTATTCCAAAGACAGAGGGAACAAAACCTGAAGTTTACTATAGATCACTATTCAGCATGACCACACAAGAATAAGACATACATTCTTATACCTAATGATTTTATAAAAGGTCTTACCTTATTATTCAAACAATATCTTCTATTGTTATGAGCGATGAAAGCATAAACCAAAAAAAGCATAAAAGAAGATGCAGGTTTATATATTGAATTCCAGATACAAAATGAATTTAGTAAAGTCGGTAACTTTTTGAAAATCAAATTGTTGGAGAGAAAAAACAATCCCTCAGCACCTTAGACTCCGTCTCTGATCTGTGATCAGAAGGTTTTCTGCAGTCTTGTAATGGGTGTAGCACCCTGCACTGTTGGTCCAAGACAGAATATGAGAGAAAGGGACCAAAACTTTTACAAATACTTATAAAACTGGTTGTATACTGAGGCACAGAAGTGCCCAGTACTGTCTTTAAAGGACCTTGATTTTTGTTGATGTTTAATTAAGCTTTTTCCATCCATTGAGGTGAACTTGTGTAATTATATTAATACAATAATACTGGTCTTACCGTGAGGCTGCTACAAGGACCAGCTATGTGCCTAATCGAAGGCACATATGTAGTCCCGCTTATATATGGAGACACATGAATGGTTGTGAACAAATGGCAAGATCAGGGCCACTGAGGGCAATTTGTCCATAGGATCAGAATATGGACCTTGTTATATACCAGGGTTTTTTTATTATTCATTGATGGAATGTAGAACAATATCATTTGCTTTGAAAAGAATTCTGCACTGTGACAATGGAATATTTCAGCTTTTGTTATTGTCTGTCAACTAGCCATATTCACTAGTCCTTAATATCTCTTTCAGTCTTTAATCATTTATATGCTTTCTTTCAAAATAGCCAGTATAATTGGACCTGGTAATCAACAAGTTGAGTGCCAGAACAATCGTTTTATCTGTCTTTCTTTGTTTTGGCATTGATGAAATTGCAAAAGTCATGCTTTGGACATCCTTATTTTCTCCCACATTCCAGTATGCACAAAATAATGAACCTGAAAGCACTAAGGACTACTTGCACCAAAGAAAAGTTTGTTCTGAAAAGGATACTTGGTACACGGACACTTTCTCCTGAGAGTGTGCAGCTTTGTCTGAATAGGACACTATTGTCTTTTGGTGAATTGAGGTGTTTTCAAAATGTATTGCTGACCCAATTTTGAAGTAGAATACTCTGAAAGAGAGATTAGGATTCATACAAGTAATTGGAATGTTCATCCTACATATGCTTTTTGAATTTTTCATAGATGTGTTTTGTAAATGTCTTGTTTAATTCCCTTGAGAGCTTGTTTGGAGAACAGAGAAGGCGAGAGAGTGGAGTTAGACCTAATGAATCTTTAAAAGCAGATTTTCAGCTGCTGCCACTAAAACTTAAATTCACGGAGCAGCTTGTTTCCCGGCAGCCAGGAATGTTGTGAAGCAGCCTAGCCTCCATCCCACTTCCTAGAAGCGAGCGGCGACGGTGAGAGCGCGGTCTCGCTGGCAGGCCAGGAAGCACCGTCTGTTGCAATGACTCCCGTAGATACCGTAACTCAAGTACGCACAGGCCCGGCCCTGCAGACTCTATAAAGCACGCTCTGTAAAGCAGCGTGCTCCAGCCATACGTCTTCCTTCAGCCGGGCGTCTGGTGGGAGAGATGCAGGTGTGCCAGCAGCACAGGAGGAGGTAGGGCACGGCCTTACTAAAAAACGAAAGCAGGGCAAATAGCAGGTGTCAGTGCCTGTAAAATGTTCTCTCTAAGCTCAGCTAGCACTTTTCCTTTGTTTTTCCCCCTTTGTGGAGCAACCCAAATCTTGGAGTGTACTAGAAATAAAGGGAGGGGGTTGTGGTGTGTTAGGGTACTGAAAGTGGAGAGTGTTACAGTAAAATATAGTACATGCCCTTTGTGGCCATCATTCATTTCTGTGTAAATAGCCTTCAGCTGTGATGTCTCTCTACATATATGAAGGAAACAGAAATATATTATTTATGTAACAAACACATGACATTTTGAAATTATGCAGTGATACTTTTTATTTAATTACTCTTGTTCATCAGAACTAATTTGTCTGCAGTTTTGCCGTTAGTGATTTTCGAAGCATCTTGTGTGTCACCCTGTGTGAGCAGTGAATTTTGCACACAGCTAGTGGGGAAGAAACAAATGCTTTCAAAATAGGAAAATTTGACTGAATGCTGGCAGGAGCTCAAAAGCAATTACATACTCTGAAGAGTACTCTTAGTTCAGTTTTACAAGAGACTAAATGCCAGGACAGTTATATCCCCTTCAAATGAAATTTTGACTGGGGCAAGCATTGGTAGTGGGGCTTTCTTTGGCTTGTGCTTCTCGATTGTTGAAAGCAATTTGTAAGGAAAAAATTAAACTCTTTTTGGGTATTTTTGCTGTGAATCCCTTCATTGCTTTTGAAAATTGTTCAGGTTCAGGTGACTTGAGATTCACACCTGAAGTCTTTGCTGCCTCGTTGTCACAAGTGGTTCTGTGTTACTGTTCCATATAGGATTGTTTAAATACTCAAATTAGTTAGCAAAGAGCTTTTTTTCTCTTGAGTACCTCTAGAGAGCATGTGTATATTTTCAGAAGAATCTGAACTGATCATTTAAGGATTCAGGATTCTGTTGGTCTTGGTGAAAGTCACAGGCAGCGAATATCTCACAGCATATTAGTAGCAGTTATACCAAGGTTAAATTTATTTTATTAGTCTTTAGACAATTGGAAGGAAAAAATAGTTTGTGTCAGTGGAAAATGGCAGTGGTGATAAGACTGTTAGCCCCTGTGGAACAGCAAGAAGGTTATTTACATGAATGGCTGTTGCACACACAGCCAGCTGGGAGGAAATGGCAAAATTCATCATCCTCAGTAAGGGATACTTGCCATGGCTGTCCAAAGATGTGTCCAGGCATCTTTATCTTGATGAGGAATGGTTTGTTCTCTGTGGGTTATAAATGTTACATTTTATTTTTACTCTTCCAGAAACTTCATTTGACTCACTGAAGATTTGAAACCGACAGAGTCATGTGGGAGAAAATGGAATTTTAGTCTCAAGTGACAGAATCAAGTCATAACAAGTAAAGAGATTTGGATGGTTTCTCACTAAATGGAAGTTATATAGAAGGCCTCTAAGACCGCTGCATCTGTCCATCCCACTCCTTCTGCACAGAGACGGTGCTCTTGGTCTTGGACGTTAATAAAATGCTGGATTCAATCAAGTGTGTTCTGGTGGGAGACTCTGCGGTTGGGAAAACATCTCTCCTGGTACGTTTCACCTCTGAGACTTTTCCAGATGACTACAGACCCACCGTGTATGAAAATACCGGAGTGGATGTCTTCATGGATGGTGTACAGATTAGCTTGGGTCTTTGGGACACATCTGGCAGTGATGCCTTTAAAGGCATTCGCCCCCTCTCCTACCAACAGGCAGATGTGGTATTAATGTGCTACTCGGTAGCAAACCACAATTCCTTTCTGAACCTGAGGAATAAATGGATCAGCGAGATCCGCAGCCATTTGCCCCGCATCCCCGTCTTGGTGGTGGCCACTCAGACTGACCAGCGTGACACGGGTCCCTACCGTTCCTCCTGCATCAGCCCAATAGACGGAAAGCGGCTCGCCCAGGACGTGCGAGCCAAAGGCTACGTGGAGTGCTCTGCCCTCAGCAACAGGGGGGTGCAGCAGGTGTTTGAATATGCTGTGCGGACAGCGGTCAATCAAGCCAAAAGGCAGAACAGGCGGAAGCTCTTCTCTATTAATGAGTGCAAGATCTTTTGAGGACTGTCAGCGGTGGTTTTGCTCACGTTTGTTCTTTCTATTTTCTCACAAAGATACTGCAGCAGAGAGAATGGGAGGTGAATCAAAGGAGGGCTCCTGGCAGGACCACAGTGCAGGTGCCTCTTGTGAGACAGTTGTGCTCTTTATCTGATCCTCTCCCCTCCAAAACACATGGGCGCTATCTTGAAAAATGAAAGGTGCATACCCTTATTCACAAGCCTGTGTTTGGAGTTTGCTAGCCTGGACTGGAGCAGGCCTAGTCTGGAGATCTGCAGATAACAGCTGTACTGATTTTGGTTTTGTTTCTGTCAGTGTTCCTCAGTTGTTGGTTTGTTTGCATCTGCATTTATTTAATGACAAACTTCTGCCTGAATCAACCCCCCGCTCTGTCCATGTGGATTTTTTTTACTTAAGAACTTAGTATATAAAGCCTAACCAATGTGTGTTTTATTTAGAGGACTCTTGTATATATTGTTGTAAAATCCCGAAAGTTTGTTTTAATATTTTGGACGTTCTCCCTTTAGCTAACCACAGAAACGAATCGTGCTATCCATGTAATAAATGGCCTGCAGGCAAGCCTAGCCCTTCTTAGACATGCCTGAGTCATTGCATAACAGCCATCAGTATGTCCAGCATAGGAGTGATCAAAACTTAGGGACTTTTGACAGCTGTCCTGCAGTTTTGTGAGATTTGTTACCTTAGTATTGTTCCTCAGAAACATGGTCAAAGATGGGAAATTAATCTGATTCTTCCTAGATTTCAGTGGGTTGCATCCTCCGCAGGGCTTGCAGACAGGGTTGGTTTAGACATATGGTTGGGCTGGCAGGAATTAATCTGTGCTACCATCACCTCTGTTGTCCCTGCTGTAATTCTGGAGGCAAAAGATTTCAGTCTCCAGAGATGGAAGGTATTTTTTCATGAGCACTTAAATTCTCACATATTTTTAGTCCACTTTTTTTTGAAGCAGTGGTTTTAGTGAAACCAGTCACCTACATTAGTAAAAGATTGCGTACAGAGCAAGGTTGAATGGGTGTCTTTAGAATGGCTAAATGACTTTTTTTTTGAGTTTGCATGCTAAGTATAACTGCCTAGGTTGTATCCAAGTAAGACTGAAACAGGTTTTACATCCTGGGGAGCCTGTCAAGTCTAAGAGTCAAATCCTGATGTATGTGCTGGGGCCAAGTTACCCTCCTGCACAGAAAGGCAGGCTAAGGAGATGGAAACTTCAGGTATGTAAGAGAACTCTGCTAGAAGATGAAGTGGGCTCAAGACACAATGCTGTACATTCCTTGTGAATTGCAGCGGTTCCCTCTTCCTTGGATTATCTGTCCCCTCTGTCCCGCACCCTCTCTCAGGTCTTGCAGATCTGTCTCATCCCAAGAGAATTTCTTAGTGCAGCAGGATTTTCTTTGTCCCTTTCCCTGTCCTTCAGCTAGCTTGTAACTAACCTTTGAGGGGCTTATAGCATGGTGCCATAAAAGATGCCACATAGCACACAGTAGGATTACCTCACTTGTGATGTAGGTGAGCAAGTATTTACATTGTGGGCACCTTGAATACCAGTGGGGCACAGAACACCTGGTGTTGTGATTATTCCACCAGCTTCTAGACTGTTGGATATTTACCACTCATCAACCTGATTGTAAGGGAGGCTTCTGATCATAAAAATATCCTGGTCTCATATGAGGTTTTTATATCAGCCTTAAATCTGTACAAACTTCTGCACCTGAGCACACAAGACAAGGACTTCTGTCACCACCCATCTTTACTGAATTCTTCTCTTTCCTGCTTCTGTTTCTCCTGAAGTGTTGATTTATTCCTGAAACACTAAAACTGACATATTTGTAAAAGAATCTGAATGGCATTGTACTTGTGCAGAGTTACGCAGGTGGCCAGGTATTTGCAGTCCTCAGTTAAAAATCTTTTGGCTTTTGGGAGAAATATGCTTTTACATGTCAACTCTTGCAACACCTCTCCTCTGGAAGTCTTGGGTTTTGTGGCCCTATTTAAAAGTGGCTATTGTTACTGTTTGAACATTGAAGATTGCATGCAAAATATCATGTTATGAATTTTCAAATCTCTTACAACTGGGGACATTTTTGTTGTGTTCCCCACTCCACTAATGGATTTAATACCTGGTTTCAACTATTTTTAAGACATATTTTTTCCACAATGCTCTATTCAATTGTCTTTTTTTTTTTCCTCAGTGGGTTAAAGTTTGTTTACAGCAGTTCATGCTGACGTTTTTATGTGCTGAAGAGCAGTAATAGCCAGATGAGAATGCTGTGTTGTGGTATCTGCCACAAAGTGCCATATTCAGGCACCAAAAGGCTCCACAGAATTGTTACCACAGACGAAGCCAGATAAAGATGCGCTGCAGAATCACATTGTAACTGAAAAATCTCATCTCATCTGTCTTAGCTTCCCAGAGCTTGTTACGGTGTGTTACAAAATGAAGAAATCGATGTCTGCTGTAATTCAGTGAGGCCAAGTGGATAGGCTTCCTTGAGATGCCTGAACTGATGATACAGGACACACATGAAATTTAGGGATGGCTTGATATATTCTTGATTGTTCATTCTAGAGCCAGTGCAAGGTGTGAGGCCACTGAAAGCCAGCTGATTTTTAAAATCAATTTGGAAAGAGTATAAAGTAATGGGGATTTTGGTTTGGTGCTCTGTGAAAAAAAACAGTTCAAGTTTTCACAGCGTGGTTATTTTCAGACTCTCAAAGCTAAAAGGCACTTTTCACTAGGAACAAACTGTGAAGCACATATATTTTAGTGTCTGTAATTATGCAGTTTTCCCTGAGCTATAGAACTGATGTGCTCAAAAAGTGTGGCAACCTGAATACAGAGGTTGAAATCTAGACACACCAGAACTCAGATGAAGATTTGGCCAAATGGTTTATTGGGGTTTGCGGCTTGCACAACTGCAGCCCTGTTGTCTGTGGTGGGAAAAATGAGGGACTGCCGAGGTCTCCTGTGAAACCCTTCCAGGGTGGTTTTGTTTGTGTTTACGTGGGTAACAAGGTCCCTGGGTACTGTTTAGAGGTTAAAACCTGGCTCTGGTATTTAAAATACATTAAAATGACACGTGAAATTTAAACTTCTTTTGCTCTGAAAAACAGCAAAGCTGAAAAGTGTGCAGCCTTGCCTCAGTTGGGTCAAGCTTTCAGCTGAGGGAAGAGACCTTGCTCAAATATTCTCCTTCTATCTTCTCAAACTGATCCCTTCCAGTTATTCCATTGCTAATCTTATTTTTGCTTGCTATTAAAATAAGTTAAAAGTTTTTTTTAAAAAAGGATTATTTTAAACACAGATTTCCCAGGCTTTTAAACTTACTTGATATGTAGCATACAATATAAATACTTTCTACAAGTAAATAGTAAAAATATGTTTCAAATCATCACTCTTGCCCCTCTAATTTTTCAGATGGAAAATTATTCAAGCTTGCTAGATACAATTGATATTGTTTTGCCAGATTTTTGCAATTAACAGTTTGCAAATTTTTGTGCAATTTTTGCGGGTACTCTCTGATTACTAAAGTCTATGAACACAAACTAGCTGGTGCTTGTGTTAATAAAGAAAATGTGTTTAAGGGACTCTATGTATGGCACCATTATGAAAGAAGCCACCAGAGGGATCAGACATGAAGGAAAAGGAAACGTCGGCACATTTGACATCTCAGCCTTTCCTGTGTTACTATGGCATTTGAGTGAATACAGCCATTAGAATAATTTCTAATAAATGGGACAATCCATGTCTTTTTAGCACTTTCTCATAGTGCTTTGGTTGCACACAGCTCAGGTTACTATAAAAGGAATAAAAAGCTTCATTTCAGAACATCGGAACACTTGTCTGCTCTTGCCTTTGTGAGCAAGTTAACTACCTAAACTTAATTAGCTTAATTAAAAGTCAGTTCAGCCTCTTAAACAAGCCAGATATGACCACAACTGGGTTAGCCAAACTCCCTTGCTCTGAAAGTAATGAATTTTTGTCTCTGGATGTGAGGAAACATATTTTGTGTCTCAGAGATTTCCTTCACAATGGTGAGAGCAAAACATCCTGACTAGTTATCAGTGTGTGCCTGTCCTAGCTGACCTGTATGCCCTTCACCTTGTGCTCTGAGCAGCCAGCTATTGAAAACAAAATTCAGGGAGAAAACAACTTTTGTGTGTATCTAGGTGTTTATATTATATAGCTACTTAACTACAGCTGTGGTGGTCTTTCCACTGGCCTGGACCTCTCACTCCATTGTGATGTGGCCCTGCAGCTGCTGTGTGTCAGCAGGGTCCGTGTCACTCGTGAGGCAGGAGAGCATCACCATGAAGCTGCCCTGTGTTCTCAGCAGGACAGAAGAGATGCTCCTCGGGACTCGTCTTACCTGCATCATAGGCAATTGCCTTGCTCTGCAAACAGAGCTGGCCCTGCCTCAGTCAGACTTCTGTCACTTACAGGTAGCCTTGCAGTAACACATTTATTTTGTGTGCCATTTCTAAAATCAGTGTCAGTGTCCAAGTCATTGCCGAGGCCTGGTTTCTGCAGCCACTGTTGGACTGGTAGCTGGGCTGGTAGTTTGGAGGGGGGAGGAGAGAGGATGTCTCAAAGCACTGAGCTAAACCCTGTGGCACGTGCCTTCCTGAGTGTGGGGAGCTGGCCTCCAGCCTTGCATGAGCTGTGAGTCAGTTATTAGCGAACAAAATAATAGCTATTGCTGCCTTTCTGGTTATGAAGGGAATGAGCGACACGTCTGTCTCGGGTCTTTCACAACCGCCCTACACAAGGCTGGCAGGGGGGTTTCTGTTGCTCCTCTCACCCTGGGTATGATTCATACACGGGCGGAGCAGCAGGGCAGGGGCCTCTGTGTGGTGGTGGTTGTTTCTGTCTCTGGAAAAGAGGAAGGAAACGACGACTGGTGTCTTCACTTGGTGTGAGGTGCTCACTTGCCTGCGTCCGCAATGTTTCTGAGAAGTCTCCAGTGGGCACCGGCTCCCACAGGCACCCCAGCAGCTCTGGACTGTGCCTCAGAGGATGCAAGCTGATCTGGGACAACTCTCATGCCAAGACCTGGGCATCTTCCCTCACCCCCTTGGCTGCCTTCCCAAAATGCTCCATTGCTGTTCAGGTATCACAGAAGGGTGAGACTTTCAAAAGAGATGGCTTTGCTTTGAAAACCAAGATCCCTTGCAAATGTCAGCTGCCCAGGATGTGGCTGTGTCTGCTAGCTGTCTGCTAGCCATAGACAGGGCAGTGGTAGCTGAAGCTGCACAGCCGGTCTCAGGGTGTGAGAGGAGAGACCTTCTCAACCTGGCAGAAGAATTAAGTAGAAGCAGCTGGAGGGAGACGTGTCTTATATGCCAAACCTCTAGTAACACATAAGCACTGCTGAATTTTCTTTTTCTTAGAAAACTCAGGTTTTTTAATATATAAAATGCTTAGTGTCTTTCTGGCTATTACCTTATCACTTCCATTTATCTGTCACTATGACACCAGATCTGCTGCTTAAAGGCCAGTGTTACAGTGTTCAACACAGCATATATCTGAGGAAGCATTAAAGGTCACAGGATTCCACAAGAGACTAATCTAGAACTTCTTATGAATCTTGGGCATTAAAAAGTATACAGATATTTTAAATTGTTGTCTTGTATGTGGAATTAGTGCTGGTATCTGATCCATCATAGAATTATTGACCCACTAAGCCAGAGCTGCAGCCTTGGCTCATAATTAGGGCTTTGGCTTAGGCAATGAACTTTGCTGTTCAGTCCCACCCCATTTGGGCAGAGTTTGGCCAAAGCACGATCAGGTCAGTGGGGAGCTTGTAAGTTTAACCAGGCTCTGGGCCAAGCCTGTGTAAGACTGCACAATTAACTTTTAGATACACAACTCCAAACTGACTGGTGGTGTGACCGATAAGTTTAGGATCAGTTTGACCCGAATGAGTTAACTTTGCCTGAACCTGCTCCCTGTGGCTGTCTGGTGGATGGCAGGAGGATGAACTGCAAGCATGAAATGCTACTACACAGACGCACTGGGTGTCCCTGGCCCCACTTCTGCAGCTGGGTAACACCGGGCAAGCCACAGCTCTAGTGGTCCCCCACATGAGATGGACACATGGCAGTGACCTTTTTTTGAAGTACTTTCAGATCGGTCATGAAAGATCTTGGTGCTGATGGGTACTTTTGCATTTGTCAGGCTCGTCAGATGTTCCTGCTGACGGGTTTGACCTGCAGAGTTTGCTCTGAATGGGTCTGTAACGCATGTTACGGGACTAGGGCTTTCCGGCATGTCAGTTCACTGAAGCCACAGGGAGTAGGTAAGGGACAGAAGGAGAAGGGACAAGATACAACGAAGAATTAATTGCTTTACTACTTTAACAGCTTGTAATTAACTTAATGCCCTTTTTAATTTTACAGAACATCAGTATGGGATGAGCTAACATTCATAGGTTATATGGTTAGAAATACAATTCTTTCTGAGAGAGTTGTGCTGAATACCGGGAAGGTAAAGTAGAGTGAACGTCCCTCCACAGTTATTCCTGTCCCTCTCTTTGGAGCGTGCTCTTACATTCCCTGTAGTGACTGGACTCTGGGCTGGATTGATCTCACTGTGTGCAACAGGAACATTCTTACTGCCCTTTGTGATGGTAAAGATTTTTTTTCTGCAGAGGGAGCAGTCAAGGGTACTCATATAGAGTCTCAGGCTCACAATGCAGTACAAGACACAACTTAAGGAGATTAACTCAAGGAGAGGAGCATCTGACTCTGCTCCACGTCTTCCACAACTTTCTACCTGGCTGCCAAGAAAACTGATGCACTGCCCTTGATTTGGAGCATTCTCAAGTTTTTGGGTCTCTATTGTGCAGGGATATATCGCTGTTATTTTTCCCTGAATATCTGGAGACATTTAAAGAAAATGAGGCATCTTTACTGAAGATATTTCCCTCTTTCATAGCTGACACGTGCTTTTGGCTCCCACTACAGATATGTCACAATTTAACTTTTAGTTTACAGATGAAAGAAATCCCATGAGTCTTGCTTAGCAAAAAATTGCAACTTCCCAACCACACTCCATGAAGAATAGCTGATTCTGGTGCAGTTGATCTTTACAATAGGTGACAGCCGATGCTGGCGGAGTTAAGTCTTTGTGAAACTGCACAGAAGAAACTGGAGGAATATCACTGCATTGTATATTAAATACATGAGTGAAATGGCTTTGAGCTGAGAGCACAAATAGCATATGTCTAGCATTTGCTATACAAATAGCAAAAGAGATGAGTTTAGGAAAGATCCAAGACAGAAGGGGTTGGTTAACTGGGTTAAAAGACTAGGTCCTGATTGGGATCTGGGACAAATCACTCAGGGATGCAATTGAACAATCCAGAATTAACAGGGTATTCACCAAGCATAGAATCTTAGATGTGTGCAAGGTAGTGCTCTGGTATGGTGCCTATGACAGAAGAATCAAAACAATGGGAAAACTGAAAGCTGAGGTAGGGTGACATGAAAAACCCCTGCCTTTAACTTCACAAAAGCCGTCTGCCGAGCTGCATGTAGCATGACGAACATGAGAAGCTATGTGAGTGCCAGGCACAATGAGTGAAATATAGGAGCAGCAGTGAACTACATCATGTCATTGGAGTCTGCAAGCACTGGGAGAAGACCCCTGGCATGGGAAGAGGAGAAGGCAAAAGCCTGGGAGCTCAGAGGTGCTCTTCACAAGAGCAGTGAACAAAGCTGCAGCAGGAGATGGGCCGAGTCAGCATGAATGTGGATGGAAATTACATTCATTTCTGTACAGTGCAGAGGTACGTAAGCAACTGTGGTGCTAAAGTAACCCCTGAAAAAATCCCTGGCCTGTGGAAAAAAAGTTATGCCAGGGCCTCTGAGGACTTGCAGGTGCATAAGAATATAGGAAAATAAAAGTCTTTGACTGAATCAGGGGGTCCCAGAGCTGCTAGTGCTCTGTGAAGGTGATGCTGTGATTTTCTGGTGGGAAATACGGACAGTGAGACTCTGAAGCACGACCCTGTTCTGGTGTTGCCCTTGCAGACATAGGTTACAGAGAAATGAGCCACACTTTCTCTGAGGCCCAAAGAGGAGGTGATGAATCAGCCATTTTGCTGGAAAGGTCTTCCAGAAGCAGCAGCCTGAGAAAGCCAAGCTGCAACCAAAACAAAGTAGAGGAGCTGTGTCAATATCCAAGGTGGCAGCAATGAGTCCACAAGGCCCTGTGGACATCCCAGGGGCTGTGGCAAGACCATGTCTGACAGCAAGGCTAACACTTACCATTCCCTGTCTTGGCTGGGCTGAGGATGAGGGGTGTAGAATACAGGCCTTTGAGGGACATCTGTGGCCCATGTGGGCAGAGGTGCCTGAGCTAAAGCCACTAGTCCCTGAAGCAGGAAGCTTGTGCCTCTATTGATATGGCACTAAGAGATGGGTTCACCTCAGTAACAGGTCCCACTTTGACCTGGTATTAACAGGGTACAATGGGCTTTGGGACTGGGCTGCATTCAGTGGAGTGTGGCTGGAGCACCAAAATTTTCAAGACAAGCTTGCCAGGATAATACGGCAATCACAACAAGAGGTAAAAAAAAAAAAAAATTGAAGTAAAATAATGACAAGTTCATTGCATGCCTCTGGTGTGTGCACACCTTTACATGACAGCAAGCAGCTGTGAGGAACTTCGCATCCCTGCAAGCATCTTATGATTTGGTGCTCCCATTGGGATATGAGTGAAGGAGCCACAGCTGGATCAGGCAGTGACCATGGTGGACTGAAGTCTGCTCATCCTTGACCTCACAGATATTGTGCAGGACAGAGGGAAAACGGGAGACAGAATCAGAGACCAGCAGAGTCAGACTCAAGTCTGCACAAATAGGTTTTTTGTCACTACTTCTTATTCACTGGCTGTGTAACGGAAGGGATCTGGTAACAGCTTCAAAACATCAGCTAGGTAGGTAGGATTGTCACTTATGGAGAGCAGTGCAGGAACTCAGTTTTTCTGTGTGGATTGAGGATCAGGGCACGGGGCTGGTGCCAGACCTATTTGTACTCAACTAAGAAGCAGGAGATGTGGAAAGTTGTCATGTGCCTCGTCACACCTGCTGGAGGTGTAAAGCATCCATTGTGTTGGACAACGCAGTCATATTTCTGCTTCTCCGTGAGGAACGGAGCTTGGCCTAGGGAGCCAGCCTGTAGTACCATGCTTCCCACTGACCATGCCAAATGCTTGGAGAGCAAAACTCCCTTAGGAATTTCCTCTGCATTCGACTACTGAAGGTTGTTTGGGACAAGACCTACAGGATTGAGGTATCTCCTGCTGATGTGGTGATAACATTCTTGGAATTGAGCCCATTAGCAACAAAATGTCAAAAGAGCAATATGCCTTTCTTCTTGCTCCCTGTCTGGCCAGTTTAGCACAGCAGATTCCCATCTGTTTCAGTCCAGAGGCCTCCACTGTTGATCTTCCAACATGTGCAGTACAACCCTTGCAAAAACATTTACCCTTCACAGGCTGATTGCATGTGTGAAACAGATCACTAAGAAGCAGGCCTGCATCTTGTGCCTCCAGCGTGCTCCAGGTCAATGAGAAAGCTCCCTCTTGATGTAGCAAATATTGATCAAATTGCAAAACCAATTTAATCTGTCAGAGGTGCTGCTTGGACATAGCAAGGCTACTCCCTTAAGACAAATATAAACTCAGACACTTCTACAGTGCAAAGAGGGTTAGGGTCACAGAAAGAAAAATATCATCAAGCTGAAGGATAGAGATGATGCAGTCGGCATAAGCTGACACAAGATGGATTTTGTGATCACTTCTCCATGCCCTTTGTAGGAAAGTGCAAATGCTGCTGGAGGTGTAATGAGAATTCAGTCATGTACCTGTGCTTCTGGGAGCTTAAGTCTGAGTCAGTTCCTGGATGATCCAACAGTGCACAGATTTAGCATCAATGGCCACAAAATTAAGCCCAGAGTAAATGGCGCAAACAGGAATAATAATTTTTTCTTTCACTGAAGTGTCCAGCAGTTTGTTTAGCAAACTGTTTTTACTGGACCACAAACCTGCACTGAGTTTCAAATTCATGGACAGCTTGCACTTAGTGCAAGGAATAATTTAGAGTTTTGAGGTGTATATGGTGTACTTAAGGGGAACTTAGTTCAAACATACGTAAAATAAGCTTACTGGGATTGTCTGCACACCTGCAGATGGGAACATCCGAAAAGCACTTAGGTTCATAGCTGTGCCAAGACCACTTTATCAAAAAGTAGTGAAGAACCATAACAGCAGCAGTGGTGGAGGCTCTAACAATGAGAGGAATGTAAGGATGTGGTTTGCTCTCAAGAAGGTCTTCAAAGAAGGTAGGAGGGGGAAGGAGAGGAGAAAGGTGGGCTGCTGTAAGCAGAATGGCAGGAGCTAAAGTGTAGAGAAAGGAAATAGCTGAGGCTGTAAGAAGTGAAAAAAGTTACTGAGAACTGAAGAAAGCAGAGAAGAAACCATGTGGCTGAAGGGATCTTTTCCTCAGCCCTGCACTCCTGTTTCAAAATCTTGTTCATGGTGTGGTTTGCAGCACAAGAAGGTATTTGAACAATTTATTCTGATGTTCCTGCTAGGGGAAGACCAATGTGATATCCCAACTAGGAATTCATTGAAAAAAAAGGGCAACATAAGGAATGACCTGCATTTGCTGGTTAGTTTGAAGGACTTTCCAGTGAGGTCAGTCTGCCACTCAGGAGAGTGCAGAAGGACATCTAAGGCCACCCCCAACCCAGCACTCCCAGGCAGAGTTAAAGGCAAAGTTTAATATGCTCCCTTAAAAAAGCAAATTTGCTTTTTACCTGCACTGCAGCAGGCTGAGACGCTCATGCATGGCCCTATGCTCACCTCCCCACCTGCTCCTCTCCCAAACCTTGTCTAGGGCTCAACGCACATGGCCTTGGCTCAGGGGACTGTGGCATAGGGGATGGGGAGGCTGCCCCTTGGCCTGTGCAGCTCTGCCCAGGGCCAGGAGTTTGGACCTGTGCCCATAAGAAGAAGTCTGAGCTCAGGAGCATGTGGGGTGACTGTTTTGGTGGTGCTGGGTCAGGAGGGCTGTGGAGAGAGGACAGAAGAACATCTGTGAATGCCTTGGGGTGTGGGGAGGCACCAGAACTATGACAGCCAGTGACACCAAGTGGCAGCAGCCAGGGCACAGTTGTGTTTGTGGCCGTGAAATTGCTGATATTTTTCTTGGTGCTTTGGAGCCTGCATATTTAATACAAACATTATGGAACTGATAGGGAAGCCCAAGGCTTAGTGGCTGTGGGTTGCGAAAGAAAAGGTTTCCAAGATACAACCTCACCCAACGCAAGTTTTACTTGCTTACATCTTACTTAGAAGCTTTTCACTCTGCTGGGACTGGAGATATGGGTTTGCTGCCCGGGTTTGCTGAGGAGCAGCCTGCCAATCTTGCAAACATCTCATTTGCCAGTTGAGTGATTGGGCTAAAAATCACCTTGTGCCTAAGATAAAGTGACACAGAAAGCAAGCCTTCAGAGCATGTGCTGTGGGACTGGCGCTCTCCTATGAAGTCCTGCAGATGTTAGAGTGACCAAGTGGCTTGTGGTGGCACAGGGTGCCCTTGGAATATGAGCTCTACATACCAATGGGTTTTTGCAGGGTTTGCTTTTGGCACAACATTACTCTGAGCATAGCTTAGAGCAGAGCTGCTGGCCCAACAGGTGGTATTTCAGCGTGTTTCAGATCCATGTGCCCATCTGTGTAGCACTGAAGTATTGTCAGGAAAGAAGCATTTGCAGAATTGAAGAAATGTAAGATTAGCAATCAACAGCTGTAGGCAACGTGATCATGGGCTGTGTTCTATCCTTGGCTTGCAGAAGTGTTCTCATGGGCTCTGTCAGCGCCAGCCGTTTGCAGATGTGCAACAGCGTGGGCAGGAGTCTGCTTCTGCCTCCCACCCACTCCTCCAAAAAGCAAACCCAGAAGAGCAGCAGAGATAAATAGGTACTTCTGACGTGCAATTCCTTTGGTCTGTTCCAGACATTGGTAAGGTGAACCATGCCCCAGGAAAATGTGCTGCTCAGCTGTAAAAGGAGTCTAAACAACTTGCTCAGCCATAGGTGTCCATACTGTGACATCTGAAGGTGGGGAAATTCATTCCACCCTTGTCTACAGACACTGTGCACAGACCACAGCACAGCTTCTGGGACCCTCCATGCCTTTTCTGACATGGGTCTGGTGAGTCCTGACACAGCTACTGCTGCTGTGGTGCCTCTGTGTTGCCACAGAATGAGTGAAGCTGTGTTTCCCAGGGATCTGTGTCTCAAAGGTGGATGAGTCCAGCTCAGATCACAGCTTTTCACATTTCCATTATATTTTTAAGATCGGCGTATCTCTGAGGTCTTTTTGTTGCTCCATTGAATTTAATTGAAATTTGCCAACACATGAACAGGTTATTGGAGAGAAAACAAGCAGAAAGCAATCACATCAGCCTTGTTTTCCTACAAATTGAGGTGAGTAGAGTGATCACCTTATTTTTGTGCTTAGTCTGATCCCTAGGGAAAAATGTTTCCAAACACATTATTCCGCAACATAATACATGATTGAGACACTGCTATTGAAACTGTGAGCAGACATATAACAGATTTCTGTTTGCATTTACACCTTATTTTATGTTACCATGCCATCAAGAAGAATGGAGGCACTTGTCACAGTTATTGTGTGTCTTTCTGAAGTTAATTGCACTTTAAAGTGGTTTTTTTCCCCACCAGAGGCAGAACTATAAACTGGCAGGAATGACTTTGTGCAAGAAAGCAGCACAAAGGTATGATCATCTGTATTTGATGTAGGATCAAATAAAACTTGTCCTAGGTTACAATGTAAGATGTAACCAATAGTATGTATTCTATTACCATCTTCACAAGCTGTTAAAGCAGGTGGGGCAGTGCTCGTTATCTCCTCCCATGACTCATCCCTGTTAACTCCCTCCAGGGGCTATCTCTGTTTAATGGGCAATCAAGGACCCACCGCAGGACTCATAGAATTACATCAACCCATTGGGAGATGTTCTGCCCAGGGGGGAGGAGCCAAGCATTCCCACCTGGATATAATCCGGGGTTTGGAACAGCACAAGCCCTCCTTACCTACTGCGTTCCCAGAGGGCAAGAGCTACCACTAGACCTTCAGGTGAAGACCAGACCCTTCTACAGGATCACAACTTCATCTGGACTGCTACCACCACCTTGACTAACAGCTTGTCAGGTTGTATCCTGACTCTGTCAGTGTTTTTGAACTATTGCATTTATTTTAATCTTCCTATTAAATTGTAATTCTGACTTGCAATCACCCACTGGTTTGTTTTCAAACTAGTACAAACTCAGAGGAATTAGAGACAAAGATATGTATATGGCCCTTTGGAGAATAAATCTTTGGAGTTCAACTTCTGCATCAAGATCATGACAGGGATATTCTGCCCTGTAGATTTGAGGCATTTAATCTCACAGCAGCCACTTCAGAACTTTCCTGTTGCACGGGGTATAAAGCCAGTTGTGATGACTTGATGTCACATTTAGAATTTAGTGAGACAGGGATGGGGTGTGAGGGATGTGCAGTGTGAACGCACAGCCTGATGCTAATGCAGTGGGTAGAGCCCTCCCTATTTAGCCATTCTCCCTCATAAAATGGTCCCTGTTGACTTTGCAGCTGGAATTACACCCAGAGAGAAACCCAGAGTTCATTTTAGCACTGAATTAACAGTGACATTTGTCTGCTCTTGGATTTTTACCCATGATTGTTTTCTGCCAAAGCAGATGTATTATAAGTCTAACCATTTAAATGAAGAATTGTTCATCAATTCCTCATTAAGGTTAAGATTTTAAAATCTTTCACTACATGGTGCAGAGTGTTTGGGCAATCACCCAGCTTGAGAATGTCCCTCTCTCCCGAAGGGAATGGAAATTATTAAACTCAGCACAGGTTTAGTGAGCTGCAGCATGGAAAGAGAGAGGCTCTCACTCATCTACTCTGCAAACAACCGCATGAGACTGCAGTTTCACTTTTTGGCGTGGTCTCATTACAGAAGAGTATGCTAGCTGAAATATCAAAATGAAATGCTATTCCTTTTACCTGGCTAAGCACCTGGTAATTTTACTTGAAGTTCTGGGGAAGGACAGCTAAAGCTGCTGCAGTGGGCATGATACCCACAGTTCAAGCAATAAATTAGTCCACAGTACCTTCATGGAGGAGCTGAGGTCTTGCACCTGGTGTCCTTATCCCCTTCATGGAGGAGAAAGGGAGGACAAGACCTAGATTTAGGAAGGACTAGGTCTTGTCCTCTGTGGTCTGCACACAGAAGAAACTGCAGTGAAGTAGGGAGGCTTCTGCTGTCTGTGTACCAGATAATGTTTGCCATATAAAATCTTTGGTAAGATTAGGGTGTGCTTATGTGCTTTTATCAGAAGGCTGTGATGAGAGAAGGGGCAGCTCTCAGATGCAGAGTCCCTCTGTTGATAGCAGATGAACTTCCCTCTCCCTTACTGTGTGCATTTGTAAACCATTGTGCTGAGCTGCTGCTAGGATGTGGGAATGGTTTGTATTGTAAGTACGCCTAGTATGCACTTATAAATTATATTAATTTTGGCATCTTTCCTATCAATACTATGTTACTAACAGCAGTCACAGGACTCTGTCTGCTGAACACCTTCCCTGTTCTGTGGTCTCCAGCATATCCTCTTACTGCAAATTGTATTCTCCACTTTAACATTCACTAGTCCTTACATTAAACTTCTCCTGCAGTATTTCCTGGATGATGATTTCAGAACAAAAAGCATTTCTCTGAAAAATTTGTCATTGGCATTCTCAGCATTTGTCACCCCTCCTTTACAGATAAATGCCATTGGGGAGGTGGTGAGATGCCACTGGGTTCAAGGTGATGAAAAATCATCTGTTTGACATAAATTAAAGTGACCTGGAAGTTTCTGACTTAGCCTGATGAATTGCAAGTGTACATCTCCAAGTCTGAAGATAAGACTCTTGGCTCAAGATAAGAGCCGAGTCTGTGTAATCTTACTCCTCTTTTGAATTTTCAGTGCCGGTTCTTACCTAGAATGAGAAGAAACACCATCATATAAATGAAACCACTGGATAGCTCTGTGAAAGCCTGAGTTCTGCACTAAAAAATATTTGGCCACTGGGTCCTTTTGTCTCCCACTTAACAGGAGATAATAGGTCCTATTCAGTGGGAGCCTGACCATTTAAAAAGGAGTTAAGGTCTTTTTTATTCTATACCACAGAACAGAAATAAGATATCCCGAAATAGAGACAGGTAATTCGATTAAAGGATATGTGAAAGCTTTATCTTTGCCAGAGAGCTAACTGCCTCAAAAGACTCAATCTAGACTGGATTAGACTAGTAGTAAGGCAAAGCTTACTGCAGAGTAAGATGCTTGGTTACAAACCTCTGGGTGAATGCTCTTGCTCTTTGATGAAGTGTGAAGTCATTTACACCTTTCTGTCATATGTTTTGCTGAGTAGGAGTGTGTATGCATGGGTAGTTACCATGGAATAAATGACATGCTGTAAAGTCACACTGTCAATTAAATTTATTTATGTGTCCATGCTTTTAGCCAGAGGAACACCCTGTTTCTGGATGGTGGGTGAGGAGAGGTGTGAGGAAGATGCCATGTCAAAACAAAGCTGCTTCTGTGCACATGTACTAGGAAAATCAAGTGTTTTTGAAACATTATGGTCACAAATTGTGTGCCTGCAGGCTTCCCCATGGTCTTGGCTGTCTCAGTCTGCCTCAAAGGCGGCACATGGGGTCAGCCCTGGAGAACTGGAAAGGGAGGAGACTGCTGGCAGAAATGGGAGATCGAGTGTTCGAGGTGATATCTTCAATTCAGGTGCCAACACCCCAATTAAAATTGACGGGCACCCAGATCCCTTCTTCTGAGTTTGTAAACACAGAAAGAACAATAAAAAATATTATTACTGGCTTCTGCAGGACAAGATGGGGAAATCTTGTGAAAAAAAAAAAAATCTAGGCTCGCATCAGTGCTTACAGTATGGTTAAAGGTGTAGTGGTAGGCATGCTCCTGAATCTTTGGCCCAGGAAAGATTCTTCTTTGTTTTCTGCACTCACACTGGGCTTGGCTGTGCTCTGCCTGTGGGAGTATTACCATGTGTTGCATCACTAGATTTTTCAGCTTAATTTTGCTGCTTAGTTTTCCTCCAGCAGTCTTCAGAAGTCTTTATTTTTTCCTGTCTCCCTGATTGAAAGGAGACAGGTAGTGACACTTCCACTCGGGTTAGGATGAGCAAGCCCAGCAATGGGGATGTGCTCAAGGGGCTGGGGAAGGCTGGGAAGCTTTTCCTGGTTAATGAGAGCTGCTGGCAGCACCCGATGCACCACTGCCCTAGCCCGGCTTTTGCAGCCACTGTCACAGAAAACTAAGTAAATGAATTGTGGGTTTGGGCTTTTTTAAGCTACCTTCTTTGGGTGACATTAAGTACAAGGGTTAGTGGTGGGTGTTAAAATACTCTCCTGGTTCTGGAGCTTTTTCGCAGGGGCTCAGATAAGGTGGGGGAGTTTCTTGTGTTCGGTGCCGATTGGTGAATAAACTCAAGTATACCATGTGGCTTAACCACAGGGACCTGTTTTCTTTCTCCACCGGAAACACCTGCCAAAAAGGCTGTGTTCACTCGGGCTGTACAAAGAAAAGCCCCAAATGAAACTTCCAGCCTTATAGCAACAGGTCAGGAGGTGATACTCAGTACACTGGTTTAAGTTCAAAGCATCTCACTGTGCCAACTGGATATGAAAAAATTATGGCCGTTAATTGAAACAGAATATCAACATAAAGGAGCTAATGATGCTTTCCTTTGCATAATTACCAAACAAATACCTTTTACTCTTACTGAATTGGCTAAATTACAAAAGAATACAGTTGCACTCAGAGTCTGAAACTAAATGTGTGGAGAGTCTCCCTTACATGGGGAGAGTGATTTATGCTAACAGAAACAGAACCTGAAGGCAACTGGGGACCTGGGGTTTTCTTAACCACAGGAAGTAAGAGCTCCCTGGTCCCTTACCAAAAGAGCCACCTATTGGCCTGTGGGGTCGAGTTCCCCTGGAGACAGGCGATCCAATTGCCATGGTAACTTCTAAGGATCAGTTGACTGAAAGTGTCCAAAAGGCTGCAGGCCCCCCAGTAGTGCATCAACGCATACTGGAACCTGATCAACGCACCCCGGTGACCGTGCTGGTGGATCCAGATTCACATTCATGAATATGAGTGAGATGACATAGTCATGAATATGAGCATCAGCATCACAGTGTGCTGATTCTGCAACAGCTTGTAGTAAAGCTGTAGAAGGGGAGCTACCAAATGTATGCCAGGGAATTAACAGATTGTTGTCTACTATCACAGCTCTGTTTCTGCAGAGTGAGCTTCCTCTAACTAAAGATCCTCTTGGAAACTAGCCGGAGGACTGAGGAATGCAGTATGATTTTCTGAATACCTAGTTGTCACCTAGGTGGCTCCTGAACAGGCTGATGCGAAGCACAACACAGGATGCCATTACTTCAAACACCCTTATGAATGAAAGGTGGCACTCAATCTTGTCATGATTGTGCTTCTCCGATACTAGTCATTTAATCTGTGTTAAAAGTCTAGCAAATGCATCAATTACAGAGTGAGGGGTTTTTGTGTTAGCTATCTCTTTATGTCCTCTGCCACTTTTGAAGTGAGAAGGGCCAACTTTGATGTGTTAGCCAGGCTTCAATGAAAGGCTACTTTTGATCAGTATCCAGATTTGATACATCCTTTCAAGAGGGATCAGTGAAGGATCCTAACAATTGTCAAGGGGAAGGCTTCTGTAGGTAAGGAGACTGAGACTGCAGCAGCAACAGGTGAGGTTGGGTGCAGCTGCTATGGAACTGCAATTTGGACAACAGAGTAACTTCACTGCTGGTGTCACATTATCACCAGCTGTCAGTTAGCTTTACTTCTCATCACACTAGACAGTAAAGAGTGCAGGCTTGTAGCAAGTTACATTGTCACCACTGCAATGAATGGCCTTTGACCAGGGTGTAAAAAAAACCAAACCAAAACAACCTAGAGAAGTTCTTGAAAGAAAACACCATTTAATGTAAGATTACACAAGGTCAAAATGTAATTAGAACAAGCATGCTGAATACCATGTGCACTGCCCCACAAGTCCCAGTTTTTAAACCATGACACTTCATTCTCAAAACCACCACAGGTGTGAAGTCACCCTCCACTTATTCCTCCCCTTCTCTCTAACTTTACAGAGCACTGAAAATTTAGTCTGTATAAAGTATAAAATTTGTGCATTGCAGAAGATACCCCCTACCGTGAAAGTGCAACAGATAGACAGAAGTATGTCTTTTTCAGAATCTTCACCACCACCTTGCCATTCTATTAATCACTTTGTGGGGATGCCCATGAGATACTGCTGTTATGGTTCCCCAGCCAGAAGGAATGCACACCATACTGGTTTGGAGGAAGTCCAGCAAACCTAAGACCACGGCGGAAGACAGTGAGGAACTCCCTCTTTGTCACAGCCATACTATTTGAGTGCACAAAGAGAGGGCCCTCTCCCTGTGGCCGTGCTGCCACATAGATACGGAGAGCTTCAATGGGACATACCCATATCTCTTTACATAATCTCAGTTGGACCAAATACCTCTGCTGGCCCATTTGAGATGTATGCAGAAAAAGGTTTGCACTCCCTTCCATCAGCTGGAGGTCACTCAAGTGCAGGAGCTCTGGCTGTGCTATATTTTGGTGATTTGCCACCATCTCTTCTGTATGGAGTGCACCAAAAAAAGCTACAGTAAAAATGGCACGGAACAACATACACTCATAAGGAGAGCTACACACAGACTCCAGAGTTCCCAGGAGACATCTTAACACTTCAGCTGTCACAGGAGAGTATTCATCATTTGAATGGCGAGTCCTGCGTTTCAACCTTGATATCATGGAACAGATAACAGGATCTGGAAGAGGATCAGGATGATCTACCATTCTGGAGATGAAGGACAGTCCTTTCATGTACATTATTATTTTTGTAGGAGGCACATTCTGGGACTCCATGGCAACCAGAAACTCTCTCAGTTGTTCGACTGGAATTGGCCAGACTGCAGAGAGAGCCATGCCTTCTCTAAAAGAAAGAAAGTTTTTCAGGCCTTCATGGTAGACTTGCCATAAGTGGTTGTCTCCCGAATCCTCCAGTAACAGCAGAGCCTTCAGGGGCCAAGGGCCAAAGGAGTGCTTCTCAGGAACCTGGCTGAGCTTATCTGCTGAAAGAAAACCATGTTAACAACGGCAAACAGAAGCAGATAGAAGTTCCCTCTGTTTCAACATGCTTCAGCCTTTACTTGAACTATTCTGAAAAAAGCCTGTCCCATACATCCTTATGACTCTCATCAGCAGAGTTTCCAACAGCCAGAGCACAGAAGGATTACATTTTCAAAATCCATAAACCCCCACCTATTTGTCTCTTTATAGCAACATCTCAAGCCTGGTGACAGATCTGACACCCTATTGCAAGGATTCTGTGACCTCAGACCTCCATCAGTGGGCACAAGTGGCTGGGAGTGACAAAGCTACCACAAAGTAACAATATATTCAGGAGTGCACAGAGGTCTCAGAGGTCTTCCAACAGTGTGGTCAGACCCCATGGAAGAACCTGGCAGGACTCAACTCACCTCCCCACCACTCAGCCGTCCCCCACCCCTCCCTGCCCCGCCAAGGGCACACTCACCAGCTCCTTCTCCACTGCCAGCCTCCAGTCCACTGGTACCCCGTGACATGGTGCAGCCATCTGGACCACACGGCAGCCACCCCATACCGGGCTCCTGCCGCAGCAGTGCCAGCAGTGCCCAGAACGGTGAAGGGGCAGCAAGCAAATCAATCCTTCTTCTCTGCATCACGAATAAAACAGCAGCCACGCAGTGAGAAGCACGAAACAGCAACTCCTCAATGGTGCCACCGTGCTGCCCTTTTATACCTTGGCTCTTTTATCCAAATTGGAACGCCCCCTTTATGTGCCCTTCTGTGACCCACCCCGAGCCTGTGCCTGAGGCTCCATGTGGGTGTCCCCCTATCCTGCCTCCTCCACTCTCTGCCCACAGGTGTGTGGGGGAGTTACCTGGAAGGTGGGGCTTCCAATACCTGGACACTGCCTGAGTGGCCCATTATCACTTCCCTCGTGCTGCAGCTGAGGGCTAAGGAAGGAGCAGAGGGTGTGTCTGCAGGGGGTCTGTTTATCCCTGGCCCTGTTCTTCTCCCCTGCCACAAACCTGTGCCATTTTGTTACTAAAATGAGACAGCTGGCAGCAGGAGAAGTTACAAACACATTACAGGTCTCTATGACGGCCAAGAGTAATGGTCAAATCTTGAGGGAGCGGGAGCTCCCAGGGAAGGCGGTTGCTGGGGCCCCTGTACAGCTGTCTTCAGAGGGAGACCAAAAGCTCAAGTTGTCTGCTGAGGAGCCTGCTAGCTTTGCTTTTCCTTAGGATTTTTCAGGGATAGCTACTGTGGAAAGGCAGTTGTCTTGTTAAACTGTGCAGAAGCATCTCAGTGCATTGCCTGTACTTCTCAGCGAAGGAGGGCTGATGAGTAAATCAGAACGGAGCCAGCTGCCCTGAGCTATTCTCCACCAAACCTGGAAACCCAGTCTTGCAGAGTCCAGGAGAGGTAACTGGGAGGTAACTCAAGCACTTATCTCTCCTTTTTAACCTTATCTCACATTCCAAACTCTGGCAGGAGATGTAATTAACGACTGGACGTTTCACACCTTCCAGTTCTCAGGCCGCGCCCGGCTTCGCACCCTCTTCTCGCATCGTCCAGGGCAGCGCTCCGGACCTCCGGGACCGTTCCGAGGAGGGGCTGCGGGCGGCACCGCGGCGCTGAAAGGGCCCGTCGGGCTCAGCTCTGGCAGTCTTCGTTCGGTGCGGCCGCTGCTCGTCCTCCTGCCATGGCCTGCGCTGCCCGCGCTCCGGCCGCGCCTGCCGCCGCGCTCTTCTGGGAGATGCTGGCGCTGCTGGCCCGGGAGCCGGGTATGGAGTGGCTGGAGCTGAGCCTGGCTGGGCAGGCAGTCGCCTCCCCGCCTCGCAGCCGGGAAGCACCGCGGAGCGGCGGGCGCGGAGCGGCCGGGGCCGGTAAGTGCGGGCCGGGGCCGGGCCGCTGCCGAGGGGCACCGCATCGCCGGCGGCCGTGCCTGCTACCGGGCAGCTCCTTGGTTTTGCTCGAGTTCCTGTGTGAGGCTGGAGCGTTTGGAGGGATGTCTCAGGGGAGTTCTCCCTCCTGGGCTGGGAAATAATGTTACCTACTAGCGGGAGGGTACTGTGTGAGCTTTGTTGTAACTTCTGTGAGCCGCCCCTTGGTTTAAAAACGGATTTTTATTTGTCTTCTGTATTAGTACTCTGCAACCTTATAAATTCACGGAGTGTTACCACATCCAGTGCCTGAAATGGGCCGGATATCTTGCTTGTTTCTCATTTGAAAAATATCTCTGGTGCAGCTGTGTGTGAGTTGTCTATTAGATAAACTCACAGCATAGCCTGGAGGTGTAATGCACTCAAGAGTACTGTCTTTATTGCTGCTTAAGTAGTGTGCTTATGCCTCTTGTCACCATGTGCTAATGTGGATCTTCTCTTGTAGGAAGCGAGATCAGTTATCATCAGAAGCATTCCTTGGGACCTTGGCCTCTGAAGACTTTGTCGTTGTTGGAGCGCTCAGGGGATAATAGGCTTTGGCAAGCCTACCTCGAAGGACTGAAGAAATTCCTTGTCTTTAGGGAAAGCATGGAAATGCCTGCAGCCTGGCCAATTCCAGCGGAGCAGATTAGAGGATTTTTGGCTGTGGAATCTAATTATTCTTCTTCGAAGACACTCATATACATGGCAGCACTCTCTTATTTATCAAAATTGACTGGTAACTCTGATCCTCTGGAAGATCCTATAACCTGTTGCATGGTGACAGGGTTGAAACGTCGAGCGGGTATTCTGAGGGATAAATACTTGCCTGTAACAATTGAGATGTTGCGGTCTCTCTTAGGAGCTCTGGAGTCCGTGTGCATAACTCATTATGAATGCTTACTGTTTCGTGCATTATTTACTGTAGCTTTTTTTGGAGCACTTCGAGTAGGAGAGATGGTGGCAAAGCACCGTAATGTACTGCAGCCTGAGCTGTTGTACCTGAGTGATCTCCAGCTGATGGACAGGAAAGTGTTGCTTTTTCTGCCTTATTCTCCCGTGGATCAGGAGAGACATATCATCAGCCTGTCGCTGTCTGGAGAGCCATGGGTGTGCCCTGTGCTGGCCCTCCGGAGCTATTTGACAGTTCGTTCACAGCTGGAAGGGCCACTCTTTGTGCACTCCAGCTTCAGGACTGTAACGAAGAGGGAGTTCCTGGCCGTTCTCCGATGTGCCCTGCGCCTGCTGGGGCTGTGTCCGGAGCAGTACGGCGTGCATTCCTTCTGGCTGGGGACTGCTGTCACTGCTGCGCGCTGCGGGTATCCCGGGGAACATGTCACTCGCCTGGCAAGATGGCCCTGTATGACCCCAGGAAGATTCTAACCATGGAGACCAACAGGAAAATAGAAGCTTATCTTCTAATTGTCTTCTTTATGTAGAGTCAGCTTTTAGTTGTATAGTTTCTAGCCTTTGACAGGAATTTAGTATTAACACCTGAAATTAATTTTCTACCTCACAGCTGGGTGATCCTAAGTTCACTCAGAACTTGCTTGTTCTGTCTGTATTTGAAGGTGGTGGTGTGTCAAACCTTTGTGCATAGACTGCATTTTTATCTTGTATGGTGTGAGATAATAAAATACTGCCTTTTAAAAAACAGTTTCTGCCTACTAGTACTGTTGTTGCTCTTTACTCAGAGCAAATCATAATCTTGCATAAGAGAGCAAAGAATGTCAAGCAGACTGAAGTTTTGAAGAAAAACTCCTGAGCTTTTAAGGTAATAGTTGTAAAGAGGAAGTAGTTAAATGGTATTATCTTTTGGCATAGCTGTACATTTTTAACACTAACATGTCACTTAGGTCAGAAGAAAAGCTACATTATTAGCCAAATAACAGTCACCAAAGGATGATCTTTTTAAAATGTTGATCATCATAAGATGTTCAAAATTATACCTTTTACTGTTTAAACGGATGGCAGCAACTTTTCATTAAACTCTGCCTCTGGAAAGATTTCATTTAATCCTCTAGACTCAATTCCCTCTGAGCATAATTAGCTCAATCAGTATTTTAAATAACAAAAATAGCACATGGTTCACCTAAGAGTTAATGATTTCCTTAGGATGTGATACTTACTGTCTTTAATTTGACCTGCTTTTTTCCTGAATTTTAAATTACTTTTTAAAATTGAGTTTTCAACCATAACCATAAAGTACAACAGCTCGAGTATTTCTAATTTTGGTGTTAATTGCAATTGTAACACTTTGATAGCCTGTGGTGGAATATATTTTCCACCATATGGCTGGACTGGGACAGGAGTTGGCAAGACAGTCAGTCCTCTCTCTGAGAACTGTGGTGAGCAAGCCTTTTTTGATCACCCTTATTACTATCACTGCTTCAAACCTGGACTGATTATCGCTCAACAGGCTGGTTTTGTGTCTTGCTCTGCCCTATACCCTTTTCTAACAAAATTATGGGTAACAGAAAGATGGGACCTAGGTGAAATTTAATGCTGGCTTGATCTCCATGTGGATAATTAGCCATGATTTCTGAGACTTTTTGTTTTAGTTGAAATACACCCTGTCCATGCAGGGCAGCACCTATCTGCTACTGACTACTGTGCATCGTGTTGAGTTCACTGTGGGAGTTAACTACAGCACAGCAACACTTCTGTGGTTATGCTGATACCAGAGATATCAGCTAAAAGCTTAGCTAAAAGCTATCTTTTTTATTACTTTGCTTTGTTCACTTGAATTGCTTGTTTGTACAGTGATTTCTATTTCTGTGCATGAAACCTAAGTATAAATAGAGCTAAAGTAATGCAAATGTAGCATCTCCCCAGGAGCTATTCTGAGGTGCCCACCAGCTGCTGCTGCTTCTTAGACTGAGCAGATACTTAGAACATACCTGCATAAAGAAGTGCTTTGAGCTCTGTGGAAGCTTGGGTTTTAGCTGTCTCCCGTGTATGTGATGTGTCTGCTCACTGCCTTGTGCTGCATCTAGGCAGGCCAGTTTCTAGCACTGTCTGTTGCCTTGCTGTGAAAAGTCTGTGTATTGGCTGTATGTGGCACGGGTTTAGTAGTGGTGGGAGGGGGGACTACGGGGGTGGCTTCTTAGAAAGAGGTAAAAGGGGCTGGCCCGTTCGTATTTTTGTTTCCCAGTACCCAAATATTTTAACCGTGAATGTGCCTGACCATTTAACTACCTGCTATAACTATTCCATTTAATTGATTTCAGCAATAAATTGTGCTTTCCAAATGGGGATACAGGAAAGTTTTTTGCAAGTATTTTAGGAGTGCAAATAGTTGTCCTAGCAGACAGGAATGGATGCTTGCACCTTTAATATAGGTGCTGTTTTGAAAGCTTTTAGGGAAGTCTGTCTTCTGGGGAAGCTGGTATTTGGCAAATAAATGCCATGATGATTGCTCAGGAATAGTGGGAAAATGGATGCCTGTCTTATCTGTAATTTCTATGTCTCTGATACGTGAAGCAGAAAAGAGAATTACCTTTGTTCTTACTTCTGCCTACATTCTGTAGCTATAGCCAGAGCTTTTGATCTTGTACCCCTCCTAAGTGGAAGTAAAACCTCAGAAGCAGCACCTCCTGCCCCTCCTTCTCCGCTGATCTGGGTGTCTGCAGAGCTGTTCCTTTCACATATTCTCACTGGACTCTTCTCTGGCTGCAATTACATCTGCACAATAACTTCCTTCCTTCCTTCCTTCTTAGATATGTTATCACAGAGTCGTTACCACCATTTCTAATTGGCCCAGGCTTGGCCAGCAGCACGGCTGTCCTGGAGCCATTTGGCATTGGCTCTGCTGGACATGGGGGAAGCTTCTGGTAGCTTCTCACAGAAGCCACACCTTTAGCCCCCTGCTACCAAAACCTGTCCATGCAAACCCAATATATTAGTTGTTTTCATTTAGCTGTTCTAAAGAATAGAAGCAGAATAGGTAATAAGAAGGGTATTATACTTTAAGGTGTAAAATGGGGAACTATTTCAACTCACATTTTTTCCTAACACGTTAGTTAACGGTTTCAAGCATTTTTATCATGTTAGCAGTGAAAGGCTAAGCATACTTACTCCAGAAAGAGCTGGAAAACTCTTGTAATACTGATGACTCTCTGCTGTGGGAATTCACTGTATTATGTGCAGATACTGGTGAATCATTCATATGGAAGCTTGAACTCTTAAAATTTCTAAAATTTATAATTGTTGAGTTTAAGTAGTTAGACTCTTCAAGAATAAAAGGGAAGTAATAGAATCATAGAATCACAGAACTGTTTGTGTTGAGACCTTAAAGACCATCTTGTTCCAACCCCTCTGCCATGGGCAGGGACACCTTTCACTTGACCAGGTTACTCAGAGCTCCATCTAACCTGGCCTTGAACACATCCAGGAATGGGGCATCCACAACTTCGCTGGTGAAACTCTGGGAGTACTTTACCACTCTCAAACAAATTATTCCTAATATCTAATCTAAACCTATTGTCTTTTAGTTTGGATCCATTCCCCATTGTCCTATCACTACATGCTCCTATAAAAAATCCCTGTCAATCTTTCTTTTAGGCTCCATCCGGGTACTGGAAAGACACAATTAGGTCACCCCTAAGCCTTCTCTTTTCCAGGCTGAACAAACCCGATTCTTTCAGCCTTTCCTCATAGGAGACATGCTCCATCCCTGTAATCAACTTGGTGGCCTCCTCTGGACTCACTCCAACAGATCCATGTCCTTCCTGTGCTGGGACTCTAGAGCTGGATGCAGGGTTCCAGGTGGGGTCTCACCAGAGCAGAGCAGAGGGGCAGAATCCCCTCCCTGGCCCTGCTGCCCATGGAGCTCTGGATGCAGCCCAGGACACGTTTGGCTTTCTGGGCTGGGAGTGCCCATGGCTGGGTCATGTCCAGCCTCTCATCCACCAGCACCCCCAAGTCCTCCTTGGCAGGGCTGCTCTGGATCTGTTCATCCCCAGCCTGTGTTGATACTGGGGGTTGTACTGACTGAAGGACAAATGCCTTTAAACCTCTTAGGGTTTTCTTTACTGTGGTTATATAGAAAATTATTTATGCTATAAAAAGTGCTGAGAAGACTTTTTGAGACAAACTACGAATGCAAGCAATTGTGTCTCACATACTTTTGTTTCTTGTCTGCAACCAACACCTGGATGAAATGTAGCTAAGAGAACCCTTGTAGACTGAGGGGTTCCATTGATTTGCTACTTGAAACATCCCCAAAGTACCTTTTACGTATCTACCCAGAAGTCTTTGTCACCTTGACTTCTTCCTTCTACTTGCTCTCAGATATGTGTATCCATCAGCTGTGATGTTACCTGTACATTGAAGAGACTTGGGCATTCCTCCCCATGGCAAGGAGGACACTGACATTCTGCAGCAGCTGTAGTAGCAGCATGCTGGGCACAACATACCCGTGCTCTGCTTACCCTGCTCATGCTTTCTGTTGAAGATGTTTAATTTCATATTCTTAAGTCATACCTCCTCAGGAGGGTTGTAATTACTAATGTTGCAGACTTAGAAACTGTATAGAATTTGAAACCATATGTATTTTAAGATATCTAAAGGAAAAGCAATGTGATAGGTGAAGAAGGCTGTTTCACGTGTCGTGATGCAAGCTTGGCTAGAAGCACTTGCATAGTGCCAAGTGTACCAATTGCTCACTGAACCATCTCTTCCAGTGAGATGCCATAATGTGATGCTCTCTCGCTCTCTGAGGTTGGCTGTGTATTCACTGCAATGTGCTGCTTAACCCTGCTGGCTACCTATGTTGCCTTGAAATACTGGCAGAAGAGAAAGAATGATAGAACAATGTGTGTCACAAGTCCCATGCTTTTTTCCTTATGTATAGCTTCCCACCAAGAACAAATCAATTATCCATCAGAGTCCAGCGTAGACTGTACCTCAGTCATTAAAACCGTCGGATAAGGAACAGCTGTCTCACATGGCAATGTAATATGCTCCTTTTGTTAGAGCCCAGGAGTAAAGCCAGTATGGAATTTGTTGTTACAATTGTTCCATGTTCTAGGAATGCTCTTATACTAGCTCTTTTCTACTGGTTTGAGGAACTCGTTCTTGTACTTCTATATACATTTCCCAAAAGCTACAATAACTGCAATGATTGTAGGATAGTCTGACTTCTCATAGCTCTGTTATAGCTATAAACTGCACTAATCCCTCTTGCATTTTGTCCAACATCTTGGTTCTGTTTCAGAATAAAGTGCACTTCCTTAAGCTAAAGGCAGCTGAGCAATTGGCAAAGATACTTCACAGCCCCCTGCCAATTGTTGGCAAGCAAGGAGCAAATGTTTTCCAAAGCACACAAACCAATCAGCTATGATATGTGGTTATAGTAGTAATTTAATGTTAAAGCACATTTTTTTTTGGCCTTAACAGCTTTTATACCTCATATCACCTTCCACAGTACTTGAAAAATAGCAGCTACTTAAGCGTGTACGATTCAGGTCAGTGTTGTAGGCTAACACTTGTAGATGGCAAATCCTATGTCTTTATTGGCAAAATAATTTTTTTCAGCCCACTCAACAAAAGAAAAGATGTTCCCTGGTGGTGACTCCCTGTATTAACACTTTAGCTTCTTTTTTCCCTTGGAAGTACTTCATTTCAATACATTTGTTACGGGTTGAAAATAAGAAAACAATATCATGTCTTTGGATAATTGCTTGGAATTTTGCAGGTAAAAACCAACAGTACGAATACAGCCTCTCTTAACTGAGCCACTGTGTTTACAGAGACTGAAGAAAAGGGTTGCTGTCTTCAGCTGAAATGGCGGTACTTTGTTCCCAAGATATAAATGACGCTCTTGTGCCAGAATGAGTATAGCGGCAGAGTTTGAATAAATCAGCAGGTTTACTACAATATTTTGCTCAAGAGGAAATATTTTTGCTTAAACCATAGCATAATGTAGGTGTGTTCATGCTAGGACATTTTAAAGGATGTCAGTACCTATATACCATAAGATGTGTCAGTAGCTAAACCCATGATTCATCAAAAGTACTTTTCCCTCAGAGATGAGTAATTGCTGCTTGCTTTATCCCACAGGGAGGTTTGTTTGGGCCTAAATGCATTGTGGTAATTTAGAGTTGTGTCCTCCCCCATGTCGTTGTGCCATATTTTGTGTTGCAGGGTGGATGTGAGCTTACCAGGAAAGCATATGTTTTCCGGAAATGCTAAACCCTCTATGCAGGTACTCCTGTGGATGTGATGAGTTTTAAAGAGATGTTCCCATCCACCTCTAAATTTTGGAGAGAGATGAAACTTTAGTTTTGAGTTAGTGTCTAAACTGTTGCCTTTCGGTCTTGCCTCTACAGATAGTGGTTTAATCTCTGGGGTTTTTTGTGATACGCATACAAGCTGGGGCACCTAGAGCTGCCTTCATCCTGCAACGGTAGCTGGGAGGCTTCCCTCTACTCCAAAAGTTGAGGTAGTGTGCTGCCTTCCATGGCTCAAAAGTGATCATCAAGAGGATGTCAGCACGTTTGTAACAGCGTAGGAATTTTTCTGTAATTCAGTTTATTTTGGAGCATCAGGCTGCCTATCAGAGCAAACTTGTGATTTGTGTCTAGGCCCAAAGGTTGTCTTTGTGTAGAGCACAGATTCTGCCATCAGCCATTCAAAGGCATGCTACAAAGCTGGACATTATCCCAATGAGAAAGAGATGTGTATAAAATAGCTTTCTGATACCTAAAATTATAAACTAGCTTTGTCCTTAACCCTGCCAGATGCTGATGGACAAAATAGTAATGAGCTTGTGAGCATTGTGGTGAAAAAGGAGTAACCTGCTGCATTTTAGACCATATTAAATAATGCCAGACTTCTAGGTTCTGAAAGTTTCTCTTCAGGGGTTGGGAGGTGGTCAGCCGAGCTACCTGTGTAAGTGCACCTAAATAATTTATATTCAGAAAACCCCACAACTGTAACATGCAAATGAGGATTTCCCACCTGTGGAAAATGTGGCTAATATTCCACATTATCTCATGACCTAGAATTGTGAATACTTCCTAATGTATTTCCTATCTTCTGTGTGTACAGCAGGGTGGAAGAAAATATGAATGAGTATGTTGGTTTCGGGTGGTAGGGGATTTTTAGAGAGAAGGAAGGAGGAGGCAGTAGGTGGGTGAGAAAAAATGAGGTGGAGAGAAACATTTAAATGAAGTGCTGTGTTCTCTAGAGCAGGCATGGTGAGGCTGTTCTGCTGGCAACAAGAGCTGTTGTTACCCGTGCTGTTAAGACCAGTTAGTCTAAGGAGAGAAGTCTGACTCTGAAAAGTTAGTGTGCTGCTTGACCCTATCACAAGATAATATTCAGTAGCAAATGCTGTGAAGAAAGTGAATGTAACAGCTTCTGTGGGGAAAAATTGGCAGGAAGGCAACTAGAAGCAGACTGTGAGACACTTCTTACAAACTGTGCTTAGAAACCAATCTGTTCTTCTTTATTGTTCTCTGATGAAGGGATGGATTATAAATCTATCTATAAAGCCTTGAGGCCTGTGGTAGTACAGTAGCAGCTTTTCCAGTTGAAGGCTTAAAAACTCCTAATGGTTTTTATGCAAAAAAGGGTAAGAATCCATTTAAAAAATTCTCAAAATGTACATGTAAAAACCTTAGGCTCAGGAGCAAATTATTAGGAGAAGAAAGATTGAAAGAACAAAATTCTAAATATGTTTTTACACTTCTTACCTACAATGCTTATAGTTTGGCTAAGATAATTAACTAACTTTGGAAGTTTTAAAACGAAAGAGATCTCTCCTATGTCATCTCCACTTCAGTCTGTCCTTAGAGCACATGCAGAGTTGAACTTCCCTTACATGGCAGTACACTGAATTTAGGTTTTTTATGACGCCTTGGTAATAGTGTTTGTGTGTGTCTAGAACCATAAAAGGTTACATGTGTTATGTGAGTGGTGTACAAGCTCAGTGCTCCAATGAATGGTCCACTCTTGTCCCGCTGAGTGTGCACATGAACACAGTGTTCTGCTCTGTTAACAGCCCATGCTCATTCCCACGAAGTCAAATGTTTGAACAAAATATGTGGAAGCAGGGTTGGGTATTGTGCCATGGGACTTAATCGCTCTCCGCATCAGCAGAAGCCGCCCGTGCTCCACATACGGTTTTGTATCGCCTCACAGCTGATGACAATGGCTTGAATTCCCTCCCTGGAAGCCCTCCCATGACTGGTCTCAGGTCTGGTAGGTCCTGTCCGAGAACGAAGCCCGGAGAGACCCCGGATTCGGCCACGAAACGGTTTTGTTCCTTCTGCTTATCTTTCTCTTTAAAAGAACATCTTGTCTCACCGTGTCTTACATCAAATGTAAGGCAAATAATCTGCGAAACTGACCCAAGTAGACTATAATGCGATGCGATTTTTGTGTGATAAACCCCCTCGTCTCTCCGGGTGGATCTGTAGGCTGGGTGACAGGGCCATCTGCTGGCAGCGGGACTCCGACAGCATCCCTGTGAATTCCGCTGGGAACGACTCTAGTTCTGGGAGTGGTTAATGGCTTCTTTCTGATTTCCAAACACCCGTGACTGTTCTTAAATTATCTTTGTAAGCGGCTTCGTATCTTATATTAATTTCTGACTTGGTAGCAGAACTTTTTACTGTAAAGAAAGCAAAATCTTTAACTATAAATCTAATCTGCATTCAAAAGTTAAATGGGATGTTTGATCTGGGACCAGTATTGCCATAGATTATGCCAAAATTTAAAACTATATTCTGAGGAAGTGTGGGTTTGTAGATGCATCTCTCAGATCAATGAGAAATTAATGTTAATGCTCGGTCTTCACACAAAATGTCTACATTAGGGACATTTTGATTAAAAATACAAATCAGATACCTTGTGAACAAACATAAAGAAGCCAAATGGTCTGTCATACTAACATTGTTAAATTTCTTGTGTCTTCCATATTGAAAAGGCATTTGGATGTATTTTCGTTTTACTTTTGCAAGCACTGTGCAATCAATGCAGCATCTCAAACATAACAAGCATGTCTAATATATGTGTACTCACATTTACCTGTCTGTATGTCCAGTGTGATGACTGAAAATATTATAGGTTATAAATCAGAGCTTATGATCTATCCCTTTGCAAGTTTATAATTAATATCATGGAATTTTATGTGTGTATAAGAATAAATTGGGTAAGCAACATGTAAACATGCTTTATGGTTTTGTATTTTGAGAACCTACAGTTTCCCTTCAGGAAGACTTTGTGACAGTAAATGTGCAGGGTTCTTTAATATAAGTGATCTGATACAAATTAAAGTGCATCATCAGTCCACGCTGCTTGACATGTGCATATTGCTGATGTAACAGGTCACACAGTTGTCTCAAGCCTGTGGTAGAGCAAGGCTAGTCCTGGTTCCAGTAGTGTTTATAGCAGCTCTCTTAAAGCAGTACCCGTGATCACTCCTGTAATTGCAGTAAGAGATGTGATGCAGTAGCTCCTTGCTGACAGAATGGCAATTTATTGTAGACTAAAATTATCCCCTGAGAATGCACTGATCTGACTGTATCCAAAAATCTTTCATCTTTTGTCTCCGATTTTTGTTGTCTCTAGCATCATATAACTTCATCCCACAGAGAAAGCAGGTTATTACATACTGTCTGGGGGCTGTTTGACTTCTAAACTGTTTTCCACTTTTTTTCCCCTTGGACAATTCAGCAAACGAAATTACAGAGATGGATTTCATTGCAGGAGCTTTAACCAAAATTATTTATTGCTTACCTAGTAAACCTCACCATAAATGTAATTGATTTATAAATCCCACAAAAGCACAAACATTAGCCAGTGACTGCTTGTAGTGCTGCTGTGTAGAAATTATGTGTATGGAGGGATAACTTTTCTTCTAGCCAAAAGACTGTGCAAGAGTAAAGCAACAGTATTTTATGTTTTCTGTGGATCAGGACCATTTTTTTTTTTCCTGGTAGTTCAGTCTGCATTTTTCAATTTCTGTTTCAGTGACTGTTTTCTGTTATCTGTTCCAAAAGGATGGCAAAAGGGACTGCAGTATATCAGAAAGGATGGATTGGACTGTGGGGAGGAGGAAGTAATCTCCTCTTGTCTGAGAAACTTGAAAGAGAGTGTCTGTGGTACTAGGAAGCTAACTTGACAACATGAGTAATATAGACAGAGCTATTGAAGTTCTGACCATCGGGGTGATATGGAAGGCCAGGTGAGGTATTGTTTCATGTTCATATCTTTTTCCTGAAACTCTTTTGGCTAAATGTAAGTACTGTCCAGTAACTGTAATTTTTTTGTCAAGTTTGACTGTGAAAAATTGTACCGTGTAAATGACCGTGGAAATGACATTTTAACTGCAAAGTCCAGTTTTGCTCCTGATTTACTGTGCTGAGTACTGGTCTCCAAGCTGTCTACACCTGCTGAAGTTCTTGTTTGCACAGTGGTATTGGGCAAATATTGGATGTGTTGTCTGACTTTGGTGCAACTGCATCTCTTCCATGTGGCAAGGTAATGAAACTCTCCAACAGAAACTCTCCAACAATATCTTTTCGGTGTTAGAGAATTAGGCATTACTTTGGTAGTGAAAACCTTGTTTTGTCAGCATGGAAGTAAGTAGGCTGTGGCCGTGGGTATTGGTTTTTTTCCGTGTGATATTGGCTGTGTGATGTACAGTGTAACAATTCCTATTAACGTACTGAGTCAGATCACTTTTTTGTGAAGGTCCACAAATTCCATAGGACTGGTTCTGAGCAGGCTATTGCAGAATATAAGTGCAGTAAAACATAGCCCTCCAAAAAACTGTAAAAGGATTTGTCATAAATTAGATGAAATCTTACATTTGTAGTAAAAAATGCAACGGAATACCATTTTCGCACTGATACCCAATCTGTTGGTTTTCTGTCTCAGCATTAGCTTGAGAGCAGGCAGCGCTCAGGTTACCAAGAGAGGGAGGGTTCAGCAGAGCCCCAGGCGGTGGCAGGGACAAAGCCCATCGGTCGCTGCAGGACTCTGACAGCTGCGGAGGGAGGACCGAGGTGCTTCCAGAAGGGCATCAGTGTGTCAGCACCTTGATGCTGCTGTGCAACTTGATTTACTTTTTTGGATAGTTTTGGATGGTGGTAAACACTTTTGTGACCTTGGGTGAACTGTTTTATTTAAGGTCCAGAAATGAAGATAAGGAGCCTCTCCTCCTTTTACGTCTCTCTGTGGCTGCTGTTCACAGCAGTGAGACTCAAAGGTGAGAATACTGCTTGCTAGCTAAATGTTGCACTGAGGTTTATTTTACTCGGATAGGATCTTGTGACCCGACGTACCCTACGTGGCTGAGCCCCAGAAGTATTTAATCTACTTAGTTTTACGATGTCTCACTGATGCATAGACAAAATGATTGTGTACGGCCAGAACTGCAGTGCTCTCCGGGAATAACTTTTTAGTCAGGAAGATTTGCTTTGAACTCTTAATTAGTCCAGGAAGTCAGTGTGAATCACCAGAGAGATGTACTCACTCCAAAGCGCTCGTTCCCTACGTATCGCCACCTGGCATTCGCGCAAGTGCTGTGAGTGTGTGAGGGACTGAAACGCTGAAGTGATAATGACTCAAACAATTGGCCCTTTGCAAAAGCAGCGGGTGCTCTGGTGAGGCCGGATTTGTGCCCCACAACCGAAGGGGAGGGGGAGAGTTTTTGAAACTGCGTAAGATCACGCCAGGTGCAGATGGGGTGAGCGCCCACCACCAGAGATCACCACGACAAATCAACCTTCGTTTAGCAACGAGATGGGTTTTGAACCAGATAAGGGAGAAGACCGATAAGAAGCAGATCTTGTGAGATGGGATAATACTTTTTATCGTGTATGGTGATACCTGTCCTCTCTATTATCTACTCTCATGCTTTATTTCTCTTTCTTTCTTTTCCTTCCGTATTTTCTTAAGTGTGATCTTTGTGCTTTTATATCGTTTCGTTTCTATAGATAATAACGGATACGGCTACGTACCTCTTTCCCATTGTTGGAATTGATACAACTTTAAAAAAAAATTTTTGTAGCTTTGGTCAGGGGTTTGTTCGCCTTTGCCCAGGGGGAGGGGAATTGAAGTTTCTCTTCAAAAGACCCTGTTCACCGGGTGAGGCCTGATGAGTTTAACATCTACAGATTGGGAGTAGCCAGAAGATGCACAGGAAATAAACGAACATTAAGGGGCAGCCGGAGACACCTGGTCTGGGAAAAGATTGATAAGAGAACCAAGGAATGAGGACCGAATTAGCATCGAAGAGGAAGGGATCAATAACCAATAGGAGATTGAACACAAAGAATTGTGTAATTTAAGACGAGTGAATGCGAATTTCTTCGGGATTTTTATGTATAAATAGGTGAAAAGTCTGGTAAAGAACTGTGTATGATGGAATGATTTTCACTGCACAACCCGGACATGTGTGGATGAAATAATTTCTATTGCACAGCCGGCTCAGAATAACATTCTGCCCAGAATAAAGTGATGCCTAATTCTCTAACACTGAAAAGATATTGTTGGAGAGTTTCTGTTTTTCCCATAGTTTCAGTGACACCATTGCAACCGAATTGTTCTAAATAAACCTGCCACCTATAAATATATGTATTTATACATAACCAGTCGTTTGGTGTCATTTCACTTTAATCCATCCCAAGGCATCTATTAACAAGAACCTCAGCTGCCCCACCTTCAGGGGTGGGTTGTATCAGAGTGGTCCTGTTGTCCTTGCCCTTTGCTTTAAGAAATCTGTGATTCTATATAAAGATGATACAGAGGCTGCCTAGAGAAACTGTGATGTACAAAACAGTGTGAAACAGCAAAAGTGTCATTTAAAACCTCAAGTTTCAGTGAATTATCCTTAGTATCTAAGTCTGGATAGCAAGAAGCATCTCCAAATACATGGTTTGGAAAAGATGTTGGTGCAAAGATGTATTCACACATCATGCAATTTCCAGCTTGTGAAGAAAAGCAGCTCGGACTTTTTACAGGTGGTAGTTTAAAAAGAAAAAGACTAAATTCTGGAAGTAGCAGGAATCTTACCAGTGCTGCATTTGGGGAGATACCAAAAGCCATTATCCTGTGAGTAGGTGTGATTTCAGACCTTGCTGACTGGAAGTCAGTAATATCTGCCTGTGAAAGTCATTGGTAAAATAAAAGTAATTGCATTTACTTTCAAAAAATGTAGGAATCGCTGTATACAGAGTGTTTTTCAGTGACGAGCTTAAGTTAGCTATTCAATTACTCCAGGTGAATGCTGTCTTTATTTGAATAGCTTCATCATGTGCACTTCTGTAGCTGAACTAGTGGTATTCTACAATAGATGGATGATAAATATAGTTATAGCAAATACTGCTTGAAGCAGTAGAAAGAGGGTGTTTTCTGATGCTGCTCAGTGCTTAATCTGTTGTACTGAACAAGTCCATGTTATCTAGCTGTAGAATCAGCCAAAGGAAAATATGCTCACATGCTGTTTAACGAACTGTTTGAAGACTACTCCAATGCTCTAAGGCCAGTGGAAGACACAGATAAAGTACTGAACGTCACCCTTCAGATAACGTTGTCCCAAATTAAAGACATGGTGAGTAAAAGTACAGTTCTGTTTTTCTAAAAATACGCTGAAACATACTAGGTGTAAGCCTTTCGTTTGGAATAGGAAGAGCAGCCTTCATTTTGTTGTGACAGCTTCAGAAATGCTTCCTCAGGGGTGGGGGAGGGGGGTGTGTGCTATTCGCCAGTTTTTTGTAGATTCCACTCTGGTTGGAACACTTAAGGCTTCCATTATAAGTCTGGAAACTTAGAGCTGCTGAATTTTTAAGACTTCTTTTGTAGTTAGGTGTTGGTATCACACTGTCCAGGCAACTGTTGCTGAGTTTTAAATACAGCAAATGCTTTTTCTAAGATGCAATTAATTTCTACATAAAATCCCTAAAATTAGCCTTCAGTAATTTTTATAAATATGGTTCTCTAGATATACTTTTAAGGCAAAAGAAAATGTGTCTGCAGGGAGAAGGGAAGATTATTTTTGTGACTTCTGAATTAAAATTTCAAGGCCTCGCCAAGCTTTCAAAGGATTCCTTAGCTTGAATCTGTTAGCTGTTTGCTATTCTGAAGCTTGCAAAAGGAAATTAGGAAGATACTGGGAGCCTTAGACACTGATTAAAACTAGGGAGGGTGCTGAGGGAAGAAGGTTTGCACAAGCAAAAGTCCGAAACAGTGATTTCCCTGTACAGTGTATGGGTGTAGATGCCTGTCTGAGAATTATTTTGTGGCCTGCCAGTATTCTGGCCTGTTTTGAGCACTACATCAAAGCCATATCACAAATGCTGTCTGTGTCTAAGATGCCATTTTGTCACCTTCAGCTAGAAATATTTCTACATTTTTATGCAGGATGAAAGAAACCAAATTTTATCAGCTTACTTATGGATTCGACAAAGCTGGTATGATGCATACCTCAGATGGGACAAAGATAAATATGATGGGTTGGATTCTATCAGGATTCCAAGCAATTTGGTTTGGAGACCAGATATTGTCCTATATAACAAGTGAGTGTGGCTGGAGAAAATCAGCTTGCATATTTGAGGGAGGGAGGGGGTTAAAGGAGCAACTGACCCACAGAGTCTGAACTTTCATCACTACCCTACCTTAGCAAGGGGTATGTTTGTTGTCTTAACATTTGCTGTTGATAATCTAAATATTTTGCAATAAAGCTATGGACAAGATCTGAAAATTATGCTACACAACAAAGCTGTTCTGAATTTCTCTGCACTGGGAATTGAATACCCTGGCTGTCTGAGGTGCTCTCTGCTGAGGCTCCTAGGGAGCTCTGGAAGATTGTCCACAAAAGTGATACATAAAGGCTTCACTCCTTGTCTGCTCTCCCAGGCCAATAATGACCAGCAGATTGTTTTCATCTTTTAATGGACCCTTATCGTACTGTATCCTGTTTGAGGTCAAGTTTGAAGAAGCTATGGCCAACAAATACAACATAATTTAGCAGCACTGCCGTTTGGCATTCATGGGCACTCATACTTGTAAATAATGGTTAATACTAAGTTCCTACTAAAATTCAGTGTAAATATTTCAGAAGCATGCTTTTAATGGTGTGAAAGGAGGGTCTTCCCCCTTGCCCACCTTCTCTGGCTCACACTCTTTAAGTTGTTGTCTCTCAATCCTGATTGTCATTTTTCTGTCTTTTAGGGCTGATGATGACTTTTCAGAACCAGTAAATACTAATGTAGTGCTGAGATATGATGGAAAAATCACTTGGGATGCACCTGCTATCACAAAGAGCTCATGTGTAGTGGATGTGTCTTATTTTCCTTTCGACAGCCAGCAGTGCAACCTTACCTTTGGGTCCTGGACCTATAATGGTAATCAGGTAGACATCATCAATTCTCTTGATAGCGGTGACCTCTCTGACTTCATAGAAGATGTGGAATGGGAGATTCATGGTATGCCAGCAGTTAAGAATGTTATCACTTATGGCTGCTGCTCTGAGCCTTATCCAGATGTGACCTTCACGCTGCTTTTGAAAAGGAAGTCCTCTTTCTACATATTTAATCTGTTGCTTCCCTGCATTTTGATCTCTTTCCTGGCCCCACTGGGATTTTATCTCCCTGCAGACTCTGGTGAGAAAGTGTCTCTGGGTGTTACAGTTCTTCTTGCTCTGACTGTGTTCCAGCTGATGGTTGCAGAGATCATGCCCCCATCTGAAAATGTACCTTTAATAGGTGAGCTTTACAAGCTTTGTCTTTAAGCATGACTTACTAATAGTAGGGCTGTATGTCAGGGAATCTGTATGTTATTTGTGATTTCTGGGAAGATAAATTTCCTACATTTTTGAAACATAGTGAAGTACTTAAAATGTGTGTGGAATTTGTATAGGTATGCCGCAGTTTCTAAAAGTTATTTTGTGTTTATTTTAAATTATACATTAACTAGCTATTTTATATTTATTAAATATAGCTAGATGTTTAGAATTATGGTATCACGCCTTGAAATAAAGCTAGTAATGGAAAACAATTTTAGAACTAACACATGAAGTGTAATCAAGAGCTATAAGCATGAGGTCAGACTGTTTCAAGATATGTTTCTGTCAGATCCAGATGGTTGGATGGCCTAGCTGGCATACTCACAGTTGACTTAATATCTGACAATTGCTACATTGGATTATAGTTCCTGGGAATCCATTATGCTGAAATTTAATTTATGTCTGGGAGTTCAGAAAACTTCATGTGTAATGAAAGGGACCTAGCTTCAGTCTGTTTTCTCTGTTCTCACACTCTCCCTTGGCATCCTTTCCAATCCCTTCGAAAACGGGCTCACATCACACTTGTCTGTGTCATGTCCTGTGTCATTGCTGTCAGCCCTCGCTTTCCCTGCAGAGGCTGCAGAGCAGGGCTGGGAGCTGCCTCTCTGCATAGGTTGGTTGTGTGGTCAGCTGTGTACTTCAGTTGCCAAAAGCAAGGGCAGAGGAGCACAGCTTGTATTCACTTCGGCTTGCCACCCTTCAAGTCTGTGCTCTGACCTCTGAGCTGGCAGCACACTGGTTGTGGGTACTAGCAAGGTCTGGATATTCACTGATGTGTGTGAGTGTGAAAGCATGGGTCTGCTGCTGTGGGGTGCACCAATAGCTCAAACAAAGTGTTGTCATCACTGTTGTTAATACATGAGGAAGTGGGATTTCCAAGGTGCCATGTGAAGCCATTGGCATGGGGATTTTGCAGACACTGGGAAAAGAGCAAGGCTCTTGAGAAACATTCTTGAGCTGCTTTCTGAATGGATGTGTTTCAAGAAATCAGAGGTTTTAGTTGCAAATATTTATCATGCTAATACAGTAGTCACTTACTCATCTGATAAAGACATGCCAGTAATGACAATGAGATTTTATTTTAATGGCTTTAATCTTTGTTTTTAAAAGGTAAATTGTGATCTAAGAGAATTGAGGTGATTAAAAATGTTTCACTTGCATTTGTGCATAACACTATGTTGTCACACTGTTACTTCTCATTGAATTTTTTTATTAGGGTAGCATCTTTAATATGATTTTATTTTGTGTTCCAGGAAAGTACTACATAGCAACTATGACCATGATCACAGCTTCCACTGCATTGACAATCATTATAATGAATCTCCATCATTGTGGCTCAGAAGCAAAGCCTGTTCCACAATGGGCCAAGGTGGTTATTTTGGACTATATGTCGAAAATCTTTTTTGTTTATGATGTGGGTGAAAATTGCACAAGTCCGAAAAGAGATAAGGAAGAAGAACGTAGGTTAGAGGGGGATGATGGGTGTCAGAGGAGGCACAAAGAGGTAAGGAGTCCTCTTTCCAATAGGAATGATGACTGTAATCTCAAGGAGAAGCTCAATGGAAATTGGAATAAAAGCTACGGAGTTCATGGTGAAAATGTTAGGGGGACTGTTAATTGCTGTTCTTGTTACAAAATGCTGATTAAAAATATTGAATATATTGCTAATTGTGTTAGAGACCATAAAGCAAACCGGGCCAAAGGAATTGAGTGGAAAAAAGTTGCAAAAGTGATGGACAGGTTTTTCATGTGGATTTTCTTTATCATGGTGTTCTTTATGAGTGTGCTGATCATTGGGAAAGCTGCTTAACTGGAAATGAATATATTCCTTTTGTAAATCTGAATATTCTGTTTGTTTAGGTGGAGTTCTGTGACAGGGGTGCTTTTGAGATCTTTGTCTTGCATTCTGTAACAATAAACAAATTGATTCTGTAGGCTGTGACAGTGAGTCGAGAAACTGCATAACTGAGGACTTTGCTGGTGACTGTCCTTGCCTTTTAGTGTGGGTGTGCTGATGAGGCTGCAGGACCAGCAGTCAGTGTTCCACCTTGGTGAGTGGTGGCCATGACTTCAGGCTGCCTGGGCCAGAGCATTGCAGCAGTGGAGCAGACAGCCTAGCAGGGAGCACTGTATTCACAGGGCTGCGTCTCTGCACCTTGTAATTTGATCAGCCCTTTCTCTCTTCCAGGGGAAAAAAAAAGTGTATTTGTGCCATGGTGACGTTTTCTGGAGATCATCCCTTCATGACATTACCTTTTTACCTTTTGTTTTTAGTTTGTCTTGAAAACTTACATTTTTTGTTACAGCTCCACTGATCACTGTTCCTATCATTTCATAGGCTCTGCATGTATCTACTGTGCCTTTAGCTTCTAATATGGTTGAGCTTAACTGAATATGACCTTCCTCTTTATCATTTCCTGCCGCTGAATGTTACTGTATTGTCACCATGGCTTCAGTAAGCCAGAGAACCAGGGGTTCTGCTCACTGAGTCAGAGGGCCTCTCTTCAATTCTTTCTCTTGAGTCTAATAATTGGAAGAACTTCTCCCATCCTTCCTACATGTCTTGTTGCCCTGGGCATTCGTGTAAAATGTGCCTTTAAATGCTACTTGAGACTGCTAAAATAGGAGGCTGTGACTTCTGTCTTCTCTCATTGTATTTACTACCAGTGTTCACCCTTTGTGTTCCTTGTCCACTCTTACATGCTCCTTAATACTTAAATTTTAAACAGTTTACAGGAATGCCAAGGTTGCTCTGTGCATAACTTAGCACAAAAGCATGATCTTACAGACTAATTAAAGTAGTGCCATAATCAACACTCCTTGCTCAACCCCTTAGTACTTACATGTATGGGAGAATGTTTTTTGCTGACAACACCAAAACACCCTTTTCTGTGTGTTAATTTCTTTTAACCCTCTCAGACTGATAGAGCTCTGGAGGATGTCTCTTGTAGTAAAGTAAGAAACCAGTACCCCGGGCATGCCCATGGCAAATAAATTGCCTTCGCAAAGCACTCTGAACTTTGAAACCATGATATTCTAGATGCAGTGGGAGAGGCAGAATGGCATTGTAATGGGTCCCAGTCAAAAGTTCATGTGATAAAACTCATTTTCATAATTGTTGCAGTTAATAGGAGCATACCCCTGAATCAGAAACTTAAGAGAAAGGAGCTGAACTGGTAAAGTGATGCAGTTGTTATGCCCAAATTTACTGGAAGAAAGGGAATTGTTCTTTTAATTTTGATGATGTAAATGATGCATTGAATTGCTAATGGCAGGTTTTCTTTTGTGTGGAATAATTAACACTGTAAACTTATCTGGATTCTCATACATAATGCAAGCCTTAAAGTCCAGGTTTTAATGTAAAGCTAAACTGTGTGTCTAGCCAGGAATAAACTCAGTATGTGGAAAAAGTCTCAAGTGTGTTCCCTGTGTATTATCAGTTCCCACTCAACCAGGGTAACTTTGAGTAGCTCCTTTAGAAGACAAGCTGTTCATTTTCATTCACTGTGCAGAAAAAAGATTGCATCCATTTGCCACGTAGTTCAGGGTTTGGCACTTACACTGCCTGCTTGCGGAAACTGGGTTGCTCTTTGTTGTGGAAAAAATTATTGTCTGTAAAGCTGAGGCAGTAAGGTATTTAAAGATAAGGGTAAAAAACTCAGAACAAGAGTCTTCAGCATGGAAAGCCGACGACCAAGGGTTTATTTAAGGTTTATGGGTGGCATAAAGAGTTACTGTTCACAGTCTCTTACAATATAGGAACTGGGTACATGAAATGTACACAGTGTGTGGCAATGGAGGAGTCTGTACAACACGTGAGAAGGCTGAGGAGCTCTTTGCAACAGGATTGGTGAATGCCAAAAGATTATATGGATTTAAAGACTTAAGGGAAAAAGTAGAAAAATCTATTGGCATACTTCTAAATACAGTCACCAAGTGTTGAAAGGAGGAGCAATATTTTAGGAATTCATGACTACAAGCTCTTCACTGCTCTTCATCCTGCTGGTGGCACCCACTGGAGGCAGCCTCAAGGTTTAGACAGCCCTTTAGTCTGACTCAGAATATCTTTCTTAGAAATTCAGATATTGTCTATGTCACTCTGTTCAAAACAAGCTGCCGCAGTTGTGGGCTTCCCATGTGTAATGGAAAGTTTGCAATCATAGGTGGATTGTGGGCGTCTATCATGCTGGTGCTTTTCAGTACTCTGCATGCTCGGATGATGATGGTGAAATCATGCTTTGCAATTCCCTAGTATTTTTATGTGAAGATGTGATGGTATTGAAGAAATACCTTCCTCGCAAGAATATGATTTGAAAAATAGTTCTGACTATTTGAACTTATTAACTATTAAACTTTCTTTTTAGTTGTTATCCTTTTCTTTGGATCACCAGACATTCTCACGTGGATTTTTTGCCCTTTATTTACATATGGTGATTCTTCTTGATCTTATAAGAAAAACTTTTCCATTTTTAGTTCATAAGAGCCCTGGATTTGATAAAGATTGTGAGCAACAGATGATGAGTGATAGCAGAAGCTGGCCCCTGAATTTTTGTGATGCTAGGACCTTTGAGTCATGATCATATTTCAGGGTAAAAGCATGATGTGACACTGCATGGCCATGATTCTGGTGACAGGGCTGACCCAAGGCCCGTGCTACTGCCATACAAGGGCTACCTGTTTTAAGCTAGCTCAGGAGTTTCCAGCTAAGCTGTAGGGACAGTAGCTTAGGTCCTAATGTTTGCAGAATCACAGAATCATTTAGATTGGAAAAAACCTCTGAGGCCATCGAGTCCAACCTGTGACTGGTCACCAGCCTTGTCAACTACTCCATGGCGCCAAGTGTAATGTACAGTGGTTTCTTGAACACCTCCAGAGAGGGTGACTGCACCACCTCCCAGGACAGTTCATGCCAATGCTTGGCAACACTTTCCATGAAGAAATTTTGTCAAGAAGAAACTTGCTCTAAATCAACCTTGTGTGTTAGTAGGCAGAACTGTACATGACAGCTCTAGTGCTAAGTGAGACAGGACTGTTTAATCTAATTCTATTTGTCTTGGTCTCTTCCTCTTTCCTTTGTGTGCCTAGTGCTTAGATCCAGTAATCTTTGAGGAAGATTAAATCCAGGAATTATTAATAACTATGATTATAGTAACAGAAAATTAGCTATTTATGCAGAGTAACTCTGCTTACCATGAAGGCAGTGGAGTGACTTTATATTTACTGAGCAAGACAATGCTGCTGCAAAAATACTGTTTTAGATCTGTGTACTGCAGAGTCCTTTGAGGGATGAGCTGACAGTTTCTTTTGTTGTACCATCTCTTGGCAGAGAGATCAACTCTCCTTTCTTGTATTGAGTCACTGCAGTGTTGAAATGAGGAAAAAATATAAGCTGTCTCTTGTGATGCCTTCACTGCTCTTTTCACAAGCAGAATTGCAGAGCTGAAGATGAAGTGTAATGGGATGTTGAGGTGTTGAATTTTCAGCAGTGCAGAAAGGTAGAAGATGGCCTTTCCTAACCTAGGAAACAGCATTGTGTTCATGGAAATTGAAGCGTGAAGATTCAGACTAAACCAAAAAGGATCATCCCGAACAATAAATGACGTCCTGAGACACAGAAGAGGTTTTTCCCATGTTTCAAGAATTCAGATGTCACATTCTAAGCATCTACTTGTTTTGTCCACTGGTTAGCAATGCTTGGTTCTCTGACACTGCCAGGATTATAGTGTCTCAAGAGTCATTTCCCAAGAAATGCAGGAGTGTGGCAAGAATTCCTGATTGTGCATCAGTCCCAATATGAGAAGCTGCAGACCTGAATATGATTGTTTTGGAGACTGGAAAAGGAGACTATGGGGTGAAAGGCAACTCCTCTCATTCTGTTTATAGAACTGGGAATAATCCATCTTTTCTTACAAACTTCTGTTACTCATTGAGGAAAAAAGTACATTGACTCTTGTTTTCTTTCTTAAAATCTTTTCATCAGTGACAGTATATAGGACGAAAGGTGACCTCTGGAGTTTGTGTGCAGCCACCTCCATTGTACTTGCAGGCAAAGGGAGTGACCTAGAGTTCAATTAAAGGAGGAGAGAAAGCTGAACATCTCTTTTCTTACTGTCCTCTGAAGTCTACTATAAAGGAGAAATCTTTCTTCTTTGTTAGAGACAAGTCCAACTCTGTGGAAGGGACCAGAGGTAGCGGAGGTGTTTGTATCCAGTTTGTGCTGTGCAAATTAGGGCTTCATTGTCTCCAGACACCTTGTAAGACCTCCATTCTTACCCTTGCAGTAAGGAATGACAGAGATAGCAAGTACCTAGCTCAGTTTTGTTCTTATGTCTGTCTTTCTAAATACTTTTGTGCTTTTGATTCCTAGTCTGTAGGCCACAGACCTCTGAAGATCTGCAAGGCCACCAGGAATACACTGCACCACAAAGGTGAGTGTCTCAGGTGGTGCCTTCTGGTTACCTTCTGGGGTGCAGGGATGGACCTCGGTAGTGAACTAAGTCATGCCTAAGTCACATGAGTTGCTTTGTCTGGCCATGACAGTGCTGTACGTTCTGTCAGGTGTAGTTCTAGCCACTGTGTGTGAGAAGGCAATCCAGAGGTACCTTTGCAGCAGGATGAAATACAAATCTAACTGTAGAGGGTGGGATGTAAGCTGATGGGGAGCATAGCAGGGTGGAGAATACGCTCTGTGCAAAAGCTGGCATCTGGAACTGCCGTGGCCGCTTCTTGGGTACTTCTGCTTCATGTAAGTCCACCTAGTGAACATCCAGAAAATGCAAATCGAGATTAAAAAAGGGGCATCTGCAATTTCAAATAGGGTTCTTATTCTACTTTCTGAAGACATTTATTTAAAAAGTGATTCAGTACTACCTTGTAAGTAACCCATCTAGGATTATGGGTTTTTCTGGGGAGCAGGTATTGCTATTTGTTTCCTCTGCCATTACCATGTTCTGTGTCTTGACATTCACACAGCTACTCACAAGAAATCTTTACCTCTATTTTAAAAGAACCTGAAACAGATTTTTATATGTCATTATTTTATTCATATCACTCTTCATTGAATAAGATTTTATCTATGGTGTTGGGAGTTGCTGGGGAGACTGCACACCACAGTCTTTCCTGCATTTAACTTTGGTTTGAAGAATGCACTAGTTTTGATTAATTTAAATGCAATGACAGAGATGACAAAAGAAAATTTGAGCAAAAAATCACATGCTTTTTAAAAAATTACTTAAACCTAACCCAGATTATTGTAGGCAGAGTGTTTCAGTGAATAAAATGATTAGACTGGGATTCACTGGGTATTTGCTTGTTATGTGTCTGTCACCACTAACAGACAAGTCGATTAATAGTGGTCTTAAATACTGTATAATCACATCATGTTCTGGTTTTGTTTGCTTTTGAAATCTCCATTAGCATGATTAACAACAAGTTAGCAGAAATTTTTTGAGACAATATAATGTGAACAAATAAAGAATGATACTATCATTGATGCACACATCTGCATGGTTCTGTTGTTAGTGTGCCATAGATAAGTAATAGATCTGGCTCTTTTATTCTTTCTGTATTTTCAGTTCTAGCTGAGCACTACCAAGCTGCTCACTACCTTTCAGTGAGAGGAGTGCCTTTTGTTAGTGTTTCACTGCAGCAGAAGTGGACTCTAATGTTCAATAGATAGTAAAGTCATCTGGAGTAGTCGCCAGGAGTTAGAAAAGACCTTTACAGACAAAGCATTTGGCTAGAATGTGGAGTCCATGTTCAATGGGGATGAAAGTGATGGTTTGACTTCCATAGGGCCACAGTCGGTTAGAGGATGGCAGCAGACACTGCTGTGTTGCAAAATAATGCTATATAATGATAGCAAAATGAAGATGAGGAAAGAGACGGGAAAAACTAACTAAACATGAGGTGTAAAATATAAAACCATTGAACCTATTGTTCAGCACCTGTGAGTTCACTAGAGCACGTTCAAGCTGTGGTATAGCTACTTTCATTTTATGTCCCATTCACTGGCCAGCCTGTGTGCAGGGGTGGACTGTCAGCAACCCGGGGGCTGTATCGCAGCAGTGGGTCTGTTGTGGGGTAGGGGCTTACTGTCTCAGTCAAGGACACGGGTGCCAGCTTACCCTGAATCAGGATGATGTGTCCAAGCCTTCACTAGCTTGATGGATAGGTGGGACCCTGAGGACCTGTCGCTGTTCTCCCCACGGACGAGTAGAGGAACAACACAAAATCCAGGCTCAGGGATAGATGGAAGCGCTTTAATGAATTCTCAGAAGGCTTTTATATGTTAGTTCGCAAAGTGTACTGAGTGGCATAAGGTAATTGGTTTTTTGCCATCCACCCCTTAAGGGGATTGGTCAAGTTCTAAGACACCCATCTCTGAATGTTTTTCTAGTTAGAACCATAACAATTCTGCAAAACAACCTGCAGCTGCAAGAAGTTTACAAAACTGTAACATTGTTTTGAGTTACTTGCATGGGAAAGACAGAACTCTCACAAAAATGCTGCAGAGAGCTGAAGAAATTCTCTGCTGAAGCTTTTTCAGCATCCATAAGGACCCACTGTCATCACCTACTGGTAAAGTGGTTCCACTTCATCTCCCTGCTCAGCTCCCAAAGGTAAGTGTCTGGTGGCCTTCAGTATGAAGATTGTCACTTACACGGTCTGGAAGGTTGGCTTTCTCTGGGCTACTTCATAGCACTAAGTTCCTTCTGGCACCATGATTATTCAAATAATTTTCTGTCCAGCTCACCTACTTTCTCACAGAAAGTTCGTAGCTTCCTCCACAGGAGGCCTGACATGGTTCATAGCTGCTTTAAGTGTATTGTCCTGTCTTGCAGGTTGTGCCTACTTTTGATTAGCATTTTAATATTCTAGGTGAATGCCAGCAAGGTATCTGTGGTGAATGAAATTTCTGTTGCTTTTATCTAGTGTTTTTAACATAGCTGAAAACAGAATGGTGGTCACAAGATAATCTCTTTCCTCATAGATAAAGGATGAGAGTTTACGAAAAACTTTATGAAAAAGGCTTAACACAAACATTCCAAACCCAAGGGTGGACTGGCTTCTCATCCCCTCGCACTGAAACAGTAGTGGAGTGCAAATGACCTCAGGGGTATGTTGCTCAGGTATGGGCAAAACTCAGTCACCTTCAGGTACACTGCCTCAGTTCTGCTTTGGAATGCCATGTTCACTACCCTGCAGAGGTTGTTTGAACTGCAACAAATAGCATTCTCAGCACCATGGTTTGAAGTGGAGTGGGCTGGGTAAGTGTGTTATTTGGGAGAGCACCCTTGAGCTGCATGAATTCTAGCAGTGCTTCAAGCCAGCAAGTTTTGTCTCTCTATAGGAGCATTATACTGGGAACCTAGATTCCTGAGGCACCAGCAGCAAACCAGTCTGGGGGTCCTGCCCTCAGGGGAATGGTGGAGAGGTGAAATGTGTTGGAAAGAATGAGTCCAGGGCCCAAGTGCCTCAGCTGTGAAAGCACCTTGCTCCTTCTGAGGAGTTAGTTCCTCATCTAAATTCTGAGACCTCTAGGGGTCATACAAGTGCTGTTCTTATTGCTGGGGTGCTTCAAGGCCATGCTCGTGGACAATTTTTTAAAGATAAAAAGCTCTTAACCCTGAATGTGCTGTGTTCTCCAAGACGCAACAAGTGATGTAGCCTTGTTAGCACAGCTGATCCTGTTAATCCTTTATTAAGGACTAAGTAAATGGAGATTTCTATCCTACGGGCAAGTGCAAAGACTGCTATTCTGAAAGGCTGTTTCATTACTTCCTCAGAAGCCATGCTTTAATTTGTACTGTGATTCAGGGGCTAATAGCCTTAGGAATATATCTGATTTGAGGCAGGTTGTTAGTCCTTGAAGTACTGCAGGTTGAAAGTTTCATGAGCAGTGGAAGTTGGTCAGAATAGTCTGGTATATTGCTGGGACCAAGGGAAAATTCCTGCTGGAGGCATTGGGAGCTATGGCAGGAGGAACCTGAGCCCCTGGCAAGGTTGTGAAGTTAATTTTCCCCATATGAAATTAATTTTCCTCACAAAGCTGTGCTTTGCATTGGTAGCTAGAAAAGTGTGGATAACACCCCAGAGTTTTGGCTGCTGCTGAGCAGCTCTTCACTGCATCAAGGCTGTCTCTCCAACATCCCCCTTGCCCAGGAGGCTGGAGCTGGGCATGATTTTGGAAAGGACAAAGCCAGGACAGCTGACCTACTGACCAAAGGATATTCCATAATGCAAGACATCTGCTCATCTATAAAAGCAATGAGAAAGCAGGAAGGGAGGGTGATGGTAGGGAGGGGGTGGGGAATATTTCTTCCATAGCAACTGCTACATGCACTGAAGCCCTACTTCCCAGGAAAAAGCTGGACATCACCTCCTGATGGGACGTAGTGGATAAATCTTTTTTCTCCTTTGCTTCCATGCATAGCCTTTGCTTTTGCCTTATTAAACTGCTGTTATCCTGGTCCATGGGGGGTTTTGTTTCCATCTTATTTTCTCCCTCCCTATTCTGCTGAGGAGGGGAATAAGAGTGACTTAGTGGGCACCTGGTGTCCATCAAGGGTCAATCCACCATACCAACTTAAACTTTCACTGTTGCATCAGACCACCATTCTCTGGAGGATTCCTGGGGTTTAGAGACTGTGCAACTGCTCCTGTGAGTTAATAGATGTAACAAGACAGTGTTGGAGGTAATTTGGCCCAGTTCAAGAGACCCAGAGCACTTTAACTGCTGCCTGGGCCTGGTTTATGCTCTACCTTCCCCCATGACACTGTTTCCATTGTAGCTGCTTATGTGATTTGTAGGTGGTCCTCTTGAGCCCGGCCAGGCAGGTGACTCCTTCCCCTTCCCTCTCCATCCCAGAGGGACTCGTATCTGAAGCTCTCCATGCACATGGCAGAGGGGAGGAGGCAGTGCTGCTGAGCAGGCAGGATGGCTGCAGACACTACCAGACTCTGTCATCAGTCTAGCTGTATTTGCTTGAATGGTGATGATGCCTTATCAGGCCTCCTAGACACAGAAACTAGACAGAGTAAAGGAACAAAAGTAGGTATTTATTTGAAGGGCCTTCAAGGTACACCCTGGGGAGCCAGAGGCTATTGCCAAGATGGACCCCAAGATGGACGACAGGTCACGAGTTCTTCACACTTTTATAGGTTTGGTTCATTTGCTTATCAGGGTCAATTCTCCAATTAAAGCCCCAGTTTAACGATGTAATTCCCCTTAGCTACCCCCCCTTCAGAGACTCTTTGGTTTACACCCCTTGGGCTCAGGATGGTCCAGGTGTCCTTGAAGAGCAGTCCGGAGAGGCTTTGTTGTGTCTAACTAGCACGAGAGAGCAGAAAGTAACAGGCTACAAGAAGCTTCAAAGTTGCACACTAAGCAGTACAGAGTTTAAAAAAAATAAAAGTTAAAACCTAAGGCATCAGTGATATGACCTGCTTGCGGGGAAGGACTTCAACCTGTGCAGCAGCAAAACATCAGTCACCATTCACTTCCACTGTGCTGCAGCTGTGACTGTTACATTGCTCTTTTGTAACTTGTATTTTCTTTTAAAAACCCACAAACAGAAAAAATAGCGGGAACAAGAAGGTAAACGTTTATCAGATCTGTATCAATATTGTCTTAAATCCATTAATTACACAAAGCCCTGCCTTTGTGTAATTAATGGTTGAGCATGGCACAATTATTTGAGCATGGCACAATTATTGATTTCAGAAATTCCTGTCCATACAAGACATCAGAAAAGTTACAAGCAATGAACTCAAATGAAGGAAACCTTGTGGGGGTGCAGTGGGACCTAAAATTGCAGGTTTTGTACATAGGTGATGGGGCTTTATCACAAACTAGAGAGAACCAATGGGCATATCTGCAGTGGTGTGGCACCTACTTCTAATGAGATCCTTATTTAAAGATGAGGCATCAAAGTATGATTATAGCTCTGGGCCATGGTCCTGCTGCTGCTGGCCTCGCTGTGACTGAGGCCTGCTCTTGTGGCTTGCATAACAGCAAGCACTCAATGTTTTCTTCTTTAGCAGGATGTATGAATAAATTTCTCCAGATGGGGGTGAATATAGGACAGAACAGAACAGAATGATACTGGTTTTTTCTTCATTTCCTACTTCACTGTGTTTAGTGGGCGTGCTTAGCTAGGACACTGTGTATTGGTAGTGATTTCCCAACTCCTTTTACTTAACAACCGTAGCTTTCTTCTTTCAAGATTAAACATCTCTTGACAAGTTTAGAGATGGCATTTGTAGAAATAGAGCATCATGCTAGAATAGCTGCTTTGGTTAAGCTCTGGGTCCTGCTGAGGTGCTTCATGCCCTGGTAGCAGGACCATCACTTTGAAGGTATCCCACCAGTGTGTCAGGCTTACCTACAGCTCTGCAGTTCTCAGCGTTGACCCTTCAGGTGCACCCAGCATTATTGCTGAATAAACAAACACAGGCAATTTCTATTACAGAGATAAAGATTTCTCTTAAAATGGATTAGATCTGTAGGGAAAGGGAATAGAGACTTCATTTAGTCCAGGAAGAGCTGTAGTGGGGAGGGTGTGCTGAACAAAACACAGCTTTGTTAGAATTTTCTGGCTTTTTTTACCTGGTACGTGGGCCTCCCCTCTTTTTATTGCTCCTATGGATCATGCTGTCTCACTGTAAGTAAGATCCCTCCAAAGAGCAGCTTTATCTATAACAGGTAATTCACCTAATTGCATGCTATTGAAAGAAAAGGGTTTTACTCAGGTAGGGAGCTAGAAGTTCCAAGGTTCATTGCAAAACTAAGAGAAAAAATATCTTATCAAGGATCTATACAATCACTTGTAATTTGCTTTTGTTCTCTTAAATACTGTCCAACAACTCTGGATCCCATGTGAAATAAGTGGGTTTACTTTTATGACCTCAGTATATAACAACTGATGTTTTGCATACCTCTTCTGAGAAGGTCAATGCTAATTCCTTTTGCTGCTGTTGGTGGCTCTTGCACAGCCTAGCTTCTGTCTTGGCTTTTGTGCTTCAACCTCGCTGAGTTAAATGCCAGAGGTTTATTACATGCTCTCTATCTGGGTTAATATTTTTGGCCTCTGAATCTACAAATTGCCATTTGTAAATTTTCCTGGTGGTAAAGGTCACAAAGATAACTTGGCCTCCATAGCTTAACCTCTTGGCACATCTCAGGTTATGAAAGGCGGTGTTGAAGTCTGCTGATTAAATTAATTACTCTTCTTAGGTTTCATCATAAACAAAAACTCTTTTGCCTTTGTAGTTCACTTCCATCAAATTTTTGCACCATATCTCAGAGTTGGATTAGGAACCTCTAATTTTACTGGAGCACAATCAGATGGTAGAAGGAGCTTATGTTTAAACTCCTTCCTTTATGTTTAAACATAAACCTGATCCTGAACTGTGTGTTGCAGTGATGCCTTCCTCTGCTTCATGAGACTGGAAGGCATGCTGCTGGTTTTGTTTTCCCTCTAAACTTTCTGCCTTTGCTAGAAACATCTCCAGGCTGATGAAACTGGAACAAAGCCTGAGAATAAAACAATGTTTTGGTGTCTAAAGGCACACAAACCAGCACTCAACGTTCACTCTAACCCCTGCAGAAAACTCACTCATGGAAGTGTGTGTTTCTGAGGGTAAGATACACTTTCCAAAGCTATGCCTGAGTGCAAATAGGGGATCCAGGGCCCTAAACTAACCTATTCCTGTTTGAGGGAACCAGGATCAAGCTAGTACCAGGATGTCTTCATAGAAAGCTGGTCTCTCCCTGTTCGTTACAGCCGGCACTCCTGCTTAGCCTTTGCTCTCTTGCACTGAAATGCACAGGGCCATCTCCACTGCTGGTCCTGACAGTCGCCCTGCCAGAGTCCAGCAGGGCAGGTACAGCTGAGTTAATACCAAATCATGCAGAATGGCCCTTGATGTGAGCTGTTGGGGAGGATGTGTAGAAGTGAATGCCCCTGTCCCTTCTGCATGCTATCCCCTCCTGCTTTTCTTTGCTGAGGTGGTCCTTACTGAGTTTTATCACTGGGTACAGCACTGCAAAGGTAGCATCACAGCTTTTCTGGAGTTGTTGGAGTATAGCTGATTGTGGCGATATGCTGACACTTACTGAAGCATAGAAAGTTCTCCAGAGCCACTACAGCAGAGAAGGCCACTACCTGCAGAGGTAATCAGCCCAGGGACATCTCAAATAACTCCTTGTTATGGTCTGGGGTCCCTATGGACTAGCATTGCAGCCTTGCCTTTCCTACCAAGATCATCTCCAAGGCAATTTCAGCAAAACTACCATGCTACCTACAAAATGTAGAGTATAAGTTTAAAAATAGGCAATAAAGTATAGTTATGGCTATATGAATCACAAGGCAAGATGTAACCATTGCATTTATAGAATTATAGAATGGTTTGGGTTGGAAAGGACATAAAGATCATTTAGTTCCAAGCCCCTATCATGGGTAGAGGTACCTTCCACTAGACCAGGTTGCTCAAGTCCCTATCCAACCTGTCCTTGGACATTTCCAGGGATGGGTCATTCACAGTTTCTCTGGGGAACCTGTTTCAGTGCCTCATCACCCTCATAGTGAAGAATTTCTTCCTAATACCTTATTTAAATCTACCCTTTCTCAGTTCAGAGCCTTTCCCCCTTTTCCTGTCACTACATGCCCTTGTGAAAAGTCCCTCTCCAGCTCTCTTGCAGGCCCCCGTTAGGTACTGGAAGGTGCTATAAGGTCTCCCTGGGAACCTTCTCTTCTCCAGGCTGAACAACCTTCTCTCTCTCAGTCTATCTTCACAGGAGAGGTACTCCAGCCTTCTGTTCATCTCAGTGGCTCTCCTCTGGGCTTTGTCCAGCAGGTCCACGGCCTTCTTGTTTTGGGGGCTACAGAGGTGGATGCAGTACATTAAATAGGAGAATTCTGAAATGCTTATGAGAGTTCATAGAAAATAAGTAACGTGAATTTTTTGACCTTCAAAGCACTTTGTAGGTACTTCTGTACCTGTGTTAGTGAATCAGCTAGAGACTCATCTGATTCCCAGTGCTGAACCCCAGCTCAGGCAGTGGGGCTGGGGCCAGGGTGCTGCAGCTGCCTGACCACCCCTGGCTGCTCTTCTCCATGCAAGTCCAAGCCTTTGGGGGTTTTGCAGAGTGTTTGGAGAAGAAACGTAGAGTATAGCATCTGTGTCCTGTTGTACTGGGGAAAAACTGATTTCAGCTGTTTCCAGTGCCTTTGCTGGATTATGCTTTAACATAGCATTTATGAATGCAACGATTAAATGTGCTTTTGAAGCAGCTTTTCAGGCAGCATGTAGTGAAAGTAAGGGCAGCTTTAGGAAAAAAGGCTCTCCGAGCAAGATCTAAAGGCAACATTCAAAATTATTCTAAAGAGGCATTTGCCTTCTCTTTCCAGAACATCCAGTCCTCATGTCTCCTCCTTTTTTACTTAGTCACTGCACATCATTTTTCCAAAGCCAACCTTCACAGCTCCTCTGCTCCATCACTTCCCAACTTAGAAATAATTTGCAGCATGTCCTTGTACTTGACTTTGGATATATGAGACTCCCAGCCAGAGCCAGTCTTTGTTGCCCCTTGGGCACAGGACATACTTGATACGTGAGCAGTACTATGCCCAGTATGTCCATTGCATCTGCATTTCTGCCAGATGTCAGGCTGTATTCCTAACCAGTACAGTGTTTGGGCATGGACTGAGTAGCCTGAACACCTATGGCAACCCCTGGCACTGAAGCTGCCACCTACCTGCCAACACAAATTGCTTTCTGCAATATTGGGGATGTTGTAAGCTTTATTTGTTCCTGTGGACAGAGTGTGTCTGCTATTTCTCAATATGCTTATCTTGAATTGCCTTGTGGAAAGTAGCTCTTTCATCCATAACTCCTTCCTTAAAATCAATGATAGCAAATACCAACATTTTCAAAAATGCTCAAGATGAGATTTTCAAGGGCACATTGTTCTAAACTGAGTTTAATGTCTCAAAAACCAAGACAGAATAAGGGCTAAATATTCAGAACTGCAGAGGAAGTGCTGCTAGATGGGTAAGCATGTCAGAGTGACTACCACAGTCTCCAAAGGTGAATGTTCCTTCCCACCTTCTCTACAATGAGACATTATTCTCCTTCTATATCTCAGGCCCAGGAAAGTCGTGCATAGCTTAAATGGAAACAATGACAGGATGGTAAAGGGAGTGTACAAAGTACCTATGCTAAATAAAAAGGAACAATATCTGGTTGAGCTCCCATCCATTTTACTTGAGAGGGAGAGTACTTGTGTGTTGACAGTTACTAAATAAACAGAAAATGTGTTCATCTGCAGAAATCTGAGCTGGAACTGCCTGGAGGCTGAAGGAATGCTGGGGAACAGTAGATAAACTTGTCCTGTTCTTTCTCTTCCCTGGTTATTGACTTCTGCCAGTGCTGGACACTAAATCTTGGGCTAAATGGATCCTGCATCAGACTCAGCACATATACCCGTGAATTCTAACTGTGCAGCTGCTAAAGAGGTGGAAAGATCTTCCTGGGGAATTAATGTATTTCCTCATAGGTTGTAAATGGTGTGGAAGCAAATCCATCACTCCGCTTCTTCTCCACCATTCATCTTGGGCTACTTTGAAATATCATCTTCTCTCTTAGCATTCCTTTTAGTATCAAGCAAGTTCAGTAAATTCAAACTGCTTTGCAGTTTGGGCTGAGCAAGTGTAGAAATGAGAGTTTAAAGCAGTCACAGTTGTCTCTGTTCTGGCAGAGAACCCCCATAGTACACTGGACCAGAACAGCCATTGCATGAGGCTCCTTATAGTGGGAATGTCCAACCGAAAATCAAAATTTCACACGAGCAGTCGCTTTGGCAACAGCCTGCTAGCAAGCTGTCATCTAGCAAGCTGCCAGGGTAAGTCTTTACCAAGTGGGGAGGTGTTGGCAGCTCAAACCCATGGTAGCAGAAGTGATGGGTCAGGGCTGCAGTACGGGGGCTGACGCTGCGGCTGCCCAATGCAGCACTGCTCACTCATCGTGTGTGTGTTTGTCCTGTTTGGGATGCAGCTCAAGTGGATGCCTCTGAACAGCTTTTTGGCAGAAATTTTATAATGATTTGCCCAGCTTTATCATTTGTATCATAGTTCCTGTATCAGCTCATCCTTGTTATTGAGCCTTTTATGTCAATTTAAAAGTATCTATTTCTAGCTTTCATCAGTTTGAGCCTCTTATGCCATCTGCTAGATGTCCAAAAGTTGCTTTCTTACTAGAAAATTGTGATCTGCTATATTTACTCTTCAATCAGAGATATTAACTCATTTGGACCTGGTTTTTATCTTTGATCAATAGACCCTATAACAGTCATCAAAAGCTTTTGTTCCCTCTGATCAAAGTGGAAAAGTAAAATGCAGAGAATCACCTCCATTTTCCTTAGCATTCCTCTGCTTTTTGAGAAGAGCCTTATTCCTTGTCTATTTTCTCTCTTCTCCACCCTCTTAAGCCTCATCTACTATTAAATCTTATCTTTTGGGTTGCTATTATCTTGGAACAAGCAAAGCCCTAATTACACTGAATTTCTATATTAAAAACACCAGGTAGCAGTTCCCTAGCCTGCCTTGCTGTTTCTGGAGTGAAATAGCTGCTTTCATAAAGCTGCCCTTTGTTTTCCTTGTTGACCTCTTGCAGGTTTTTCCACTCTGCCTTCACTTTTTTCCTTCCCCCTTCTGATTTCATTAAAAGAGTAGCTTTCATCTTTTGTTTTGGGAGGTGTGTGTTTCCATGCGCACTCATGTGCTGGCCCTTTTGTGTTGCTTTCACATCAAGCTCAACAAAAGTGGAAAACTTACAGGGAACGAGACCTGAGACCTCCAAGCCCTGTCCAACCTCGTGACATTGTCCTGCTCATTACACTGAGGTTTTAATGTCAGACTGCAAGGAAAAGCATTCTGGAAGTGCACATAGATACAATTTTGTCAGATGATGATTATAATTCCACCCCTTCTACTCATTTTGGGGCTTGTTGATTGGCCAATTAATAAAGAGCCAGGTAACAATTAATAAAGAAAAAGAAAAGAAAAATGACTGCTCTGGTAAGACTGGAATCGACAATGGGAAAATATGGAGAGACTCTAAGAAACCTTGTCAAGCTTAATTTACAATAATGCTTTTAAGTTTATAATTGAAGTGCAGAAAGCTGTTCTGAAATATCTTTCTGGCAGGCATGTTATCTTTTTTTCCCAGAATAACATGTGGCGCTAGGATGTCTTAGTAATCTCTTCTTAGAGACTTGTCATGAAATAAACAAAGTCACTGAGTTATGAGTATATAAGACTATTACATGTGATCCCTTATCTCATACAGTCTGTTTTAGGGTGTTCCTAAGTTTTGTCAAAGTCAAATCCTGAAATGCTTCTTGGTAGGAATTTTCCATGGTTGTCGTAAGATGAGAAGAACACACCACTGTGCAGGTGCAGTCTGATACACCCAAATCAGACCCACAGAGGAGTGATGCCACAGGAAGCCTGTTCATCCTTTGTTTTTCATTAACATTTTTGTCTGTTCCCTATTACAGGCAATGCAGCCTCTGTGTATCACAACAGCCAGGTCAGCTCTCCCCACAGCTTTCTCTGTTTGCAGACATGAAAATCCATTTCTCAAGTGAACCGGAGGTGAACCTCTGAAGGTGCGCGGGGATTGCGGTGTGTTTGGGAGCGCTGCCATCGTTAGGATGCCGAGACCATGGCAGGAGTAAGCTGGGGGAAGCAGCAGCCGGGGCAACGCTCACGTGTGGAAAAGCTATTGGTGCTTGATCCTTCCCTCACTGATGGCTCTTGCTGCTGGCCCCTCCTAAGCCCTAAGGAGATGCATAGTGCCATTGTGCAAGCTGCGGGAGAGAGTCGGGAGAAGAGAGGAGAGGAGGCTGGTGGAGTAAGCCCCCGGGGAAACACAGTTGTCAGGGAATGAGGGTGTGTTGGGCCCAAGAATTATCTTAGTAATAAACCTACTCACAAGAATAAATGGGAACAGGAGAGCTGCCAGTTAATAAAAAATGGCTCGTAGCAGGAAATATTGGGGCTGAGCATCAGAAGCAGCCTGACAGCCAGAGTCACAGTGCATTGTGGCATTGCCCAGTTTCGTGTACAAGATGTTTTCTGTGCCAAAGGTGGGGCTTTCACATTGCTCTGCCGTGCCGTGCTTACCTGCCAGGGCATTGCTAGGTGTGCTTCTGCTGCTGTGCCCTCACCATCGCCCTGTGGATGCAGGCAGGCTGAGACGGGAGCAGCTGCTGGGCTGATCCTGCACAACCGCCTTGGGCTGCACAGCGCACCCCCCTGCCTCCTGCCTGTGCCAGTGCAAAGGTTCCTGTGGGGACGTGGCAGACCGCAGCAAGAAGCGGAGCCGGGTTAAACACAAGCCCTCGCTCCTCCTCCTTGGTCCGTCCTGGCCGGTGGGGGCTGGTGGAGCCACACTGGGGCTGGCAGCAGCGGTTCTCCGGGAATGGTTACAGGTACTTGGGGTGTGTGGCTGACTCGCCACTGCTCTGGGCTGGTCAAAGCTGAGCCAGCTCCAGCCTGGAAACCTGGATGTCATTCCCTCATAGCACCTGAGATGAAAAGCCCTGCTTAGCCTCTCCAGCTGGCATGTTCCAGGAGACTGCAGCAGTGCCTTCACAAAGGTACTTTCCATCTTTAGCTGTTATCATGCTTAGGCCAACATTTCCATGGATTGAGCAGACTACAACAAAAAGCTGTTTAAATAACGAGACTAATGTCGCCCTAAAGAAGGTATTGGTATGTGTTAGCATGTGGGAGTGAAGCCAAACAAACAAAAAAAACCCCATAAGCAAAAAGCCCCAGTTCTCAGGAATCAGCAGGCATGCCACCCTTGGTGCTGAAGAAGACAATCTCTGGTGCGTGGCACTCTGACAACTGCTATGGCACCCGTCAGTCATTTGCGGTCCGTTCTCTGTGCTAACAGGAAAACCAGTGTGTACCCTCCGGACTGCACCGGGAGCAGGTCATGGGCACAGTCTGCAGTTTCTTGAACATTTTTCTGTCTCCATTAAGATTTTCCCAGCCTGTCCTCATCTCAGCTGACAATGCTGACTAAGCATTGCCTTGCCAAGGACAGTCCCCTACTCATGACGTCATCTTCTGTGTCTCAGGGGCCAAGACTGCCCTTGTCACTTCAGAGCTGCATATTGGTCCCTGGGGATGCTCCATCAGGAGGGACTTGTTGAGTGTACCCTGGCGTCTCCACACATTTTTGGAGCATGCTCCTGATCCAGGGTGGTAGCAGACCTGTGCCACTGGTTGGTCCGAATCAGCTTTCTCTATCACAGTACAACAGATTGTGCCGCTCACCAAACACCCAGCTGTCATTTCAAGAGTTGATGATATTCTGGAGATGAAGCACAAATTGTAGTAATTGCCGCTGCTTTATCTCAAAATGCAATTGGCTTTTGGGAAGTTGTTATTCATACTCTGGTTGCAAAAGCAAATGGTGGGCAATTCTCACCTACAATGAGCTGACATGTCCCTAAATGCCACAACCAGGGAGCAATAGTGAAGCTCACTGAGAGTTTTCAAGCTAGGAAAAACTTTGTGACGAAGTATTTGGTCACAAACAGCTGCCCTGTCCCAGCCTTACCCATGTTAAACCACTCTATAATGTTTTTTTTTCTCTCTTGTGGGCAAATCATTTACTGTAGTTTAATGATCACAACCACATGAAATTCACTTCCTTGTGTTGAAAAAAAAAAAGACTAAAAAAATAGGATTAAATGTCTCAGTTTATCTTTCCACATAGGTCACATGGCCAAAACTGATTGTAAAATGTTGAAATACTAGTTTGAGGTGTAGCCAGTGCCAAGTGCTGTACATTTCCGTGTTCTCCCTCTCCTCCTATTGCTCACAAAGATGTCACAGAAAGACAAGGAAGTTAGTTTTCTCAGGAAGCAGATTTTTTTTAAAAATGTAAATTTAAAGTACCATTTATTATCCTTAAATCCAATCCTTTTAGACCGTGGTTCTGTCCTAGTCCCAAATCCAAAAGGAACAGCCTGAAAAAAACTTGTACAAAAGCCAAAGTGTGTAACAAAGTCACTTAATGAGAGAGTGTCTCAAAACCCCACATGGGCTGCAAGGAGTGGGTCCAGAAATGCGAGGTGAGACCTTCATGCACCATGCAGCCTTTTGTGAAGAGAGCAGTGCAGGTCCCTGTGTTTTTGGGGTGTATACACAGCCAGGCAGAGGGCTCAGGCAAAGGCGAGGTGGCTGAACCTGGTGAACACGCACCTGGCAGGAACGCCGAGGAGATTGGTGGTTTGAATCAGCATTTGGGAATGTGGCTCCTAAGGGCGATGGGTGTAAAGGAGTTTGGGACTCAGAGACAGTATGGTGCCATACAAGACTTGATTTTTCTCAGCTACAAATTATGGCAGACTTCCATGATTTCTTTTTCCACGAGCAGCAGCTTATGTTTGCTGTGGTGGAAGCAGCTTCAGTGCTTCAGTGCTCTGCCAAGCTCTCGGCAGCTGCCCCATTGCTGCTTGGACGCCAGCATTGCAGCTGCACATTAGGATTGTGTCCCTCTGTGTCCTGCACAAAGGCTGGTGAGTCAAGGGATCCATCTACTGCAGTGAAGCCAAGCTTTAAGGGAATACTTAGCTTATCCATGTGGCCAGAAAGCCTCCTGCAAGGGACAGCATCTGAAAAGTATAAGACTTGAGAAACTAAGGACTCCCTGTGTTCAGCCAGTGCATGCGTAACAAGTTTAGTAAGTAATCCCCTGTCATTGCATGCCCTTTTGAGTGACTGTAAGGCACCTTGGTCCATAACCTCTGGATTTTTTACACGAGTGAGAATTGCTTATTGTAGTTATTGCTTCAAAGTTCTGGAACAAAGGACCTGCTCTGAGGGTAGGCTGTTTTGCCTCTGACTTACTTAAATGCATTTTTCTTTCTGTTGGTTAGCTTGAGGTCACTCCTGTGGCTTGTGTAGGCTGTTTGCAGGGGTTTATTTCATGCTTCATGAAGATCTTTGGGCTTACCTGTGGCTTCCCGCTTCCCACCAGTGCACGGATTGCAGGCAGTGGCTGTGCTAATGCTGAACTTCTGTGACATTGCAAAAACATGCAAGGATGGTTTCAAAGTGCAACCTGGCTGGCAAAAATTACATGTGTGTGTTTAGAAAGAGGTAAAAAAAAAAGAACAGAAGCATATTTTTCATCACAGTAGAAGGACGACGGTGTCAGCCAAAACATGAGAAGTGACCCAGCTTCCTCCAGGGCAGCCACCACGCTACAAACCAGCTTGCATGCAGAAGCACAGGAACAGCCAGGGTGGGCACCAGCCCAGAGCCGAGGTTTGTGATCATGTGTCTCCAAATGCCCTGGGGATAGGCGGCTGTGGGGCGCCCTGGGCAGCTGGAGGTGAAGCCCCAGGGCCCTCTGTGAGGCAGAGTTTTAACTTTCACGGTGTGTTAGATGGAGATGTCTGACAGCTGAGACAGCCTGTTTAGACAAAGACACAAAGACATGTGATGCTGTGTTGGGAAGACACAGGCATGTGGTATATGTGGGACAAACCTGAGCACACCTGAGCGTTTTTCCCTGCAAAGTTTTCTGGTGCAGACAGTCCTTGACTGGTCACCTCCCACATTCAGGATTTGCACTTTTGCCTGAGTGAGGACTGTGAGACAGAACTTCTGTCTTCTTTGATTAGGAACCAAGTGAACTCCAGCTCTGGTCTTCTGGCTGGAGGAAAAAAATCTGATCTATTCATCAGCTTTACAGAAAATATTTCATGTGGAAGTACTGCTACAGTACCAAATTTCTAAAACTTTCCATAGTCTCTTTCCTCTTTGGCAACTTGAACAATCATAATTGCATGGCATAGCCTGTCTTTGTGCCAAAAGGGAAGGACTTGGTGCCACAAAACTACCTTTTTTTATTCCCTAGCTTGCAGCTTCTCCCTGCAACACCATTCCAACCATTTTGTTGCCAGGCAGGACTTGGCTTTAAAACTCAGTCAAGTGTGATTCAGCATTTAATTGACACACTGGAGCATAAAACCTGACTTTTGCTGGCTTTTAGATGCACAGCAGAGGTAGTTTCTCTTGTTACAATGTAGGTCTTGAGTTTATTTATTTTACAGGTCAGCATGATGGGCCAGTTTTGTGGCTGATTGGCATCCAGGGAGCAGAGAGTTCTGTAAGTGCTCAGTACTCATTCAGACCAGAAGTGTTAGGGGTGTAACACGAGCCACAGAGAAGGACATGAAGTACTGCATCTACCTTTTCATATGTATGAAAAATGCATTTTGCGCAGACTCTGAGCTCTAGTGTTTTTATAGATGACATGTTGCTGTATCAGAGTGGTGCGCTTGAGTTTCTTCTCAATCTGTTCATATAATTCTTGTATCACATTATATGGACCGTGTTTCCCGAAGAAAGCTAAAGCTGTTTTTTAGCATGGTTTTTAGGAGGATACCAGCCAGGGAAGGGCCTGTCTGCTCTTCAAGATCATCAAGAAAGACATTCAGAAAGGGAATGGGATCACCTTGGCAGCATTTTGAGTTGTCACAGGGCCCAAGGGCTCAGCAGAGCTCCTGACATTCCCAAGGCAGCAAGGTCATCTTGAAAGCACAATTGCATTTCTCTGGCGTTGTTTATGTTAATATCCTGAGAATGACTTGCATATTTCAACCTTATGATGAGTTAATCATTAATTAAGATCTTACAAAACTGAAGTCAGAAATCAGCAGTCTAGAAAAATAAAGAAATTATCTTGTAAAGTGTATGTTTAGAAAAAGCTGTGTAGATTAATTTTAATTTTGGGTAGCTTAGATAGAGGGGAAAAAGGGAAGAGCAGAAACACATTTCAGTGTGGCACAGTTCATCTCACTTGGACAACATTGCTTTTTGTGAAGGTCATGCCTCACGTTTAAACATCTGTAAAGGGCTGTGGTTTGCTGTTGGTTTCTTTCTCATCCAGCTGAATTATAGAATCATTAAGGTTGGAAAATGCTTTAAAATCATTGAATCCCACTAACCTAGCACTGCAATTTTCACTGGTAAACCATGCCTCCTGGTGCCACACCCATATGCTTTTTTAACACTTCCAGGGAATGGTGATTCCACCACTTCCTTGGGCAGTCTTTCCCATGCTTCATCACCCTTTCAGTGAGGAAATTTTTCCTGATATCCAATCTAAATCTCACCTGGCACATCTTCAGGCCATTTCCTCTTGTCCTGTCACTCATTACTTGGGAGAAGAGACCAACCCCCACCTGGTTACACCCTCTCAGGCAATTGTAGAGAGTGATCAGGTCTCCTGTGAGCCTTCTTTTCTCCAGGCTAAACAACTCCAGCTTCCTCAGGTGCTCCTCATAAGCCTTGTGCTACAGACCCTTCACCAGCTCCGTTGCCCTTCTCTGGACATGCTCCAGCACCTCGATGTCCTTCCTGGGGTGAAGGGTCCAGAACTGGACACAGGATTTGAGGTGTGGCCTCACCAGTGCTGGGTACAGGGTGACAATCACTGCCCTGGTCCTGCTGGCCACACTATTGCTGACACAGGCCAGGATGCCGTTGGCCTTCTTGGCCACCTGGGCACAGCTGGCTCATGTTCAGCAGCTGTTCACCAACACCCCCAGGTCCTTTTCCACTGGGCCAGATTCCAGCCAGTCTGTCCCAGTCTGTAGCACTGCCTGGGGATGTTGTGACCCAAGTGCAGGACCTGGGACTTGGCCTTGTTGAACCCCATAACTTTGGCTTTGGCCCATTGATCCATCCTGTCCAGATCCCTCTGCAGAGCCTTCTGCCCTCCAGCAGATGAACACTCCCACCCGACTTGGTGTCATCTGTGAACTGACCAAGGGGGCACTCAATCCCCTCTTTCAGGTAGTCAACAAAGACATTAAACAGGACTGGCCCCAGTACTGAGCACTGGAGAACACTGCTCGTGACTGGCTGTCAGCTGGATGTAACTCCATCCACCACCACACTCTGGACTTGGCCATTCAGACAGTTTTTTACCCAGTGAACAGTATGTTTCTTCATGCCATGGCAAACAAGTTTCTCCTGGAGAATGTTGTGGGAGACAGTGTCAAAGGCTTTACTAAAATAAAGTTAGCTGGTGAGGGAAAGGCTGTGGATGTTGTCTAAGTGGGTCACTCCTGATAGTTCCCTGGTTTCTCCTTCCCCTGCTTCTTCTAGATGGATGTCAGATTTGATACCTTCCAGCAACTGGTGCCTCTCTGGTTAGCCAGGACTACTCCCTCAGACTGCTCTTCTCCACAAACTTTGTATTTGCAGCAAATTTTCTCCAGGTATACTTACACCAAGGAAACAGCCAGGCAGTCTAGAGCACTGCAAATGAGGTGCAGCTTAGCTTTCTGTGTGTTTGAGGCATGGAGCCTGCTGAAATGAAAAGGATGAACCAGTTCCCAGTGCTCCTGTCTGTCAGTGAGGACATACAACAGAGATACAGGAATTTGTGCACTGAGTGGATGGAAAGCAGAGAGGTGTTCGCTCCAGCTCCATCCGGATCTAGGCACCGACTCTAAACTGCATGCAAAGAGAGATTTAGGCTGTTCAGAGGATGCTGGAAGAATGGAGGTGCCCAATATGCATGCTGGGAAGGTCCTCTGCAGGTGGTGGAACAGAGGAGTCAGTGGGACAATTCATCTTCCCTCCCCACAGGAGTCTGCAGGGATGCCGGCTGCACTGCCTTGCTCCCTTCCTGCCCCAAACACCCTCTTCCCAGCTTGGAGGGGAGCACAGCCTTGGCAGAGTGGGATGTTGCAATGAAGTAACAGTCTCTGTTTTTAAAGAATGCTTTATTCACTACATCCTAGAAATGTACCGTAAATGGAGCAAGAACTAAATAAACTCAGAGGCTTCTGACAGTACAGAGGAGAGAGAGATACAATAAAATATCTAAAATATCAGCTCTTTTGAGAATAAGGCACACTAGTTTTGTTTTTTTTATATATACTTTTTTTTCTTAGAATAGTTTGTTCTTAACCTAAAGATGTTCACATTTCAAGTTATTAGACTTACCTCAGTAGTAGTGTACATGAAATGGTTTAGAAGCAAGTGTCAAGACAGGCATGGGAGGGAGGCTCAGCATGACCTGGTTGCCTGCATGGCTGGGTCCTGCCTGCATCCCTGGGTATCGCCTGCTACTGCCCTGGCACAGGCAGCACCCACTGGTGGCCGGGGGCACCTCACGGTTTTCCCTCATTGACTCCTTTCTCTTCCTGCCACCTCTGTGAGCAGCAGGTCCCTTGTCCTGTTGGCAGGGAGAGGATTACTGGGAAGGGAGCTATCACTCTTCTTCTCTCCTCTGTGGATCAGCCATGGCATGGGGCTGGAAGTGGGCCAGCAGAAGCCCAGACCACTAGAGTGCCTTTTCCTGGCCACAGGGGTGCTTGTGCATGGCCCAAGGACCCACACTGGCATTTAGTGTTGAGCCACGTAAGGCCGTAGGCTGGAGGACTGGAGGAGGCAATGCTGACCTCTGTCTGGGGCTTCCCCCTCGGGCTTTGCCCAGATCTCCTCCTCTCTCTCGCCCTACACAACGGCAGGACCTTGGGGCTGAGGTCTGGATGTGCTTTCAGATGTGCAGGCACAGACAATAAAAGTTTCCCGGGAAGGGGCGTGGAAGGGCAGAGTCCGACCTAATGGGTAACCTCACAGTGCTTTTGCTAATAGGTCGACAGGGTCAAGGGGAGCTCAGCTTGTCTGAGCAAGAGCACCTAAAACACAACTGCCCAATTTTGAGGCAAGCAAAACAGTGTATTAAAAAGGTCACTTAACTGAGCTCAATGCAGTCTGGAAGTGGTTCAGTTGTCAAAATATGGCCAATGTGAAACCCCTTTGGTATGTACTTATACCACAAAAAGTAAAAGAACATTGTTTACTGACTCCCTGCTTCTCACCTTTTGTCATCAGAGCTGTGTTTGCAGAGCTGATGCACTTCATACAAAGGGCAAGATATTTCTTTACCATTTTACTATATTTTACATTCACTGCACTACTAAATAAAAGCCTTTAAACAGGCCACAAAACACTGCAATAATATATTTACTTCTTAATAAAACAAACTTTTTTATAACATTGCAATAAAAGGCTTTTGTTTTGTGGCGAACCACATACCATGTAAATTTGCAACATAAAATGACTTTAAAAATGTGTATTAAAAGATATTTACAAGCTCTATGTCTTAAAATCATTGGGTCTAATCACTCCCACCCCTGATGTGCATGTACAACTCCAGTTGTGGAGAAGGGGAATTAAGAGTGGAAGGGAGGCTGGGAGGGAGGCTAGCCCTGTTTAACTAGTTCCAGTATCACTACCACCCCTAGTACCTTTGAAATTTCTCATGGAACATGATGGAGGAATGGGGAAGTAATGCTGCACATCCTCTCGGTTAGAGCGTGGCTACTTTTGCCGACAGCAGCATACATTCTCAGTCACTACAACACATACTTCAAAGAATAAAATGAAAAGCATTGAAAAAAAGCCTTGGCTTTATACTGGATGAAGATCTAAGACAAGACACCTCGCGTGAAATATCAGCTACTCGTTTCTTCACGTGCTCCAACTACAAGTAGCTTCAATAAATAGAAAATCCAGTTGCTAAGGAAAACTTGGAGCCTTTCTTTTGCTAAAAACAAGCCTGCAAATCACACTGTGAAGAGGTATGTGTGAGGAGGCTTTTTTTTCTTTTCTCTTTCTTCCAAACAGGCAATATTAGTTACTTGTGATTTCAAATGAGAACAAGCAGATTGTATTAATGCCAGCACAGAAATGCAGAGGTCTTGCACATTTTTCAAATTGCACTTTCCAGTATAATTTTTAAATAAGATACTTGTTGTTTTCTTCTTAAAAAACAAAACAAAACAAAACAAAACAAAAAACTAAGGTATGTATTCTTTAAATATTGAATATACTCTTCAAAATATATTGTTAAAACTTTCCCTAGCTGCTCAGGTGTGCTTTTTAATATATAGCTGATATATTATTAAAGGCACTACAAAATAGACATCTCTGGAGTGCAGAAATTACTAAAAAATAACCTTCATACCACAAATATATTGAAAATATAACTGCTAAAAAAAAAAAGACCCTATGCAACCCCACTACAATGTGTATAAATGCACGCCGGTGGTGGGCTGGATGCACCGAGGTCCTTTGGAAATGTGTGAATACAGGCATGTTAAGTTTTTAAAAACAGCCTAAAAAAGTTAGTGAAAACTTCAAGCATAGAAAATATTTCAAACATGTTTTTCTATGACATTCTTCACTTTCTGCATTGTTTTACCAAGCCCAAATGTTTACTCTTTCGCAGACAGTTCTTTCTTCATAAATAGTAAAGTGTTCCTTCAGTGTGTGTTTCTCCACCACCCTCCTCTGCCGACAGTTTCAGTATGTCTGGTAGACGTCATGGATGGGCACCTGGATGGTGGCAGCTGGGAATGCTGGGGGAATGTAGCCAGCGTATCCTCCGTAGGCAGCAGCAGCGGCGGCAGCGGCAGCGTTCTTCTGTAGCGTGGCTATTGTTGCTGTGGCCGCAGCAGGCGCCGCGAAGGGCACATAACTTGTCCCGTAAATCCCGGCGGCAGGGATCCGCTGCACGTTGGGAGCCATGGTGTACACCGGCGTGATGGGGCGACCCTGGAAGGAAAGGGTTCAGACCTCAAAAAAAAGTACTTACTTTGTTGTAACATCCCACTTCCATGCCCCGAATGGCAAACCCCCTAGAAGGGAAGGAGGTAACAGGAGGCTAGGCAGTACATGCCCTGTTGATTGAGAGTTATGCTATCATGGGAGGCTGATCCTTCCCTCACAGTTTGGGTCCCCTATAGTGGGGAAAGCTGTGGCCCAATGTGCAGATGTCTAAGACAGGTCAGATGAACTTCAGGCCTCTCAGGCACTATGACATCCTCAAGAGCACCTCCTGAATGGAAGCAGGGCAAGAGACTAGGGTTTTCCCCCCACTGGGTATGCATAGCAGGATGTATGGGAAGCTGGAAATATGGGAAGCAGAATTTCTGTGTTGAACTCACCTGGAAGGGAGGCGGTGTTGAGACAGCCGGTATTACAGCTGCGGCTGCAGCTGCTGCAGCAGCTGCTGCACTAGCTGGGTCCTGCTGGACAGCTATGGGGTTGATGATGTGCTCAACAGTGTGGATTTTGCCATCTTCCATCATCTTGGCTGGTGGTGCGGCCTGAAACATGGAGTACTGAGCACCAATGGCAGGGATGGCCACTAGGAGAGACCAGACATATCATATACATCAGAAGAGCATTTCCAGGACCTCATGTCAAAGAGCTCTCCCTCCCAGCTGCACCAACTGTCCAGCAGCGATCCTGTGCTGCTCTTATCAGGGGAGGTAGCCTTGTGTGCAGGCAGGGGACCTGGGGCACCTCTGCCCTCCCTATGTGTGGGAGCACCATGGCTGATGCACAGTGGACAGGCTTGGTGCTGCCTGTTTGGTCCAGCATTTTCCCCCATGCTCCTGCCATGAGTGTCCTAGGGCCAGAGTCCTCCTGGATACTGGGAGCTGCAACCCAGATTTACACAACCCCTTCTGACCACTGCTGTCCTTCCCACTGCCTGAGAATGTGGCCTGAGCACAAGGGGCAAGAGCATGCAATGTCCCAGTGAGGTCCCTGCTCCAGCTGTTGACATCAAGGAATATGGTGCTGCCATAGGAAGAGCTGGTCCAGGACAGAAAGTTGTGGGTTGTACTGCAGAACTTACAGGCAGCAGCCGGTCATCCTTCAGCCAACCCTGTGAAATATCACTTCATTTACCAGCACTTCCCAGGACTGGCTTGGCTAAATACATTTAATCCCATCTGTCTGCTACAGGACCAATCTACTTAATGACATTAAAAAAAGAGAAACTTCTCTTTAGGAAATTCTTGCTCATGCCAAAATTGGACAACATGATGTAATTAGAGCCATGGTCTTTCAGACAAAGGGAGAACACTCTGGTCAGAATAATAGTGTTCAGATAGTGAGTTTATACACGGTCCAGAATGGAGCTTCATGGCTTGCTTAGGGAAGAAATATTCTTTGCTGAACATTCCCAATAAACACAATAATTGCATGTGGCCCTGCATTGTGCACTTGTAGCCCAGAAAAACCAACTGTATTCTGGGCTGTATCAAAAGCAGTGTGGCCAGCAAGTTGAGAGAGGTGATTCTGACCCTCTGCTCTGCTCCAGTTCTCTTTTTACACCAAGTCCACCTGGTCAAGTCAAACCAGTTTTATCTCTGGTTTAAATATCCTGGATAATTTCTCACGAAGGCAAAGAGCTTACATGCTCCATTATGCAATAACTTCTGGCAGAAAAACAGTAGCAGGCATCCTGGGTATTGGGGTGACCTCTCAGGAGTATTCCAACTATTTGCAAAGAAATGAGCTTTAAGGTTGATCTAAACAGTAGGCAGGATACTTTGCAGTCAGTACATTTCTACTCCTCTGTTCTGGTAATGTGCTTTCAAAGTTATACCCTCTTCATGACAGAGGTAAGTCTTGTGTGTGGTACCTCTTATTAGATCAGCTGATCTGACTGGGGAAAACAGGTACTTCTGTGCTCAGAGGCTGTGCTGGAACCATACGATAGGGGAAGGTCTGATAAAGAAATTTGAATCTCAACATGCTTCAAGTATAGAAACATTTAGACTTGAGCTTCAAGCTTTTGTTTAGCAGTCGAATGAAATACAGACACCACTAATAAGCATGCATTTCCAAGCTCACTTCTCAAGCATCCTTTAGTAATACCTAGAATTCCTAAAGTATCTTTGCAAACACGCAGAGCGGTAATATTTTCTGGTGGCAAGTGGGTAGTTTTCTCAGGAAGTCTGATCTTCCTTTGGAAATAACTCTAATCTTAATAGCCTTCCTTTGTCTCTAGACTTCTTCTGACATTTTCTTATCCAGCTGTTATGAAGAACTCTTCACAGCCTTCATTAGATGCAAGCTGTAATTTTCACTGACATGAATGGAACATGTTTTGGGAAACCACTGTAGCTCTATTATTAAACAATGCTTAGATCCTGCAGTTACAGTTTACTTGGAAAGAGAAATGGAGAGAAGACGAGGACTTCTGCAAGAGGGCTTGTCCCCATCACCTTCAAGGACCTTCTTCCTCAGGCTGCTTTTTCAAATAAAAAAATCTTTCCAAACAGGATCTTGAGGAACTGCAGAGCTTTGCCTTTCATCTTGTTCACTTGGGAATGGCAAGGGCTGGGTACTCAGCTGAAGAAGTGGCAGAAGGGGGCAATCCCTGCCCCAGCCCTTGGACTGGCTCATCAGAGCCCGGCAGAGATGAGAGCACTCCTGTAGGCACTGCACTGCTGCAAGATGGACCCCAAGGGCTCCCTGCATTGCTCCTTCCCCATGTCACTGATGGAGATGGAGGAGCTTGCCTCAGCAAGGGACTTTCCTGCAATGGGAAAGCCCCAGATCCTTTTCTCAGCCTTGTACCACTGGAGAAATACGAACTGAACGGGAGGGCTCCAGCCTGGCTGGAAATCTAAGACAGGGTGAAATTAGCATTGAGGACATTAAAAGAGAGAAAGATTGCTCTTAGTCAGCATGTTCTAGTGCACATGACTAGAAGGAGAGCAAAGTCTGCTTCCTCCTAAGGAAATGCAAAAGGGACAGGAGTGCGCATTGCTTCAGTCCTTTTTTCTTTGGCCTGAAGAGTTCCCCGATATTCGTGTCCCCCGTCCCACTGTGTGCCTCTTGTGTGAAGAAAGCCTGGCCAGGGCCAGGAGGCACCCCACACAAGGGAGCACTGAGCCCCAACCTTGGAGCAGCCCCCATTGCCCCAGTCGCAGTCACAGACTGGCCCTGGAGGGGCTCTCACGTGCTTGAGACAGGGCTTGGAGTGGGGGCTTGCCCACCACCCCTGCTTTCCTCCCCTCCTTACACATACTAACCTGCACCAGGCTTAATGGCCACTGGATTGACTGCAGGTAACTCCAAGTTGGGAACCAGTTCATATCCTTTCTCTTGCTGTTTTCCTTTGCCTTCATGGTACCTGCTGTAGATTCCACGGCCAGCGGAGTATCCCCCCAGGTAGGAACCCCTGGGACCCGGGGCTCTGTTGCCAGCTGCACCTCGCCCTCTGCCTCGTATGCTGCCTGCTTATGATAACAACACAGAAGATGGTGAATAATGGAGAGTGACGGCCCCGTGGGGAGCACGAGTGACCCCAGGCTGAGATCCCGAGGCTTGATCTTAGAAATGTGGCTGCTGAAGTCAGCAGGATTGAGTCGTAGTGACCCCGCTTAGGAAAACAGAAGTGCCTAAGAAGCATCCAATAAGCCTATGCTTATTTAGCATTTGATGTTTGTGAGCATATATTAATTGCTCACTTACATTGAAGCAACTCTTGTGGCAAGTGTTATGGGTTCAATGCAGTCAGTAGAGAGAGAGGGGATCCTCAGGGTGATTTCTGTGCATTAGGAACAGCTTCTGCTTTCAGCTGTCCTCCGGAGGAGACCCAACTTGTCAACTGGCTGCAATGGGACCCTGCCAAGATGGCACAGCATCATACCTGGCCTTTACCCAACTTTGTCCCACCACTGCATATATTTTTACTAATGTTGTTTAATTGTTCTCTCTGCTATTTTATTAGTAAGGTGCATATACCCCATTTCCAAAAATATTGCCTTTATTCATCTTAGTGACTCCACATGTGTTATGGCAGTACTTTAAACACAGCAGTATTAATGTACTCTATGATGGTCTAATCGACTATTTAGCCTGTTACTCAACTCCATCATAGTTCATTGTAAGTACAAATCTGAAAATTGAGAAGAAGCTGAAATTCTTGAACAACTAGGGTTCAAAATACTTATTGGTTTATGTGAGTGCTTTAAGAATATATTCATGATAAATTGCTTCTTCTATGGAAATATACATCAAATTTCAGGAAACTGTAATTCCTGTAAGTACAGGATAATTATAATTATAATACCAGTTATAGCTGTTAGGGTCTTTTTATGAATAAGTGATTTTTGGTTAATTTTTAATGACTGTAACCAATAACTAATTAAGGTATACATAATAAAAGAATTATTTTTCACTCACGTGATTCCTTCTGCTCGTAGTTCTCAAATGACTTTATGAAGGACAGCATTACTGTCATTTTAATGCGGAGGGTAAATGACACCTAGAGAGCTCCTAAGGCTCTCCCTAACCTCCCTCCCTTTGGGTAACTAGGTCACCATACTCACGCCTCTAGAGCACTCTGTCATAGGATCAAGCTCTTTGAAATGAGACATCAGAAGCTGGAATCCTTAGACTTGCTCAGACTTAGTACAAGACTCATAAAACCCAGATCCCTCTCTTCCCCATCCCATGCTTGGTCTGTTAGCTCATTCTTTACCATATATTCGATACCTCTCCCATACCAGCCTGTACGTTAGCAATTATTTATGGATAAATGCACTTTGTGTAGTCATAAACTGTAGTCATAAACTAAAGCAAGACCAAACAGAAATATGACAAAAAGACCTATAAAAGAGTATTAAGAAAAAATTGCATGCTACTAGCTGTCCTTTGGCTGAGGCAGACCTCTTGCATCAGCCTAAGATCAAACCTGCCCATCACATCCCCTAAATGTGCTTACTAACCTTTCACAAAGTAATCTCTGTTGGGGCCGATCAAGGCATTGTATGGATATCCATAGTATGCTAGTGTGTATGGATCACAAGAGTAAACATAGTTGGGTTGCTGAGTTACTTCGGAGGTTGCTGCAGCCCCTCCTTTTGCTGCTTTCTGGTAGCGAGTGTATTGCTCCTTGTCTACCGGCTTGGCCAAAGTAACCTCCAGACATGAGCCTTCTAGTTCAACACCATTAAGGTTGTTCATGGCATGAATGGCATCTTCCCTGGTTGTAAAGTGCACAAAGGCATAATCACGTATTTTTTTCACTCTCTCTACACAGCCAGGGTTAAACTGACCAAACACCTTTTTAATGGTGTCTTCTGTGGTCTCAATCATTAAATTCCTCACATACAGGATTTTAACAGTCTCCATGACATCTTCATCCACATCTATCTCTGGTTCTGCCCAGTCAACAGCAATTTGATGTCCCCACAGCTGGATCCTTCCTGGCATGAGTTTTCTCCTGGCCATGGCTGCTGCTCGGTGGCTCTCATACTCCACAAAGGCAAAGCCTCTGTTCTTCATCTTGTCTGCAGCGCTGGCATACACGATGACATCCAGCACACCTTCTGTCACCTTGGCAATCTCTTCCAGGATCTCCTCTCTTTTCTTCATCTTGGGAATGCCTCCGATGAAGAGCCGGCAGTTATCCACACTGCAGCACACACCCAGCAGCCTGCCGGGTCGGATTTCATAGTTGTTCAGCTCCCTGACAGCACGCTTCGCCTCATGCTTCTGTGTGTACATCACGAAGGCGTAGCCACGGTTCTTCCCATCAAAGTCCATCATCAGGCGCATTTCATAGATGCGGCCGACAGACTCGAACACGGGGACGAGCTCATCTTCATAGACATCGCGGGGGATTTTGCCCACAAAGACTTCGCAGCCACGAGGAGGGTGCAGGCCCTCCCAGCCGGGAGGAGGGCCTCCATACTTGCGTTGCCCGTTCTCCTGGATCATACTATATCCAGTGCGGGCCATGAGGGCCAGCAGAGCTGCCTCGTTGGGCGCACCAGCAACGCCTTCAGGGACTTTTGTGGTGGCCACCTTAGTGGAATCATTGCTCATCCTTGCAGTGGAATCCTCAGCGGTCATGGCGTCAAACTCATTCACAGCGTGATAAAACCTGGGCAAATGAAGAAGGAGGACACTCGTTAAAAACTATTAGCTACCATCAGAATTCCACCTCTCTCTTTCATTTTCCTGTAGTTGTTCTGCAAGTTTGTTTTTCAAACTGGGTCTAAGGCTGCAGAAGAACAGAGGAACAAGCCACACCAGGCTGAAGAGCGATATTGCAGGGATAGTGCATCCTGGACATAGGCACAGCTCCTCTTTGAGGGAATGGTTGAGGATCACCTGCCCACACATCCCAGGCATCAAGAGCTGCTGTCACAGGACACCAAAGTCACATGAATGGATGCCACCAAGTACCTCAAAATCTCAAGACCTTTGAGAGCCTTGTCTCCTCTTTGAAATGGTAGGAAGGAGATCACACAGAATTGGGAGAGAGAAGGAAGCCAGTGGCACCCACCTACAGAGCCTTCTCCTCCCTCTCAGTCACTCATCAGTTAATCCATTTACTCCTGAGCAGCACAAGCACCAGGTGCCATATTCCATGGTGAATGGTGGCAAATGCATGAGAAGCACCAGACACTGTTTCCATTTGATAACAACTCCCTGCTCCTCTAGACCTCCACAGTAACTGTCAAGTAGGAAATAATAAATACACTTTAGCATCGGGGGTGGGGGGCAATTCTTGTTCTCTTGTGCAAAGAGTGATCTGATAAGCTTCTGAGTTGCCTGCTGCTCGTGTTACAACATCTGACATGCTTGTCTCTTCCATTACTACAGCAGGATTTGACAAAAGCTGAAGAGAATCACTCCTTTACGAGAAGCAGCTTGCTTTAGACCAAGCGGACAGCACAGCACTGCAAGCCAGCAAGAGGAAGGCAAATCTCAGAAACCTCATTCTGCATTTGAACACAGGCAGAGAGCAGGAAACGCAGACATACAGGAAATGACCACACTAATAACCAAAACTGCAAGACAGTGGGCTTTCTTTCTGAGCACAATTAAATAAGACACCTTGGGACTCTGAGACTAGTTAGCTCATTGACTTTTAAAGCTGCAGAGGTCCAGCAGACAATTTAATACAAGTGATTGTATATGACATGGACCATTACATTTTATTGTTATTTGCACATTAGACCCTATAGCATTTATCTGAGTAAATTGTGTCTTCCACAAGGACCTTGGCTTTAAGGAAATCAGAGAGCTGCAGACCCCACCACTTCCCTGGGTGCCTTGTTTGCTAACCACTCCATCATACAAGCAAGTGTGCAGTATTTCTCATGAGAATTTGTCCGGCTTTTGCTTCCAGATAGGATTACTTGTTAAGCCTTTCTCTGATAGACTAAAGGGTCTTTCAAGACCTCTGCTTGTGCCTTGTAGTGGTATTTAAGTTATTTAATCAAGACACAACTGTCTTTTGAATAAAACTTGCAGGCTGAGCTCACAATTAGTCATTTTTTCACCTATAAATCTTGTTTGTTGGTCTTTGGCCAGTTGTCTAGATCTTCAGCCTTTTTCACCTTTGCTATGTACAGGGATGAAGCTCATCCCTCCTTCTTCCCCTCATGTCTCTGTATTGCCAAAGCCTGTTTCTTCACACCTTCTCACTTGCAAATCACATGGAGTTGGGTGGTTTTTTTTCAATTCTAACCTCAAACCCTTTATAGAAGCACCACTTGCTGTGGTTATGTCCCATGTAGCAGGCATGACTTGTGTTTATTACTCCTTAATGCAACAACCTTGCATTCAGCCCTATCCCAACTGCCTTTTAAGTAGATCCCACCTATTGAATGTTACACAGTTGGCTCCTCCTCGTTGTGTTTTACAACGCCATCAGTCTTTCCTTCACTGATTTATTTGTCATGATTTGCATTCATCACCAGTCTGTTGATGGAACTGTCAAAATACACTGACCCTTGTAGGACACTCTGCAAACCACCATAAGAAATGCTCCCAATATCTGAGTTTGACACGGTTGTTTAAAACAAAAAAAAAAAAAAGGAAGAAGCTTCAGACAGATTTATTTATTCTATGTAGTTGTCTTACTCAGTGAGACACAGGTTTGTCTCTGTCCCACAAGGACTCAGATCTATACCCTTCATTTGAATGATTTCGCCACTGCATTGGTTACCATGTAGGAAGATCTTTCACTAGTACAGCAAGCCCAAGTCCACAAAAATATCGGGACAAATTTTAGGCACCGAAGTCTGATTTGTATGGTTCACAAAATCCATTTAAATCCTAGTAACCTCAGCACCTCAGATTTTTTTCCGTAGAGGTCCTGAGCTGCCCAGAATTGTGCTGGTCTATACCCAGAGATGCCTCTACACCAGCCAGGGGAAACACCACTGTGCCTGGTTCATCTCCTAAATGCATTTGGGATTGGGAAACCAGACCTCTGAGCTTTGTGGTAGGACCTGATCCTGCATGTGTTTTTGGGCCATGAGTGTTGCATGCTGATGCTTCTGAGCCATTTTAATTTAAAAATATGGAGAGCAGAGGAGAAGATAAAGAAAGTGGAGGGCAGTAATAGTGATGCTGATGCTCAGGCAATACTTCAGTAAACATAATTCCTTTGGAGCCAGGTCTGTCATGGATAGCTTCTTGCTTTAAAATGCTGTTGATACAGGTTTCTCTCAGATTCAAATGCTACCCTTTAACAGTCAGACATTTTAATTTTATTCCTGAGAATTATTTGAAATAATTAAGAAAATTAAGGCAGAGTAAAACAGCTTCATTTTTTACTTCACAATTTGCTCCTAAAAGTGTAACTTCACCTTTCTTGGAATAAAAGCAAAGCTTGTTATACAAACACTTTGGTGGGAAATAATCATTACCTTTACATGGGCCACCTGTTAGCATGTGAAGTAATTATCACCCCAAGTTTGGCTAAGTTTAAAAATTAGGAATTCCATCCTAACCACCAGTTTTAGGTCAGCTTACAAAATAAGTCTCTATATCTCTGTTATCTGCAGGGCTCTGTGTCAGGGGCTATAGTCTGGAAAGCTACAGATGATCACTGGGATTGTAGAGTGAGGGGAGATGAAACAGAATCTCCCCTGACCCCCAGAAACCAGTTGGTAATTCAGTGGCCATGCAGGAGATTGCATATTCTCCAGCACTTTGCATTGCACCAGCAGGATGATTTCTTGTATTGGAAGTTGTACATGAAGCTGCTTCTAAGTGCTGCTGGCCATCTTTGCTGCAGACACTGCTGTACACCATTTGTGATAGTGCATAATTAAATATTCCTTGTGAACCTAAAATGCATTTATCTTTATGTAATTTATTTGGAATCAAGATTTGTGATCAAATGTGGTTTGGGATTTTTTCCCTGTGCAACTACCTAGAGCTGGGTTTCATAAGTAGGTACTACCTAAGAAAGTTATAGAGCCCATATAGTCCTAATTGTTGTAACTAAATACATGCTTAACTACTTAGTCATTGCCACGTTATACAATCAACACCTTTACAAAGTTCAGATGTCATTTACCTTGATGAGAAAATGCACAGGCTGTCTGGTCTGAGAGCTTCTCTCTCCTGCTGTTACTGCCTTACAAAATGGGCTACCAATACAACCTAACCCTTTTCAGACTGAAATGCAATCCCTCTCAAGAAAACAGTTTTCGAAAATACCAGTTTCCAAAGTGTTCAAACCTACTTGTGCATTTTTTAAGTCAACAGTAAACTGTTCATGAAAAATTACTACTATGTGTTGTGGGTGTACACAAGGCATGGGCTAGTACTATGGGTCTAGTGGCCTTAATAAAGCCAAGCTGATTTCCAACATCAATATGTGAGATTGATGCTAGAAAAGGCAAAAATTTAATCTCCATTAAAATGCAGTGTCTTGTGAAATATAAGTGCTTGGTTTCTAGACTCTGAAGAGGAAGGTACACCTGATCTTGATAACATGGATTCATAAAAGAGAGAGAGACAAAAATATTTCTAACAAGAAAGGTTGTGTTTTGCAGACAACTAAGTTTTAAATGACTCATTTCCAGGACTGAAACAAGTCCTGGGCTTCTTCTCGGAAAAAGGTAAATCCTGCTTGATTGTTCAACACCATGTTAGATGTATGCTAACATCTGCCAGCCTACAGCAGCAATGCTTACAAGCCCCTCAGTTCAGCGTCTCTGCTCCAAGGACTCTTCCTTGCACAGGTGAACTCTCAGACACATACGTTTTGCTGAAACCATTCAAATTTCATTTCACTTTGCTTACGAATCTCCTCTGCTGCCAATAGGAAGGGTGTAAATGGTTCTTGCCCTAAACATTAATTATCTGCTTTTTTAAAGGTACTTTTTTCACATATCCCAGAATATTAAATGGCAAACTTACTGTGCTGGCAGTGACTGACCTAAAGCATACTGTGAGCAGGCTGATTAACTGAGGCAGGTATTTTATTAAGTAGAAATACCACACCTTGATTAACAACAATACAGGGCCAAATGGTGATGTCCCTTGTCCCAGGGCAAAGGCAGCTTGGGGCCCCAGCAAGAAAGCAATGCCCAAAGTCCACATATCAACTCATCCCTGGGTTAGTCCAGCACTGGGCAGTGCCCTGTGAAGTAAGGCAGACACGTGCTCCTCTGTTGATCCTAGTGTGGTCAAATAGGCTTTTACAAACACAGGGACACAGCCAGTGTCCTTGTGACAGTAACTGAGTGTCCATTTCACTCACATGCTCCCATGAAATGAGGTTGTTTATGTTTGGACTTAATTCATCCCTCCAGTTTTGTGTTACATAGATTTAGTGGCATCATGTGTCCTTCCGTGGGTGACACAACTGCCAGCAGTCACAAAGCCCAGAGACAGGTGCCAGCACCATCACAGGCAACAGGAGAGACCAGGGAGATCTGCTGTCTCTGTGATAACCGTCCAGGGGAGGGATGGGGACACCTGTGCCCCACCTGCAGACCCTGTACCATACACACTCCCACTGAGCTGACAGGGCGTGTCCTCATGGACACTGCACAGCTACTGCTTCCTTCAAGAAACTGTCACGGTTTTGCATTTTAAACCACAGAGGGAAAGACGGTTGCTGAAATTTCAAATACACCCTGATGGCAGAGGGAAATAACAGCTACTGGTTTAAATGTGACCTTCCTCATATTTTAGTTGAAATAATAAGGGAAAATGTTGATCTTGATGATGATGATAGGCAGCAGCTCTAAAAGCATGTCTGTCATTAAAGTTCTTTATTTTCAAATCCTGACTCTATTCTCATGACAACTTAATATTCATAAAATGCATACAAAACCAACAGCTTACTAAGAACTACTGTGTAATTTCATCACAAACATCAGACACCCCAGAAATGCTCCTGCTGAAAACCCAGTTTGCCTGTTTAGAGATCTATTGGCTGAACAGAAAAATTCAATGGCCTCATCAATTCTAAATAAGGTAGAGACTTGTGCATTGCTTCAAGTGTCATGTGCAAGTTACCTCCCTGTTTAAAGATAATTACAGTATGATTATACATCACTTTGCTCTTTCTTGCCAAGACTGTCACTCTTTTCCTCCTCACTATTTTCATAAATGAGCTGAACAAAGCAGGTGTCTTTGAGACTGTTGCCGAAGCTGAGCCATGGCATACCCAACTGCAGGACCCAGGGCCAGTGTGGTTTTCAACAGGAATTGGACCACTCTTGGTTTCCTACATTCTGCCATTAATGAAATGCAGGTGTCCAAAGTTGAAACTTGTGGTGGGTCAGTGTGAGAGAGTGCAGCATTTCAGCACAGCTTTTTGGCCAAGGCCCTTTCCTGAAGGTCTTTGAGGCAGAAAAGGGAAGGTTACATGGGATGGATGATGTCTTCACCCTTTTACAAAAAATCAATACCTGAGGCCAACAGGCCATGAAAGTGTCTGCAGTGTGTCAGACACATTTCTTTACCTGCAGCTGAACTGGGTGAAGAAGTTGCCCCAGGCTAGGTGAAACATTTTGAAAAGGTGAATTTTCTTAATCTGGATCATTTTGGCAAAACTCTGTGGAAAAAGTGGTGAACTGCATCAGCAGACCTGAAGGGGCAGGAACACTGGCTGCCAAGAGACTTGATGAGCAGCTTGTGATGAGCAGCTTGGAAGAAACTAACCTCAGAGATCATTGACAATGACATGTCTGTCTGCTGTGCAATTTATCCTGCTGCCAGCATCGCTAAAGGACTGCTTATTCTCATCATCATCTGCATGCCTGAATTGGGTCATCAAACTTGTCCCTCTCCAGCCAGGGTCAGGAACTTTTTGGTTCAGGTGCTGCATAGAACACAATGAGATGTGCATGGAGCGCACTTGCTGCACCCCGTATGTATGTTCAGACAAGAACATGTACAAGCAGAGGCTCTCTGCCCACTAGAAGTACTATACTTAAATATAGAGAGCAACAGTGCCTGAGAGGTAGGATAAAACCAGCCTACTAAATCCTGAGGCTAGCTGTTGAAATTAGGACAAAAGGAAACAGCCTCAAGTTGCACCAAGGAAGGAAAGATTTCTTCATCAAAAGGGCTGTCAAGCATTGGAACAGGCTGCTCAGGGATGTGGCTAAGTCACCATCTCTGCAGGTGTTTAAAAGACATGTAGATGTGGCGCTTAGGGACATGGTTTAGTGGTGGACTTGGCAGCATTTGGCTAATGGTTGGACTCAATGATCTTAGAGGTCTTTTCCAACCTAAAAATTTTATGATTTTATGAAATTCACACTTCTGCTATGGTGACACTTAGCATCCTAATCTACAGCCTATCATCAGAGTTCTGACCATTGATTTCATTGCAAGAGTTCGTATCTCATGCTTAAATTTCAATTTTATTCTGGTCAGTTAGTTATGTTCCCTTTGTATGGGGCAAGGTAATGTTGGGCCTGAAAATGGGCCTGAAAAGCAGCTTTCAGGGTGGATTTACTGCAGAGAGGGTCTGTGCATGATTTTCAGTTGCTTAAATTTGTTCTAAGTTGCTAAACATGTTAAAAATTGTTGGTTCCACTTAAAACTCACCAAAATCTGTTGACTTTGACTTTTGATTGTATTAGGATCAAAGAAAGAAACAGAAAACAAAGTATGATATTTCTAACGGTACTCACATCTAGCACTACTCCCCTGACATTGGTTACAAGACTCTAATGGCTGCAATAGGGATATATTTAAGACAGTGATGAGCACTACAGAAAATCCTGCTTTAGAGGTCTTGCAGGGACATGTTATGTTATCCAGGCACCAATCAAAAGCAATGTACTTGGCTTAAAAAATGGTAACAAACTTACTAGAAATCTGTTCTTTTTCTTCTTACTCCTTTTTAGGAGGAAAACACCTGAAATTACTCTGTAAATTAATATCCTGGAATTTCCCAGGTTAAAACTTGAATGCTAATCAGATAATTCAACAAGGAATTTGTACAGCCAACAATTGGCTACAGCTTCAAACTATGATTTGAAGGTTAAACTTCTTATTTTCATCATTGTCATGAGAAAAATAACAATCATGGATCTAATTCTCTTAACTGTATTATACCAGTTCCCTTAGCCTATTAATCTTACCTCACAGCAATTTTATATATGATTTAAAAAATGGAGCTAAAATTATGATTCCCATAAAAAATAAAGTCACCTTGTATTGTGCAAATGTCCTGCCTATTCTGTTATATTCTGTTATCAACCCTCTCTGCATCTTTCTATGGTATATTTAATCTTGTGTGTGATCCACTTGCATTATCCGTACGCACTATCAATGCCTAGCAGTGAACATTCCCAGGGGGAGGGGCCCTCAATGACCTGACCTCCTGCTTAAAAACTGCAAAAATTATATTCAATGAGATATGGGTAATGATATTTCAAATAATAAAGTTAGAAAACTTTCCTTAGCGTACCTTTGTTTCCTGCCATGGTTTTTGATGATCACAAGTCAAAATGTGTTCATGAATATATGGTTTTACCATGGCAAGAATGAACCCATGCTGATGAAAAAGTTATTGATGTATCACAGCACCTCAAACACCTAGAGCATCCTACCACCGTGATCCTGCTTCTGCAATGTGAATTCTGTCAATGCAATGTGTGTTTCCTGAGTGTTTTTATGTTACTGCAGTGCCAAACCAGCCACCTCAACTCAAACCACTTCTGAAGGAAGTTTGGGTAAGCAAAACCCAGTCTCCTCCCTTGTTTTATAATGCACTTTTCTGCAAGTCATTCAGAACTTTGTCCAACAAGTTGTGTAATCCCTGTGTTATCCTGTTTGCCCCAGCTCCATCTTTTACCCACTCCAATTCAAACTAATTCAAAACTCTCAGCTATTTTGATAGGACTTGTTACTGGCTGAGGCTGAAGTTATTACCTTGCAATATATTGAAGCCACATGTTGAGGAAAGCTGAGAAGATGAGAGATGGTTTGTCTAATCACTCTTATCAGCTGTCTAAATCAGGAAGCAGCACAACCATGCCCTTCTCCCCAAATTCCCATATTTCAATCTTGTCAATGAAGTCTATCATTACCATGATCAGATAGGAAAACACGTGATATATGAATTTCAGTGTAGTCTTTCCTATTCTGGATTAGCTGTACTTGATGGGAAACTTTTTGCAGTGTTTCTTTACCACAAATGCAATTAAATGCTGTTCTCAGCAGAGATGCTGATACAGGTAAGTGTGTCCTCCTCATTAACTGTCTGCTTTAGAAAGCATTCTGCTTGGAAAGGGAGAAGAATTTATTCAGAATGGATTAGAAGCTCACAAGCTTTTGCCGTAAGAAAGACAGGAGAAGCAATGTTCTGCAACTGAAAAACAAAACCACAATCAGACTCATCTGTTAATCATTACACAGGAAAGATAACACATTCACTTATTTCACTTCTTGTCCTTCTGAAGAAAAATCTTATATGTGAACACGATGATTTAATTCAATCATTGAAAATGTCTGTCAAAGGCTTTGCTGAGTTCTGTGGAGCAGGGATATGTCTGCATGTGCCTGTGTTTTTGTAACACAGGACACTTTATCTATCTGTCTGTCTACATAAACATTACAGTAATATGTTTCATTCTGCAGTGCAACCAAGAATATCTTAAAAAGTTCATAACCTACAGTTGTCTTTTCAGCTTTTCTGATCAAACTTTTTCCTCTAACTCTCCCGGAGTGAAACATAACACATCCTGCCTGCTCATATAAAGTCGACTTGTGTAGTCAAATTTATTACAATAAAAATAGCTTCAGAATTTTCAGTTTACCCTAATTCCGTGCACTACTCTTATTGCAACATTCTTAGCTTTGTGTATACCACGTGAACACTGCAACAACAGGAGGCCCAACCTGCAACCTTGCTTTCAGCAGGAGGCAGAGATTTCAGGGAAAGCTGAAAGTGGCTCAACGTGTTCCCTCCCCCTCAGGTCGCAGAAATGAAAATCAACATAAAGCAAACCACAGTTGGGATGTGAATGTTTGCTGCTGAAAGCACATTAAACTCAAAGCATTTGGCTTAGTCAGTGGCTGGGGTTTTGTCCTTTTTTTTCCTTTGTGCACTGACATTTGACCCTTTTTATAATATGCACCTTGCACCACTGAAACACAGTTAGTTACTAATTAAACTCAGGTACCAATGGCTGACTTGTACATATCACCATTTTAACTGCCTGGTGCTGCCCGTGCACGGAGGAGTGGGGGCTGGAAGTCGATCGTCTTTGCCGTGAAATTCTGTCATATCGGCAGAAAGGAGCTGCAAAGTGCAGCAATTTGTACCTGACCTCTGATCTAAGAAGTTTGTACAGACCTTTGAACGTTGGATTGGAGAATTGAGAAACAAGGTTTACAAGTACAAGGAAGAGATTTTCAGCACTCATTACCTGTGCCCAGTGTTAATATTATAAATTTTAAAAAAATGTTTAACCAAGGCAGGAACTGTCTCAGGGGACACCACTCCTGTGCTGGGTTAATTCAAGACAATTTAAGTCTACTGAAATTACAGCTCACTTGGAAATACCTATGGTTTTGAAATGAAATTTCTGTTCACTCTAGAAAAGGAGTGGGATTTGAGACAGATATAATTTGAAATTCACCTTTTGTTGACCTTAAGTGAGATTATTTATTTTTTTAATTAAAAGCTGAAGAAAGAAGACAAGAATCATTTGGTTCAAAATAATTTTTCCAGCAAAGAATGGAGCTGAAATGCAGAACTGAATGGAAATTATTAAAAAGAGTAGCAAAATGGAGACTCCTTTGTTAACTTAATTTTTATACAACATATTATCTAATCTGGGTTATACAGTGCAGAGCTATATGAGAAACCCATGGAAAAATAATCAAACCAACAACATTACAACAAGTTCTTGACAGTCAGTCATGTGGCCTTGTCTTGACAAACATAAAGGACACATTTTGAAGTTCTGTTGGATTAACCATGTCAATTTAATTTAAAAACTCTCTCAACTCTTACACACACTGGCAAGGTCTTGGGTGCAACACCATCAGCTAACACCAGCATGTACCACCGCAGACTGCAAGGGGTGCGAAGGCCTTCAGAGATCAGCTGTGATAACATGATTGAAAAAGATGACCTTTCTGCAACCCAGTCTGCCAGGCCATGGAGCATGGCGGGGTATGGCAGTAACATTTGCCATGACGTCCCTTGCATGTTCTGAGCACAGGCTGTCATCCATGGCAAGCTTGGATGTGCAAAGGGAGAGAAAGTACTTTACAGATACATTTTGAATCATGGCTTCAATACCACCTAGCTCAGGACAGGACACCATTACTTACAGCTGCTCCATCTGGTCCACATGTAAATTGTCATTTTTGTCATTGGTTTTAGTTGAGCCTTACTTTCAACAACTACATATTTTTTTTCCTTGTTTAAGTTCAAACTTTGCTATTGTTATCAGCACTGACTCCAACAAAGCAATAAATTAATAATTAAATAAATAAGGGTGAACAGATTAATGTCACGTGTCCAATGTCATATACAAGTCTTACATTTCACATGCTGCTTAAGTAGAATATGAATAGAATACTATCAAAGCTGACTTTCTTAAAATGCTGTCAAATTTTCAGTATGCAGACTGAGTTATATAGATTCATTTATATTTATAAGACTTGCATATATACCCCGTTTACTTAAACCTTCCTAGCCACCTTCAATCTACAAGCTCCAAATTCTACACCAACAACTGATAACCCACTTCTAAAGTTTGATTTTTTATGTCAATCTCTTGAAAAAGCAGAAAAGAACACCAGGCGGCACAGACAATGGCAGAGACGGACTGATTGAAAACAATGTCAAGCAGTTGCAATTGGCTACCTTTTACTTCATTAATTTAAGATAGCAGAAAAAATATCTCTGAAACATGATTTTGTATTCTTCTGTCTAAAATATCAGTGGTCTAGCATTCATTGTTCTGACATTCATTTTGGTATTTGCTATGCAAATTCTTTTAGATATTCACATGTTGATCTCACAGTTCAATCTTACAAGCAGTTGCTTCATTCTCAAACAACTCCTTAGGACCCTCTAAAGGAAGGCAAAACCCTGAACCCATACCTTGATGATGACATACTTTTGGTCTCAACTCCCTGATAAATGAAAATCAGATAAAAAGCCCTACAGAGCAAACAAGATTTCCCTTACCTCTGCGCTCCTGCGATCGAAGTGCAACAGGTTAAGGGGACTCGCGCCTTCGCCCGAGCAACCTTTCTTCCTAATGGCAAGAGCTGTGCAACCTGGTTATACAGTTAATGCATCTCTTTATTGGCCAGCGAGCGTTAGCCATTTAAATTCCTTGGGAGTCATTTGTTAAGGGCTCTTAGGCTGAGGCTAAGTGGGTGGGATGGGAGGGAGAGGGGATGTTAGTGCTGCCAGACGCAGAGAGCTCTCCGAAGTGGTTTGAAGATTAATAGAAAACTATCTGCAACGACAGGATCTTTGGAGGGAGGGCTGGGTCCAAACTTCAGGGAAGCATAGGAAAGAGAAACTGTAACATTTTTGCAGGCAAAAAGAATTTGAAGAGAAAGATTTCATTCAAAATTCAAAACTTTGAAAAGAAGGAGTGAAACATGTACAAACAACTCCTTCCTAGCACAAGGCGTTGTGCAAATAGCTTGGGTTACTCACAACAGATAAGATAAGAAAAGGGCATATTTTGCTTGACTGCATTTGAGGCTTTTTAAGTGAAATTTTTTTTTTTATGTGTGTGTCTGGCAAAATTATTTCAGGCTGCACTGAATCAATTTACCTTTGGTTGTCGGAAAAACAAAGGGTCTGCAGCTCCTGGAGTGAGAAGTAGATTTACTGGTCATGTCGGCAGTGGGACGGTAGGAATAACTCAGCCTATGCCATGTACCCGACATGCACTGTGTCAGCAGTAAACACGGAAACTCCAGTGTGTTTGCTCAAAAGGAAAAAAAGCACCTGGTGCAGAAGTAAAAGCACAGGGGTGGTAAAACATGATTCATGACAGTAGAAATGGTCTGTACATAACAACGGAGCATTAGGCCCTGGGAGCACTTAGGCAAAGCAAACAACACACCTTCTCAAGCAGCCAAGAGGAGGAACCGCTCCAAAACACTCTTTGGATGATAGATTTGCCTGGTTGGCAAGCAGTGTGCACAACCAGCCGGCAGGAGAAGAAGGAGCAGGGCATACCTTGGGAGATGGCTAATTTCTGGGAAAGGAGACAGCCTGAAGAAGGTGAAAAGTAAACAGTATATTGCAGAAGCAAAACAACTACAGTTTTCAGTCCTTTCCCAGGTGTTTTTTACTGGTATAACCATTCCTTTCTTCTTTCTCTCCCTTTTTCACTGTTTTTTCCCCCCCAAAAAATAAAGCTTGGTCCAAACCTCCATCCAAACAGCACACAAACAACCTCAGGGCATCCACATGTGCAAGGAGAAGTGTCTTAACCTCTCAGTGACAAACCATAAACATAAGTACATTCTGCAGAGGAAGCACTGTCAGTTTGTTTGAGATGGTCCTACATAATTGTTCTTGTCCTCTGAGTCCTTTAGTCTGGGCATGTAAAACTTAAGAGACAACCTTATACTGCCAAGTCACAGGCTGGTCAATAGGGAAGAGGGGTAGGGGAGTCAATGAGTGTAGGGATAGGAGCTCTAGTATTAGAAGGCTCCAAGTTAGACAGAAAAATGTGGAGGATGGCAAAGACTGGAAAAGAAGCATCCTTGTGGCAGTTTCTGAAAGCAAACGGGAAGGAGAGCTGTTCTACTTACACTGCAAACCAATGGCTTATTGCAATCACTATGTTCTGGATTTTTACACTTGTTTATCCCCTGTACTGGGGCTGTGGTGTGTTAGGCACTGTACAAACACACCTGGAGCCTGGATCCTGGACCCAGAGTGCCGGCAGCCCAAGTCTACTGTGCAAGTCTTTCATCTTCAGAATTCATCTCTGCAAATGTTAACCCGTTAGCTACAAGAGCAGCAGAGAAGCAGGTACTGCCCTGCAGGCAGGGAAGCTGCAGCATGGAAATTTCAGTGGTTTACCCAAGACTATAGAAAGAATCAGTATCAAAACTGGGGATAAAATCCAGGAGATTCTGCCAATATCAGATCCATGCCTCAATCCCACTGATCTCTATAGGAAAGTGAGTATAAAAAAATTAGCAGTTATGAATTTGCAAAACTCCATTAAACTAATTGATTTTGAAAATTCAGTATATTTCTCTTACTTTGTATTTTTCTGTTAGAAAACAAACCAAACTTTTAGCTATAAGTATTGTAAAGTGAATCCTATCAGCTACAATCGCGTGCGTACTTGAATGCCTGGAGAAGACTATTCTGGTGTAAGTGAAAAAGCAGTGATGCCAGTGAGCTGATGGGCTCATTTTTAGAAGGCTCTTCAAATGCTGTATCAATTAGGATCATGTAGGGAGCCCTCTCAAACCCTTGCCTTTCATTTCATACGTTCACTTTTAGCTGCATCCTGTTGTTACTTTCCAAGTTATTTTCCCATTATTGTTTAAAGCAAGGATCATCAGCAGATCAAGCTGCTGGAGGGTATTCTGAGGTGTTACCATTCCCAGTGGCAGAATTTTAAAAAAAAATTTTTTTTCCTGCAGGCTGTGCTTTTATAAGGAACTTCAGAAATTTGGGCAGAATTCTGCAAGTGTGTCTCCCAGCTTTCCCTGACATTAGACATCTGGTTTCCCTTGACTGCAAAACCACCGTGTTCATAATGATCGCACAACTCTTTATATATTCTTTATGATGGCACGTAAGGAAGAGTGGAAAAGTGTTAAGGGCAGAGCCATGTAAGCAGCAGGGAGGATGGATTCTATATGGACCACATGTTCCTCTCTTCATACAGCATCCATTGCTCTGGGATAAAAATATAACCACAACTTCTCTCCTAATGTAGAGCTGACTACAATGAATAACACCCACCCTCTGTTACAATAATACCATAAATGTTTAGTTGTTTTGTCTTTTTAATTATTGACATTGAAGCAGGAGCCAAATCCTAAGAGATGTGAAATGGAACAGTCCAGACCAGTCCATGCCCATGTTTCCCTTAAACCTTCCATTGCCTTTTGTTCTTTCCTGTAGTGGGATTGCAGGTGAACATTTTTTCCTAAATAATTATTCTCCTGAATACAGTGATAGAAAAGGCTGGAAATTTGAAGGAAAAAAGTGATATTCACTGGAATATGCTAATGCCTGTCAATGGGGACCTTCTCCGTGACGCAGAAAAGACTTTCAATGAGTTGGTGTGCTTCCCTTCAGCTGCCTCTCTTCTATGAGCAGACACATGAACTGGCCTTTACAGATGGAGTGCACTGGGCTCCTTGGTGTGATGACAAGCACTAATGAAACATTGGATCTGCCTTCTGAGATTTTCAGAAAGATCAAGCCCAAATGCTTTGGGAGACCCAGAGGCTGACCACAGACTCATCATTTTATTGGAGTGATGTCATTGTCCGGATAAGAGTGAGTATTTTTGATGATTATGATAGTAAATAGGTTTTCAGGAGATATTTCATGATGGCAACTTAGCATTATGTGACAGTGCAGACGTGAGCAAGTGAAATAAGAAGGGAGAGCAAGGAGTGAGCAATGGGTTGGCCTTTATGGTTTTATTTGGTCTTCAAAAACTTCTGAGAGACTGCAGTAGAATGAGAAGGGAATGTACCAAATAAAATATTTCACTGAAAGGACATATGAATCTAAGAGTCACCTGCAAGGTCTCTGATCTCAATCTCAGAAAGTCTTGATCAGTATATTTACACATAAACCCAATATCAGTCACAACACAGCCACAAAAACTGGGATCTCATAATATAACAAACAGGATTTTTTTTCCTTTTCTATCATTTCTTTCTCTTTTTAACAAAACCACTTTGTGTTTGGTGGAACAGGTTCCCACATATTTATAGAACAATTTTATTGCCTATTTGAATGTTTAAAGGGACAACACCACTTTATTTAAATTAATAACATGTTATTTTACACCTGTTCATATACAATGCGAGTTAATACTGCAGATTTTGTCATTTCCTGACTTTCCTAAGCTGTTTCAGACCAAAACCTGGGGAGATCATTCAGAGAATATAAAATCTATAACAGGTACAGCTTTCCAAGTTCTCTCACACCCAAGCTCCTTCTACGCATAACCTGTGTCAATGTTTTGATCTTTACCTTGCCACATCACAGAGAATTGCCCTTTTAAAGAAGGACTCCCCATCTGCTCTGCCAGCCAGCCACATGCCCTATCCCACCGTGGAGATGACAAAGTCACAGACCTGAAGGTGGAGTACCAACAGGGGGAAATTTGGCCAAGGACACCTTGGGCTTTCCTGTTTTGTTTGTCAGTCTTAGGCTTCTCTGGTTCATGGGCAGTGGGATTTGCTCTGATAACCTTTACGGTCACTAGGCAAAGGTTTTGTTCTATTTTTAGCAAAAGTCTATTTTATTGTCATTCTGCAATGAAAGCCAGCACAGAGGATCACTGTAACAGTCAGGCTCAGCTTCCCCATGTAGAATTTTGTGCTTTCATTTAAACTTGAAAGCAGGCTTTAGGTTCCAAAATGTAAGAAGACAGACACTGAATAAACCCATGGAGTGCAAGAGGTTTTAATTAGCACACAAAACAGAAGTGAAACAGCAAAACACGAAGTTTTTCTTTTATATAGCCATAGCCATTGCGTTTCTGTGGCATGTTTGCTTTCCACTAAAATAAATACAGGGTGGGTTCTGGACAGACATATCTAGAAGGGAGGTTAATATGGTAATTGCCTTTCAGTCCTAGGGTAAATAAAACACTCTATAGGAAAAAGGTTTTGCCCTCGCTAGCCTGATGTGGCTGCTCCAGACCACTGTTTCACCCTACAGCTTCACCAACACATTAAACTGGTGCTGTCTACACAGGGTGCCACTCTGTCCTTACTGCAGCCACCCTGTGCAGCCTCTGCATGTACTGCCACAAGCGTTTGTGCAGCTGCACCCACCCACACCACCTGAGCACCTGTGCTGGCAGAGGGGTAAAAGAGGTTGGGACCTGTCCCTCTGCCAGCATTGCTGGCTTAAAGCATTTGTCGGGTCACCGGCATTGAGCAAATTCATGGGAAAACAGGGGAAGGGTTTCTTTTAAAACCTGCTGAATCTGGTTCCACAGCACAGCTCCTCTGAAGAGGCCGATGAGATTCCACAGTGGAGTAAATGACAGCCTTTCTGTAGCACCAAGGAGCTCACTGAATCATCCAGAGAGACCAGAGGGTAGAATAGCAAATTACAACTCTTTATAAGTTTGTGTGCAGCTGGTGAATTTTAGTACTGTAGCTATTGAGAGGCTGAAGGTCCTGGACGAATCAAGGAAGGAGGGGCAGTGCAGTAGTGTGAGCTCAATAGGTCACTGAAAGGTACCCAGTGGTCACCTCCTGTGGCTAGCAGGGATATCCAACCAGCACAAGCCAACCATGTACCAACCAATTTTGATAATTAAAAGGTTCCTAGCAAACAACATTCTTGCTGGTTCCTTCCAGGGCCTTTTTGCAAAGAAAACCACAGAGTTTTGTGATACATGTTCACAAGGAGAATAAATACCTCCAAACTTCTATTTACAGGTGGCTTTCAGAATCAGGGTATGAGAATGAGTGTGATTAGCACACACAGTCCTTGTCTCCCCTCTTCCAGTAATTGCTCTGCTTTTTTACAGGTCACAGTAGAATATAAGTATATTAAGGGACACACCCTTCCTCCAGCCAACAGACTTCATCTTTGGTCAGGGCACAAGCTTTTCTATTTTAGTTCTGAAAGTCTTTTTGAAAATGAAACAATAAGCATCACACGGAAATTGTGTGTAAAAAGGGGTTATTCAGTGAGGAAACTGACAGAGTTTCCTTTGGGAAGGCAAATTTATTTTTCTGCCTCCCAGTAACACGAAGGAAAATTTTAGACTACAGGAGACCGAATGATCTGCTGGGGAATTTACAATATCCATTAACTCCGGCATCTCTTATATTTTATTACATGTCCACAACTCCCATTTCTCAGAAAACAGATTTATTATCAAGATTAGAAAAAGCAGCTTTTGTTGATGCCGGCAGAGTCTGAACTGGCATGCACAGCAAAGGCATCATTACCAGAGAAGACTGTGTCAAGCAGACTAAGCTTTATCCCAGCCCCATGCCTGTTAGCACACCTGTGATGGGACTTCACAAGGAAGAAACTTGCTGTGACTGAGTCACCCATCAGTAGTGGGTGCTGCCATGAGTCAGGAGTGGGGTCACATCTCTTGGCCCATCGCACGGCAGACTTTGTCCATGTGGTCCAGCATGGATTCGCCCACGCTGTCACATGCCCTTGCCTTACCTAACCTCAGCACAGCACTCTGGCTCCTCCTCTGCCAGTGTCTGTATCCTGTCTGCTCCTCCCCACTGCTGACCTTCCCTATGGGCAGGCAGGACTGGGACTGCAAACTTGCCTCCAGCTGAGCTTTCTTCTCAGCAGCCAGCATTGTACCAGAAACAAGCTGCAGGCATGCTGTTCCTGAGCCAGTGGTTTGGGGCGACTTGAACTAGGCTGCCAGTCTAAGATGTGCTTCTGCAGTGTAGGAAACAGGATGGATTAGCCTGTTACTCCACCAAACATGTTATCTGCAGCACAGGCAAGTGCTAGAGCTACATCTCTACCAAGCCACTTGCACAGTACAGAAACAGAAGTGTAACATAAGTGACTCTTCATAGAAACTTTGCAACCTAGTGGTAAAAATGCTCACCTTAACCAAACGTGCTTAAATAGTAAAAGGGCACTTTCACCTCTGCAGCTGCACCTGGGCCGGGGCCCACTGCTGGTGTGGGACTCCCAGACATCATCCCCCTGACTGCCAGAGCTGCCCAGGTCATCCTGTGGGGTAGAGCCAGCCTAATTAGACTTTAAAGTGCTCAAAGGCTGTATTAATGGGCAGCTCTCAATAATCACAGTGAGGTGATTTTTTTTACAGAACTACACTTCTGCTATAAAATACTTCTTTCTCAAAGAAAGATCTCAGAGTACTGTTGACATAACATACCTCAATAGATATTTGACAAGATAAACCAGGCAAAGTGTCTGTGATTTCAAGGAGCATAATAGCTGAAATATTTAGGAATGAGAAGAATGGTCTGAGCGGCTGTAATTATTAAATCCACTAGCCAAATTGCTCTTTCCCTTTCTTGGTAAAGAAAATGTCCCTACAATGACCCAGGATCTGCCACTCTTGAGTCATTGACAACACCTAAGCAGGAGATATGTCTCATTCAGGAAGAACTTAAGCCCCTATCTCTAAGAGAAGGTTTGTATTTTCAAGAGGACATTTCCAAACTGGCAGTAACTAAATCCTTAAGTTCAGATTTGGAAGCTACATGAAATAGTCGTGAGACAGGGAGATACTTTTACTTTGGCTAAAGGAGGGGCTGGAGCCACAAAATAGCAGTATCTGAGCAGTATCTGCCCTCTCAGCTCTGCCCTGTTTATCTCGCAGATCTCTTCTGCAGGATGCATGCATGTAGACACTTGGACTGCCAAAGCTAGGCCCTGTGGTTGAGGCCACTTTGTTTTGAGGCGGAAGGAGAAGGCTTCATCTAAAAGGTTGTCTGCTGTGCTGTCTTTGGGTTCAGGGAAAACAGCCCAGCATGTTTTATTTGTTAGCAGAGATATAACCCATGTGAACTACTGTTCTCAGCTGTGGGGCAGAAATAATGCTCACCATGCACCTGAGATATGAGCTGTTTGCAAGGATGAATCTGCAATTAAACAGGAAATTGCAGCTTGTCAGTGTGACAAATAAGTGACAAAATGAGTTAAATGAGTGACAAATGGCCGTAACAATGCAGAGTTACTCCCTTTCTTTGGAAAAAAATTTAAAAATTAAAAATCTTCTCAAGAAATTTAAAAGACTTTGCCTTTCCTAAAAATAAGCAAGGTAAACTCACTCCTAAAGGAAGTACATTTAATTGGTGGGAATACATATAGGTTACATCATCAAAGTAAGCACTTTAACAAATATCCAGAGAAAGAGCTGCAAGTGTCTCTATGCAAGCTAAAATGGTTGAAATCTGACCTTTGTAAGGCTGTGTGCTGACTTCAGAGAACCACTGGAGGTAAGCAGAGACCTATGCATGAGGACATTGCCCTTCCTGCCACCTCACTGGCGAGTATTCCAAAAGATTAGCACAGAGTCTCTGAATATGAATATGTAATATATTGCTGTCTAGTACATAGATTAATGTGGCAACCACCAGATTGTCATCTGTCCAAATACTTAAGACTTTCACGTCACCTCTGAGGTCTGAATTTTCTATCTGCAGAAGAAAGTTTTGGCTCTGTTTATATTTAGGGGTGTATGTGAAGAGGTGGTTGGAATTTTGTTGGTGTATAAGTTTATTTGAATGAAGCCAGTACACTCTTGGTGCCACGTCATCATTCTTGACATGAACTATATTACATCAGGGTTTTAATTTGACTTCTCATATGTTTCGTGGTATGAAACTGGTGGTATGTACAAGAGAGCACATTCCAGAAAATGCAAATAAAGCTATCAGATGGTGAGGTTTGCCTTGTTCTAATCTCTGGCCTTTGAAAAGTGAAGGAAAATTATTTTCTGAAGATGTGCCACAAGACCGATGGAAAGTAGTAAGGTTATCCTGAGGCTTTAAACTGCTTTTCTTTGGAAACTCTCAATTCTTCTGGGAACAATTATTGCTAGAAATGAAGTCTAAGTGGATTAAAATTGCCTTGATGATGCCAACAAAGGAAAAGTAATTTCTTTATGCAGTCACTGAGCTATGTCATTTCAGAGAGGAAAAAATGTAATATTTTGTCTTTGTGCATTTAATCCAGAAAAGACCATTTTATAAACTTGAAAAGGTTACTTTTGGTCTGTTATTGATTGCCTTAGAAGATGAAACGTAACATTAAAAGAGCACTTGGGGAGCACAGCATGAAGGCTGCTGTACATGATGTGTACACCTCTGCGGCACAGGAGGACACTGGTGACCTGGAAGAACAGGAGCCTCAACAATGACTGCCTGTTTCTAACAGGGATTCTCAGTTGTGCTCAGAGCATAGTCAGCTTCACAAAAGGATCAACTTTCGTATCTAAAGCAGAAGACGGTCCCCGGCATTTAGTGACTAAGACGACAGATTTCTGAAACAAGACTTTCCATAACCACCTCCTCAATGAACACTTACATTGCATTTTAGGCCATCTACTACTTCCCAAGAGACTGAAACAGGTCTCTCACTGTCCAGACTCCCTTTGACACAGCCTGAACCCCTCCTAAATACCATAAGAAATATAACCATGACCACAATATTGCCGTCAGGTGTGGTTACTAACCTACAGGTCGTTCCTCAGCTGGCTGGCAGAAGGAGGCTCGTGCCCTGCTAAGCCGTCACACACCCGCTGCCTCCGTCAACGTTGTGTCCCCAGCACCCGGCTGTCCACTGCTTCGAGACCTCAGCCAGGGACTTCGGAGGTCACGGAGAAGCAGCAGGACAGACCTCGTGCTTTCAGATGCTCTTTTACTGAAACTATCAACGAAACCTAAACCATTACAACCCCTAACGATGACTGGAGCTGATTAAAGGGCACTTTGCAAAAGGTTCCTCCCTGGGTACACTGTGACCGTGTTTCGCCAAGAGCAGCCAGCTTCTCTCCTACTTCAGCTGGCCAAAGGTTAGCACGTCAAAGCGAACAAAGTCCAGCAGTAGCTCATGCTTAAATGGCTAAAGCCACTCAGGCTTATGGCAGGTGCTCTAGCAGTAAAGCTGCTGTGACACTGAAAGCACACACATAGAAACTACCGTAAAATTTGGAAGAGGAGAAAGTGCAGTTTGGCACAGAAAACAAACAACGTTTGCTGCTGTAACTGAGCAAACAGACAATAACAGACTCATTGTCTTTGCCTGAGTTAATTTCCCTGTTTGCACATCGTAACACTTGCATGCTCTTCCTGGTTTTGCTGAATGTGTGGTGTTCCCATCCTGGTTTCCTAAAAATGGTCCCACACCCTGCCCCTGCAGGGCCTACAAACTCCTGATGGGCCTGCCAGTCTTTCATCTCCACATTCCCTCTTGTGGATCTGTGCACCAGGTGCAGTCAAACCGCTCACAGGTGGAGAGAGGTCTCAGACAGTTTATGCAGCCTTGGGAAAACCAGGACTAACTCCGAGATTACATTTTTATGAAGCTGAGGGAGAAGCAGTCAGAGCAGAGCTTTTCCCCAACGCTGAGAAGCAGTGGCCAGCAGGGCTGTACAACATGCCGGTGAGGGCGCGTGTATCCCTCAGCAGCCACACAGCCTGCAGGACAGGATGCAGAGAGGAGCACGGGAGCCGGGCAAAGGTTGGGAGGATGGGAATTGCTGGACTAAAGTTGGAATCGCTGTGCATTCCTACAGTGGTATTGTAGAAAAGCAGACTTAAGTTGTGTTAGTCATAGATCAGCCTGCTATAATGATTTTTAATCCTCCAGTCCTTGTCTGTCAAATTCACACTGAGGTAAGTTGGAACTACACATGCTCAAGAGCCTTTGAAGACGGTATGGGTACCTAGATACCGGGCTTGAGAGGTCTGACTTTAATTACTTATGTCTTAAAACAACAACGTATAAAAAACCCAGTTCTGTCTTTCAAAAACAAACTTTAATCACTATATTGCCCAGGTCACAGAAACTTTATCTAAAAATGTACACAGTTACATTCTAACCCTGAGTAACAATCAATTTTCTGAGTCTGTGCTGCACTTAATTTCATTAAGCATATAACATTTTTTAATTAATCTACACATAAGGAAACATATTCAGGAAGACCTGACCTTATAATGAAACAAGGAAGAAACACCTAGGACAGATAGAAATCTGAAGAGTAGATTGTATCTTCTGATAAGGATGTATAAGGGAACAATCCTACTGCTTGTCTGCCTGTTGGTTTGGAAACCCCTGAGAGCTAATGTGCTGCAGGCCACTGTGCCTTTATTTCAGCAAAGGGAAAACACAGTTTATTTATTATCCCATTACAGGGCTTTGTTTCTGATGTCCTTACACTCAAAAGCAGCAAAAGCACCAAAACAACATACTGTTTAATATCAAACAATACTCTTGTTTCTCATCAGAACAGGGAAGTCAGTGCTTCCTCAATTGCACAGCCAGAATGAATATAATTATACATTTAGACTGGGATTATCAATGAAAACAAGAAACAGTGTGAAAGCAGGGCAAATTTATGATGGGAGCAAAGGGAATCTATCACTACCTGTTAGGAGTTTCTCTAAGTACCTGTCAAGCTGAGAGCACAGTGCTTTATAAAACTCAGTGTCAGTTCTTAGCTCAGAAAAAGGAAACAACACCTGGAGATGTGGCATGGGGAAAAGGAATATGTTGCATTTCAGTGCAGAGTTGCACACAAGAGCCCTGCCTTTTGTACGTGAGGTAGAGGTTACTGCTGGGGTCTCACAACTCGTATAGATTCTCTGCCCTGCTTTGCAGAAGTTCTTTCTCTTGGTTTGGCTCATAAATTACATTCTGGACACGAAAGTTCAATTGAAACCGGGTTCTTAAAAGAACATTTTGTTTCTCATTGTATATGCTCTGCACCAAAGCTGTGTTTTGCTTAAAAAAATTCTCAAGAGGCATAACATAAGCACATAACCTGTACTTAGCTCTTGTCTCTCGAGGAGGAGCTGCAGAAACTCCCTTCTGAACAAGGATCACTTTTACTCCTAGGAGGAGATTGCTGGTGGAAGAAGGGCTGGCCCACTGCCTGTGCTGCACCTCCATTTGACCTGTGAGACAGCAGGGGATGGTACACGTGTTCTGTCTATTCCCAGCCGGTGAAACCCTCTGCTCACTTTGATTCCTGGAGCAGCTCAGGGCAGTCCCATGCCCTCTGCACATCAGCACCGTGGGATAGCTCAGTTCTCCAGGTCGTTCTCTGTCCTGGTCTGCTGAGCATCCACACTGCACCAGTGCTCACTTTTGGGTCCTCTTTTATAGAGAATCAACCTGTTCTTCCTGACCAAAGTCCAAATGTGTCTCCAGGGACAGACAAAATGGATTAGCTAGTGCCAGGAATGCTTGCCTGGGCTGATGCAGCAGAATCTTCCAAGAGGATTGTTGCACTCCCAGGCGACAATGTGTGACCCTATGCTGTGGTCAAACTCACACCTTCAGTTTCATGACACCTGTCTGCTATACTTCAGGAGCTGACAGAAAACAAAAAGCATATGAGAAATTATACCTTAGAACTAGGAGGGTCATCACAGGTACTAGAGAAGACATGGGGCACCTGTTATGTGGATGAGCCAGCCTGCTCCAGAGAAGTTAGGAGACCACCCCCAGCTTCTGATATTAATTTAAATTAACAAACTGTCTGCTACCTACTTTTATTTTCCTTAAGCAACACAGCATAGTTAGTAAATATAAGTGAAAACTGCTGGTTACAAAAGTTACTTTAAACAAAAACAATGTCTAGTAGGCAAAATAAATTTGGAAATCTGAGGTGCGAGCTGCACATGCTTGGTGTCATACCTCCAAATGACTTTCCGTGATTCTACTGAAACCTGCCAGGAAAAACCTACCCCGGGGTCGGTCAGGTGAGGCAAAATTTATTTTCCTTCTGGCTTCTCAGAAGTGGAGTAGTTTTATGAAATGTGGGCCTATAATTAAAAGGTTATTTAATTTATAAATGTGCAGAAACTTGCATCTAGGATTGGACCACTTTGAGGATGCTGCAAACATCCCTGTCTGCCCTCCTCTCATAGGCATTTGCAGTGCAAGTGGTTAAAAAAAGCCCTACACAAATGGAAAGGCATCTTCCCCTGGGAAGAGCTAGGCAAGCAGAGGAGAGAGAGGCACGTCATGGCACAGCCTGCTGCTGAGAGCCTTAAATCACCAAACAACAGGAATGAAATACTTTGCCATTACACCCAACTTGCACAGAAAGCATCCCACTGCTAGCAGGTGAATGGGAAAGCCGTATTTCACAACCAGATTTCAGCAAGGGGGTCGTGCATTGAAGATGAGAGGCTGTGCAAAAGAAACAGGCTGTTTTTAAAAGTCAAGGCCAATGCTTGTAGAAAACCTTTTAAAAGGTAGCCTCCAGCACAGCTGTGTTTATGGGTCTATTCAACCTTCGAGTAGCTGGCTCATAGAACTTGAGTGCAAGTGATGATTTAACATCATGACCCAAGCAAGAAACTGGAACACTCCAGAAACAACTTTGGCAAGGGTCCATTTAATGAGTCAGAGTATCCTGTAATCTGATGGCATGTTTTTACATGGGAGGAGCTATTTTAATTTCTGTATAATAATCTGAGAAGCTGCAAAGGGTTGAATGCTTCCCCCTTCAGTACCTGCCCACTCAACATCCATCATGGTTGTGCATTGTGTCCTCCTCTGCAAGGCAAAACTGCTGTCTCTCCACTGGACCTATCTGGTCATGGGCCAGGGTATGGAGACCCCATGCACATGCCCTCCGGACAGCTGGGACTGTGACCTGGGCCGCAGCTCTCTTGTCCTTTCCTGAGAATTTTCCTTGCTTTTATGGCTGGGGAAGGGTCCCAGCTTCCTGGTATTTGTGTCTGTTCTTTTTCACATGAGCACCCAGAGGAATAAATGAGAAATAGAGCATGTTCAGGAATCAGAAATAAATCCTATTTGAAAGCTGAAGAGATGATCCAGATGGGTACATTTGTTCTGGTGATGGTTTTCATAAAAAAACCACTTCCCAGCCTCTTTACTCAATCCCACATTAATTTTCAAAAAAACCCCTAGCAAGACCCAAATATTTGACCCTATCGATCTCTTACTGATAGAGCTGACAGGAGACTTACAGACACTATAAATTAACTATATGACTAAAAACTGCCAGTCCCAGGTATTTTTATAAGCAAACAGGAAAATCTATTGCATGTAAGAAAACCACCAATGCAATATGTGAACCTGAGGTCTCAAAAAGCTGCCCTCACTAACATTTGTAAAGTTGCTTAATTAAAAAAAAATAGCATATTTTTTGATCAGATGAAAGTTAGATCTGGAATGGCCAAATGCCAGTTGCTGAGCTGTGTGCAAAGGCTTTTCTGTCAGGAATTGCCATCATCTCTAATACCAAAGCTGCACCTGCAGATACAGGAGTATTGAGTATTAACTGCCTTCCAGAGTCAAGGTGATCAGAGGGATTAAAGAGGAGGAGCAGAGGGATTTGCTTGCACATCTGTTTGTCAGGTCCTTGTGTATGCCCCCCTTACACAAACTCGCAGATCTTGCATGCTAACAGTCTGAAGGCCACAAACCAGAGATGTTTCCAGTGTCTGCTGTCTTGACGCAGAAACTAATCTACAAGATAGAATAACCCTTTTTTTTAAATTGCTTGCAGTTCACTCACAGAAACATAACATTAACTTTAACTAATTTACATAATTACAGCTCTGGAAAATCCAATTTTAAACAAAACAGCAAACTCCCTGGAACTGGATTGGACAAGCAGAAAAAAAAGAAAAAGGGGAAGACACAGATCCTATCTCCCATAGCCTGGCATGTTAGCACAACTCTATTCCAAAATCTGACTTCCTAAAAAACCTGTAAAAATTTGACTTCTTAAAAATAACCTCCCCCCCCCCTTTTTTTTTTAAACATACCTTTATGGTATATTCAAGAACAAAAGAATCAGGCCTCAAAGTTCAGCACCATTGTAAAATTAAGTGCCAGTTAATAACTTTCCAAGGAGAGCAATTATGGACTCTGGACACAAAGTCTAGTGAGGTTGCTGGAGTGTCCTACATGCCCAGGGCTGATGGAGATCTGCACCATGAAGTTCTGCTACGGGGTGCTAGCACAGAGTCCCCTCACTTCATCAGGTGGGAGTTAAAGAAGGCTGCTCATCTCCATAAAGAAAGAGAGGGAAGAATTCATGAAAGCATGAGTTTACCAGTTTTGCTATTGTCCATCAGAAATTCTAAAATTTGACTAAGAATGATTATTATGCGTGTTTTTGAGATAATTCCCTCTTGACCTGTTTTTAACCTAATTCTTTAGTTTTCCACAAAACAAAGCTCTAATTAGACTCCTGATGCAGCAAAATATCTAAGCAAGTGAAACCAGTTTAAATCTCATCACATTAACACAATTACTCTGGGTCTAGAACTACACATATGCTGTTGGGGGCAGACCCTCCCTGCATCTCCCAAAACGTAGCCAGAGGTCTCAGTAAACTTCCTACAACTGTGGTTAATGAACAGAAGAGTTTTCACTGTCTTTTCACGCTGCCTTAAAGACACTCCCAAGTAATTCAACAATTTCTTTATTGAAACTTCCTTGTTTAAATTCAAATGAAGAGCAGAGCTGAGCTTACAGTGTTGAATGAACATAAATTGAAATGCCTTAACCGGATTTAATTTCCATGCTTTCCCTCTTTTCTTCTGTAGGGAAGATGTGTCATCATGAAGTTTAAAAGAAATGTCTCTACGTACCCTGTTTCTATTTACAGAGGGCTGCTCACCTTTCCATTTGCCAATTAAAAAAACAACTAAAAAGAAACACATTCTTCATTGAAACATATCCTTTACACCTGTGCAGAAAGCAGTCACTTTGAAAAGTGCTCAGTTACAGACATGTACATTATTCCAGTTAGTAAGTCATAGCATTTGTATCCAACAGCAACACTAACTTCCCATTTACATCAAAGTATGCTGCAGCACAAAATAGAGTACTACTAGAGTGAAAAACTTAGCATATTCAGTACCATATTCAACAGCTGTGCATGACTCTAGTTTTAAGGTGGGCTATCTGTAATTATGGTGATAATACAGAATCACAGTGATGGTTTTCACTCTGGCTGATCAGAAAGAAATTTTCTTCAGCCTCATTGGAGCAACTGCACAAAATGGATCAGGAGTGTCTTTGTTGACTTTAGTCCAGGGTGAAACCCCATCAGGGCTTTGAGGAAGAGGACTGCAGGCTGTTGAGCCTGTCAAAATAGATTTCCACTGGATGTACTGACCATTCCCCTTATCTCCAGATTGTGAAAAGGAGGAACCTGTTGCCTGTTGTCAAGAAGATAGGCTTGTTAGGTCCTTTATATTGCTCCTCAGCACTCTAGTCCTGGATTTCCAGCCAAATGACACCTTTCTGCTATGGGGTGTGATATACCCCTGAAACAGGCAGCTCTTCTGAAGTCCAGGCATCAGTCCATCTTACTGCTCCCCCACTCCCTTCTCCCACCACTCTCTGTTTCTGTGACATTGCTCCCTTCCATGGAATTTTTTCTCAAGGTTGTCCTGATACACCAGGTGTCCAGAACCCTCTTCCCACCTTTCAGCCTTCTCTCAGATGAGGGCAGCAGGGTTCCCCCCTGCCCACCACCATATCAAGTACTCTCCACAGAGATCTCTGGGACTGGTGGTGCTCATTTGGATAGATGTGCTTGATCATCTCACACTCTCCCCTATGATACTGGTTTTGCAGCCACTGTGGTATGATAATGACTGTATTTGCAGCATTACACAATTTCAAACAGTGTCCCCTTTGCTAAGAGATTCCCACCTGACTGCTGAGGCAGAGCTAAGCTTTGCGCTTCTATACTCATTGACAGGAAGTTTTAAATAAAAATATTGTGCAGATGAAAATATAGGAATATATGGAATGCCCATAGGCACATCCTACCAATTTTTTGGTACTACAGCCTGTTTTTCCCTGGAAATCCATTCAGAGCTATCCTTGACGTTATGTCCATATAACGGCCCAGGCAGGCATCGCCCTTTCAGATTTACTCATAAGCACAGCCTGATGATGAAGCCCCTTCAGTATGTAGGATGTAATGGCAATGTAGGTCCCCAGGATAAAGTTAGCCTGTATAAACCTGCTACCAGAAGAGGAGGGCTGGCAGAATCAAGATTTTATGTATTATTCCCATTGATTAACACCAATGGACCAAGTAATCCTGTTAAATTCATACTGAAGATGCCTATCCACGAACTTTCTATTGTCAAGTCCTTAGTTTCAGATTTATAAAGTTGTCTGCCCACAAAGAGCTAACTACAGGTGTGGTTTGATCATCTCTGGGAACCATTCAAGTGGAAGAGCTTCATGATAGAGTGGCCACTGCTTGGAGAAGCATTAACAAAAGTGCCATAAACCAGGGTGGCAAAAGCAGTTTCTGTGCATTACAGAATGTTTACATAGCAATGTTCCTTTCAAAGCATCCCAAATTTTTCAGGTGAAAGTATTCTGTTCAGTAAAGCTTAGCATGATCCCAGCTAACAGTTTGTTTAAGAGCTGTTGTGGGGCCTGCTTCCAGTTGCAGTAACAGACTTCCCAGAGGAAAGAAGATAAGAGCAAGACGTGCATTTTTTCTGGAGACCATTAAAAGCTACATTGCTGCTATAGTGCCACAGCATTTGTCTGATAATATCTTTGCAGGAGGTAGGAAGGACTGGAAGCGTGACTGTTTTCTGCAGTTCTTCAAAAGGGATGAGAAGTTAGTAAAGGCTAACTCTTCACTCAAAAACCAAAAAGCTTTGGTTTGAACAGTGCATTTTCATTTTTAATCCAAATACTCATTAGATGCAAGAGATGCAATCTGATCACCTCTCAAACTTGTGTCTTTCAAAATACAAAGGTTAAATGGCACTATGGCACTTTTATTCAATGTCTTTTTGCTTTTCACTCTTATAGCCTGGGAGATGCAGGGAAGAAGAGCAGTAAATTCGTGCGTCAGAATACTGTGGTAAGAGAAGTAAGCCTTTGTTTAGTTCAACCATTAAAAAAAAATCTATGCACAATTATTTGGTATTACTTCTACTTCTGCCTTCCAATGTGCAAGCAAATGGTGTTTGATATTGACAGTTGTTTAATGCTGGAATTAAAGGGAAACATTGTGACCCAGCACCAGGGAGGAGAAGGCAGAACTGCCATTCATTTGGATAGATATGCTTAATCATCAAATATATACTGCACTCCGATCTGTGCAACGTCTGACTTCTGAGGAGATAAAAGTTCTGAAAGTTATTACAGGAAGCACAAATTGCATAAAGAAATATTATCATTGAAAGAAGACATTGCAAAGAAGGAAAAACTAAATCAAGATCTAAGCACTCATTTCTCGTTGGCACCATTGGGAACCACATATACATGCATGCAACACAAAATAATTTTTTGTAACTAAAATAATTAAAGTTACTTCATTTTATAGAAATTATATTTCACATTCAGCTGCAATTCATAGGTTAACTTTGTGGTTTTTTAGCAAAATTGAAAAGCTGGGGTTTCAATGCATCACTAGTACTTCTGCTCAGCTAGAAATGTGCAAAGGTAAGTTTGCTTGTCTCTAATCACTGTCTTTAATGTTTGCATTTTACTTGATAATTTCATTCACTGCAACAGAAAGAGGAAAGTCAGCTTATTGTCTCAAAAATATGCTTCTGCAACTGGCTCTGAAAAAGTAAATAGTTTCCCTCAGAAAACTCTTACTCCTATAAAAGAAAAAAAAACCCTGTAAGATTTACACCTCTGCCTTAAGGAAATAAACTACTGAAATGCCAGTGTTTTAAATTGCTCCATAAGTGACACAAAGTTTTTCTGGTCATGTGGGTGGTGTGCAAGTAGACCTCTATAGAAAAGATTGTCCAATATTTAAAAAGAAAAGCCAGGAGCTTTTCTTCATAGAAGGAAAGAGTCTTCTGCCAGAGACTGTAGAGCTCTTGCTCTTCTGTGTCAAGCCCAAAGCATCTGCAGTGGCCTTACTCAGCTGCCATGTGGCTGCTCTGTCAAGGGGAAAAAATAGTAACATTTGGGGTAGGCTCTTAAACAAAGAGGTCCAGCACAGTAAGACACGAGTTACCCATCTGATCCAGGTGATTTGTTGTCAACATCTCTGTGATCTTTGGGGAATCTCACCAGTGGTGTGAAAGCTGCTACACAAACAAGTACAGTAAACAAATGTACGCCACTGGAATGAGCGCTCAGGTGCAGAAGGTCACTGAAAGCAGGGCCTGGATGCTCCTCTTGGCACCCTCCCAGTGACAGCCCTGTCACCCACCCACAGAGAGCAGGGACTGAGGCTATTCCAGCCTCCGAAAAGCGCACTGCTCACCTTGTGGGGCCCTGGCAAGCATGGGCAAGCTGGGAAATCCTGACACTTTCCAGGGAGGAGACAACAGAGTTTTGCAATGCCCATTCTGCAATCCTGGTTGCATGAGGTTTTTGTTTCACAAGGTTTCTTTTTTTGCCATTCAAATATCTGGCCCTTCCATTGAGAGCATCACTCCCAAAGTATCTGAAGAGATCATTCCCATTTAATATACCCCTTTAACATGATAATTTCTGGTTCAAATATAAATTGGAAATTAAAATAGCATCACTATGCTAACTTAGTGGGATCCAAGACATTTTATTTTATATCAGTCTAGCATTAATGCCTGTGTCACAGGAACTGCCTTTAGGGGTGAAAAGAGGCTTGTTTTTATCTAGCAACTCTATAACTAGCCCAGTCTAAGCCATACTCTCAGTCTTTTTTGCCTTGTATATCCAGAAAAAGACTCTGCAAACCAGATCGTCCTCGTGATTCCTGCACAGCCCTGCTCCTTTCAGTCTATGTACACAGGTTCAGCCAACAGAAACTTGGTAAACAGCTGTGCTGAAAACCAAGCATAGGGGATGAAACTGGTTTGCTTCACTTTAGCCTGCAATAATATGTTACAATTTACTGAAACAATTTAAATTGTTTGTAATTTACAGATGATTATGGCTCCCTTATCCTGAAACTTGTCTCAAACAGGACGTAAAGACGGAACAGATTTTGTCAACAGCCTTATTCTTTCCACTTAAACCAAGTAATCTCCCTTATAGCCACCAGCTAGAACCCTATCTTTGTATGAAAACAGACAAGATAATATTGTCATCGCTGCCTTTTGTTTAAGATATTTACTTTTAAAATTTCAGTCTCTGTGAACTCTCAGATAAGATTTTACCACTTTTTTTAGTTACTGCAAAAGAAACTTTTACTTCAGTCCGATGTACTGTCAAATACTGGAATATACAATTTACTGTCAAATACTATTCCTGGGAGGAGAGGGCAAGAATCCCACAACACTGTGACACAGATGAAAATCACAGGTTTTAATCATAGTCATGCTTTATGTCTACAAATTCACCAACAGACTGAAATTATGATGCAGCCTTTACCAAAATTTTTATTGAATCATATTTCAATCCTTTAAGGTAGCCATTTTTGGGAATCCAGTTGCTTTGTTCTCCAGCAACTTTTCCTTGCACTTTGCTCTAGGAGTTTTAGTACTGCTAGGAGTTGGAGTCACACTTAGGCTACTTTAATAAAGTAAATGTGTTACCATGCTTCACTACAACTTAACACCACAGAGCATGTACTGAGCAGAAATATCATGTCGTGTGCAAGCCCAGCTAGAAAACACATGAAGAAAATCTCTGTCACATCAGAGAGGATTTAAACACGAAGCAAGCACAGCTAGGGCCAGACACTGATAAACTGGAAGCAACAGTTTCTTTTTAAAAAAAATCTCTTGCATTTTGTTTTGCACACAAAAGATACTGACCATAAATCATGAATACCGACAACATGCCATTCACTTCACACTGAGCCCTCTTCAGGATTATTTGACAGCTGCCTGGGGTGTAAAAAGTAATTTTTGAGAAGTTACAATAGGCACTTTTATGAAGACATATCCAGATCAGCAAAGCGCACATGGAGGATGGTCCCTGCACGAATGAGTCAGTTTCCACTGGTTGGCAGAAACTTTCAGTCACTGAGTAAAACTGAAACAATTATTTGAATGTATTCCTCCACCTCTCTGAGTGGCATATGCATACTAGGAACTTAAATCCTGGTATTTTTTCTGTGTCTGCTGTCTGTGTTCCATGTTCCAAGGAACGTGGAAATAATCTTGAAAAAATTAGTCACTTTGCCTATTTTTGCAAAGCTCGTTCAAAAATCATCAAGTATTTTTCAGCGTGAGTCACTACCCACATCCCTGTTGGAATAATTGGATTACACATTTTCATTAAAATCTCTGACTCTTGTTCCTACTCTTTGGTTAGAAGATGAGCAGAAGCCAGGTTTGAGTTTTATTAGAAGACAATGACGTTTTGAAATGCAATTATGCACTAATTTTGTTTATTTGAAGATACAACAAAATCCAAAACAACTAGCTAATCAAGCGTGGGTTAAACAACCCATGCTCTAGATGACACCACTCAGCCAACTACGGCTGATGAAAGCAAACTGCAAAATAACAAGGCTAACTCTTCTTCCTACTTCCAGCGAGAGAAGCTTTGGCAAACCCAATAACCCAGCACCATTGCCCTTCTGCCTTTCAAGGCTGGGAAAATGAAAGTGGAAAGCGGTACCTGGGGAGAAGCTGGTGTGCTCCCGTGGGCGCTGGCTGCCGCTGGGCTCTCGCTGCCTGCCTGCCTGCCTGGGCAGCCCTGCGCTTCCACCGCCTCGTCTGCCTGCGCTGGTCAATGTTTTACCAGGCTGTGAACAGCCCGTGTCCCACCCTCCCGGCAAACGTCTGTGGGAGAAGGCAGTGCCGGGGCCACGGGGGCAGAGCCAGTGCTGGAAAGGTCGCTCCTCTTCTACCTGCCCTGTTCTCCACAGGGAAGACAAAGCACTCAAGAAAAGGGAAACGTGCTAAGAGGGGGATCTAGGGAAAGCATGTCATGAAGGGGAAAAAAACCATAAGTGGTGCTATTAATAGATAATTTGTGGCAGGTAAGTCATGATAACCTTTCTCTGTGCTGTTCTAAGGTTGCAGGCAAGCCTAGGCGTGCCTTGCTGAGAGCTGACAGGGAATGCTTAATTTGTGGGAGTACATAAATTTCCAAGTAAATCTTTGGCATAAGAGAGCAGTCATTCAAATGACAGCTAAACCTCCAAAATCATAACAAAAAGACCTGAACTGCGTGATGAAATAATGCGAAGGGATCCTAAACACGAAGACGGGGAAGGAGTGGCCAAGGCAATCTGCAACACCTTGCTCTACTCCTGTGTCTTGGCTTTTTCAGGAGTGCCTCAGAGCTAAAGCTCTACCTGTGCTGAACAGAGGTTTCCTGTTCTCAGGAAGTTAACAATTACAAGCAGAGGGCAGATGAAATGGGCTGGCAACTGAGCACAGCGCTGATAAGGTGACGCTGCTGCTCCCTGAGGAGGAAAGGGTAGCTGCTGAACTTGGGAAGCACCCAGAGGCTGGGACTCAACATGGAGTGGCTGCTTCCCACGTGGGAGATATTTTTTGGACCTGGTACACAGATATTTGCTCATGGAGGAGCAATGGGAAAATCTAGGCTACATTGTGTGTTCTGGTTTTGTGATACTGCCTGGTCTGTCACAGGATTTCAATCCTGGTTTGGGGAAGAACAATTAATTTTGTCTAATTTGGATCCCCAGCTTAAAAGTATGTATTTTAATGCACATATTTAAGGAGAAAATCTACACCACAGCTGCTCCAGCTAGACAGATTGGCTGCTAAGACCTGCCACATAGTGTAAAAATGATCACTGTGATGGGGTCCATTTGATGGGCTTGCTGTTGATCTGGATCTTGTATGGCCTTGCACAGGGTTGGGGATGTCCATACGCAGTGATGCTGGGCTGAGGGACACCAGCTGAGTCTGGTCAGGTTGGAGAGGCACTCTCTGCCTGCTGGGTACAGTGCTGTGTGTGTATTCACAGGTGGCCAGCAGCACAGCTCCGTTCAGCTCAACAGCTTGCACGCACAGGTGACACTTGCTTCAGCAATGGGTTGTGGCTTCACTCGAGCAGATGTGTCAATGGAACCAGGAGTCCCTTCCCCGAGCCAGGACTCCTCAGGGCCCAGGGCCCAGGGCAAGCCTGCAGGGGCTGATGGATGGCAACTGGCTGCAGCAACACAAGCCCTGTGGCTACAGCCTATACCAGATGCCCAGTGTGCCCAACGCACACAACCCTGCTCAGCTCTCCAAGGTCCATTTGCTCTGGGGGCTTTCAGGTGTGTTGCTCTCTCCTGCCGGTCTGCATTCACCTCCCCTCCCCTTTTGCCTGGAAAAGGAGAGGCAGAAGGGGAATGTCTCACACATCTGATACTGTGCCACCATGGCAGCAGCCTGCTGCTGTGACTGCCTGCTAGGATGGTTCTTTATTGGGAATGGGCAGGATGCTGGCATGATTAGAAAAGGCATATGGACTTCCCTACAGCTGCTAGACACAATCCTGCTGCTGTAGGACAACCTGCAAGACTGATCAATATCTTTTGCATAAACCTCATGAATTCCCAACATCCACTTGTATACCCTCTGGATGAAAATTCCCCACAGCTGCTTTACAGCGTCTGCTCCCAGCCTGTGAGGAAAGTGCAATAACTGTGCAGGGGAGGGAGAGACCCTTCTTCTGCCAGCTTCTCAGGCTTGTCAGCCACACCATGTTAACCCCTTGGTGCCTTCCTGATAACCCAGTAGAAGTAAAAATGCCCTGCTATTCCACAGAACTGCTTGGAGTCTCAGCTGTCGCTATCACCTCTGAGACCCCTGGGCAGAAGGAGGGGGTTTATCTGAAAGAGCTTATCTGGCTTAAGACCCTGCCTAACCAGATTCAGGGAGCAGGAACTTCTTGTGGCAGTCTTGCTCCACCTGGTAACAAATGCTGCTCCCAGAGAGGTGCACTAGATAGGCAAGGGAGGAGGTCCAGCCAAGCTGTTTCTCTCTTCAGTTTAGATAAGGACCCCATTCAAGATATCTCAGATTTTCCCAACAAAACCTGGTTGGAAAAGACCATGTTTCCATGAAAAGATTTGCTTTTGCCAGCTTGATGTTTCCTGGCTGCAGTACCATTTCAGCAGAAGACTCTGGAGGAGAGCTGGCCGCACACATTTGTCAGATATAGTTTTTATCACTGCTTTGTTCCATGTCATGGTCTTTGGTCTTTGACAAGGCTGAAAACTGAGGCTGCAGTGGTGAGATTTGGAAGCAGAAGAGTGGCACACTTGTTAGGGAGCCAGCTCAAATTTAGTTTGCCTGGCAGCATAGGCAAGGTTACTTACTGCCTGTTATGGGAAGGTTGTACAAATACTCAATTTTCCACAGTGCTAACACTTCTACAAACCATGTTAGCCTGGTACAAGCCTAAGAGAGTCAAATAGTGTGCAGTATTGACACTCTGAGGCCAGAGGACTTCAAAGAAACTCAATTATCAGTTGTAGCTCCCAGGTGTAGCTACCGCAGAAAAATGATGGCTCTACTACAGCACATCTAAAGTTGTATCATGTCACCCTCTAAATCTGCCCTTGTAGATTAGCTGATATAAAGCAACAGAAACCAAACTTTTTTTTTGTTGTTGCACAATAAAGAAAAAAAACCTTCCCTGTATAGACATCACCTTGAAAAAACTCAGTCCGTTATTCACACATTTTCCTCTCTCAGAGAGGAGGTTTCCACAGGCTCAGAGAGAGGTGGATGTTTCTGAGGAGGTCAAGTCTGCCCTGGTGTCACCTGGTCCAAAGTGTGCTGCACCATGTTTTTGCAGATCACTGGGGGTGGGCTTCTGATTAACGCATGGCTGACAGAAGGGACTGGGGCCCATGGAAACTTGGCATTTCGGTCTCTTTTCAGCACACAACCTTTGTCACAGAGCACAGGTTTCAAGGGCAATGTAACACTTGCATATTTACTTACTGCAAACGGAGGAGGTGCCGGGTTGGATAGCATACAGACTGTAAAGTCAAACATTAATTTAATACAGACACTGTATAACTTCAGACTGGCTTGGAGCAAGTCATACATGGGGATATTAAAAGTGAAAAAGCACCTAAAATTCACAAAGCTCTTTCAGTGAAACACCAATTTACTTACAAATCGTTAGCAACCTTAACAATACAGAGACTAAACAACTAAACTAAAACATGGGAATCAGGTAACAGAAGGGAAATTTCTGTGAATCTTAAATGGGATTTAATTTTGTTCCAGTTCTCTTTCAACAGATGCTTTTGTATTTCATCCTGCAGGGCAACACTTGCTTTGGAAAAGAGCACAGGCAGATCCAGAGAGACTACTGTGGAGGCTTTGAAAACTTTCCATCCCCAGTAAAGAACCTGCATCTGAGCACATGGGGCTATTAGGAGTATGTTTAGACCCATCCCTAAGCAACGTGTCGAAACCACCTCCCCAGGAAATACTGGTACAGCACTGATCTCCTCTGACAGGAGCTACATCCCCTCCTCTGGAGCAGAAGGACTAGCAACTACCTGCTGCTAAAAAACAGGTGGGAGGGGAAAAATAATCGCTGTGAGCTGTGGAAGATCTTTATCGCAGTAAAACAGCAGAGACCTGAAGTCTGAATTGAGAGCGCTCTTTCAACAGTGGCCTGAACGCAGCACACATGAGGACACCTCTCCAGCTGTGGGTTTGACTGGGTGTCTGGGCTCTTGGAAATCCTACCTGGACATGCCAGCAGTGCAAGATCTACAGTCCTGCCATACCTACTCATCCTTTTGGTCCATAATTTAGTATCTCGTGCTGAGCTTTCAGAGCAAAATGCCCTGTAGATATTCATCTATCGTAGAGTGAGTCCTCAGCACTTGACAAAGCACTCCTCTGGATGATAAAAGAGATGGTAAGGAAACTATAAAACACTGCTGCTAGCTGATCCCAGAGCTGTTTGGCTAGTGGTTTCACTGATAGGTGTTTCAGTCGTCATTATTCCCTTGGAGGGAACAGACCTTGCAAAATACACAAGACATGTAAGAAAACTTGCTCATGATTCACAGAGAGACCAAACGTTGATGGGAAAAACATTTGCGACCAGTTTCTTTAGAGCTGCTAACAAAGAATGGGCAGCACTGACATAAAATCCTATGTCAGGCTAGAAAACACCCTACAAAAAGTGGCTTTTTTTCAAAAAACAAACCAACACATCTCACCTTTTTTGTTCACTCCCTTTTTTGCAGCTTTTTTTTTTTCAGAAATATTATTACAAAACATTATCATCCAAAGCTTTCAGGGAGAATTGCCTATTTTTACTCTATCTTGTTTTGTAAGACCACACTATGCTAGTGATTTGGCAACTTCACACTGCGGACAAATATTTCAAAATATTCCCTTCTTCTGAACACACAGCTGTTCAACCACTTTTACATGTATTGCTGCATTTCATGATGCCACCCACAGTTCGTCTTAGGAAAGGATCTGGGAAACTTGATGTTTTAAAATCAGAGATGTACATACCCCATGGGTTTGATTTTAATGCAAAAGTCTCTTAGCTAAGCTACTTCTGGGATTTGCTGATGGGAAAATTTTGTGTAAACAGGGAGACTCTCAGGCTGAGGCTTTGATGGTGCTGATTTAGTCAGGATCCTCACTGGACAGTTGGGAGGGGTATGTGTGGTCTGGATGCTTTAGCAGTGTCCTCATCTTATCCATGGACCTTTGTATCTACTTGTGGAGACCAGGTGCAGAGGAGCAAATGGACAGGTTGTCAGTGGTCTGGGAGGAGATGCCTTCAGGAGCACCTGTGGCACCCGGACTGCTTGGCAGGCACACCTGCCCTGGCAGCCATTGGGATGGCACTGGGTGCAGGTAGCAGTGTCTGTAGGGCATTGGTGTGTAGGGACCATGACACTAATTGATTTATTATCTATTATCTATCCTTATGTCAAGATATATTAGGTTTTAAAATCCTTTGTAAGAGCTGACTGGACATGTGGAGCTCCAAAAAGTGAGAATTTTTAATAAAAGAGAATACATGTGTTTCTAACAATACCTTAATTCTACTTTCTTGGGCATTAACATTGGAACTGAAACTAGTCTGTAGCCATTTTAGCATTGAGCATTCTTCTTACACTGTCCTTAGCACCTTATGTTAAATTTGGGCAAATATTTGCTCTCAAATTCACTTCCTAATATTTGATGACACGAAACACCTTCATTAGACTCCGCAAGTGCAGCTAGTTGGCTTGAATGAACCCCAGGAGACAAGTAATGTTTCTAATTTAAAATAACACTTAAAAAGATAGCGCATACAGAGGTTTTATAGCTGAATGGAAAAGAATGGGTCTGAATCAGCCTTTCCAGAACATACTGCCAAGATGATGAATGAAATATTTTTATTCTTATTTGCTTTACTCAAAATCTCAGGAGATATTGATACAGATCTCTGTGAGGCCAGTTCCTGAGGACTGTACTTACATATTTGGAAGCTATTATGTACTAAATTATCTCCATGCAGCCCAAAACATCCCAAAGCTTCAGTACACAGATGCCTTTTACAGCACACCCACCTCATCGCCAAATTCAAGGTACAAGGAAAAACATTTGTAGATGAGTGGGATGAAGATCTGAAGGTTGAACACACAGTGGACCTCCTGCTTTGTGGTTTTCCTATCCTCTGCCTGTAAGAGGTGTCCGGCTGCCTCTCACTCCTCTCTTTTGGTGGAACCCAATGAAGAGTTCCTGCCTAGAAAGAGAATGGCTAAGACACAGCTGGAGGTAGATGGGTTACCACAAAAACATGAGTTAGTTGAGGATGCCAAGGATAGAGTGAGTGACTTGAGAATTGTCTGAAAGAAAGTTAAGAGAAAATCATGGAGATAAACAGATGTTCAGGAGGAACAGGATATTGGGAACTGCATGCAGGGCGAGTGACAGATGCAGAGGAAGGTGGGATAGAGGTGGAAGGTATCTTGTGGGTAGAAGAGATAAGAGGAAATCCACAGTTTCTGAAGGGAAAAAAAAATAGGATGGGGCAACCCAGCTGCTGGAGTGAAGTAAGTTGTTTTGGAGGGACAGCTGATGAGACATAGTAATGCTTGTGAGAAGGGAGAAAATGAGGGTTGAATTGGAAAGAAGAAGTAGTAAATACAGGATGTATAGACAATGGCTCTGAAGGAGTGCATGTGAGTCAGGCAAAATAATAGCGTACTGGAAGAACATAACCAAAAGGACATCTAGTCCCTGGGTGAGGGAAGAATTGGTGGGTATTGTGCTTTCAAGCCATGCATCTGGCACCACTGTACAGGGTGCTGGAAGCCACAGTGCTCAAAGCTTGAAGAAATTGAGTCCATCTAGAGAGAGAAATGGAAAAGAGTCAGAGGGGACAGTGCAATGGCACCCGACCACATTAGAACAGAGATATTAGGGACGAAATTCCTTGTGTGGTGGAGCTGGTCTTGGGACAGTTGGAAGGATGCAAACTATTCAAGAGGAAGTGGTGGGAAAACCAAGTGATGAGAGCTAAGAGGTTTAAAGATCAAAAAATAAACTGTCTGTGGGGATCTGATCAGTTAGAGGGCATTTTTGTGACCAGGGTGAAGTCTTGCTTCACTTTCATGAAGTCAAGCAAAGCAGTGAGGCTGAGAAGGCAGAAAGCTAACAGGGACATGGGACACTGAATGACGGTCACTGTGCTGAGAAATGAGAGATCTTTGGGGCAGATGGAAAGAGCCTGAGGTGCAAAATTTTGGGAGGAAAACAATGGGGAGCAGCGTGTCTGCAGGTGGTTGGCCAGAGGGAAGAAAGAGAGGTAATGCTGGGTGCAAGCTGCAGGGACTTGAGCTTGTTAACCCTTGTTGACAAACAGGGGTGCAGTGTCAGAAATGGGCAGGTACTGTGGCTGCTGCTGCTGCTGCTGCTGCTGCTGGGGAGGGGCCTCTGCTGAGGCAGCAGAGAGGGCCGGGGAGGGCAGGTCTGGCTGCTGCCAGGGTGAAAGGAGGAGCAGGAACAGGAGATGTAATGGTTGAGGAAGAAAAATGTAAAATGAACCTTTTTCCTGTTTATGATAAAAATACCCTCAAGCAGATTTTCACGCTAATTAAAAATATTCATATAAAAGGCGCCTAGGAGAACCAGCAATACCCTCTCTAAAATAGCTACATCACATGTGCAAACCAAATATGTTGCTGAACTTGTTTTTTTCTATACAAGGACTAAAACCAGATATCATTTCCTCCTATGCACACACAACCAGTAATAGTTTATGCTTGTAGAGTTCCCATCTATTGTATGAAAGCTGGAGACCTGAGTAACACGATGTTCTGTACCAGAAAACTGCAGCATTTAGCCAGTCTATCAGTTCCCCAGAGTAACTTTGTGGTATTTCTATTTTTTAAACCTTCCATTAACACTGAAAGTGGATTTGTTTTTCCATGCAAAGAAATGATTTAAGAGAAAATCTGTAATGCCTACTCTGGCAAGCACACTGATGTATTTTCTGAGCTCTGTGGCAAATTGATCTTCAATCTGGCTGTCATGAGGCGAGCAGCATGGCCAGTGAGAAAATCATGATTCAAGCTCCCAAGTTACAAAATTAATCTTGCTCCTGCTTGAGATTTTAGAATTTAAAAACCTTTCACCAGATTATGCAAAATTCACTTTATAGCATTTCATCTTAGGCAGACACTGTATTTTTGAGCTCTATTCACTAGGATGAAATCAGGAGCTGTTCTATACATGTATTTCAGTGAAAAAAGTGCTATCTACTTATAAGCACAGTCACAGATATTTGTGGTTGGCTGGGTCTCAGTCCAGCTTAGCTGCAGGCTGCAATTGAGATTTGAGGCTTGGACTCAATGTATATTAAAACTGGAATTACACGTTGTGCTCTCACTAATCTTTGCACAAGATGGAGGGACTCTCAGGACCAGCTTGTTCGTGCAAGTCTGCTGTTTAGAGCAAAACTTCTCAGAGGACAACAGTTTGCATTTGAGTTGAGCTTCATCTCTACTAGGGCCAGATCTTATAATCCTAGAATTATAGAATCATAGGACAATTTGGGTTGGAAGGGACCTTTAAAGGACACCTAGTCCAGCCCCTTCAATGAGCAGATACATCAACTTGATCAGGTTTGTCAGAACTCTGTCCAACCTGGACTTGAACACTTGCAGGGATGAACCATCTAACATCTCTCTGGGCAACATGTTCCAGCATTTTTCCACCATCATCATAAAAAATTTCTTCTTTATACCTAGTCTGCATTTACCCTCTTACTTTAAAACCATTACCTTTGTCCTATTGCAACAGGCCCTGCTAAAAATCTGTCCCCATCTTTCTCCCTTTAGCTACTAGAATGTGCTATAAGGTCTCCCCAGAGCCTTCTCTTGTCATGGGTGAAAAACCTGAACTCTCAGATTTTCTTCACAGGAGAGATGATCCAGCCCTCTGATCATCTTCATGGCCCTCCTCTGGACTTGCTCCAACAGGTCAATGTCCTTCCTGTGCTGAGACCTCCAGAGCTGAATGCAGCACTCCAGGGGTGGTTTCATGGAGTGGAGTAGAGAGGGAGCATCACCTCCCTCGGCCCGTTGGCCACACTTCTCTTGATGCAGCCCAGGCTGTGGTTGGCTCACTGGTCTTTGAGAGGACATTGCCAGTTCATGTCCAGCCTCTCATTCACCAGCACCCCCAAGTCCTTCTCCACAGAGCCATTCTCAATTCCTTCATCCCCCAGCCTGTCTTGATACCAGGGGCTTCCCTGACCCAGGTGCAGCACTTGCACTTAGCCTTGTTGCTCCTCATGAGGTTCCCATGCACTCACTTCTCGAGCTTGTCCTGGTGCCTAGGGATGGCATCCCATCCCTCAGGCATAAGAACTGCACAACTCAGCTTGGCGCAGTCTGCAGATTGGCTGAGGGTGCACTCCTTGGCTTTTTGCTTTCAAAACGGTCCCCTAAGCAGGGAGGATTTAAACACCTGAAATTATTAAATTTGATTCAGCACAACTCCATTTATTCCACGAGGATATTGAAGAGCACTGAAATTTTGCCTCTGTTGTGGACTCCTAGCTGGGTCATTTTTGTGGTACTGCACTTCAGTCACAGAAAATTACCTTTTTGCTGTTTTTTAAACAACAGAGTAGATGTATAAAAATAGTCATTCCGAAATAACATACAGAGTCCTAAATGGATGTCACAGACCACTGTGAAGGGAGTATTTTTATGATAACTAGGACTCCAAGCATCACCAGATTATGAAGGTCTTAAATGATGCCTTAGTAAAGATTGCTAGGCACAGTCTAAGAATCACTCAATTTATCACACCAAAATATCAAATTTTGAACTCTAACTGTTAGTGTCCCATCTCCAAGTGTGAGAACAGGGCTGCAAACCTGTTAACAGGATTTTTTCATGATTGATTGTACTTTCCTTTTTTTTTTTGCAATTTATCACCTGAATCTAGACTGAAACTTGATTGGTAGTTTGGAATAATCCTGGAGTATTCTGCAGTGATATTCAGTATTTCATGTTACAGCTACGTACTTGTGGGCTTTCAAATCCTCTTAATAGTGTACATTCCCTTAGCCTTTCCCTTGAAGGAATCCCAGCTCACTTGTTTTTCACATGGTGCTTTCACCTCCTTTGATTGACAATCAGGTCTGAAGGAGAACACTGAAATTATTAAAGTCAGAAATTAAAAAATAATACTTGGTTTCACTAAGGTTACTGTGACCATTTTGAGTGATAGGATAGCCATTTATCTGATCTCACACATTAGTCAGATACTGGTTAAAAATGTAGGGATGGGAAACTGAGTATCTTGGCCACTTCTAAAGGCTTTCTTCTCACTAAAGGGCAATACTGTCTCCAGACAAAGCGTACCAGCAGCAGGCACCATTCATCATAGGAAAAGTCAGAATGCTCTCATCTGTTTAATTATTACAATTGAAAGTGGCTCAAGATCATGAAAAGTGTTTCCATACCATTTCACCCATTGCTTGGGCTGGCAGTGGGAACACAAGACTGCTCAAAAGTGAAGAACTGCAGAGGACAAGAACAGGTCGAACACAACAAGGAGCAACGTCTCTGCTGTGTTTTGTTTGGGGCCAGCCAAGGCTGCTCAAAATTTCCTATTTGCCACTTATACTTGCTTCATTAGAAGTAATAAATTATCTCCTGCTAGACACTGGATCTGTTTGAGCAAAGGTAAGAATTGCCATTGCAGCGTCTTTTGCAGGGATACGGCACATAGCCAGAGTGAGCCTGCCCTCGCAGCTGGCACCTCCTCTGACCGGCCTCTCTGCACGCTCACTTCTAGGCTGGGGCACTGGTTCAAGAGCTGGACCTGAGAGCCTGCCACCAGGCAGATCTCCTGTGATCCTCCCTCCACCCTCGCATTCACTCCCAGCATGGCCAGGAGGATGCTGGGAGAGCAGCCAGAGCTGGGGAGTGCCTGCCACCCTGCCTGGGCTGAGGTGTAACCCCAGCACATCCAGGGGAAAGGTAAGGTGTTTCTTCACGAGAGGCCTCTCTCAGGAGCGAAGGCGACGGCGTGTTGGAACACCGTCACTCCTAGATACAAACAAGTGAGGGCAACTCAGCCAATCTAAACAAACAAATAGAAGCACAGAGGGAGGAAAAATTGCACCTTTTGGGTTTGCTGCTATTCTTCATGTGCACATTTGACACTTAGATGTTATTACAATGGATGCCATGGTTCAGTTATTGATTGAATCCAAGTTACTCAGCCCATTTCTTGTTCTTTACTGATGTCTCTTTATTGATAGGTTGAATACAATTTCATTTGCTTGTGGCTAAGTAAATCATCAGTGAAAATCTTTATTTTCTTACAGTGCTAAACCCACTAAAAACATGAACCAGGCAGAGCATTGATAAATATAAGCTTGTGGGATCACACTGTGTATGAGCCTGAAATTCCAGACTGTGAATCAGTCTGTGGACTGTGTGGCAGAGCCTGTAGTGATCCTTTGCACAAAAATGGATTAAGACTTGCTGAAACTTCATTCTCATCAGTGTGTTAGTCAATGTTTTGGGTGTTAGCATCTTTCTTATTGCATTCTTTGTTAAGGGACAGTAAATAAAATGGTAGTGTGTAGCTCCTTTGTTGTGCAGATCTCCCACCTGTGATGCTGTATCTCTGAGGGAAGAAGCAAAGGAGAGATGGATTTATAACCCCAGAGTTGTACCGAGGAATTGCCACTGTTAAAACCAAGTTCACTCCATCCCTGCACTACTCTTGATGGTGCTGGCTATCAGGAGCTCTGCAAGCTTCTGGACTTCTGCAGCCATCAGAGGTGCTGGTGGGCATTCCGAGGGAATTTATTTCTAGTGAGCAAACAGTCTAACGTCCCATGCCCTGGGTTAACCTCCCTTGAGTGTTGTATGGGATAAGCCAACCCAGGGAATCCATGTCTGTTTAGTCCTAGAGCTCTGTTCCTTCTATACGATAACTGGAAATGGAGGCAAGGGGGTTGTATCATCTTAGTTCTGCCAAAACCCCCCCCTTGCCACCTGTAGGCCTATGTGAAGCAGTATATGTGAGGAAGGAAAGAAGATAAATGATGTTCCAGAGAAGGTGAGAGGAATTCTCATGGCCTCACTAGAAACACATTCCAGGGAAACTGATTTCTAGAAACTAAATTTTCTATTGATTTCATTCCAACTGAGTGAACAAGGGAATGGTGGAACTCTGGCAGTCATTCAAAAAGGGGTTTCAGCCCTATCATATTTTGGTGACATTTGTTTAGAAACCTGTGTCTCCAAGATCCTTTTTGCCTTGTGAATAAGATGCTGAAGGAGTATCCAAGATAAATGCCTGCATTTCTAACCTAAAGAAAAAATAGTCATGCAAATTGCTCAGTCATGCAAATTCATGTATCAGTCAGAATCCACTGACATCCCTGAGATATCAGATCATGGTTTGACACAACTTTTTTTAACCTAACGAGTCCTCATTCTTTATTAAAACAAATTAGCACAGTTCCACTAGAGTCAAGGTAGTGGTACTGCTTCAGAGGGCTTCCCAGCAGAGCTTCAAGCAATGTGACTAATATCAGGAATGAGTTGCTTTATCCTGTCTGAAACAAAACCTAGAAGTGGTATAGCAGTTAATGCACCTTAAATAATGCATATACCATTTATAAAACTTTTATAAAAGCCTGTATTCCAGGCAGTACAGATATGTACTTATCTCAAAAAAAGCCCATGTGAAAACATGCCTTAGCTCCCTGCAGCCACAGAAAAGAAGCTCACATCTTACGATGACATGCATCTGTGCACACATTTGACACAATTCTCATGATTTTGTGTATATATGTGGGCACAAAAACTGCAGTATCCGTTTTTAAAAATGTATTTGCAAATAAAAATTATTTATTATATTTTTAAAACTTTAGAATGTTTATTTAGATTTTTTTTTTACAATTACTAAGCCATAGGAATATCAGTGTGTTTTTTTTCTTATTTCATAGCACATATTGCATGTACTTTGCCATATCGGCACTCGGATGATAAACCCACAAAACACAGTGGGCCAGAAACAGCTTGTCAGAGTTTCCCCTCCTTACAGCTTCAGAGTTTAAGGCAATGGAATTGCACTCATGTTTTTAACAAAGTGCTTATCTTTGCTGCAGTATAAGAGAGGGGGAAAAATAATGGGTTTTTTTCCCTGGTAGTCTGAAGATAAGCAAGTTAATTTAAACTACTGAGTATAATATTTCTTGCTATATGTTCTCAAGCACAAGGGCAATCCAAGTTTTGCTGTATATCTGATGTGTGTTTTCCTTATTTAAAGGACAAAGGAAGAACTTAGGGTCATTTGTTAATCCACAAACTTTACAAAAATTATTTTAGTTTCATAGAAGAAAGCACAGAGCTCAGTTCTGAGTCTTCCTATGCACAGAAAGAGGGACAAAGTGGGACAGAAGAGGCAGAGAAGAAGGTCCTCTTGGCTAGGGCAATCTTGTTGGTGTAGTTTAACAGGGTTAAAAAACCATCCTAGTGTAAATAAATGGGAGCACTAGAGCACATGGCTTCACAAAGCATAGCCTGCAACTTACTGGACCCCAGACAAAATACACCATCATGCAATGCTGCTCTGGCCACTGAGCCCTACTCCTATGTCTCCCCATGCATCTGGTAGCTATAGCCATGGTGTAGCTGAGGGAACGACCTGCTTCCCAGAGGTGCTGTGGCACCATTGCTCCCTGCAGTGCTCTCCCCTCCAGCTCAGGCACAGATGGGAAGACAGAGCACCTTGAACTTGTCTACACGTCAGAAAACTTGTACACAATTGGCTCACAATTCAAATAAAAATATAAGAACAGTGTTATTATTTCAGATTTTTGGGGCTCATGTAGCCCAGTAACCTGTCTGCAGCAGTGACCAAAAACTGACCCCTGAAGAACAGCAAGAATAGGATGAACATAATTGATCTTTTATGCAAGTCCTCTCCCCACCTCCAGCCATTTTCAGCTCAGGGGACTCCTCCAGCCTGATCCAGTTTGCCCAGTGGTGGACCTCTCTTCCAAGTACTTGCCCAGTCTTCCTTTGAGTGTCTGAAAAAAATTGCTGCAACTCTCATACCCTTTGGTAAAGAGTTTCACAAATCCAGTATTTGCTGCATGAAGAAATATCTCCTTTTATTCTGAAAATGACTCCTAAATCTTTGCCTGACAGTCACCACCTCTTGCATTGGGAGAGACTGTGAACAGCTCACCCCAAACCACCCACTTCATACCACCCCGGATTGTATAGACCCAAATCAAAGAAACCCCCGTAGTGGTCTCTGCCTGAGCCTGAGCCTACTCAGCCAGAAGCTGACTATCACATGTGTTTTGGCTGCTTTTTTCCAAGGGATTAGGGAATTTACTAAAATGTTCTTGTTGCCCAGGGTCCCTGCACATCCTTGTGGTGAACCTTCAGCCCTCACTCACTGGTTGGACATTGAGCACGCCGAGCACAATAACCACGCAAAGCTTGGTGTGAGACACTGGTCCCAAATCTTTAATTGCCAGAGTGTGAGTGCTGAATTTTTCCCTTCATGGTACTCTGCAAAGTACCAAAGATTTTGCTTTACCAGGTGTGTTAAACTTGGGATATTAAAGCTAAGATCCCCTCATTACTTTGGTACACTCAGTAGCTTTTAATTCTATTACCTGACATCAGGTTTCCCTTCCATCACATTATAATTTGGCTTATGGCTTACTTTCAGTTAGCTGTAAGTAAGCCAGAAAACAGACCTTTTAATGGTCATCAACACTGCAAGCACTCATATATTTATTTCTGCCTGCAAATGTCTGCACGTGATGCTACTGAGTAAGTTTTTCAGTTGCCCTCTGAAAGCCAAAAATTCACGATGAGCTCAGTCAGCAGACTTTTTAAAAAGCTTGCTTCCTAAGGAACGATTTCTAATCCTCCATGTTTTTGCTATTTTAACTTTTCTCAGTAAGTGGGCTGTAATCCTGCCTGATCAAGCAGATCTTGTTCAGGCAATATACCTTCAATTGATTATTCATTGGAATAATTTGCTTTAAAAACTGATTTTATGTCTAGCTAGAACACAACCAAATATGTTTAAACTGAGTACCCCATGTTTATATGTGCACCATATGGCTACCCGATTTACCTCCCATACTGGGACAGGAGGGCATTTTTAATTATTTACAGCAGGGGCAGCTCATCATAATCACATCTGTTAAAAAACAGCTTGGCCAGTCATATTCCTCACAGGTCTGTGAAGCATCTCAGAAGCATTTCCTGCCCTGCTCACTTTGTGGACCTTCCAGGCATCTGATCCCCTTCTGAGGCAGGGCCACCCAGCTCTGAGAATAAGAGCTGGCATCCTAAAGAAGAGCAGCTGGAGCCAGGAATGAATATGTGGAGAATGTTGGGACAAATGTATCAAATACCTCAGGTTAATTGGCAAACAATTAAAGCTAATGCCTCGGAAAGCTCTCATGATATTGCAAACTCAGGGATGAAAGTGGTAGATATAGAGGGCTGATATAGAAGGGGTAGATATATAGGGGTAGATATAGAAGATGCTGATATTATTTCTCACTTATTTACTTAATTATGTTTACTATGTTTTGAGATTTTTCCAAAGCAAATTTAAGATGACAATATAGACCAAAAATAACTCCACGGCAGCACGCTCAATGGGGGTGACTTGATCAGCATCACCTGTGCGGACATAGGTGTTTCAAAAACACCACAGAGGCAGGAGACACAGCAGAGGAAGATAATACTGCTGGAAAAGTGCACTGAAGTGATACCCCTGTGAGTCACCACTCATGGTCTTTCCCTCCAGTCTCGGCCGATCACAATATTGCTCTGGTTTCCCCAGAGACCTGCTGGAGGAGCACTGCTAAATACTTCACATAGCCCCCCAGGATCCCTCTGAGAGACTGCTGGAGAAAGAGCTTGGATCCGAGAATCACTTACAGATGGGCTCAGGGGTGGGCTTTGCACAGCTAGTGTGGCAGAGCTAGTCTCAAGTTAGTCATTACACGTTTAGCATATTATGCAAGCATTTATTCTTGCTTTTTCACAAGTATCCGTTCTTCCGCTTTGTGATAGCCACTCCTTTTCTCATTGATTTCACGCACCACAGGAGCACAGGTCCCATCGGCATCAGCTTTTTCCCCCTAGCCTTGCCTGCCCTGCAGCAGTGAACCCGTGCTTCCTGGGTTAGGACCCATATACTGCTCATGCCATGTTCCTCCTGGATTCAAATTACTCGGATCAAAAGTTCAGCGGGTTCTATCCGCAGTCAGTCTGTGTACCTGTTTATTTGTTCCAGTAACCTGCCAGGTCTTCACCAGTCTTAACAACCCCATGAGAAGGCCCTTGCCTTTCTTCAGAGCTGGTTTGACTTGTGCAAGCAAAAACTGAGAGACTGCTTTGGAGGGAGAGCAGAGACAAGGGGTTAGTGAAGGATCATGAAACACTGTTTGGAGCCAGGAAATTACCATTAAAGAATGCTGCCCACTTATGTAGAAAAACTGGGTGCTAGTCGCTCACCAGCCCTGTTATTCAAGTTCTGCAGCCTGCAGCAAAAGGCTCCTAGAATTAGCTCTCCCAATCTGGTGGTGAGACACCTCTGATGTCTGAAATGGGTTTGCCTTGGGGTTGTTAAATACCTGCTCCATGTGATTGGGCTAATTAAAAGTTTTTAGCCAAACAAATCCCTGTTTGTGAGAGTATAAGACTAAGAGGATTAGATGTTAGTTAAACTAGACATAACTGAGAAAACAAAGTTGCTGCTGTTAATTCTTGAAAATGTTACCCCAGTGCGTGTGGGTGAAAGGAATGGATAACAAAATTAATAGGTGAAACAAAAGTCTCAGATGACAAGCATATCCCATCAGAAAAAGTGCTCCCTTGAATTCAATATTACGATGTAACAGAGGAATGTATTTATTCTACATTCAGATGGCAAAAGCAGCTTTAGTTAAAATTGGTCTTGATCTCCTGTAGTCTTCTTGCAAAGGAAAAGTGGGTATTTTCTATTATTCTATAGGTTTACTACCATAGCACATCAACAGGTATATACAAATAGCACCAGAGGCTGGCTAAGCACAACACAACTCCACACTTTGATCAGAAAGATTGTCTGCTACTACACTGAGAAGTTGGACAAGTCTCATTATTTCTCATTGTTGACCAGCTGGGAAGTGTGTGCTTCTCAATGACTTTCTACCCTGTCCTTCCAGGGGGGTCTCAGTTAAAAAGAATCAGCTTCTCTACATTTTCATAGAATTCAGAAGTCAACTGTTTTCTTCTTCCAATAAGGGACTGCTTGCAATAGCATCCCCAGTAAGTATAGATTAGGGAAAACTGAACTTGGATCCACAGCATATTTGTGCTGAACAAATGTTTCCTCCCTATTAAAAAAACTCACAGAAACCAGGCCATTTGAGTCTCCAGACTCCTCCTTCTCCCCCTCTGCAAACAGACTCATGTCTTATGCCTGCTTAGAAATTCTTGACTTTATTCCCAGTGAAACTGTTTGGTTCAGCAGCAGCCAGCAGCCCTCTCCATCAGCATCTGCTGCTACCTGTCATTTTGCCTTGTTTCACTCCTTCCTGGGCAGACATCCCATGGATCACAGGTTTTTATCTTGATGGCTTCATTCTGCCCTCCCAGCCTCATTCTAGAACACCTGCTAAAGCTGCTAGCACTAATTATACTTTTATTTGAATGTAAATACTTTGCTTGGGGACATAATAAGTATACACCTGATTTTGGAGCCTCTGAAAGAAGGCTGCTGTGCTGATCAGTGCCAATGAGGAAGGGAGAGATGTAAGAACCACCTCCACAGAAGTAAGTGAAGTCAAACCGCATCAGTGAGCATTCCTGGGTGCAGGAATGGAAACCAATTGCACCTTTTAAGGTCCAGAACAGCTGACATGCTTTGGACCCATGTCATTTAAATACCAGTTCCCCAAACCAGAGGGCAGGTTATCACTCTCCTAGGCACAGACCGGGGACTGGGGTGAGCTTTGGATCGTACCTTACACATCGAGTGGGTGCAGCCATCTGGTTTTGGCAGGTGACAGAGCATCCTCCTCTGGAGGCAACCAGCCTCTGTGCCAGAGAGCGAGTCTGGGTGTGTTTGATTTACTAGCAGAGATGTAGCTAATGGGGAACAGAGATAGAGAACCAAACACCTTATTCACAAGCAAAATAAAGAAATCTTTTACATCTGGAAATACTGAGGCAGATGATCAAATAATTAGCACTGCAAGTTTATACTGCCTGCAGCTAGAAGAACTGCTCTCTGTGGAAACAGGAATGTGGTTGAGCCTGCAAAAATGTGATAAGGGATCTGTACCTAAGGTTTTTGGATGGTCTGTGTACGTCACAAGTGAGTTTCCACAGCTCTGAAGGAGCATTCAGGACTGGACTCCCACGGAAAAACTCCCTACTCTACCCAGCTGAGAATGGCTTGGCAAGCAAGTGCCAGTGTCACATTTTTACTCCTTCTGAGAAGGGGTATCAAAACTAAAGGTGCAGAAACAACCTTTTTTTTTCTATCACAAGTTGACCCCAGAAACAGCAATAACAAAAATTCTTTTCACTTGCTTTTCTCAACCAAATAAAAAATCAATTTCAGTTTATTTTTTTTCCCCCAGCACTTTAAAGCACCTCAGTTTCCACATAAAATGCTCACAGTTGAAAATCGGAAATATTTTCCTTGGAATTTTTACTTTTATACAGATCAGTCTGTTTTGCAAACTTACAAATAGTTTTATTTTTACAAAATCTTCACTTTTGGTGAGTATGTAAGCTGTTTACACGTATTTTTACCCTAGCTGAAACCCTGATGGGCTTGCATATTGTAAGGAAAAAACGTACGGGTATGGATTTCTATGCTGATGTTTCATCATATGTGTGGGCTGAGGCTGGCTGTAGCTATGAAATACAAATGTAGTATATACAGATCTTGCTGATCTAGTAGAAGTATTAAATAACAAATCTCCTGGCTCTTTTACAGAAGGATGATTCAAGCAATCCGTAGGTTCCTAGGCTGCTGCACGAGATCACAGCCTGATCACACGTGTATGGTGGCATAAACAGATGAATAATAGCAACTGCATTTTCAGTCCCACCCACATTTCATCTTATTTTTTAAAATCAGATTACACCTACACACAATGCTTGGCTAAGATTGACAAACACAGACAGCAGGAAAATCAATACATTGTTTTCTGTACATGCATATTTCAGGAGGAAATAATATCTGGGGGTTTTCCCCCCTTTTTTCTTGTTTTTATTTTCAAGAAAATAAATCTGAGAAAACAAAAGACAAGCGATGAAAGTCATTAGTTGCCATGGGATTTCAAATGCTAAGTCCTAGCACAAGTGGAGGTAAGATTGGACTAGAGCAGGAGACAGCTGACCTAGTCCAAAATATTTCTGCCTGGCTTCCCCATCGGGCTGCTCTCAGCTCCAGCACATGCCATGACCTTGCCTCTGTAAAGAACTGGAAGAGTATTGGCCTTGGCTTGAATGGAAGCAGGACCGAGCCCTACTCAGACAGTTTCATACACTACATGTCGGATGTGCGTGCCAGCATTATGCAACGGGGTGAAAAATGAAAACCTCTCAGGCACAGAACTGGTGCACTCAAGGACATACTGTTATTTGTTTTGCAGCTCTGCCACTCTAACAGGGATTAACCACGTGCCATTGATAGCTGCCATGATAAAGTCAACCAAAAGACTTCATTTTTTAACTTTCAGGATGTGATCTAAACTTTTGAGGGAAATGGCTTGGTGGCCTCAAGTTTTTATTTGAAAAAAAAAAAATTAAACTGAAAAAACATTCACTTTTTCCAGTCTTCTCTCCCTACTTCTGCCCTCCTTTGTCCCCCAGCTAACAAAGCAGCAGATTGAATTCACTTCCCAATTCCTTTATTAATTATTTTTTTCAACCAAGTGGGTAGGTATTGTAAGTCGCCAACCTTCGCTTTCTGGAAATTCTTTGGTGTATTACTGCATAGCAGAGTGGTGTGACAAGGATAAAGAGATTAGAAGTAATTTCATATAACTCCTTCTGTCAAAATCTGCAGAGGGCTTTTACTGGTAACTCTGAGTGTTGCTGAAATTCTTCATTAAAAACTTTCAATATACGGGCAGGAAATCTCTAAGCTCTAAGACACAAAGTAACCAAAACAGAGGGAGAGAAGGAATATTAAATCAAAGTCTGAATAGAGAAAGAATACAAAGGGAAAAAAACCCCACTCTGTTCAAGTACGACAGTAATAATACATGTTATCTCCAAGGCGGTTGACGCCAATTCAGCTTTGAAAGCCAGAAAACCACATGCTGATTTTCCCCAGTTTCAAGTAACTGAGCACAACCTGTGCAGGCACAGGCTCTCCTTGCCAGCCTTAGACTGCCCAGGTGGCTGTGAGCTGCTGCTTGATGGTCACTGCTGCAAGCTGCCCTGGCTCACACAAAACTCAGGCTGTGTTTTCCCTGTTTGTTGTGTCAGCACACTTCACATACAGCCTAGACAGGTAAAATCTGGCCAGCAGGTGAAGAATGTTTCCTAGTACAGTGGTCAGGTATGGCCCCTAGTACTGTCAGTGTGAGAAAGCAGGGGTGAAGCACACAGAGAAGAAGGAGCTAAATATGATCTGGCCAACACAGCTGGGCCAGCCTACAGACCTGATAAAAGCTTTGAAGATGAAAAGAGGGTGGTTTGCATTTTCTGTGGTTGTTCCATTAAATGAACAGAGGAATGGACAGACATTAAATGATAATGTCAGCCTGCATCTTTTGAAAAGTTACTATTGTGTTACAAAGCAATCACCAGGTGTTGCAGATCCTCCTCAGAGCCTGTGGCCTTGCAGAAGAACAGAGCAAGTGCAGACGAGCACGGGTGCAGGTTCATGCAAGGGAATGTACTGCTACCACCATGGGTTAGGAGAAGACTTTAAATGCTTTGTCTCCTGTTAGAGGCGAAAACTCTTCTATTTTTGGGGGGGGTCCTTTTCTCTGTTCGTGAATCATTCACCCATTAGTTTCCGCAATACGTTCGCACCTCAGGTTTGCTCAATGAAGGCTGTAGCATGACCTGCTGTGTTGCAGCCCACCCAGGACAGGCATTTCTGTCTTTATCTTAAGCCATTTGCTATGAATGAGGGAGGTTGCTCTGCCCTTGGTGATGAGGATGCCTGTACTTTTGAGTCCTCCTCCTGACCCCACAGATCCAGTGGCGGGACTATGCAATGGCAGGGGGCTGGCATCTCCCCACCCCAGCCACTTGTTCCTGGTGTACCCCAACACAGCTCTACAGCCCAGGAGGGACAGAAGCATCCAGGGCTTTCCTTGGGTACCCTCCAACATGACAAGTGGTACCACTGCCCTCACTCCCATGTTTCACCAAGTGAAGGTGCCAGCCTGGGTCTGGGTGGATCCCGCAGACCTGTGCAGGGAGGAGTGAGTGGTGCAATGTGCTGCTTCCCCGGCGTAGTGCCAGAGGTTCCCTGGAGCACCTCATATTTGGAACGTGGGTGCTGCAAATTTGATCTCGCACTGCTCTGGACCCTCGTGGGAGACAGTGGCCTCCTCCGCTCGATATGCAGTACAGAGGGTGGTGGCCTTGCTCCTGCAGAGAAGCTGGGCTCAGACACCAACAGTGGCTGCTGCCCCCACCATTCTGCCAGAGACAATGGAGGTGACACAGCACCTGATGCACTGCGGGAAAGGGGAACCCACAGCTAAGGCAAATAAAGAGGCTCTTGATTACAGGTTTCTGCCCTTGGTCTGCACATGGATCCTGTGTATCACTGGCCAAGTCATTTAAACCAGGCTTTGTACAGATGGTGACCAATGGCATGTTCCTTGTTTTCAGACGGGAACATTTTCTGAACTGCAATTTGCTTGCAGAAGCAATGAGCACTTAGAGCTGCAAGGGAACTGTCTGGGAAATGCATTTTGAAAATGTGGCTCTTAAGCAAACCTAAGTTTTCTGGAAAGTAGAGTCATGAGGCGAGCAGCATGACTGACTTATATTAGTAGCTGAAGTGCAAATAAAACAGGAAAAGGAGACAATTTGTTTTGCCTCAAGGCAAACATTTAATTTCTGAACTCTTTACCCCATTTCTATTGTTAAATTTGGTGACATTTTCTAAATGAAATTTCATTCTAAATAAAAAAAAAAGTGGTTGCATTATTTTGAAAACACAGAAATAACACTTCAACATATTTGTGTACGTGTATTTCCAATCACCCAAAATAACCTCCTAGCTTGACATAAGCCTATAGCTAGAGCTTGTTTGCCCTAAAGCACACTGTTCAGTGAAGATGACCTTTAACTAAGCAAGTTCACCTGTGCCTGGCTCTGGCATCCTAAACTGTATAATCAAAGCTATGGCAAACATTTTAATTTATATCCTGTGTCCCTATTTTTTTAGTAAATAAATATCAAATGGTTGTTAGTTATGCAGATTATCTCATTACTTTTTGTAAGTATTTAAATGTTATAGTCATGAACACCACTAAAAAGCCAAAGAGTAATATATCTGTCTTCAGAGGAAAAGAATTCAAGAGCATGAACCATTTACATCCTGAACAGCAGGAGGAAAAAAATTAAATATTTAAAGTTCATTGTCCACCCTCATTTTTATGCATGGCATATGGCAACGCTCCTTCAAAAAACCTCATCAGTACTGAATGTGTCAAAAAACCAGGATCATACTATAACAATATATATAACAGAAGGCAAACTGGGATTGTGCAGACTATAAATCTGGCACTATATGAATTCCACACCTCATATTTTTTATGAGTAGGATATAGCTGTGCATGGTTTCCTAGGCTTCCCTGCATTTTTTTTTTTGATGCAAACTGAAACCCAACCCCAAATTCCACCATGAGGCATCCTACTGATGCATGTGTCACCAGAGGGGTAGCACATGATATTTACTGCATGGACTTCTGTTTCACAAACGAATAGTAAATGTCAGAGGCAGGGCAGCAGCAGAGAAAGAGGGAAGAGGCAGGAGTGGGGGACTTCTTACGGCTTCTCGAGGGAAAGTTGGAGTGGTGAAAACCCTTGGATTCAGACCCCCAAGTGCTCTGGCTTGGGCTGTGTCCAGGCTTCTTGGATGACCTGCCCTTTCTACTGCTCCTGCCCTTGTCCAATAGCTCCTGCCCTTGTCCAATAGCAGTGCCTTAAACGCCCATATTTCCTTCCTCCTGTCATTGCCTCTAGCCCTAAGAACCCCTGCCTGGCTGGCTCTGAGTGCAACTCCCCACGTAAGACCTTGCTCCCAAATGTGCTGTCTCCCTGGCCAGCCAGCACTTCTCAGTCAATTCTGTTTGAGTTATCAAATCCCCCTTTCCATCAGCCTTCTGACTCTTCATCAGCTTTTCAAGGCAGGCAGTTGTCTTCCCTCTCCTGCCTCTGTCTCTCTTCTCTCTCTTCCCTTCCCACTAGGTCCAACCTGCTCTTCAGGAGCCCCACACCCCAGTACCTGTTTCTTTGCTTTCTTTATCTTTAGATGCCCTATAGACTGCTCTTGAACTCAGGGCAGAAAGCTCAGCAGGCTCATGCTAGAACTGTGACTCAACTTTTTCTCAGAGCGTAGGCAGTGTCAGCAGTGGATTCGGGGACTTGGAAGCTAAAAGCTGAAGTTTCCACTAAACACATGGAAAACATGTTTACAAAGGTTTAAATTCTGCTTTGACCCGTGCACAAGAGCCACTTCTGTGCTTGAGGTCAAGTCACTTAGGAAGCCTTAGGAAGAAGTTGCAAAAGTTTGAAAAAAAGGCAAATTTTCTAGCTTGGATTTTCAGAAATTGTCAAATAATTTTAAGCTAAGTGACTCTTGGGCCTCTATAGAGGTAAATGCAGAACCATTCACAGGCCTCAGGCATCTTGCCATGCAATGCAAAGCTTTGCAAAATTAGGAGCAAATAAAAATATTCTCCTAATAGAAAATGCAGGACAGCCTTCTTAACCAGAGCTTCTCTATATTCTTCTTTTTACATCTGCTTGTACAATGGAAACTTTTGGATGCAAAGTTCCGTGCACTTGGAGCAGTTACAGTCCCAGATCTCTGCAGGTTATATTGTGTGGACACTTTTTTCTGGAGTGGGCTACAACAGTTATATCTATTTATCAACACTAAAGCTACAGGCACTTTAGCAGTGCATTTCAAACTGCTCTTCCAAAACCAGTGATCTGAAGCAGAAACCTGGGACTTGTCCCACCAGCATCCTGGGGACTCCTGGTTCTCCCCTGTCCCTGGAGTTTCACAGCAAGTGCTGCTCACCACCCTGTCAGCAGGACCTTGCTCTCACTTCACAGGGACACAGCTGGATCATGAAATGCAGCCTGCTGGGCAGTGCCCCCTCCCCATCCCTTGACAGCTTGTGCCATTGCAGTGCTTCACAGAGTCCTCCTCACCCCAGGGGTGTGGGACTGAAGGAAGGGGACCTGAGGTAAGGAGCCCAGGGGCTGACAGAGGTTCGGGTTAGGTGTCCAGCTGTGAACCTTCCCTCATCCTTCCCCAGGACTTCCACACCACAGCTGCCCAACCCTATCAAAATGAAGACATAAGACAAACACAGAAAAATCCCTGAGATTTGCCAAAGTTCCCCACAGATTGGCCCTATTAGACCTCACAACCCAATAGGATGCTCAGCTGTACCAGCAGAGACCAGTAACCACAAAACAGATACCCATAAAAACCACTTGACCGTACCGTTGTTAACTCATGTATGTCATTTTCTATGGCAAGGCAGGGACACAAACCCAGGTTTCCTAAGCTTCATACTGGTGCTTTTCCTGCAAAACCAGTCATTCGTATACTTTTTGCTTCTTGCCTGGCTTGTTCTACACCCTGTTGCACACATGCATACAATAGTACTTGTGAACTCAGAAGAAACCTTTATTTAATAGTGATTGACATTTGCAGGAGCTTTAAGAATGCAATGATTTTGGCACTGGTTACTTTCTAGGTAAGGATTAACAAACCAATGTGTTAACCACCACCCGATGTTCTTTGTTTGAAACAGGCCATGTTTCAAAATGGAGGCAGCTTTCAGATTATTTTTCAGAAAGATTGCGCTTTGATTTGGAAATAGGGAAGCACAGCAAGGATTGCAACACAAAACAGATAAGATTAGATGAAGAGGAAATGTGATATAAGTGGTTTGGATCTACAGAAGGAGCAATAAAATGATGTTCATCTCACACTGTTCATGTTACAGTGCTTGTTTTAGAAGACACAGAAGCAGTGCCCCCTCATCAGAGATCAGGCAGAAGCTAAGTCCTTCCTGTGTTTTGGTATTGTGGCTGAAACCTACATTCGAACAATGTAGAAATACAGTGAAAATGAGAGTCTGGTTCATCCACCTTGCCTGTCATTCAAAGCTCTTGATGTTGGCCAAAAGAGGGTTCACCCTTTCTTCTTTTCCATGGTTCCAACATCTCTGCATCCAGCTGTCTGGTGCTCTGGACTGGCTCGTGTATGCCCTGGTGCTCCACAGACCACTCACTCTGCATCCTTCCAAACATGCATCCTGTGCCAAGATCCTGGGCCACAGTGCCAAACTCACTGACTGGCACAGACAGAGCCAGCAGAGAGCGTGGAGGCCCCAGAAACTGGCACCAGTGCCAGAAGAAGGCAAAGGTGAACCTCTGAAGATGGGGAAGCAGTGAGCCAGATTTGAATAGACAACTCCAAAGAAACTTGCACAACAGCAACAACTAGCAAGCTTATCTAATCCTCTTTGCACCAGCCTCAGCTCTGCAAAGGGTTTGTCTGACTCATTTGTGGGTATTCCTAGGGCACAGGGGACAGATAACCTTGTATACACCCTGTGGTAGCACAACTGCAGCTCCCAAACTGCAGCAGGATCCTTTCTGGTTACTCTGTAGTACAACCAAACAGAGAACATACAGTTGCCTATCTATTAAAAACATGAAGGTGTGTCCAAAGATACTATAAACTTACACCCCATCTTACAAATCCCCTGTGCAGTCCATGTCTTGTGTAATGGCATCATGCACTGAGAGTTGAGGTCTTTAACTGCTTTTCACTATTACCAGTATGAAGCTTTATTGAGAACTTAACCTTCTAGGCTTACAGGTACATATAATTTTTCACAAAATTAAGTTTATTACACTGCCCATAGGTAAATAGACTGCATTGTCAGCAATTTTGCTTTAATTTTCTTTGGAGAACCTGCATTTTTTACAAAATTTATTTATTTAGAAAAAACCCTGTTGTGTCTGTTGGAAAATGCAGAGGCAGAGATACTTCATGCTTCATGCACCTCTTTTGTATATGTGGTATATTCTTTGACAGCTTGTCTCTTGTGGCACTCCTCAAGAGTGTATTTCTGCTATACAGGAGGAGAGAAAAATGTATGGCACAGTGGGTAAAATGATCCCATGGAGATCACCTCCCTAAAACAGAGATAAAGATGGTAACTGACCGTGCTTTGGGAATTAAAAATCCAGCACTGAGACTGATTTGTGTTGATACCTATAGTGCATATACTGTTTATATATATGTATAAATATACAAATATAAATAACATCTTTTCCTTAAAATCCCAAACAAACAAACAACCCAAAACCTCAGTGATCTACAGATGGAAATGCTAGGATTTGACTCAGCTTTCAGTGTCCTTGATAAAGGCCAATGGGATGGACACCACAACCTGCTCTCAGCAACCCCACAGCCCAGGGACTAGCAAGATCACCGCTAGTGATCAAATCCCTAATGCGTTTTAATGGTGCCTCTCTTCCCATTGGCACACCATCACAAACCCATCTTTGGGAGATGTCAGGAATCAAAAAGCCGCTGTTGAAACTCCAGATAATGCTCTAGATAGAGGAGGGAAAAAAAGCCCTGAAACTGTTCCGTGAACAAAATGCTTGCCCTGGGCTTTTCTCATTCTGATGCGAAAGCCAACAGACAAGGCCACCAGTGCCTTCAGTTTAGCAATACTTGATGTATTTACTTAGGGCTTCTGGCAGTTCATTCCACATTCCTCAGAGCTGTAGGTTTTATACAGTGCCCTGTATATCAACCAGACAGTGTACCTGATAAACTTTCCCCGAGGCAGGTGGCCATGGGAATGGCCAGGAATTTGCACAGGAATTTGCATAGGAATTTTCTTACTTAGGCTCATAAGGTTAGCAAACAGTAAAAACTAAAATTGTTTGCCAGTCAGTCTTGCTGCTTACCAAAAATGTAAGCTTGCAGACGACTCCCTGCAGAAAACCAGAGCTTTCTGAGAGAAATAAAGACTGACCATGGGAAGACATGCTCTCAGCACCTCCAGCAAGGACCCGCATGCATGTGTGGTAAAACACAGGTCAGAGAACAGACCTTAAAATATCAGGGAGGGCTGCAGCCTGGCACACTACAAGGCAGAGAGGAGCAGAGCAGCATAGACACAGGTGTGTTGAGGAGCCTGTTGCGTGTCTCAGACCCTGTTCCCACTGATCACACACCACAGGAGGCAGGGCACCGTCCTGACATCCCAGATACCTCTTGCCACCCCTGTGGCGCTTAGGGAGATTTATTCTGCGCACATACAGTCTGACCTGTGACTCACATAGGTAAGTTGAGACTTGGGACCTCACTATGTGAAAGAAGCTCGTAAAAGCCTTTTTGTTTATTGTTGCTCAATACAATTATCCTCTATGAAAATCACATTTTTTTCCTTCCATGCAGGACAACTGTGGCCTGTTTGGGCCATGCCCAGGTTGAAGCTTGCTCCTGGGCCCTGGGGTTGTGCAATGCTGCTGGGTACATCTGCAGCCACCCTTGGCCTGGGTGCTCAGGGTGAGCAGACAACTTTGTCAGTAGCATCTACTCATCCCATTTGCTTTGTAAACACTGGCTAAGACACCACATATGGCAGCAACAGCAAGCACATTCAGATCTCCTTGCCCCAGCCAGAGGCACCTCCGCATTCATCGAATGGGTGCACTCAGTATGTCAAGTAAGTTGTGCCTTTTCTTGCCTGCTTCATCAGGCCAAGAAGCCAAAGGCAGAATCCATCTTCAAGAGCCACAGACTGTACTGCAGTCCCAAAAGTTTGAATACACTCACCCATTAAGTGTAGGTCTGCTTGCAGCTTTACCAGTGACTACGCTCCTGTGAGCTTCAGGTACCGTATTAGCGCTACCTTTAATGAAAATGCTAATGACAAAGAAATGCTTCCTGTGAGGGCTAGCACTCACATTAGGATGTGGATAGTAGTGTATGAACTCTGGTGAAATTTCAGCATACACAGTCAACAGAAATATTACTGCCAGAAACATGGCCTTAAGTCATGGTAATAATGTTAATATTTAATTGAGGTGAGTTGAACGTGCTCTTTTGTTGCAAAAAACATCTAGAGGACATGTCCCTGCGTGCATAATCGTGTTTGACTCTATCTTCCCTCCTTGCCTTTCATGCTTTTTTTCCCCAGCTCTGGCTCTTCCTCCCTCCCCAACCATAAGAGCTCCCGCAGTTGTACCCTGCATACTGCTCAGACCTCATGCCCTCTGTTTGTCACTCCAGCACACCCTCCAGCTTTAAAGACCTGTTAGCCACAGTCGCTTCATACTTCCATCCTTACAGGTCCTGAAATCTTGAGCACAGCTTTCAAACCTGAATGAAGCACCTCTGTCTCAGCTTTTCCCTGACTGGGATCAGACTCAGTGAGCTGACCTTTTCCTCCCCTTTCTCCTTCCTCCTCCTCTTCTTCCTCCTCCTCTTTTCAAGGATTGCTCATTTCTCATTTTGTCCCTTCCCTTCTCTTCCCAGCCCTGCAAATGCCTCCCCTTCACCTACGTCCATCACCTTCCTCCTTGGGTTTTGATTCCCCATTTTTCTCTTCTTATTGTTGCTAATTTATGCTGATGACCTATATCACCCTCTTAGTCATTCTGTATCCATTTTACCAATTCTGTTCCTCTGCTGCCCCGATCTTTTTCTTTTCCTCATTAAAAAAGACTGTTTATTTGGCATGTACTGTCCAGAGGCTCTCTACTGCTGACTTTTTCCTGCACTAACCTTCAAGTGATCTCATTCATCACCATCCATTAGACTCCCCTGTTATGTCCACCATTCAGCCTTATTGTGATTTCCTTTCCATCAACCCTCATGACTTCTCTTATGCTTTTAACCCTTATCTCTCTACCAAGTTAAATTGCAAAATTGTCCTACATTTCAATTTCCTTCAATTTTCTTCCCCATAATATCCAGCCCAACCAACGCCCCTCATTTCTTCTGCTAGAAAGGTTGAAAGTCTGACTCCTGAAAGCCCAGCCATCACTATCGACTTATACGTGGATAAAGCAGACCTGCCCACCCCCTCCCAGGAATACCCAAAGTCTCTTTTCTCTCCTTTCCACAGTGACCATGACTGCTCTGTTTGCAGGAAGGGCACAGTTTTTATTTGGGGAGCCTTTCTTTCAAGGTACAGCTAAGAGCTGTTGATGCCTTCTGCATGCATGCCAAAGACATTGGCTATTCTATCTGCCCTCATAGATGAAACACTTCCCTGGAGTCTCACCCTCACATTAGCTCATTAATGGTGACATTCCTTTTTGTTCTTTCATTATTTGATGCACAGTTGATCTACAATCTTGATCCACTATTTCATCTTCCAAATATTACTTCAAGAGTAATTTTCATACCTTTGAATGTACCACTCATTTTTTGTGCTCCTATTGATCCTCTCTCCATCTTCTAACAAATAAAATAAAAGGTGTCCTTACACACGATACTTGCTCAGGCAGGCAGAGCTGAATAGCACAAACAGGTGTCTTTTGCAGATTATGAAGACCCACTTTATGCTTCCCATCATATGCCCTTCTGTTTTCCTTCATAATTCCTCACTGGGACTACCTCCCTAGTCACCACTGCAGAGGAACTTTGCTCACCTCTCCTAAATTCCTTCTAAAATCTCTCCCTTGCTGCTGAGATAGTACAACAGCAGCCAGTCTGCTGACATGCTGTTCTGGCTATGTACCCAGCTGACCCCTCACCATTTCCTTGTGCTCCATGTGCATCTATCCCATCTCTTGCCTCTCACCAGCTATTTCGTGCATAAACCCCACACGGCAGTGACAGTCCTTCTGCTCCGCCTGTACGAGCAGGTCCACACAGCAGAAACACCCAGGTCAGGAATCCCAGGTCTGTGACACAGCAATCATAAATGACATCGTGAAAGTTACTGGGAACTCAGCTTGCTGAAACTCAGCCTACACCCTGACTCGTGGTGGAGCTTGCTAAGTTTCTCTGATAAAAGACAAAAAGGCAGAGGCACTCTCTCAGTTTATTTCTAAGGCACAACTCCAGCCCATTCATTGGGTACTCAAACATGCATGCAAACTCTGAACTACATCACTTGGGGTGTTGCTTCTCCAGAGTACACCTCCCAGTGGCCCTCACATTGGCAAATAGGATCGAAAGCCTCTCAGTTGTTAGTGGCCGTTTAAGCTGTTCCCCCTTTGGAAATACCTGAAAGTTACTGTTGTCGCATTATTATTGGTTGAGGATTCTCATGCCTTTGTAGTTTCTTTCCATCTCAAGGGGCAAATAAGCCCATCTGTGCTGATTCAGTCTCAGCTTTATGACCTACCTAAGCAAAAGACAACATCCAGGCTCTAAGCATATTTTGTAAAACACACTTTTAAAATACCAGAAACGTCTTTCTTCTTTTCAAATAAAATCTTACTTGGGATCAGGGCAAGTGAAAGCCTGGAAAGGACAAAAATGCCCTCAAATATCAGGTAGTCAGCTTTGCAGTTACTAAAAAGTTGCTTTCCTCTGTTGACTGTATCACCAAAGCCCTACCAGCCATAGCTATACAAAGCCTGCATTGTCTCAGCAAAGCTACTGAGATGTTCCTGATCTTGGCAAGAGCTAGGTGTACCCAGAAGCATTTTATTGAAAAAAAAATTACTACAGCAGAAAGAAATATTATTTTAGGCCTCATACTGGAAAGATAAAGGTCAGAGTCCTTCCCTCTGCTAAGGGAGCAGACAAAAATACCCTGTTCACGGGATCCATTTTACAAACTTGAAAATTGCACCTAAGAATCCCCTTATGAAATAAATTTCAAAGTAACTACAATATAGGGAAGGACTTGTTGGTTTAAGTCATCAGTAATTTGGAGATTTCAACTTCATGACAAAAGAGGTAACTACATACAGCCACATACAAGCATGGAAATAGTCTCTTTATAGTTAAATTGTTAGATCTGCTTCCTTGCTACAAAGAAAAGCTGATCTTTACATTCATCTTTATATTCATAATTGATTTTTCTTTTTTAACAGGAACAGGATCTGGCAACGCTTCTTCACAAAGAGCAGATACTTGCCCCTAAATTTCTCAGTAAACCAGAGCAATATGGGTTCAGGAAACTACACACAAGTGATCAGGACCATTTGAACAAAAAAGCCAAGACTACATTTTTGTTTCACCCATAAATGTGGTGTAACATCTGCTGGAGTTTGTCACCCTAGCAGTGCTGTGGGCTCCTATGGTAAACCAACAAGTACTCTCACACCACTCCTGAGCAACCCTGATCTTCTCTAGCTATCAGCTAGCTTCTCTAGCTCTCACAGCTTTCACAGAAGAGGGTGTAGCATCTCACAGAGGGGTAGCAAAGTGAGGGGGCTCTGCCATGTGGAGGAAGCCAAGACTCCAAAATGTGAGAAGCTGCAAAAGCAGACCCCAGTGGGAGGGATAGCTCTCCTGAAGCCAGCCAGGTGCGTGTCACACAAGATCAAGGGTTCAGACCAAACTGCCATAGAAACAGCATTCCCTGAAGGCTCTACCATCTCCACTGCTTATATTAAATATGTTTATTACAATGTTTTCAACTTTTTAAAAATCTAATGTATTGAAGGAAGCACATTCTTTTATTTTCTAAAACTTCAAACAAAGATTTTGCATCCTCGGC